>CADEHL010001526.1:2005474-2630474 GCA_902827135.1 Harpagifer antarcticus
AAAAAAAGCAGGTCTCCAAGGTGAACAGCCTCTGGCATGTTAGATCAAGGTATGTAAGGGAAAGGTCTGCCTTATGGACAGAGTTAACATGGGATTTGTCCTTGAAATGTACAAATGTCCGCCCAATGGAAATGTACGTCCACTTATAATGCAAAGTCCCTGCCACCGGCAGGACAAATTTTAAGCACTCGTCTCGGACTAAAATCCTCAATGCATAACAGTTTTAATGTAATGTCTTAAGAGACACTATTTCGGGGTACAATTTATCCATTTTCACACATTAATCAGCCTGGAAACAGTGGGACCCTATGCAGGAACACTTTACCCAGTTTTCACACCTTTCCAAATCATTTTCACACCTTTCCAAATCATTTTCATTTTCACCCATCAAATGTACATGAAATGGACAGATTCCTGTCCATTTCATGTACATTTGATGGTGAGTTTTCACATAACTTTTACCCGGCTTAAGAGACACTATTTCGGGGTACAATTTATCCATTTTCACACATTAATCAGCCTGGAACAGTGGGACCCTATGCAGGAACACTTTACCCAGTTTTCACACCTTCCAAATCATTTTCACACCTTTCCAAATCATTTTCATTTTCACCCATCAAATGTACATGAAATGGACAGATTCCTGTCCATTTCATGTACATTTGATGGTGAGTTTTCACATAAACTTTTACCCGGCTTAAGAGACACTATTTCGGGGTACAATTTATCCATTTTCACACATTAATCAGGCCTGGAACAGTGGGACCCTATGCAGGAACACTTTACCCAGTTTTTCACACCTTTCCAAATCATTTTCACACCTTTCCAAATCATTTTCATTTTCACCCATCAAATGTACATGAAATGGACAGATTCCTGTCCATTTCATGTACATTTGATGGTGAGTTTTCACATAACTTTTACCCGGCTTAAGAGACACTATTTCGGGGTACAATTTATCCATTTTCACACATTAATCAGCCTGGAACAGTGGGACCCTATGCAGGAACACTTTACCCAGTTTTCACACCTTTCCAAATCATTTTCACACCTTTCCAAATCATTTTCATTTTCACCCATCAAATGTACATGAAATGGACAGATTCCTGTCCATTTCATGTACATTTGATGGTGAGTTTTCACATAACTTTTACCCGGCTTAAGAGACACTATTTCGGGGTTACAATTTATCCATTTTCACACATTAATCAGCCTGGAACAGTGGGACCCTATGCAGGAACACTTTACCCAGTTTTCACACCTTTCCAAATCATTTTTCACACCTTTCCAAATCATTTTCATTTTCACCCATCAAATGTACATGAAATGGACAGATTCCTGTCCATTTCATGTACATTTGATGGTGAGTTTTCACATAACTTTTACCCGGCTTAAGAGACACTATTTCGGGGTACAATTTATCCATTTTCACCACATTTTAATCAGCCTGGAACAGTGGGACCCTATGCAGGAACCACTTACCCAGTTTTCACACCTTTCCAAATCATTTTCATTTTCACCCATCAAATGTACATGAAATGGACAGATTCCTGTCCATTTCATGTACATTTGATGGTGAGTTTTCACATAACTTTTTCCCCGGCTTAAGAGCCACTATTTCGGGGTACAATTTATCCATTTTCACACATTTTAATCAGCCTGGAACAGTGGGACCCTATGCAGGAACACTTTACCCAGTTTTCACACCTTTCCAATCATTTTCATTTGATGGTGAGTTTTCACATAACTTTTCCCCGGCTTAAGAGCCACTATTCGGGTACAATTTATCCATTTTCACACATTTTAATCAGCCTGGAACAGTGCAGGAACACTTTACCCAGCTTTCACACCCTCATTCCGGGGTAATAAAGCCGTGTGCATCACCCTGGAGCTCTGCATGGGAGAGTGGATTTCGACCCATCAAATGTACATGAAATGGACAGATTCCTGTCCATTTCATGTACATCTAATGGGTGAAATGTGGATGAGTCAAAAACAGCTTTTTCTGCACTGGAAATAATTTCTAACCATTATTACCGTTATGGAGGGGCTGCAGGAACACTTTACCCAGCTTTCACACCGTTTCAAATCATTTTCACACCGTTTCAAAATCATTTTCAATTTTCACCCATCACATGTACATGAAATGGACAGATTCCTGTCCATTTATGTATATTTGATGGGTGAAAATGAAAATGATTTTTATTCACTATCATGGGGCTATGTAAATCAAATTCCGGGTAATTAGGAGCACAATGTACATTTTACTATTTAAATGTATTTGTATTATATATTTTTGGGCTATTAAAATGACATTTCTGGGTGACTTTGTCAGTTTATGGAGCTTAGCCCACAATTCCCGGAGGTTCCAGGCCGAATTTGGGAGCTCATAGGCGGCCCTGCCATGCGCCCCCACCCGTGGAAAGCAAAAAAAGTAAAGAAAACGGTCAATTATATCTTAAAATAATCAAAATGAAGTTTTAAAAAATTCTCGAAAAAACGACTGAGTGCCAACGGAGGAGGGGCTCAAAACTGCTCAAGTCTTCGGCGCTTCCGGCGGAAGCCCCGGACACATTTCCACTGCCCCGTCGCAATTACAACGGAGAAGGGATTCGAGACCTCCCTTCCCCCGTCAAATAAATCTATTCATGTTTTCCAAGCTACCATCTGCACGAAATCGGAAACCCGGTTTTTGGAGGCACTCAGAAAAAAACCGGCTGTTTCACATCATGGAGGAATGTGTCCGTTACATGAGTGCTTTGGCTCGGATACAATTGTTGCCTGGAGGACCCTAATCATGGTTCTTAACAAAGTTAAAGTGCCTCTGGAGGAATACAAGGGTAGATGTCACGGAATAATGAGGCACTATTTTCGGATACATTTTATCCATTTTCACCCTTTCCTCTGGTTCTACCAAAAGTTAACTCTGACTTTTTCTGACTCTGGAGGAATGCAGGGGAGTTGTCACGGAATAATGAGGCACTATTTTCGGATACATTTTATCCATTTTCACCCCTTCCTCTGGTTCTACCAAAAGTTAACTCTGACTTTTTTCTGCCTCTGGAGGAATGCAAGGGGAGTTGTCACGGAATAATGAGGCACTATTTTCGGATACATTTTATCCATTTTCACCCCTTCCTCTGGTTCTACCAAAAGTTAACTCTGACTTTTTCTGCCTCTGGAGGAATGCAAGGGGAGTTGTCACGGAATAATGAGGCACTATTTTGGATACATTTTATCCATTTTTCACCCCTTCCTCTGGTTCTACCAAAGTTAACTCTGACTTTTTCTGCCTCTGGAGGAATGCAAGGGGAGTTGTCACGGAATAATGAGGCACTATTTTCGGATACATTTTATCCATTTTCACCCCTTCCTCTGGTTCTACCAAAAGTTAACTCTGACTTTTTCTGCCTCTGGAGGAATGCAAGGGGAAGTTGTCACGGAATAATGAGGCACTATTTTCGGATACATTTTATCCATTTTCACCCCTTCCTCTGGTTCTACCAAAAGTTAACTCTGACTTTTTCTGCCTCTGGAGGAATGCAAGGGGAGTTGTCAGGGGACTTTACCCGCATATGAGGCACTATTTTCGGATACATTGTATCCATTTTCACCCCTTCCTCTGGTTCTACCAAAAGTTAACTCTGACTTTTTCTGCCTCTGGAGGAATGCAAGGGGAGTTGTCAGGGGACTTTACCCGCATATGAGGCACTATTTTCGGATACATTTTATCCATTTTCACCCCTTCCTCTGGTTCTACCAAAAGTTAACTCTTTTTCTGCCTCTGGAGGAATGCAAGGGGGAGTTGTCACGGAATAATGATGGCACTATTTTCGGATACATTTTATCCATTTTCACCCCTTTCCTCTGGTTCTACCAAAAGTTAACTCTGACTTTTCTGCCTCTGGAGGAATGCAAGGGGAGTTGTCAGGGGGACTTTACCCGCATATGAGGCACTATTTTCGGATACATTTTATCCATTTTCACCCCTTCCTCTGGTTCTACCAAAAGTTAACTCTGACTTTTTCTGCCTCTGGAGGAATGCAAGGGGAGTTGTCAGGGGACTTTACCCGCATATGAGGCACTATTTTCGGATACATTTTATCCATTTTCACCCCTTCCTCTGGTTCTTCCAAAAGTTAACTCTGACTTTTTCTGCCTCTGGAGGAATGCAAGGGGAGTTGTCAGGGGACTTTACCCGCATATGAGGCACTATTTTCGGATACATTTTTATCCATTTTCACCCCTTCCTCTGGTTCTACCAAAAGTTAACTCTGACTTTTTCTGCCTCTGGTAGGAATACAAGGGTAGATGTCACGGAATTATGAGGCACTATTTTGGGATACATTTTATCCATTTTCACCCCTTCCTCTGGTTCTACCAAAAGTTAACTCTGACTTTTTCTGCCTCTGGAGGAATGCAAGGGGAGTTGTCACGGAATAATGAGGCACTATTTTCGGATACATTTTATCCATTTTCACCCCTTCCTCTGGTTCTACCAAAAGTTAACTCTGACTTTTTCTGCCTCTGGAGGAATGCAAGGGGAGTTGTCACGGAATAATGAGGCACTATTTTCGGATACATTTTATCCATTTTCACCCCTTCCTCTGGTTCTACCAAAAGTTAACTCTGACTTTTTCTGACTCTGGAGGAATGCAAGGGGAGTTGTCACGGAATAATGAGGCACTATTTTCGGATACATTTTTATCCATTTTCACCCCTTCCTCTGGTTCTACCAAAAGTTAACTCTGACTTTTTCTGCCTCTGGAGGAATGCAAGGGGAGTTGTCAGGGGACTTTACCCGCATATGAGGCACTATTTTCGGATACATTTTATCCATTTTCACCCCTTCCTCTGGTTCTACCAAAGTTAACTCTGACTTTTTCTGCCTCTGGAGGAATGCAAGGGGAGTTGTCAGGGGACTTTACCCGCATATGAGGCACTATTTTCGGATACATTTTATCCATTTTCACCCCTTCCTCTGGTTCTACCAAAAGTTAACTCTGACTTTTTCTGCCTCTGGAGGAATGCAAGGGGAGTTGTCACGGAATAATGAGGCACTATTTTCGGATACATTTTATCCATTTTCACCCCTTCCTCTGGTTCTACCAAAAGTTAACTCTGACTTTTTCTGCCTCTGGAGGAATGCAAGGGAGTTGTCAGGGGACTTTACCCGCATATGAGGCACTATTTTCGGATACATTTTATCCATTTTCACCCCTTCCTCTGGTTCTACCAAAAGTTAACTCTGACTTTTTCTGCCTCTGGAGGAATGCAAGGGGAGTTGTCAGGGGACTTACCCGCATATGAGGCACTATTTTCGGATACATTTTATCCATTTTCACCCTTTTCTATGGTTCTTCCAAAAGTTAACTCTGACTTTTTCTGCCTCTGGAGGAATGCAAGGGGAGTTGTCAGGGGACTTTACCCGCATATGAGGCACTATTTTCGGATACATTTTATCCATTTTCACCCCTTCCTCTGGTTTCTACCAAAAGTTAACTCTGACTTTTTCTGCCTCTGGAGGAATGCAAGGGGAGTTGTCAGGGGACTTTACCCGCATATGAGGCACTATTTTCGGATACATTTTATCCATTTTCACCCTTTTCAATGGTTCTTCCAAAAGTTAACTCTGACTTTTTCTGCCTCTGGAGGAATGCAAGGGGAGTTGTCAGGGGACTTTACCCGCATATGAGGCACTATTTTCGGATACATTTTATCCATTTTCACCCCTTCCTCTGGTTCTACCAAAAGTTAACTCTGACTTTTTCTGCCTCTGGAGGAATGCAAGGGGAGTTGTCAGGGGACTTTACCCGCATATGAGGCACTATTTTCGGATACATTTTATCCATTTTCACCCCTTCCTCTGGTTCTACCAAAAGTTAACTCTGACTTTTTCTGCCTCTGGAGGAATGCAAGGGGAGTTGTCAGGGGACTTTACCCGCATATGAGGCACTATTTTCGGATACATTTTATCCATTTTCACCCCTTCCTCTGGTTCTACCAAAAGTTAACTCTGACTTTTTCTGCCTCTGGAAGAATGCAAGGGGAGTTGTCAGGGGACTTTACCCGCATATGAGGCACTATTTTCGGATACATTTTATCCATTTTCACCCTTTTCTATGGTTCTTCCAAAAGTTAACTCTGACTTTTTCTGCCTCTGGAGGAATGCAAGGGGAGTTGTCAGGGGACTTTACCCGCATATGAGGCACTATTTTCGGATACATTTTATCCATTTTCACCCCTTCCTCTGGTTCTACCAAAAGTTAACTCTGACTTTTTCTGCCTCTGGAGGAATGCAAGGGGAGTTGTCAGGGGACTTTACCCGCATATGAGGCACTATTTTCGGATACATTTTATCCATTTTCACCCTTTTCTATGGTTCTTCCAAAGTTAACTCTGACTTTTTCTGCCTCTGGAGGAATGCAAGGGGAGTTGTCAGGGGACTTTACCCGCATATGAGGCACTATTTTCGGATACATTTTATCCATTTTCACCCCTTCCTCTGGTTCTACCAAAAGTTAACTCTGACTTTTTCTGCCTCTGGAAGAATGCAAGGGGAGTTGTCAGGGGACTTTACCCGCATATGAGGCACTATTTTCGGATACATTTTATCCATTTTCACCCTTTTCTATGGTTCTTCCAAAAGTTAACTCTGACTTTTTCTGCCTCTGGAGGAATGCAAGGGGAGTTGTCAGGGGACTTTACCCGCATATGAGGCACTATTTTTCGGATACATTTTATCCATTTTCACCCTTTTCTATGGTTCTTCCAAAAGTTAACTCTGACTTTTTCTGCCTCTGGAGGAATGCAAGGGGAGTTGTCAGGGGACTTTACCCGCATATGAGGCACTATTTTCGGATACATTTTATCCATTTTCACCCCTTCCTCTGGTTCTACCAAAAGTTAACTCTGACTTTTTCTGCCTCTGGAGGAATGCAAGGGGAGTTGTCAGGGGACTTTACCCGCATATGAGGCACTATTTTCGGATACATTTTATCCATTTTCACCCCTTCCTCTGGTTCTACCAAAAGTTAACTCTGACTTTTTCTGCCTCTGGAGGAATGCAAGGGAGTTGTCAGGGGACTTTACCCGCATATGAGGCACTATTTTCGGATACATTTTATCCATTTTCACCCCTTCCTATGGTTCTTCCAAAAGTTAACTCTGACTTTTTCTGCCTCTGGAAGAATGCAAGGGGAGTTGTCAGGGGACTTTACCCGCATATGAGGCACTATTTTCGGATACATTTTATCCATTTTCACCCTTTTCTATGGTTCTTCCAAAAGTTAACTCTGACTTTTTCTGCCTCTGGAGGAATGCAAGGGGAGTTGTCAGGGGACTTTACCCGCATATGAGGCACTATTTTCGGATACATTTTATCCATTTTCACCCCTTCCTCTGGTTCTACCAAAAGTTAACTCTGACTTTTTCTGCCTCTGGAGGAATGCAAGGGGAGTTGTCAGGGGACTTTACCCGCATATGAGGCACTATTTTCGGATACATTTTATCCATTTTCACCCTTTTCTATGGTTCTTCCAAAAGTTAACTCTGACTTTTTCTGCCTCTGGAGGAATGCAAGGGGAGTTGTCAGGGGACTTTACCCGCATATGAGGCACTATTTTCGGATACATTTTATCCATTTTCACCCCTTTCTCTGGTTCTACCAAAAGTTAACTCTGACTTTTTCTGCCTCTGGAAGAATGCAAGGGGAGTTGTCAGGGGACTTTACCCGCATATGAGGCACTATTTTCGGATACATTTTATCCATTTTCACCCTTTTCTATGGTTCTTCCAAAAGTTAACTCTGACTTTTTCTGCCTCTGGAGGAATGCAAGGGGAGTTGTCAGGGGACTTTACCCGCATATGAGGCACTATTTTCGGATACATTTTATCCATTTTCACCCTTTTCTATGGTTCTTCCAAAAGTTAACTCTGACTTTTTCTGCCTCTGGAGGAATGCAAGGGGAGTTGTCAGGGGACTTTACCCGCATATGAGGCACTATTTTCGGATACATTTTATCCATTTTCACCCCTTCCTCTGGTTCTACCAAAAGTTAACTCTGACTTTTTTCTGCCTCTGGAGGAATGCAAGGGGAGTTGTCAGGGGACTTTACCCGCATATGAGGCACTATTTTCGGATACATTTTATCCATTTTCACCCCTTCCTCTGGTTCTACCAAAAGTTAACTCTGACTTTTTCTGCCTCTGGAGGAATGCAAGGGGAGTTGTCAGGGGACTTTACCCGCATATGAGGCACTATTTTCGGATACATTTTATCCATTTTCACCCTTTCCTCTGGTTCTACCAAAAGTTAACTCTGACTTTTTCTGCCTCTGGAAGAATGCAAGGGGAGTTGTCAGGGGACTTTACCCGCATATGAGGCACTATTTTCGGATACATTTTATCCATTTTCACCCTTTTCTATGGTTCTTCCAAAAGTTAACTCTGACTTTTTCTGCCTCTGGAGGAATGCAAGGGGAGTTGTCAGGGGACTTTACCTGCATGTGAGGCACTATTTCATGGAGGAAAGCGTCCGCTACATGAGTGCTTTGGCTCGGATACAATTGTTGCCTGGAGGACCCCAATCATGGTTCTTACAAAATTTTAAGTTTTTGAACTGGTCTCTGGAGGAATGGAAGGAGAGTTTGAGAGGATTCTACCTGATACACTATTTTCGGATACATTTGGCCGGTTTTCATGGTTCTCCAAAAAAGACAACATAGTATTTCCCTTCCTCTGGAGAGGCCGAGAGATGACAGGGATCTCTGCCCGCCTAACGAGTGCCTAAATGGGACACCTTTCGCACGATGATGCACATGAAAAATTAACGTTTTGAATATAACCTGGATAGATTTGAGATAGGGTCTTTCTAGTTAGCTGAGTGCAACGTTCTCGAGTCTTTTCACTCTCATTCTACAGGGTACACTTCCCGGTACCAAAATGCCCATGCATACAGATAGGATGTTGCTGTGTTGTCCGATCTGTAACCATTCCTTCCGTGCCCTGAGCAAGCATTTGCTCAGAAACCATAGTGTGCGTAACTTGGTTGAAAGAAGAATTCTCCTGCTCTTGGCAAATGGACATACAAATATAAGGCTGCATCCCTGCATCATTGCAGGATGCAACTATACCGGGACAAGGCTGGACCGGCACTTGTACCGGGACCATGTCGAGCTGTCGCGGGAGGAGCTATGTCTCGCTGTTATTAAAGTCAAAATGACAGTGGCAACGAAGGACCTTCAAGCGCTCCGACTGACAAACCCCACAGTAGCGATGATTACCACTTGGGATGTGGACACTGAGGGTGATGAGGTCCTTTCACAACCTCCACCCTTGTCCCCAGTGATTGAATGTGACAACCCGGACTGTAAGGAATGGAGGATGGAGGCAAACACAATGAGGGCTCAGAGGGACAGATATGCTGCTGAGGTGAAATCTCTGCGCTTCAAGCTGCAGCAGAGGATAAAACATAAGCGACAGAGGTTTGACCAGAGGATAGCAGATAATATGCATGGCTATGATGAAGAGTATGGGGAGGAACAAGAGCGGGTGTTTCTAAGGAAACGACCCCGAACAGAGGCGACACCAACGAGGCAGTCCAAGTCCAAAGGTCCATCCTTCAGCAAGTCCCCCGTTCCCTTGTGCAGCTATTCCCCCATTCCCTCGTGCAGCAAGTCCCCCATTGCCTCTCAGACACCTGCATCCAGCTCCTCAGAACCTGCATCCGTAGATACCGAGGCCTCATCAACCTCCCCTCCCATAAATTCCCCCTGGTTCTGCGGCAGGGGCCGGGGGAATATAATGCGGAATATAACATTCCCATGCATAATGGGTAAGTGTGTTAGATGTGTCACAAATGCAGTTTCTGTAATACACAATGTGTTGTCATTAAAGTACTGTGTTATGTTTCACAGAGGAGTATCTGCAAGGCTACCGGGAGCATTATGAGGGCATCGACCCAACAGTGAGGCTCCAAGAAAACGCAGTCTCCAAAATAAGCAGAGTGAAATCGTTCCTGAGCTTCATGGCACACGGTTTCAAACGCCTGTCTGACTGGCTCTTTCTGAGGGATCTGAAGAGGATACGTGGGTGAGTAACATCAAAAAACTGTCCATGATGTCAGCATCATTGTGTGTGTTCTCCCCATTGACGCAATACGATGTACTGATGCGTTTTCCTTTGCCAACAGCTGGTCCCGGAGCCTGATACTGTCCAGCCTACAGGTCACCACCTCTGACTTCTACATCAAAAACATTTCACACTTTCTGAAATACATGGCAGCCACACCATGCAAGGGAAGCAGACTCAACCAAAACGACATGATTGTCGTCCAACGCGAACTTGCTGCCATCCTGAGGTCCCTGAGGAAAAAGGTGATCGTCCATCAGATGCAGGTGAAGCGGGACAAAATGGAAGGCTTGCCGAGCCACAAGGACATCATGACTTGTTTGACTGTGGCCAAAGATCGCATCCCTCAGCTCTTGAACCTGATGGCCAGCAATCCCACTACCGCAACCCGGCTCTTGCTCTATGGTTACATGACCCTCCACTGGAGCTGTATTTACGGCCACCGGCCGGGGGTCTACTCCAACATGACCAACTGTGAGGTCCGAAAGGCGGAGACAACAGGCACAGACTTCGGCTACCTCATCCACGTGAGTGCTATTACAAAATGTGTTTATTCTGGCAGTGATAAACATGTTGTGCATGATTGATACTTGTATTGATGCTCTCTACCTCTGTCATAACAGGTAAGCAACCACAAGACGGCCAACGCGTTTGGTGAAGCGCAGCTGTACCTCACCATAGAAGAATTCGGATGGATGAAGAGGTGGCTGGAAATCAAGAGGACGCTGACCTGCACCCAGAACCGCTACTTCCTATACACAGCGGGGAAGAACCCGTCGAGGAACCTTGCCCACTTCCTGAGGTTGGCATGGGCTGATGTGGGACTAAAAGGTCCCATTAATTTCACCGACCTCCGCACAGTCCATGCCGATAACGCAAAGAGGTTTCAAGACGTAGACAACCGCCAGCGAGTGACTGACTTTATGTGCCATAACACGGCTACGGCAGACAAATTCTACGCAAAAAATCCTTCTTTGAAGGAGGCTGCGGAAATAAGGCTGCTCTTCACAGAGTCACTGCAAGCAGCGGCAGCAGCATCATCGGGGAGTGAAGACAATTTGGGGGACATTGACAGTGGCAGCTCTGGAGAGGAGCATAGCTCCACTCCCTACCAAGACTCCCCCGATGCCGAGACGTCAGACGAAGAATTCGATTTGGGTGAAGAGAGGGTGCCAGACTCTGCACCAACGATCAATGATCAACTTGTAAATATGAAATGTGTTGTTGTACTCTGGCCCCTTCATGTTAACATGTTATGAAATTAAATTATGGAGGAATGCAAGGGGAGTTGTCAGGGGACTTTACCCGCCTTACGAGGCACTATTTTCGGACACTTGTAATTGTATATTGTATATTGTATATAATTGTATATAATTGTATATAAATCTGTATATAAATCTGTATATAACTGTATATAAATCTGTATATAACTGTATATAAATCTGTAAATAAAATTTATTTATTTAACTGACTTGGTCCTATTTTTTAAAAACTATTACACCCTAGTTGAGTTGGTACTGGATAAATGGAGTGAACAAGTGGCAATAGTGAGCAGTGTGAGAGGGAAGGTAAAGCAATATGCTGAAAATAAGGGTGTTTTCCCCTTTAAGGTCCCCAGGGGCACGAGGTTCTGGTGGTGTGCATGGAGGGGTTCAGTCCGAGTGAGGAGTGCTCAAGTGTGTTGGAGGATGTGTAAGGCAGAGTAGGGTAAACAAAAAGTTAAAGTGTGAACCTCCAGCAGGGCAGGTGAAGAAGGCCGAATATTGATGCTGGTGGGCGGGCAGTTGAGCACCGCAAAATCCACCCCTTTATATCTAACCAGGGGCATGATAACATCCTCCACAGGAGGGTGAGTGGTGCTGTGAATAAGGCCGAATATTGATGCTGGTGGGCGGGCAGTTGAGCACCGCAAAATCCACCCCTTTATATCTAACCAGGGGCATGATAACATCCTCCACAGGAGGGTGAGTGGTGCTGTGAATAAGGCCGAATATTGATGCTGGTGGGCGGGCAGTTGAGCACCGCAAAATCCACCCCTTTATATCTAACCAGGGGCATGATAACATCCTCCACAGGAGGGTGAGTGGTGCTGTGAATAAGGCCGAATATTGATGCTGGTGGGCGGGCAGTTGAGCACCGCAAAATCCACCCCTTTATATCTAACCAGGGGCATGATAACATCCTCCACAGGAGGGTGAGTGGTGCTGTGAATAAGGCCGAATATTGATGCTGGTGGGCGGGCAGTTGAGCACCGCAAAATCCACCCCTTTATATCTAACCAGGGGCATGATAACATCCTCCACAGGAGGGTGAGTGGTGCTGTGAATAAGGCCGAATATTGATGCTGGTGGGCGGGCAGTTGAGCACCGCAAAATCCACCCCTTTATATCTAACCAGGGGCATGATAACATCCTCCACAGGAGGGTGAGTGGTGCTGTGAATAAGGCCGAATATTGATGCTGGTGGGCGGGCAGTTGAGCACCGCAAAATCCACCCCTTTAAGGTTCCCAGGGGCACGAGGTTCTTGAGGGTGTGATCATCTGGGTTTAGTCCGTGGGGGAGTGCTTAAGTTCGGGGGCCCGGGGACCCAAGGTGCGCGATGTTATGGAAGTGTGCATGTCAGGGAGAGATTCTGGAGCTGCTTCGTCCGTGGTTTGGGGCTCTTTGAGCGGGTACAAATAGGTGGTTTTCCCGGTGTATTTCATGGATGTCTGACATAGCCTGTTTGCTCATGTCAGGGCGAGATGCTGGAGCACTTTACCCGCCTTGTAAAGCCTTCTTCCTGGGTAAAACAATCAATGAATTTCCGCCTGCTTTCCATCAGCACCTGACAGCCTGTTTGCCCATATCAGGGAGAGATTCTGGAGCTGCTTCGTCCGTGGTTTGGGGCTCTTTGAGCGGGTACAAATAGGTGGTTTTCCCGGTGTATTTCATGGATGTCTGACATAGCCTGTTTGCTCATGTCAGGGCGAGATGCTGGAGCACTTTACCCGCCTTGTAAAGCCTTCTTCCTGGGTAAAACAATCAATGAATTTCCGCCTGCTTTCCATCAGCACCTGACAGCCTGTTTGCCCATATCAGGGAGAGATTCTGGAGCTGCTTCGTCCGTGGTTTGGGGCTCTTTGAGCGGGTACAAATAGGTGGTTTTCCCGGTGTATTTCATGGATGTCTGACATAGCCTGTTTGCTCATGTCAGGGCGAGATGCTGGAGCACTTTACCCGCCTTGTAAAGCCTTCTTCCTGGGTAAAACAATCAATGAATTTCCGCCTGCTTTCCATCAGCACCTGACAGCCTGTTTGCCCATATCAGGGAGAGATTCTGGAGCTGCTTCGTCCGTGATTTGGGGCTCTTTGAGCGGGTACAAATAGGTGGTTTTCCCGGTGTATTTCATGGATGTCTGACATAGCCTGTTTGCTCATGTCAGGGCGAGATGCTGGAGCACTTTACCCGCCTTGTAAAGCCTTCTTCCTGGGTAAAACAATCAATGAATTTCCGCCTGCTTTCCATCAGCACCTGACAGCCTGTTTGCCCATATCAGGGAGAGATTCTGGAGCTGCTTCGTCCGTGGTTTGGGGCTCTTTGAGCGGGTACAAATAGGTGGTTTTCCCGGTGTATTTCATGGATGTCTGACATAGCCTGTTTGCTCATGTCAGGGCGAGATTCTGGAGCTGCTTCGTCCGTGGTTTGGGGCTCTTTGAGCGGGTACAAATAGGTGGTTTTCCCGGTGTATTTCATGGATGTCTGACATAGCCTGTGATAGCCTCTATTTACAATACTTTTCCCCCCCTTTCAAACACGTATTCCGGGGTTGAAAAGTCAGGTGCTGCACCACCTGTGCTCTGGGTCTGTATTCACAACCCTTTTCCCGACATTTCAAACAGTTTTCCGCACGTTTTAAACACTTATTTGCAATGTCCATTTCATGGACACCACTCTATGTATTAATGTCCGTGATATGGACATGTTATTCTGTACACACCACGGACAATGATGTCCACAAGGTGGACTCTGCGGGGAAAGCTCGTCAGTCCCCGGGTCTTTTTCCACGTGGAAGGCCCCTGCACTGGGTATCTATGTAGCACCCCAGCTTATTTTTATTTTGCCCTGGGGCCGAACTGCATGCCTGTACACTTGGAGTACCGCGACCTGTAGTTAATGTCCACACGGTGGACACACAGGTCCCTAAGGTATGTAAGGGATAATGTGCAGCGACGCGGTCATTATGGGGAAAAGAACACCGACAGGCTGATCAGGAGCCCGACGCGAAGCGGAGGGATCTAGATCGGCATGAAGGCACATTATGCAATGTGCACATTATCCCGCTTATTACACGGCCACATTCTCGAACAAAGTAACGACATGACTCCCAATATTAATTGAAATGCTTTTATGGATTTAGAAAATGATTTTATTGATTTATATGTATTGATCTAAATTGACATGCATCCGCTAAGAAAAATAGTCCGTTGTTACTATTTGAACTAGTGTAGCAACGGCAGGAACTGCTTTGATAGCGTTTTTGAGGAGCTTTTTGATTACAGATTTATAAAACATCGTTGCTTGCTTTAAAAGTAGCACAATTCATTATGTCAAACCTTGGAAAGTATTTAGATATCCCTGCCCTAATGCCAAAGTAACTGGCAACTGAATATGTGTCGCCGTTTGATGTCTATGTCTGGACCGCTGCGTAAAAAGGAGGGTTTCTGCCCCATTACTTCTCTTCTTACTTCTATAAGAATAAAACACGGAGGACGGAGATCTCTTTTTCTCCCCCTCTTCTCCCCGCTGCAGCCCAGCAGCTGATCTCAGAGAGCTCCCCTCTCCTGCAGGGGGGCGTGGTCAGCTGCAGCTCACAGAATCAGACCCCTGCAAAAACAGCGCTGGAAAGAGCAAATAGAGCTAAATGAGGCATGGCTAAAATGCAGGATCTTTTTGGTATTTTGAAAAGAAAACTATATTCTACAATATATTGTTCAAATATAGCATGATAGGTGTCCTTTAAAATATAATTAGTGCAAATAAACTACTTCTACTAATAATAATAATCATAATCAATTCAATAATATAAATACTATATTTTATTATAATATAGTTGTAATATAGTCAAGACAAAACATGCTTATGACATGCTCAAAAACTGATATTTCTTAAATGTCTATTCAAATGTAGTTCCCTCTGTCAGCAATGTATCAACAACTACACACACATTTCTATCAGTATTTCTCTGTGTTGTGATTAACATGATGATGAGTGTTAGGAGTTAAGGAGAGAGGCTGAGCATCACCATGAAATGTGCAAATTGACATAAAAATGTATAAAAGGGGAAAAAATTCTCCACGTTTTTTAGGCTGTAAACTTTAACTGTTATGTAAGCCAACTAGACAGACAGTTTATCACTCTTCCTCCTGTACATTAGCAGATAAAAGGCATAACATACTTGAATGAATGTTAAATAAAGAATGCTGGAAATAACTGCATCTCCATTAGCCTATATGCTATGCAGAGACTGCCTTCTTCATGTTGTGAATTGCAGCTGATGTTTTAATATGGCAATTGGCAATTTGACTTATACAACATTCGCAAGTTGTACATTTGACTCATACAATAACCCACCTTCGACTGATGCTCTAGTTTCTTCATGTTTTGTTTTATTTCCCTCTTGCTTGCGCCAGACTGAAACGGTATTTTCACCGACATCTCTTCACCTGCACTAGTGGCCGTATCAAAGCCGTGATTGGTCAGATGTCGATTCATTGCAACGGTGTTGGGTTAAAGACGTGCTCCCCTTGTCACCTCACTCTCACTCTCGCGTGTCAGCGGGGGGTGCGCGGAGAACTGCGCGGAGAACTGCGCACAGCAGCTGAGGCCCTTCAGTAACTCACTGGATCGGTTCGCAACCGAGTGTGAAGCGGCTGGGATGAGGATCAGCACCTCCAAATCTGAGGCCATGGTTCTCAGCAGGAAACCGATGGACTGTCCACTCCAAATAGGGAATGAGGCCTTACCCCAAGTGAAGGAGTTCAAGTATCTCGGGGTCTTGTTCTCGAGTGAGGGAACAATGGAGCGTGAGATGGCCCGGAGAATCGGAGCAGCGGGAGCGGTACTGCAGTCACTTTACCGCACCGTTGTAACGAAAAGAGAGCTGAGCCAGAAGGCAAAGCTCTCTGTCTTCCGGCCCATTTTCGTTCCTACCCTCACCTATGGTCATGAAGGATGGGTCATGACCGAAAGAACGAGATTGCGGATACAAGCGGCCGAGATGGCTTTTCTCCGCAGGGTGGCTGGCGTCTCACTTAGGGATAAGGTGAGAAGTTCAGTCATCTGGGATGGACTCAGAGTTTAACCGCTCCTCCTTCGCGTCGAAAGGAGCCAGTTGAGGTGGTTCGGGCACCTAGTAAGGATGCCAACTGGGCACGTCCAGCTGGGAAGAGACTAAGGACCAGGTGGAGGGATAATATCTCTTCGCTGGCCTGGGAGCGCCTTGGGATCCCCCAGTCTGAGCTGGTTGATGTGGCCAGTGAAAGGAAAGTTTGGGGCTCTCTGCTGGAACTGCTACCTCCGCGACCCGACCACGAATAAGCCTCTAGAAGATGGATGGATGGATGTTGAAAATGGACTTTGACAAGTAGACAGGGCCGGCCCTTGGCATAGGCAGTATAGGCGAATTCTAAGGGCGTATCAACCCATCGGGGGCGTCGAAAATGTAAAAAAAAAAAAAATGTTTTTTTGAAATGTCATAACAAAGCAATTTCCCGATTTTGGATCAACAAAAGTACATCTTATTATCTTATACTAACAGAACTACGCCTATATTTCGTACATCACCCATAAACTATGGCACACACAATCAAGTTGAACTGCCCCTGCCCCAGTAAAAAACAGAGGTTTATCTGAAATTGTTCTTTTTTTGATATAATGGATTTAGTGTGCAAGTATACGTTTTAATTTTGTATTTGTGTTAATTTAAAAGAAATCAAACTCCCAAAAAATATATACAGCTTCTGTGTGCAGAAAGACTGAGTGGCTCTGATAACCTCAGCTCAGTGAGGTAAAGGCACACCTTTATATGATCATTATAGTTATAAAAAAATAAGAGAATAGGTGAAAAACAGGTATAAAATACTATATGAAAGTAGTAGTACCAATCCTGTTTTAATAACATTAGTATGCATACAAAGTGACAGGTGGTGTGATAGGTCACACCTGCTTATGCTAATGAGCTAGGTCCCGCCCCAATTGATATGCTAATGCCCCCTTTGTTCAATATATCACACCTACATGCGATAACACCTCGAAAGGGGTCATTAGCATATACATGGGGGTGGGACCTATCTCATTAGCATAAGTAGGGAGAGGTGTGACCTGTCGCAGCACCTGTCACTTTGTATGCACACTAATGTGATTGAAACAGGATTAGTACTACTACTTATGACAGTCACATTTATTATTTTTAAACTAGAATACAGTTTAAAAGGGGAGTGATTTGTAAAATATCCATAAAGAAAATCTGCTTACAGTTCTGTTTCATATGGCTGTTGAGAGATGTATCCATAGATCTCTTAATTTTGCTCTCAAAGTGCACCAGATTGATGCTATTAACTTCAATATTAAGAAGAAAAAAAAAAAATCTTCCCGGGGGAGCATGCCCCCGGACCCCCCTAGAGGATGTTAGGTCCACCCCCACTTAAATCATCAAATGGATAGGATACTAAATTCAGTTGCACACATCTTGTGTGGTCATGGCACAACCGTGCACGTGCATGCATGCACGAGTCATAGTGAGTGTCTGCATTTTGCAAGCAGAACATGGTTTATTGTGAAAAAAACACATTTACCACTTTACCATGTGCTTCTCCCCATCACAGCCAAATATAAATGTAAAAATCTGAGTTGAGCTCTGCATGATTTGCAATCCAGGTTTGCTTTATTGAAGTTGCTGTTGTTAATTAAAATACAAGTGTTTTCTACAAAGCAAAGACTGTGATAGTAAGCGTAAACAAATACATCTCAAATACACATAACAGTGATACTGTGTACATGTTTTAAGGGCTTCAGCAGGAAAGTGAAGAGAAAAAAGAGCTGTAGCAGAACATAAGCTCATCAAAATCGTCCGTTTGTTTTATTAGCTCAATGATAGGCAAAATATCCCCCACACACTCCACACTGCACTAACGAAGTGCATAGTGACTTCACTAGATATTCTAAGAAATGAGAAATGAGTTCAGTGGAAGCATAGTCTTTGCTCCGTTTTATCTCACGCTTTATATTTGAAGATGAAGGCGCTGCTGGCTGTCTGTATGAATGACACGCTGTGTTATCTGCCACCAAAGAGTCTCTGTTAATTAGCAAACAGCCACCTAAACATGTTCTAGATCTGAGGGTTAAATCAAAAATGCTGACAAAGAGCAGATTAGAGAATTGGCTCAGAAAGCTTCAAATCACAGAGTTGAGTTCAGGAGTGGGTGTATCTATAAATACGCACATTACTTACATCGTATAGAGGCAGGAAAATATCCGCGGGGGATCGGTTCAGATTCCACATCACTAGATGTGCCTGCTCTGTTCTGTGGTATGTTAGGGGACAGGGGCCATTTAGAAAAGACCACACCTGAGATTTAGAGGATCAGGTGGTTCTAATCTGTTGCAACTCACTTCACATCACGCCCCCAGGTACGTTCTATACATGAGCAGTTCATTGCTGGTGTGAACGGAGTCCGCACCAAAACATAGGAAGCGTAGTATTTACGTGTCACAAGAACGCGGATGTCTTCAAAAATCTTTAGCGAAAGAGTCTTTCAAGACATCCGCGGTTGTTAATTTAAAGAGTGAAGCAGAATGAAGTGTTGAACAGTGTCGTGTAAAGTAAAAATGTTCCGTCAACTACATAAAATTAAGAACACCTGTCGTTGGTGAAACGCCCCTCCTTACTGCAGAACGTCTCTCATTATATGTGTTATAATGTTTTTTAACGGACGTTGTCTGATTATATAACCATATGCGCGGGCCGCTAGTGTCTGTTGATCTCCAGATTAACAGCAGCATGAGAATAACCTGCCGAAAGTGCCGATGCTCCATGGCGGAGGCTCCGGTAGAAATTGCCGGGATTTGCGTTTTCACCCCCTTAATGTCTGACCAATGGTTGAACAGCATTTCTGTGCACTTGACTTGTGTTTTATAGTCCGTTTGAGTTTTGCCCGTGTGAACGCAAACCGAACCTTCTGAAAAATGAAACAATGTAACAAACAGTGGTCTGGTGCTCACCAGAGAAGCGGACTATTAGGTGTGAATGCACCCTAATAAACATCTTTATCTTAATCATCTTTATCAGGGAACTGGTGTGACCAATTTTAAAAACACATGAAGACAATCAAATATTAAGTATGTTTTTGAAGTAAAAAACGTACATTTACACTCAATATTTAAAAATGTTTTATTAGGATCACTCAAAATTGCTTAGTGATGGAGTAATTTATCCCAAAACAGTAAGAATTCAGCTGAAATATTGCCACATTAAAAACAAAACAATCAAAGCCCAAATAAAAATCAAAGGCAAAGACGTAAAAAAGGTTACACACTCAACATCTTGTCCCTAACCACTGTCGGGTCGACATCCAGTACAGGAAACAATAAAGAGGAGTCACCAAGGTGGAATATCCACAGCAATGAGGAGACATATCTACAGCCAGAGGATATAAAATACATGTTGAGGGTTAACTGGAGATTTCAACATTGAGGCCTTAAGGTGACGGTGTCTAACTCTGAGATCCAGAGCAGTTTGTTTTCAAGAGGAGAGCATTGAGGATTCCACTAAGGCTGAGAGGTAAACTTCTGACTGAACACTGATGGGTCACAGGCTCCTCTGGTTCTGGTTTCTGATATCGCTCCAGTGTTCTGAGATTCTGCTTTTAAGGCTCTCTGGTTTCACTTGTGCATACAGGACCACAGGGGTATTTGAGCATGTAAATCACATGGTTGGTTTTACATAGGGTGACCAGGTATCTCACTTTGTGCGGTACTGCAGAGCATTTTTATTATTTGTCCCACACATTAAGCCGATGTCCCACATTTGAATGACAGTCACTGTCTAAAAATGTGGCAATCAATCAATAAATAATGTATTTACTTATGGTCGCTGTTGGAGGGAGATTCCCAGAGAGTCTTTGTGAGATTAGCCAGATTTTTCTTTTCCAATCGCACATGAAGTATGGCAGTAGGCTTTATAGCTCCGCTCAATTTCCAGACCCAAAGATTGCAAAACAATACGGACGTGTTTACTGTTTACGGATGATAGTTTGTTGGGGAAAAAATGCATTCAAACCAAATATACTACATTTCTTTACTGGCATAGTTTGTGCAAACAGTTAACCCATAGTAAAGCATTGCTATTGATAATGATAAGCTATAAGTTCGATTATAATTTTTTTTAAGGGTTAGCAGGGCATTACATTTAAATGTAAACTAGCTCTTTTCATTGCAGTTACATTTTCCCGCCCAAACATAATCTTTATCCCACATGGGGCTTGTTTGCACCTGGTTGTTTTACATGAGATGTTTCCTTTTTGTAATTAATCAGCACCCTACACATTCTATGGTTGAGCGGTATTTTATCCTCACTAAGTACATGCCTTATTAGCTGTGTGTATTACAAAATATCTCTTAGAAATGTGTTGGAGGCAATATGATTGTGTAAGAATCTGGATCACGCAACATGAGTGTATGTGTGTGTGTGTGTGTGTGTGACACAGTTTGTACAGTTTGTACACTCACATCTTCATCCCCTACATGTTTATCTGAAGTGACCCAGTTAGTGAATGCTTGAACGGGTCATTGTGTCCATGCCAGCAGTGATTTTGGATCCCCAGCGCTGACAGAATTATAGCTGAAGGCTGTTTCTCCATCAACTCACCTCAGAAGACTCCTTTCACCTGACACGAACGCTTAGCGGGTCACACACAATGACTGTCTCCCTCCTCCCAGCCCCCCCGCTCCCGTCCGCTCACATCTCCTCCTCCGACGAGATTAAACTTTAAAGTCCTCTTTTAGCATCACTAAATTATTGCCATATTCAATCTGAGACATTAGTATAACAACCGTAAACAAACAGAGTCAGTGCTCAGCGGAGCGGCAGCCCCTCGCGGCTTCTCTTCTGTCACAATGTATCGTCTGTGAGCTTTTCTCCATCGCCACAGCAGGGCCACAGCCTGGACTCTAACACTGATGCAAGGAGGGCTGAATCTGGCTCTTTGGCATGATAACTGTTGAGTTATACCGGTTGGCTTACAGTTGCTTAACCAGTTAAGCCCAAAGCCTGTTTTTCAGGTCTCAGGCTCGAAAATGACTTTCCCAGAACAAATGACTATATCTTCACTTCTAAAAGGGGTAAATTATTAATACTTTTTCTCAAAGCAATGATAAACCTGTGAGTTGGATGTAGAAAAGTCAGAATCAATATAGAATTGTTTTATTTTAAAGTAAATTCAGATTGAACATAGTAAAACTATTTAAATTATAGTTTCCCATTACTTATAGTGAAAACCACCCTTGAATGATGGGATAGTAGACTAAAAGCTTTAGGAATCCAAACTATAACATATAATCAGTACCTTGTATCAAGATTGATGCAAAACAAGTTCAATTTGACCTTTTTAGAGAGATTTAGAAGAAAAAAAAACACTGCTGGGGTCATTTGGGTGCATTTTCTATATCTCTGGCCCCCCTCGGTCGATCTTTTTAACCGATAGAGCCAATAGAATCGAGAGGAAAATTCCTAAAATCCATCTAAACATTACCCATTGGTGAATGAGTGATGCGCAGCCAGAATGCCCAAAACCGGAAGCTGTCATACACTCTCGTATTAGCTATCATAGCAGCTATTTATGAAAACTCTGTTTTTGCCATAAATATGATGCTGGATTATGAGTAATCATTTCAAAGTGACACAGACACATTGGATTAATCTTCAGCAGCGTTTTTATCGTTTTAATGCCATTGAACACAACTTTTTATCAGAAAACAGCAAAGGTAAGACGTATTTTGCCGTTTTGGCTCCGTAAAGCTAAGCGAGGAGACAAGCCAGTAATCAGACCAGAAATACAGCCGCTCAGGCTCCAACAGCACCAGTGGTTTGGTGGAGGGGGAGATGTGTATATCAGTGTGAGTATGTGTGTGTGCATATAAAGAAAGAGAGAAGGGGAGCTCTTGACACCCAGTAAAGGTCCTTTAAACAGTCTCTCCGCTCTGGTCTTGGTTTTAGAGGCAGCCCAGTCTTAAACGCTCCTCATTACAAAGCGCTCCTCACAAGTGGGGCTGCTGAACCTGCTGCTGCCCGGCTGCTTTTAATGCTGCGCGGTCTGACTCTATTCCTTCTATATAGAGGAAGAGTTTGTTAAGTATCTCCTCTGGAGGCCAGGTTTGTTTAAGAGGCTCTTTAAAAAAGGGATTCATCAGAGTTTTACAGCCACTCTGGAGAGGGATCGCCTGATCAAGGACGCAGCAGCTGCAGAACAGAGAGAACTAGAGGGGGTTGGGGGGGTGTTGATGGACAGGACTAGAGCACTTTATCTAAGAAATACAAAGTTACACCCACACATTTAGGTTACAAGGATGATATGAGGGAGGCGTGTGGCACAGTGGCCTAGTGCGTTTGTGTTCAGATCAGGGGAGCACAGGTTCAAACCCCACTGCAGTGGGGTTTGAACAACGACATGCTGACAGCAGTCAGCATGACGTTGTGTCCCTGGGAAAGACACTTCACCCCAAATTGTTCCTGTGGGGATTGTCCACAGTATTGAGTATGTAAGTCAGTTTGGATAAAAGCGTCTAACATGTAATGTAATGTAATATGATTATAATATATACTATGATGTAATGTATTGTGTCTCTGTGAATTCCTGCAGAGCTGTGAACCCAGAATGTTGGAACAGCAGGGGCATCACAGGTGAACATCACCAGGGGAGACCCTGTCATATAAACTACTTTATTAAGACAACAGTGTTTTAGGTACATCATTATCATTACAACTAAGATGGCGCCGCGGAAGGCTGCTTCGGTGTTGTCGTGTGCTCAGTGTTGTCGTGTTGTGTGCTTTGAATCAGTGTTTACACTGAGTACACCGTGCTCTCTCACCAGAGAACTGCTCCTAAACATCAGAGGAACAACTCCAGCAGATTTGTTTCCCACTTCCCTGGAATGATTGGACTGATTCGGCTCTGCCTTCAACACCATCATCCCGGCTCTGCTGCAGGACAAGCTCTCCCAGCTGCATGTGCCCGACTCCGCCTGCAGGTGGATCACAGACTTCCTGTCTGACAGAAAGCAGCACGTGAGGCTGGGGAAACACGTCTCTGACCCCCGGACCATCAGCACCGGTTCCCCTCAAGGCTGCGTTTTTCGCCTCTGCTCTTCTCCCTGTAAACCAACAGCTGTCACCAGTCACCAGTCTGTCAAGCTCCTGAAGTTCAGACGACACCACCTTCATCGGACTAATCTCTGGGGGGGGGGGGGTCTGCCTACATGTGGGAGATGAATCATCTGGTGACCTGGTGTGGGGACAACAACCTGCTCAACGATGATGGTGAATTTCTACACTTCCAATATCGAGTCCATCCTCACCTCCTCCATCACCATCTGGTACGTTGCAGCCACAGCCAAGGATAAGGGCCGGCTGCAGCGTGTCATCCACTCTGCAGAGAGGGTGATTGGCTGCAATCTGCCATCCCTCCACGACCTGCACGACTCCAGGACCCTGAGGCGGGCAGGGAAGATAGTGGCCGACCCCTCCCACCCTGGACACAAACTGTTCACCCCCCCTCCCCTCTGGCAGGAGGCTGCGCTCCATCAGGACCAAAACCTCTCTCCACCTGAACAGTTTCTTCCCCTCCGCTACCGGCTCATGAACAAGGCCCGGTCCCCCCACTGACACTGGATGTTATCCACCCCACAAACATGATGCATTACATTAATGTACATAATGTGAACAACATCTGGTTCTTTCTTAATACTGTGAGCCATGTTCGTGCTCAACTCTCTGACTATGCTTTGCACATTTTTGCACAAGTCTGCACAGATCTCCACTTTAAAATAGAATACACTGTAGTTTTCTACGTACCCATTGTCCTAAGTGTTTTAGTTTTTTAGCTTTTAAGGTTCTTTGTATATTTATATTTAAATTAGGTGTAAATACTACTCTTTATTATTATTTTTAAATCTTTTTAATTTAATCTTTATATTTTTGACCTCCTATTGCAACTTATTTTCTTAAATTGTTTATGTTTGCACCACCAGACACCAAGGCAAATCCCCTGAATGTAATTAACTTGATTCTGATTCTCTGACATTAAACTCACTAATACAACACCCTGCAAGAAATCATCCTTCATGAAGGTTGTGATGTTCGGATTTGAACTCGACCGTCATTTAGATGCAAGATGTAGTGTGTGTAGGGAAGGGTATCGTTTGAAATGTATCGATTCCGATTCTGCTTATCGATTCCGGTTCTTATCGATTCCCCGTTTCGATTCCAAAATTGTAAAAGAAAGAGGTCAAACGTTTAGATAACAAAAATATCTTTATTCTTTTAAGCTTTAAATGACATTTTTACAAATAAAAAATATACATGTGTATACAATAGATGTGCTTTATTTTTAACTGAGCTATGCCTGTGGCTTGCTATTAACAGGCATTACACTGTGCCTTGTCTTTTTCAGTGTAGGAGCCTCACTTTAGAGCGTTTACCGCGATCCATCTTTGGTGTTATGAAGTGACTGAGCTCATGAACTATCTACGGGGGGGCGGGGGAGCCTCGCTGCGGGGCAACTGTGGACCTCTGTCGCCTGTCAGCGCAACTTACATGATGCCGTTTAAAAAAATTAAGGGCGGTGCCGGCAGTCAGCATACCGAGCCGGCCGTCAACGGCCCGCTGACGACCGGCCGTTCTGTGATTCTCCAGAACACACAGATGGCCAGTCCGCCCTTACCCTGTATTCCACCGGGTCACCGCGGCGCAGACGGACCCGGTGGAATACAGGGTGTACCGCATTTAGGAACCGTTGTGTATTTTGTATGGGTACCCGTCATTTTTTTATCGGTTCTCATCTGGAACCGAGTTTTGGTTCCCAACCCTAAGTGTGTGCTGCTGTTGTATCGTGTTAACATAACACTAAATAATATTTAGTCTGGACCAACTATATCTTAAAATAGACACCTTTTCTAAAAACATTACAACCTTCATGCTGGTAGAATTTATTGAAAGGCTGTTTCTCAGGAACATGACGCAAATACCTGGATCAATGCAACGATTCAAGACAAAGTTCAGAATTCCAATAATAAGGGCTAATGTAAGGTGACCAGATTTTCAAAATGAAACCCGGGGACATTTTGAGTTTTGCGATCAATATATCATTGACATATCCAATATTCTTCACTGTTAAAGAAAAAAGGGGGACAATTCTGGTTTAATGTAATTCGAACATTTGAACTGTTGGATACAAACAGAAGGAAGATAGCTCATATATGAGACTTCAAAGGTATTTTATTTTGAAACTGTACAACAGATTGTCCAGATTCTCTCTGAGTGATTAGATGGGGTGTCCTGCTATCACCCTGAAGTGAAATAAGTCTTTGAAACTGGATAGTTTTTGTTTCATTCTTATCTAAAAACAGAGGGATGATTGCCCATATATGAGACTTCAAAGGTCTTTTATTTTGAAACTCTACATCAGATTGTCCTGATTCTCTCTGAGTGACTAGATGGGGTGTCATGCTATCACCCTGAAGTCAAATGAGTCTTTGATAATTTGACAGTTTTTTATTTATTCTTGTATAAAAACAGAAGGACGATAGCTCATAAATGAGATTTCAAAAGTATTTTATTTTGAAATTCTACATCAGATTGTCCTGATTTTCTCTGATTGACTAGATGAGGTCTCCTGCTATCACCCTGAAGTGAAATAAGTATTTGATTTTCTTTGAATGACTCTTTGATTATGGACAGTTTCCATTAAATAATAATCAAAATATAGATGGACAATAATCTAATTTGAGATTTTAAACAGCATACATTTTAAAATGTGCTTCAGAAAGTAATGTTATTTTAGGAGTGTTGTGAGATGGTGTCAACATCAATTGAAATTAGTCACCCAGTGGAAATGTCAGATATGTCTTCATAACTGTATACTTACATTTTACATTCACTCAGTTATAATGTGGTAGTTATACGTAGTTTTTTAAAAAGTATTATTGATCTCAATATATAGTACATATTTCTTAATTTAAGCTCCAGTATATACACTGAACAAAAATATAAGCGCAACACTTTTGTTTTTGCTCCCATTTTTCATGAGATGAACTCAAACATCTAAAACATTTTTTATATACACAAAATAACAATTTCTCTCAAATATTGTTCAAAAATCTGAAAAAATCTGTGATAGTGAGCACTTCTCCTTTGCCGAGATAATCCATCCCACCTCACAGGTGTGGCATATCAAGATGCTGATTAGACAGCATGATTATTGCACAGGTGTGCCTTAGGCTGGCCACAATAAAAGCCCACTCTGAAACGTGCAGTTTTGCTTTATTGGGGGGGTCTGGGGGTGTCCGAAAACCAGGCAGTATCTGGTGTGAGGGGTAGGGTTAGGGTAATGTTGTGAATCGAGTGGCCCATGGTGGTGGTGGGGTTATGGTATGGGCAGGCGTATGTAATGGACGACGAACACAGGCCACTCGATTCACAACATTACCCTAACCCTACCCCAAGCATCTTGATATGCCACACCTGTGAGGTGAGATGGATTATCTCGGCAAAGGAGAAGTGCTCATTATCACAGATTTTTTCAGATTTTTGAACAATATTTGAGAGAAATGGTTATTTTGTGTATATAGAAAATGTTTTAGATCTTTGAGTTCATCTCATGAAAAATGGGAGCAAAAACAAAAGTGTTGCGTTTATATTTTTGTTCAGTGTATGAATATGTTTGGTTTGTTATTGACCGAGTAAACGCTTTTATTTTGAAGGCAGTTTTTACCGGCCTCTACCGTAATCCATAGGATATTTGCGCACCGCAATACAACGTGCGGACTGGCTTGACTGTGTTTTCCGAAGTGGGAGCTGGCCTGCCCCAGTCTGTTTACCCAGTGTTTCCTGACATGAAACGTTTTATTTCACCTTGCTATGTGTTTTTAACGTATATTAAAAAACGGGGACATTTCCAGGGACTGTTTCAATCGGGGACAGGCCAATACAAACAGGGACTGTCCCCGGAAAACGGGGACGTCTGGTCACCCTCGGCTAATGGCACACAGATGGCAACAATTAAGGGAGGGGCTGACAATCTCAAAGGGGGAGACACAAAATGGCTCTGAAAAGCGAGGGAAAGCAAGTACAAAATAAAACAGGAAGTGCAATGACAGACGAGTTCAGGGCGAGACTATATATAAGTGACTGTGGGTGTTTCTCAATCGCGAGTAAAGCTTCTGCAGAGCCACTATTTCAAGCATACTACGTCATCGAGTGTCGCCGAAGTACTGTTCCAATGTCCAGCATACTTGGAATTCTACCGAGCCTGGCGTACTTCGTTTGGAGAAATTTCGAGGCTGCACATGTGTAGACTCCGCGGTCTTAAAATCCCCACAATGCTTTGCGCACGGACCAATTTCCCCAAAACTGTGGCGGAAAATGTAAGGCGGGGCCTCTCATATGACGCACACCTGCACACTTGCTCGCCTGTTCCACTCTTCGTTTTCCGAATGCCAGGAAGCATTCTTGCCTCGCTTCTGAAGCAAGTGACTCGGAAGACATGTGCTACCAAGCAAGCGTACTCGAGATTGAGAAACACCCACAAATTCAATAATAAAACAATGAACTAAACATAAACACAAAAACCTAAATCTAAACATGGATTATAATCTAAACATGAAACAAAGAACATAAACCTGATAAATAACTTAACATGACATGAGTTAAAGGTGTCCTATTATGCAAAATGCACTTTTTATGTCTTTTATACATACTCGCAAAGTGTCAGAAAACAAAACCCTGTCTCTTTTCCTCCTTACCCACATCTCTAAAAACGGGGATACAACAGAGCTGATCCAGATATGCTGCGGTCTTGACGTCAGTACTAAAATGTGGGTTGGCTTTACGTTGAACTCCTGGCAACGTAAATTATTTGGTTCATACCCGTTTATCTAGCTCAGTGGGTCTAACCCCACTGGCAAAGTCTTATGCAGGATAATTTCTCCTGGTTGTAAAATATTTTAGACAGAAGGATGAGCGGCTTTAACTCCACATTACCTGTCCTAGTGATATCATTTGCCTCAGAATCAATTGTATCGAGGTTGTTGGAGTCCAAGTGAACAGAACATGAGTTTATGAGCGGTGATTTGCAGGCGCTCGGGTGGAGAGAAAAAGTCTTGGACTCCATCTAAACACCACATTGCCTGGAGCACAGCGACAAGGCGCTAGCTGATCACACAAAGCATTTTTTATTGACAATTAATAATTGGAGCATTCACATAACCATTCGAAATCAGCAAGGCTTATAAATATTGCAGAGGAAACGAACATCTGTCTGTTTAGGATAAAAAACATTGTTGTTCTCCTCTCTGAGGAAAACAACAATGCTCTGCATCATCTTCAGATCAGTACTGCAATAAAAAATAAATCCACTTTAAACATTGTATTTTTCCTCTCCAGATCATTTATTCAAATCAGATTGCTTAATGTATTTGCTGCTCTTTTCTTTTTCACAGCTGACTTTGAGGAGTCTGTCCAACACCGCCGAGGGAAATAAGGCAGATTGATAACTTTGGATGGCCACAAATGGAATGCAAATGGCCTCTGAAATCATATTAAAGCCCCTGACGGGTGTGAGTGATGCCAAACAACAAGAGCTTAATTCTCCTGTCACCTTTTCTGTTCTCATATTAATAGGAACAGACGTATAAATGGGATGACAGGGAGGGTCGCAAGAATAGGAGGAAGATGAAAAAAGAATAAAGCAAGCCATAAGGGGAAAAAGAGGGAAGTGGAAGGCAGTGAATGAAGACTGATTGATAATGAAAATCAAAATGGAGAGAGCAGGTACAGATATCCAACATGTCATGTTAACAAGTGTAAGTGGAGCTCAGATTCTCCTCCCTACCCTTCGTGCTACGCTAGGCTGGAACCGACCGCCTTCTCCCAAACCGCTCCTCCTCTCAGAGAGACAGCCCAGCAGAGCCTGAGATAAATCTGAGAGGAAGATGGAGCGCGAGGAGGGGGGGGAGAGAGTCTAATTTAGGTCAGAGCAGACAGCACCTCTCCAACACTGTGTTGGTACGAAACTATTGGTTTTCCAACCCAGTTTAGATTGAACCACGACCGCTTTTGCATGAATGTAACCCTGCACTCTCTCATGGGTGTGTAAAGAGATCGAGCCGGTCCCATGTTAACAGCGCTAGCTATAAGGCTACAGCTATTATTTTAATAATTCAGTTAATTCACCAAATCCATGGTGAATTAACATTTATTCAGCTAAGCATAACGGTGATCTTCTTTCATAGTAAAAAAGTGCTATTTTCATCAATTTACTTTGAAATAAATACTCAATGAAGCAACTGTCGCTGTCCTATTCATATTTGCTGCGGCGATGCGTTTGTCTTGCCGAAGTGGACGTGACTGGAAGGAGGCCTGGATTAAAGTCAAGGAGCGTTGTCTGGACTCTCATGTCTTGACTCACCTGCAGTGAGTTGTGAGGTGGCAGTGAATCCCTGAGGATCAGCTCCTTCTCTATCAGATCCAAAGACAGAGGCTGTGCTGGGTGTTGCTCCCGCGCTGCTGCAGGCCTGCAGGCACAAATCAAACAACATGATGAACTCCAACACTGTGCTATTCAAACACCCAGCGCTCCATGAACTAACCGTGCAGTGTAGAAAGAGAAAATAATGATATACTGTTAGAACAGTGTGCCTGACATATGGGCCTGCTGTGGGAAACTCTTATTTTGGAGAGGCCCAATCAGGTGGAGAGTTCATTGAGATGCTGTGCAAAGCAAGTTATATTTTATGGAAACCGTACCTTGTTGCTCAGCTGCCACGTCTGTGATTTAGTCAAAGGACTAAATACAAAGGAATAGAGGAGCAAAGGTTGAGAAATAAAAGTGTGTGTGATCATTATTGCTCCTGATAAGCAGGCGGAACATTGTATGGCAGCCTAGGCCTCTGTATGAATTTGTGTGAATGAAAAAGTCAATGTATTATTTAATTTGGCATTAATGTAACTTTTTTTCAATAACATATTCAAGTCTCCCAGTCTGTGACTTTTCCTGAAAGTGTGTTATGGAGCACCCTTTGTTGTTAAAAATGCTCAATATGAAGTCAGATTGAAAAAAATGCCCAAAAAATTGCCATTTATACCCATTAGCGCCAACGGGTAATATTTACCTTATGGAAAATGCAGTGATTTTTGCGCTATTGATCTCGCACGAAAACATAAACATGACGTGTTGCTATAGCAACGCCTGTTGTTTACTGCGGTTCCTTATAGAAAGAGAGATATAGAGATAGATAGACAGATAGATAGATAGTTATAGATAGATCGATAGATAGAGAGAGAGACACTTTGCATATAACTCACGGTAGCGATCTTGTATACTTTATACTATACAATCTACATGTAGTATACAAATATGAAAAGCTGAGAGTCCACAGATTCTATTGGTAGAAGTTTCATCACTGTGCGATCAAAACTCACTCTTAACCCTGTGTTCTAGTATGATAAATAAAAGAACATTGTACCTTGAAAATCAATGCATTCTAATAGCGGTTACATTTTACCCGTTGGCGGTTTTAGGTATACAGCGACCCCTGGCGGTTCTAGTGTTAAAGATCAACATCCTATGTTTTGTTCCCTGAAGGGAAAATGTTTTTTTTCTTTCCTTTTTTGGGCAATAACAACAATGTGGGCTTCATAAATAATTGGACAGCCTTCTGGGGAAAACCTGGTCTGATTAAGAGAGATGGCATTCATCCTACTTTGGAAGGTGCAAATCTCATTTCGGCAAACATTTCAGGGCTTTGTGGACTTAATCCATGACAAACTGGAGTTGAGACCAGGAGGCGGAGTCGCAGTCTTACACGCTTACATGCTCTCTCTCCTAGGCAGTCATCCATAGGAATCCCGAACCCAATAAAATACCCAATATTAGCGGTGTGTGTGTCTGCCCAAGGACAATTTAAGGTAAAACCTAATAGAGGTGTCATACATAATAACCTAATAAAAGTAAATGTAACAACTACTACAGTGCAACAAAACAGGAAGATTAAATGTAGTCTCTTAAACATAAGATCTCTAGCATCTAAAGCAACATTGGTAAATGATTTAATATCAGATTATAATATTGATATATACTGTCTCACTGAAACTTGGTTGAGACATGAAGAATATGTCAGCATAAATGAGGCCACTCCACCCAGCCATATCAATACTCATATTGCCTGAGGCGTGGGCCGAGGAGGTGGAATTGCAGCAATCTTTGACTCAAGTTTACTTATCAATACTAAACCAAAATTAAATTATACCTCCTTTGAAAGTCTCGTTTTTAGTCTTACGCATCCGACCTGGAAAACTTTGCAGCCAATCTTATTTGTTACAGTGTACCGTGCACCAGGTCCTTATTCAGAATTCTTATCAGAATTCTCTGAGTTTTTATCAACTTTGGTTCTTAAAACAGATAAAGTAATTATCGTAGGTGACTTTAATATTCATGTTGACGATGATAAAAATAGCCTTACTGCTGCATTTAACTCTATATTAGATTCTGTTGGTTTTTGTCAGAGTGTAAATAAACCAACCCACTGCTATAATCACACTCTCGACCTTGTTCTGACTTATGGTATTGAAATTGAGCAACTATTAGTCGAACCGCATAATCCTGCATTATCCGACCATTTCTTAGTAACTTTTGAAGTACTGTTACTAGACTACAAAGCATTAGTCAAAAGCTCCTGCAGCAGAAACCTATCTGTTAGTGCTATAGCCAAATTTAAGGAAGAGATTCCACCAATACTTAACTCGATAGCATGTCTGCATGTAGGGGAGGAAACTTATACAAAATGTACACCACCCCAAATGTATCATGTTGTTGATAGTGCTACAGATGCGCTGCGAATAAAATTAGACTCTGTTGCTCCTTTGAAAAAGAAGAAAATAAAACAACATAGATTAGCTCCATGGCATAATGCCGAAACCCGCAAAATAAAGCAAAAGTCGAGTCAACTTGAAAGGATATGGCGTTCCACTAAACTTGAAGAATCTCGTTTAATTTGGCATATTACTCTCAATGAATATAAGAAAGCACTGCGTAAAGCGAGAGCAGCCTACTACTCTTCATTAATAGATGAGAATAAGAATAATGCAAGATTTCTTTTCAGCACTGTAGCCAGGCTGACAGGGAGCCATAGCTCGATTGATCCTTCTATTCCCATAGCACTCAGTAGTAATGATTTTATGTGCTTTTTTAACGATAAAATTGTTACTCTTAGAAACAAAATTAATGACCTCTTGCCTTTGACCAGTATAGTGTTATCAACTCCAGGAAACGTAAGTTCTAATATTACACTAGATAGTAAACTAGAATGCTTTTCAGCCATAAACCTTGAACAATTAAATTCAATGATTCTCTCTTCTAAACCATCAACGTGTATGTTAGACCCAATTCCAACTAAGCTGTTGAAGGAAGTTTTTCCATTAATTAGCACTTCTTTATTAAATATTATGAATATGTCTTTATTATCAAGCTATGTTCCACAATCATTCAAAGTAGCAGTGATAAAACCGCTTCTTAAAAAGCACAACCTCAATCCAGAGGTTTTAGCCAATTATAGACCTATTTCTAATCTTCCGTTCCTCTCAAAATTCTTGAGAAAGCAGTCGCAAAACAGTTGTGTGATTACTTAAAAAACCATGATTTATTTGAAGATTTTCAGTCTGGCTTTAGAACACATCATAGCACAGAGACAGCTCTGGTTAAAGTCACAAATTACATTCTAATAGCCTCTGACAAGGGACTTGTCTCTATTCTTGTTTTGCTCGATCTCAGTGCTGCATTTGATACTATCGATCATGATATCTTATTGCAAAGTCTAGAGCACTTAGTTGGCATACAGGGAACTGCGTTAGGCTGGTTTAGGTCCTATCTATCTGAACACTCTCAGTTTGTATGTGTCAATGATGAATCTTCCACGCAAACCAAAGTTAGCCATGGAGTGCCACAGGGCTCAGTGCTCGGACCTATTTTGTTCACATTATATATGCTTCCGTTAGGCAATATTATAAGGAATCATTCTGTAAATTGTCATTGTTATGCGGATGATACTCAACTATATTTATCAATCAAGCCTGATGAAATTAATCATCTAAATAAAATGCAAGACTGCCTCAAGGACTTAAAAACGTGGATGACCTTAAACTTTTTGATGTTAAACACGACCAAAACTGAAGTTATTGTACTTGGCCCGAAGAATCTACGAAACAAATTATCTAAAGATATACTAACTATGGATGGCATTAATTTGGCCTCCAGTGAGACTGTAAGGAATCTTGGTGTTATATTTGATCAGGATTTATCCTTTCACGCCCACATAAAATCAATTTCAAGGAACGCCTACTTCCATCTACGTAACATTGCAAAAATCAGGCATATCTTGCCTCAAAACGATGCAGAGAAACTAGTCCATGCATTTGTTACTTCAAGGCTGGATTATTGTAACTCTTTATTATCAGGGTGTACCAAGAAGTCAGTCAAGTCGCTTCAGCTGATTCAAAATGCTGCAGCTCGTGTACTAACCAGAGTTAGGAAAAGGGACCACATTACTCCTGTTCTGACCGCCTTACACTGGCTCCCTATAGAACACAGGATAGAATTTAAAATTCTTCTTCTCGCCTACAAAGCCCTTAATGGGCAGGCGCCATCTTACCTTAAAGAACTCATTATACCCTACTGTCCTACTAGGGCATTGCGTTCCAAGAATGCAGGGTTGTTGGTTGTTCCTAGAGTCTCTAAAAGTACAATGGGAGCCAGAGCCTTTTCTTATCAAGCTCCACATTTGTGGAATCAGCTTCCAGTTTGTGTTCGAGCGGCAGACACCCTATCCGTTTTTAAGAGTGCGCTTAAGACCTTCCTTTTTGATAAAGCTTATAGTTAGGGCTGATTAGATTCAGCCCCTAGTTTTGCTGATATAGGCTTAGTTTGTCGGGGGATATCTTACTTCTTCCTTCTCTCTGTCTATACCTGTGTACTCCCATGTTCCGATTAACCCAGCTTCCCCAAATGTCTTTCTTTTTGGTGTCTATATACGCTGGGATCCGGAGTCATGGATGATCCTGCGGTCCTGTGTCCTGCATCGCAAGCCCTGGATCTTGAGTCGTGGCTGTGGTCCTAGATCATAGGTCCTGGATGGATATCCTCGTGGATTCATCTTCCTATTATACACACATGCATTTCCAAACATTTGGACTACCAATGTTGCAAATGTATTATCTTTTCAATTTACACACGGCATCTATTGCACGTCTGTCCGTCCTGGGAGAGGGATCCCTTCTCTGTGGCTCTCCCTGAGGTTTCTCCCATTTTTCCTTTTAAACTGTGGGTTTTCTTCGGAAGTTTTTCCTTGTACGATGTGAGGGTCTAAGGACAGAGGGTGTCGTATTGTCATACTGATATTTTGTACAAACTGTGAAGTCCACTGAGACAAATGTAACATTTGTGATATTGGGCTATATAAATAAACATTGATTGATTGATTGATTGATTTTTTATTCAACATGGATTAAATAAAAATGCAGTTCTCCTCAGAGGCTCTACTGAGGTAGGTATATATATATATATATACACACTTGTATTCTGTCATTGATTTATTTATGTGTGTTGTTCTGTGTCTATAGCAATAGTTTTGCTTTGCTGTGTCCATGTGCTGCTTTATTCTGGAAGTTTGGCACATATTACAAAAACAGTCCCTCCCCTTGTACCCTTACCGCCTTCGACCTCCCACCTTCCGAAAAAGTGGCTTGGATATGTATTTAGACAGACAAATAAAAATCATAAATGGATATACAAACAAGTATAAATAAAGATACACAATAAAACACAATATAAATGAAAAATATAAAATATATCATAATAGAAGAATATAATATGATAGAAGTACCACATGCTGGGCAGATGGAGTGGAGGTCACTGTTGAGCGATGTGAGCATGTGTCGAATTTGAAAAATGATTTGATACATTTTGTGTTGGGTGATGTGAGTTCTGAGAATCAGTTTATATTGTATTAGCTACAAGTTAGTATTCTCTGTCATCTTGAAGGTATAGCAGGGTTCACCAATGATTTTCAATGACTTTTCAAAGACTTCTCCATGATCTTTACCTAATTTTCCTTGACCGAAAAAGATTACTCTTTCTCAGCGGTACCACTGAAAAGGGTTTATTTTAACATGGAACAGGAAAATAAGGTCTGCATATGAAACATGATGTGCCTATCTAAAACAAATCAAATAGTAGTCTTACTAGCTTCTACACGCTGAAGCAACTGTAGTCAGGGATGCCAACTCATCAGGTATGAAAAAGGTGACAAGGATCCGAGCCCCCGACCCCACGGAATATCGGTTTAGAAATAACAGAGGATTTTAGCAGTCAGAACAACTAAAGCAGCAGTGTCAATAATAACAGAAACGCTAAAGAGTCACATCTAATAGAAATATATAAAAGCATTTATTTTAATTGTGTAGCTGTCAGTTTATAATTTTGGCAGCACTGTTGAGCATTTTGAAAATGTATTTCCATGCCTCTGTGCAAGGCTTAGTCTTTGTATCTTTATAGCCAGCGGTGTAAAGTAACCAAGTTCATAAACTCAAGTACTATACTTGGGTAAAATGTTGACATACTTTTGACTTTACTTAAGTATTTCAATGTTTTGCTACTTTGTTATTTTACTCCTCTACAGTTCAGAGGTAAATGGTATTTAATACCTTTAGTTACTTTACAGATGTGGATGAATGATGTGAAATATAATCAAGTGTTAAATCAGACTTTAGTTCCACCTGGAGTAAATTCACAAGCTACCCCGCAGTATACAAAGTCATTCAGACTAGCTGCACCTTTACCAGCTTTGAGAACACTTTCATGATCAATCATTATAAAACATATCATATATATTATTCTGAAATGAACCAATTTGCACAGAGTATACCTACACTCTGGTACTTCTACTTTTACTCAAGTCCAAGATCTGAGTACTTCTACTTTTAATCAAGTACAAGAGCTCAGTACTTCTACTTTTAATCTAGTAGGCCTACAATATCTGAGTACTTCTACTTTTAATCAAGTACAAGAGCTCAGTACTTCTACTTTTACTCAAGCACAAGATCTGAGTACTTCTACTTTTTCTGTAGTACAATATCTATACTTATACAACCTCTGTTTAAAGCCTATGAAAAAAACTATTAGAAAACGAAGGCTAAAGCTAACGTTAGCAGATAGTGACAATGTACTGTATGCTAGTTAGCTAGCTCAACGATTCCTATTATTATTATTATTATTAATATTATACGATAATATTGTGACAGAAAAACGTTTCAGATCACATCACGCTGTGCCGCTCCGACAGGGAGCTCTTCTCTAAACGGCCCGTTCTAACAGCTGTTCACCAGCGGTCCAGTCGGTGCCACAGTGACTCCGGACCGCACAGTTACTGTTAACGAACGCACCGTAGGTAATGTAGCTGCTGAAGCAAGACCATCATCGCGGAGCAGCAGAGTTCAGCCGACAGGCAGGAAGAATCGAGCACACAGCTCACGCTTCATATATTAAAATATAACACCATGCGCGTCATGATGGCACATAACAGTTCGCGACCGCAGATTATTTCGGAGATTAGATTAAATGTAAATTATATTTGACGCAACTTTAGTTACATTTCCATGACTTTTCCAAAACTTTGTGAAAAATATTGTTTTCCATAACTTTTCCAGGGCCTGGAATTTGTATTTTGAATTTCCATGACTTTTCCAGGTTTGCAATGACCGTACGAACCCTGGTATAGACTCAATTATGGAGATATGTTTATGACTAGTGATGCTATGTATCCAATCACTGCGCAGAGTTTAATGATAGCGTTTTGGATTGAGGGGGAGAAACCAACCCAAATACAGATGTTGTACTGATATCCTGAACACCTTTTGAGTGAGGGAGACAGTCAGTGGAAATGTAGTTTTCTTCATCTTTTCAGCACACATTAAAAACAATAAGGTCACAGTATAGAAGTCTGTCAAATGTGTTCATATTGGCTGATTATTATGTAAACCCTTTTTGGAATGTAACAAAGATAATCACATAAGTAGTTATTACCATGCCGCGTCAATCACATTAGTATGCATAAAAAGTGACAGGTGACACGCCCCCAATTACGCAAATGAGCTAAGTCCCGCCTCCCCTCGCCTCCCATTGGTCGAGAGCCTTTTATCAGAGCTAAGTCCCGCCTCCCATTGTTTGAGACCCTTTGATGTGAGGGGTGATGTGTTATAACGGGTAGGAGTGAAAAGCCCCCCTGTGGAGTGCTTTTGTTGTCTAATTCTTTGATGTGTGCGATTAAGGTAGTCTCTTTGAAGTTATGCTGTCTGGTCCCTCAGAGGTTATCTAATCTAAATAGCCTCGGATGTTTTGCCCTTTGATGTGGTATTTTATAAGCCTATGATGTTAATCTAGGTATTTTTATGAGTGAGACATGTTTTGTTGTCTAATTCTTTGATGTGTCCGATTAAGGTAGTCTCTTTGAAGTTATGCTGTCTGGTCCCCTCAGGGCTATCTAATTAGCCTTGGATGTTTTGCCCTTTGGTGTGGTATTGTTATAAGCCTATGATGTTAATCTAAGTATCTCTGTGAGTGAGACAGCCTACCCCCCGCCCCCCTCCCAGCCCAGCCTCTCCCCTCTTTCTCCACCCCTTCCTATGGCTAGGAGATTGTGGGAGGTGGAATTAGATGAAAATAGAAATATGCTCAAAACTAAATAAAAGACAGTAATTCCACTTACCAAGTCACCTTTCAAAAAGAAAAGTGACCAAGAGATGCATGTGAAAACTTACCATTCGGAGAGCCAGTCAAGAAACGAATGCTGGTCAGACGTCTACAGCCAGAGATCTGTGCACTAACTTATCTCGCGCCCTCTTTTGGTCAAGCAGGCTGCTCCCCCTACCTCTAAGAACAATTAACACACACACACACACACACACACACACACACACACACACACACACACACACACACACACACACACACACACACACACACACACACACACACACACACACGTTGGAGATGTCCTTTTGATGTGGGGGGTTTGAGATAACCCTGAGATGGTAATCTACATATTTGTTAAGACACCCCTCTGTGAGGTGAGAAGCGAGAGGATGACTAAATAAAACAGCCATTATTTTTCACTCACTAAGACACCTAAAAACGTTATTGTCCTCTCTAGATTTGATCCAGGGTTTTGTAGTAGTATTTACCATGGTATATAACTTAGACTAAGTTAACTATCTAAACACTCAGAGTCCTTTACCTCACCTGAGCTTATCCAGAGCTTGACTGACACACAGAGACCAATCAAGGGCTTTGATTTATGATCTGTATGACAGTGGCCATGTCGGCAGGCCACATCATGTAGACAGCCAGTCACCCTGTGTGAGGCAGGCCCACATGTGCGCAGCATTGCGTTCAAAATAAATAAAAAAAACTAAATGGGTCGCGAAATATACTGGGGCGGCCGTTAATATACTGGGCGGCCCACCCAAGTAAAGTCTATGTGTGGGAAATCCTGGAATATCAGATACAATTAGCATCTAACCAGAAGTGCGAATGAAGCAGTGAACTGCAGTATATTTGATATACATCCAATATATAAAAGGTTATGTTAATATTGATCAGCTGGTCAGAAACTTGACTCCATAGGAAATATAAAAAGATATATGTTGAGCGTGATCATAACTTTCCATTAGCACAAAGTTGCAGATCCGCTGTTGCAGGTTTAACCATTCAGTCAGCCAGGTGTAAAATATGCATTTATTATCACCTTTTCTATTTGGCCAACTAGTGATAATTAAATGATACCCTATTTATTTAACTATGTTTTTCTCTGCTAACAATGCTTTACTTAAAACTGTAAATATATGGGATGATAAGGTCGTTCCTATATCTAAACACCTTGGTGATAATCATACAAATCCTTCAACAAAACAGGTATTTCTGCCGAAGCGTTTACAAATGAATGAGAGTATATAATCCGCCAGCAGTGACATTTTGTGGGTATCTTTATCCTTACTCACAGTTTCTGCCATCAGCTCAAAACTGAGAGCAAATAATAATGGACTAAGACCGTAAAGAAACCAGAAGAGATTCACAATTAAGAAGCTGGAAGGACTTCAACAATCAACTTCGACTGATTCATTATCAAAATAGTTGATGAATAATGAAATAATTGACAACCAGTCGATTCATCTCACAGCCCTAAGACCGTAGCTCGGCTACTGCCCTTACACGACCCAAAGATCTCTGAGCTGCTGCGTCTCATCTTGTAGAACAGAGGACTCTTTTTTAAGTAAATACATTATAGGGTTAAAATAAGATATATATGTGGTGGAATTAGTTTAAAACAGCCAACTTACACTTTTTAGTTGTCCTCTCTAAATTAGATGTAAGGGTTTTTAAATGATTGGTGTTAATTAAGCGCTATTGTTATTATGGTTTATATGGGGATAGGAGTTCAACTTTTAAAAATTGCATAGGATCATTCTAAGAAGAGTGGGGGGGCTAATGAACCAGCACCATACGTCCTCTATGCATTTTGTTGACCTGTGTCTGATCTTGAAAAACTCTGGTCAGTACTTTCTTTATTTTATTTTATAATATCATGTAATTATTAAATGTTGTTTTTTTGGTAGGGGTTAAACTAGTATATTATGTGGATAGTATATTATTAGATACTTAAAAATGTTATGTTTTTTCTGTTTACAGTAGAGACCCTGTGTGCTGGAATCTACTCAAACAGAGTACTTCATGGTAGCGGTCAGCTTTTAAACACAAAAGTGTATCTTTCAGTAACTTTCTCAGAGAATGTAAGCATAAATCTGTCAATTGTTCAAAACAGCCTTGTTTCACTGGAATAACCTCAAAATCACAAAATACCATGAAGTGTCAGAATCCTAACGAAATCTACACAGAGTACTTCATGGTAGTGGTCAGCTTTTAAATATAGAAGTGTATCTTTCAGTAACTTTTTTGAGAGAATTAAGCATAAATCTGTCAAATGTTCAAGACAGCCTTGTTTCACTGAAATAGCATAAAAATCACAAACTGGCTGAAACTGCACAGTGAATTGGAGAAATTACAGCACAGAGTTTTCTACCACGACACAGATAGTATAATCTATGTGACAAGACAGGGGCAGTCTCCAGTACTTTCATGGTAGTGGTCAGCTTTTTTTTAAAAGAAAAGTGTATCTTTCGGTAACTTTTTTGAGAGAATTAAGCATAAATATGGGGAAATCCTGGAATATCAGATACAATTAGCATCTAACCAGAAGTGCGAATGAAGCAGTGAACTGCAGTATATTTGATATACATCCAATATATAAAAGGTTATGTTAATATTGATCAGCTGGTCAGAAACTTGACTCCATAGGAAATATAAAAAGATATATGTTGAGTGTGATCATAACTTTCCAATAGCACAAAGTTGCAGATCCGCTGTTGCAGGTTTAGCCATTCAGTCAGCCAGGTGTAAAATATGCATTTATTATCACCTTTTCTATTTGGCCAACTAGTGATAATTAAATGATACCCTATTTATTTAACTATGTTTTTCTCTGCTAACAATGCTTTACTTAAAACTGTAAATATATGGGATGATAAGGTCGTTCCTATATCTAAACACCTTGGTGATAATCATAGAAATCCTTCAACAAAACAGGTCTTTCTGCCGAAGCGTTTACAAATGAATGAGAGTATATAATCCGCCAGCAGTGACATTTTGTGGGTATCTTTATCCTTACTCACAGTTTCTGCCATCAGCTCAAAACTGAGAGCAAATAATAATGGACTAAGACCGTAAAGAAACCAGAAGAGATTCACAATTAAGAAGCTGGAAGGACTTCAACAATCAACTTCGACTGATTCATTATCAAAATAGTTGATGAATAATGAAATAATTGACAACCAGTCGATTCATCTCGCAGCCCTAAGACCGTAGCTCGGCTGCTGCCCTTACACGACCCAAAGATCTCTGAGCTGGTGCGTCTCATCTTGTAGAACAGAGGACTCTTTTTTAAGTAAATACATTATAGGGTTAAAATAAGATATATATGTGGTGGAATTAGTTTAAAACAGCCAACTTACACTTTTTAGTTGTCCTCTCTAAATTAGATGTAAGGGTTTTTAAATGATTAGTGTTAATTAAGGGCTATTGTTATTTTGGTTTATATGGGGATAGGAGTTCAACTTTTAAAAATTGCATAGGATCATTTTAAGAAGAGTGAGAGGGCTAATGAGCCAGCACCATACCTGATTATCAGCAGGAGAGGACTCTTTTTAAGTAAATACATTATAGGGTTAAAATAAGATATATATGTGGTGGAATTAGTTTAAAACAGCCAACTTACACTTTTTAGTTGTCCTCTCTAAATTAGATGTAAGGGTTTTTAAATGATTAGTGTTAATTAAGGGCTATTGTTATTATGGTTTATATGGGGATAGGAGTTCAACTTTTAAAAATTGCACAGGATCATTCTAAGAAGAGTGAGGGGGCTAATGAGCCAGCACCATACGTCCTCTATGCATTTTGTTGACCTGTGTCTGATCTTGAAAAACTCTGGTAAGTACTTTCTTTATTTTATTTTATAATATCATGTAATTATTAAATGTTTTTTTTTGATAGGGGTTAAACTAGTATATTATGTGGATAGTATATTATTAGATACTTAAAAATGTTATGTTTTTTCTGTTTACAGTAGAGACCCTGTGTGCTGAAATCTACTCAAACAGAGTACTTCATGGTAGTGGTCAGCTTTTTTAAACACAAAAGTGTATCTTTCAGTAACTTTCTCAGAGAATGTAAGCATAAATCTGTCAATTGTTCAAAACAGCCTTGTTTCACTGGAATAACCTCAAAATCACAAAATACCATTAAGTGTCAGAATCCTAACGAAATCTAATAAAACAGAGTACTTTCATGGTAGTGGTCTGCTTTTAAAAAGAAAAGTGTATCTTTCTGTAACATTTCTGAGAGAATTAAGCATAAATCTTTCAAATGTTCAAAGCAGCCTTCACTGAATTAGCCTCAAAATCAGAAAATGCCATTAAGAGTGGGAATCCTAACGAAATCTACTCAGAGTACTTCATGGTAGTGGTCAGCTTTTAAACACAAAAGTGTATCTTTCAGTAACTGTTTGAGAGAATTAAGCATAAATCTGTCAAATGTTCACAACAGCCTTCACTGAAATAACCTCAAAATCACAAACTGCCATTAAGAGTCAGAATCTTAACGAAATCTACTCAGAGTACTTTCTACAGATGACTCCTCCCACTCAACGCAATAAGTCCCACCCCACTCAGCAAATCATATAAAACTAAGGACCCTACTAAGACGACCGTTGAAAACTAGCCATGGGTCTGAGAAAAACCAAGTCTGATGTAGCCTACCCTTATTATCACCAGGATAACGGATATGGGCTTGATGACTGGATGTTACAAAGTAGGGGAGAGGATGTTCCCGAAGAAGAGCTCTCCTCTATATCATATCCATGTAAGGTCTTTAGGACAAAAGAGGACCATGATAACATGACATATGAAGAATATCTTTCTTTAAAAGATAGTATTATAGATAACCTTAATAGAAACAGTATATCTCATACCACTCGCCAAGATCGCAAACGACAATTAGCAGAAAAGAAAAGAAAAAGTAAAATGAAAAGGAGAAGAAAAATGAAAAGCAGACGCAGAATGCGAATGAAAAGAAAAGGGGTAAAAGGACCGAATACGAAAAAGACAAAAAGAAGGAAGGTGAAAAGAAAAAGGAACAAAGTGAAGAAATGTCAACTAGAGTATGGTGTTGTAGAGCCATTACCGCATCATAATAATCTTATAGATCAACTACCGCTAACCGACTGCTGCGAATGTGTTGAGCAAATACCAAAAGCAATGGCAGAGCTTTGCTTCAATATAATGAGAGAAAACACGCAATACTGTGGAATTGCCCAAATTGGCGACAGTGCCAGAACACGTATTAAAAGACTGTTGGAGGATCTCTATTCTAGTATCGGTTGTCATTACATCGAAGGATACGCCAAAATGTGTGACGACATAGACAAAGCTTTTGAAGACAATTATATGGTACCTGCCCTTACAGCTAAACAAATCCTACGCCAGGTATTCAACAGACCACAAGAAGCACAAGAAGCCCCAGAAAGGATTACATTCAGAGATAATAATGGTGAAACCGAAGAAGAAGCAAAGCAGATTGTAATCGTTGCGGGTGAACGGATAGAGAATTTGCATGTGATGTTAATGCATTTATCTGATATAAGAAATGCATTCGTATACTTCCAAGAGACTCCTAAACATCTACTTGGGCAGTGTGAATTGAACGATAAACCGATCACTGTCAATGAAACGCGGAGAGAAGCAGCAGTGCAAATCGTTAAGTCTATTACCTTGTATGCACTACGACATTAACTTGGTAAAATGTAATGTGTTTTTATGAAAATGTGTTGAAGGATGTGTTTTCAATTTAACAACCATAACAAAATGAAAATGTGTTTTTATTTTTGCTTTCATATATAGTAATAGTATTGTAAACGAAACATTTAAAGTGTATCATGTGCTCTCATTGTCACAAACGAGCTGAGGACGAAAATGCAGAACACGGGAAACCAGAGATAGTCGGTAACCAGCTTTATTGAAGGCAATAGGCTGGTAGAAGACAACACGCCAGATAGTAGGCAAAGGGCTGGTCGGGGACAGGCGAGGGTTCCAGGAGACAGCAGGACGGGAGTCGCAGGTACAGAACGGGTCAGGGAGCAGGCGAGGCAGGCTGGTCAGGAACAGGCAGGGTCGAAACCGGGAGAGCAATCTGAAGGGTAATGCGGGAAAGACTGGCATGCTGCAAAGTACGATCTGGCACTGAGGTGAAAGTGAAGTGGGCCTAAATACTAATGGAGCTAATGGGTGTAACAGTGAGAGAGAGACAGGGTGTGACTACCAGGTGACTAAGGAATGTTAATGCAGAAAATAGGTGAGTGAGAAAGCAGATTGTGACAGAACCCCCCCCTTAATGGACGGCTCCAGACGTCTAAGAAATTTCTATCAAGAAGAAAAGAGAGAGAAAAAAAAAAAGAGAAGAATCAAGAAAAAACCCTACAGACACCGGGTGGAAGGTGGAGGTATGGGAAAGGTCAGTACTCATCTGAGAATGCTCTCTCGGCCTCTCCCTCCTGGAAATCCTCGTCCTCTTCGCCTGATGATGCTTCCCCCTCCTCCACGATGAAGCCTCTGATCCGTCGCGGACGAGTGCCCCCCTGCTTAACGCCTGGTTGAGCGTGGGTCCTGGAAGGCTGCTCCGGGTAACGCAGGTGGAAGTCTCGGATGAGTTGAGGGTTGAGGATATGCCGAGCAGGAATCCACTGCCTTTCCTCAGGACCATAGCCCTCCCAGTCCACCAAATATTGAACCCCTCTTCCTCTGCGACGGGAACGGAGTAGACGACGAAGGGTGTAGGTAGGGCCCCCATCGATCATCCTAGGGGGTGGTGGTGGAGGGGCGGCGGAAATCATAGTACTCTCCCGGACAGGTTTAATCCTAGAAACGTGGAAGGTGGGATGGATCTTCATGTTCCGGGGCAAACTCAGTCAAACTGCTGCAGGATTAATGACCTTGACAATCTTGAAGGGTCCAATAAACCTGGGCGCTAACTTCTTAGACTCCATCCGAAGGGGAATGTTCTGAGTGGAAAGCCACACCCTCTGGCCTACCTGGTACACAGGTGCCTTGGTGCGTCGGCGGTTCGCTGATGTGGCGTACCGGTTAGCAGACTGAAGCAGAGTTGTTCGAGCCTGCCTCCAAGTCCTCCGACAACGTCTGATGAAGGCCTGGACAGACGGACAGGTAACCTCCTTCTCCAATGCAGAGAACAATGGGGGTTGAAAACCGTATGCACACTGAAAAGGGGAAAGACCAGTAGCGGAACTGATGAGGGTGTTGTGGGCATACTCCACCCACAGGAGTTGTTTTGACCAGGTCGTGCGATGATCGGAAGCCATGCAGCGGAGAGTGGTCTCCATCTCCTGATTCTTCCGTTCGGTCTGGCCATTGGCCTGTGGGTGGAAACCGGAGGTGAGACTAACCGTCGCCCCGATCAGTTCACAAAACTCCCTCCAAAACACAGAGGTGAATTGGGGCCCCCGGTCGGAAACCACATCAGTCGCCAGTCCGTGAATGCGAAACATGTGGAGAAGAATCAGTTCTGCCGTCTCCTTAGCTGACGGGATCTTAGGCAGGGGTACGAAATGAGCCATCTTACTAAACCGATCTACCACCGTCAAGATGGCAGTATGTCCGTGGGACGGTGGTAGACCAGTCACAAAGTCCAATGAAATATGTGACCAAGGGCGACGTGGGACCGGTAATGGATGAAGGAGGCCAGCTGGCGCTTGGTGAGATGGTTTGTGCCGATTGCACACAGGACAGGCGTTCACAAACTCCCGGGTGTCAGCCTCCAGCGTGGCCCACCAGAACCGTTGTAGGACCATCCCCTTGGTACGTTGAATTCCAGGGTGGCAGGAAAGTCTGGAGCTATGAGCCCACTGAAGCACCTCAGCCCTCAAAACCTGAGGCACAAACAAGCGGTTAAGAGGACAAGAACTAGGACCGGGTTGGTCCACCAAAGCGGTCTTAACCCTCTCCTCAATCTCCCAAGCGAGGACGCCGATCACTCGAGGAGCAGGAAGAATGGTGTCCGGAATACCCCAGGTGTCTCCCTCCCTCCCGAACTGCCGGGACAAAGCGTCGGCCTTCACGTTGCGGGAGCCCGGGCGGTAGGAGAGAAAAAAATTAAACCGGGTGAAAAATAACGACCACCTGGCTTGCCGAGAATTCAGTCTCTGTGCCGACCTGATGTATTCCAGGTTCTTATGGTCGGTCCATACCTGAAATGGTTGTTCTGTCCCCTCAAGCCAGTGTCGCCACTCCTCCAACGCCAACTTGACTGCTAGAAGCTCTCGATTCCCCACGTCATAGTTTCTCTCCGCCGGACTCAATCTCCTCGAAAAGAAAGCACAGGGGTGGAGCTTCTGGTTCTCACCAGAACGTTGCGACAGGATGTCCCCCACCCCTACGTCAGAAGCATCCACCTCCACCACCAACTGACCAGCGGGGTCTGGTACTTGCAGGATAGGAGCTGACGTAAACCAGCCCTTGAGGTCCTGAAAAGCCTCCTCGGCTGCAGGGGACCATCGGAACGTCACCTTGGATGAGGTCAGGGCGGTGAGCGGGGCGGCCACGGTGCTGTAGCCACGGATGAACCGTCTGTAAAAGTTGGCGAATCCCAGGAAACGCTGCAGCTCCTTCCGGGAATCAGGGACCCGCCACGAGGTAACTGCTGAAACCTTAGAAGGATCCATCTCCACACTTCCTTGACCCACGATGTAGCCAAGAAAGGCGACCGAAGAAGTGTGACCGTAGCACATGAAACTGGATTGTCTCATGGTGGTTCCCCGAGATGAGCATATGGACCGGTGTCGTCTGGTGTGTCACTGTTCCCAGCAGGTGACCATCCAAAGCATTAGCCGGTACCGGCTGGAGCAGCCGAACCAGTTGGATGCCCAGCTGTAGTGCGAGCTCCTCGTCAATGATGCTAACATCTGATCCGGAGTCGATAAAAACAGCCAGAGCCTGAGATTTGCCTGTCAGGAGGAGTCGAGCATGGCACAAGGGTCTTAGATTGGGAATCAGCTCAGAGGTTTGGCCCACCAGTATACTCCCCATTACTGATGAGCTCTGTCCTTTTACCGGACAACGGGAAACGAATATGTCCAGCCTGACCACAGTAAAGGCAAAGATTACCTCTCCGACGTAATTCCCTCTCCTCAGAGGTAAGACTGGTACGACTCACTTGCATGGGCTCGACCTCGTACCGTGAGTCAGAGTAGGAATGGGAATTCTCCGCCGAAACCGGAAGTCGAAATCTCCCGGAAACCGGAAGTTGTTGTCGCGAGCGGCGGGCCGCTGCTCGCGTCTGTTGCTCTCCTCTCCAGGTCTGGATTCGTCTGTCAATCCGAGAGGTTTGCTCAATCAACCCATCCAAGGAAGCAGGGAGATCATAGGAAACCAGCTCATCTCTCATATAATCCGCTAATCCTCTCAGATATGTGTCACACTGCGCCGGCTCATTCCAGCTACTGCGGCGGCTGCTGGTGCGGAAGTCAATAGCGTAATCCACCACCGTGCCGGAACCCTGGCTCAAACTTAGCAGGCCTCCAGCAGCGTCGGGACCCAGACGAACGGAACCGAACACCTTCCGCATCTCCGCGGAAAATGCAGCAAAAGAGGCGCAGGCTGAAGTCTGCTGCTCCCACTCTGCAGTTCCCCATAAACGGGCTCTCCCCGTCAGATGATTAACGGTGAAAGCTACACGAGCCGCCTCGGAGGCGAAGGTGTGTGGCTGCAGTGAAAACAATATGGAACAGTTTGTGAGAAAAGGACTGCATCCCTCCGGCTCACCAGCGTAGCGTTCCGGCGTTCCCACACGAGGCTCCGGAGCGTATCCTGTCGACCCAGGGGCTGGAGCGAGCATCGGAACTGCGGGTGGAGGGACGGTAGCAGCCATGGTAGCGGCTAGCTGTTGTACGGTGGCGGCCATCTGTTGCATCTGGGAGGTAAGGTAAGCCAGCGTTTGTCCCTGGGTTGAGGTTGCCTGGTGGGTTGAGGTAGCTAAGGTAGCTATCGTGACCTCCTGTCTTTGGATGGCATCCTTAACCCTCTCAAAGCGGTCTCTAGGAGACCCGGTGTTTGCTTGGTCCATTTCTGGCCAGATCGTTCTGTCACAAACGAGCTGAGGACCAAAATGCAGAACACGGGAAACCAGAGATAGTCGGTAACCAGCTTTATTGAAGGCAATAGGCTGGTAGAAGACAACACGGCAGATAGTAGGCAAAGGGCTGGTCGGGGACAGGCGAGGGTTCCAGGAGACAGCAGGACGGGAGTCGCAGGTACAGAACGGGTCAGGGAGCAGGCGAGGCAGGCTGGTCAGGAACAGGCAGGGTCGAAACCGGGAGAGCAATCTGAAGGGTAATGCGGGAAAGACTGGCATGCTGCAAAGTACGATCTGGCACTGAGGTGAAAGTGAAGTGGGCCTAAATACTAATGGAGCTGATGGGTGTAACAGAGTGAGAGAGAGACAGGGTGTGACTACCAGGTGACTAAGGAATGTTAATGCAGAAAATAGGTGAGTGAGAAAGCAGATTGTGACACTCATTGTACGCTCTGTTTTTAGATGCAATGCATCTTTGTGTCAAAAACAGAGCGTACAATGAGAGCACATGATACACTTTAAATGTTTCGTTTACAATACTATTACTATATATGAAAGCAAAAATAAAAACACATTTTCATGTTGTTATGGTTGTTTAATTGAAAACACATCCTTCAACACATTTTCATAAAAACACATTACATTTTACCAAGTTAATGTCGTAGTGCATACAAGGTAATAGACTTAACGATTTGCACTGCTGCTTCTCTCCGCGTTTCATTGACAGTGATCGGTTTATCGTTCAATTCACACTGCCCAAGTAGATGTTTAGGAGTCTCTTGGAAGTATACGAATGCATTTCTTATATCAGATAAATGCATTAACATCACATGCAAATTCTCTATCCTTTCACCCGCAACGATTACAATCTGCTTTGCTTCTTCTTCGGTTTCACCATTATTAGCTCTGAATGTAATCCTTTCTGGGGCTTCTTGTGCTTCTTGTGGTCTGTTGAATACCTGGCGTAGGATTTGTTTAGCTGTAAGGGCAGGTACCATATAATTGTCTTCAAAAGCTTTGTCTATGTCGTCACACATTTTGGCGTATCCTTCGATGTAATGACAACCGATACTAGAATAGAGATCCTCCAACAGTCTTTTAATACGTGTTCTGGCACTGTCGCCAATTTGGGCAATTCCACAGTATTGCGTGTTTTCTCTCATTATATTGAAGCAAAGCTCTGCCATTGCTTTTGGTATTTGCTCAACACATTCGCAGCAGTCGGTTAGCGGTAGTTGATCTATAAGATTATTATGATGCGGTAATGGCTCTACAACACCATACTCTAGTTGACATTTCTTCACTTGTTCCTTTTTCTTTTCACCTTCCTTCTTTTTGTCTTTTTCGTTTTCGGTCCTTTTACCCCTTTTCTTTTCATTCGCATTCTGCGTCTGCTTTTCATTTTTCTTCTCCTTTTCATTTTGCTTTTTCTTTTTCTTCGGTTTTCTTTACTTTTTCTTTTCTTTTCTGCTAATTGTCGTTTGCGATCTTGGCGAGTGGTATGAGATATACTGTTTCTATTAAGGTTATCTATAATACTATCTTTTAAAGAAAGATATTCTTCATATGTCATGTTATCATGGTCCTCTTTTGTCCTAAAGACCTTACATGGATATGATATAGAGGAGAGCTCTTCTTCGGGAACATCCTCTCCCCTACTTTGTAACATCCAGTCATTAAGCCCATATCCGTTATCCTGGTGATAATAAGGGTAGGCTACATCAGACTTGGTTTTTCTCAGATCCATGGCTAGTTTTCAACGGTCGTCTTAGTAGGGTCCTTAGTTTTATATGATTTGCTGAGTGGGGTGGGACTTATTGCGTTGAGTGGGAGGAGTCATCTGTAGAAAGTACTCTGTTTGAGTAGATTTCGTTAAGATTCTGACTCTTAATGGCAGTTTGTGATTTTGAGGTTATTTCAGTGAAGGCTGTTGTGAACATTTGACAGATTTATGCTTAATTCTCTCAAACAGTTACTGAAAGATACACTTTTGTGTTTAAAAGCTGACCACTACCATGAAGTACTCTGAGTAGATTTCGTTAGGATTCCCACTTGTAATGGCATTTTGTGATTTTGAGGCTAATTCAGTGAAGGCTGCTTTGAACATTTGAAAGATTTATGCTTAATTCTCTCAGAAATGTTACAGAAAGATACACTTTTCTTTTTAAAAGCAGACCACTACCATGAAAGTACTCTGTTTTATTAGATTTCGTTAGGATTCTGACACTTAATGGTATTTTGTGATTTTGAGGTTATTCCAGTGAAACAAGGCTGTTTTGAACAATTGACAGATTTATGCTTACATTCTCTGAGAAAGTTACTGAAAGATACACTTTTGTGTTTAAAAAAGCTGACCACTACCATGAAGTACTCTGTTTGAGTAGATTTCAGCACACAGGGTCTCTCCTGTAAACAGAAAAAACATAACATTTTTAAGTATCTAATAATATACTATCCACATAATATACTAGTTTAACCCCTACCAAAAAAACAACATTTAATAATTACATGATATTATAAAATAAAATAAAGAAAGTACTTACCAGAGTTTTTCAAGATCAGACACAGGTCAACAAAATGCATAGAGGACGTATGGTGCTGGCTCATTAGCCCCCTCACTCTTCTTAGAATGATCCTGTGCAATTTTTAAAAGTTGAACTCCTATCCCCATATAAACCATAATAACAATAGCCCTTAATTAACACTAATCATTTAAAAACCCTTACATACCTTAGGGACCTGTGTGTCCACTGTGTGGACATTAACTACAGGTCGCGGTACTCCAAGTGTACAGGCATGCAGTTCGGCCCCAGGGCAAAATAAAAATAAGCTGGGGTGCTACATAGATACCCAGTGCAGGGGCCTTCCACGTGGAAAAAGACCCGGAGACTGACGAGCTTTCCCCGCAGAGTCCACCTTGTGGACATCATTGTCCGTGGTGTGTACAGAATAACATGTCCATATCACGGACATTAATACATAGAGTGGTGTCCATGAAATAGACATTGCAAATAAGTGTTTAAAACGTGCGGAAAACTGTTTGAAATGTCGGGAAAAGGGTTGTGAATACAGACCCAGAGCACAGGTGGTGCAGCACCTGACTTTTCAACCCCGGAATACGTGTTTGAAAGGGGGGGAAAAGTATTGTAAATAGAGGCTATCACAGGCTATGACAGACATCCATGAAATACACCGGGAAAACCACCTATTTGTACCCGCTCAAAGAGCCCCAAACCACGGACGAAGCAGCTCCAGCATCTCTCCCTGATATGAGCAAACAGGCTGTCAGGTGCTGATTGAAAGCAGGCGGAAATACATTGATTGTTTTACCCAGGAAGAAGGCTTTACAAGGCGGGTAAAGTGCTCCAGCATCTCTCCCTGACATGAGCAAACAGGCTATGTCAGACATCCATGAAATACACCGGGAAAACCACCTATTTGTACCCGCTCAAAGAGCCCCAAACCACGGACGAAGCAGCTCCAGCATCTCTCCCTGATATGAGCAAACAGGCTGTCAGGTGCTGATGGAAAGCAGGCGGAAATACATTGATTGTTTTACCCAGGAAGAAGGCTTTACAAGGCGGGTAAAGTGCTCCAGCATCTCTCCCTGACATGAGCAAACAGGCTATGTCAGACATCCATGAAATACACCGGGAAAACCACCTATTTGTACCCGCTCAAAGAGCCCCAAACCACGGACGAAGCAGCTCCAGCATCTCTCCCTGATATGAGCAAACAGGCTGTCAGGTGCTGATGGAAAGCAGGTGGAAATACATTGATTGTTTTACCCAGGAAGAAGGCTTTACAAGGCGGGTAAAGTGCTCCAGCATCTCTCCCTGACATGAGCAAACAGGCTATGTCAGACATCCATGAAATACACCGGGAAAACCACCTATTTGTACCCGCTCAAAGAGCCCCAAACCACGGACGAAGCAGCTCCAGCATCTCTCCCTGACATGCACACTTCCATAACCTCGCGCACCTTGGGTCCCCGGGCCCCCGAACTTAAGCACTCCCCCACGGACTAAACCCAGATGATCACACCCTCAAGAACCTTGTGCCCCTGGGAACCTTAAAGGGGGGGTGGAGTTTACGGTGCTCAACCGCCCGCCCACCAGCATCAATATTCGGCCTTATTCACAGCACCACTCACCCTTCTGTGGAGGATGTTATCATGCCCCTGGTAATACATACAGGGGGTGGATTTTGCGGTGCTCAACCGCCCGCCCACCAGCATCAATATTCGGCCTTATTCACAGCCCCACTCACCCTCCTGTGGAGGAAGTTATCATGCCCCTGGTAATACATAAAGGGGGTGGATTTTGCGGTGCTCAACCGCCCGCCCACCAGCATCAATATTCGGCCTTATTCACAGCCCCACTCACCCTCCTGTGGAGGATGTTATCATGCCCCTGGTAATACATAAAGGGGGTGGATTTTGCGGTGCTCAACCGCCCGCCCACCAGCATCAATATTCGGCCTTATTCACAGCCCCACTCACCCTCCTGTGGAGGATGTTATCATGCCCCTGGTAATATATAAAGGGGTGGATTTTGCGGTGCTCAACCGCCCACCCACCAGCATCAATATTCGGCCTTATTCACAGCACCACTCACCCTCCTGTGGAGGATGTTATCATGCCCCTGGTAATACATAAAGGGGGTGGATTTGACGGTGCTCAACCGCCCGCCCACCAGCATCAATATTCGGCCTTATTCACAGCACCACTCACCCTCCTGTGGAGGATGTTATCATGCCCCTGGTAATATATAAAGGGGTAGATTTTACGGTGCTCAAGCGCCCGCCCACCAGCATCAATATTCGGCCTTATTCACAGCACCACTCACCCTCCTGTGGAGGATGTTATCATGCCCCTGGTAATATATAAAGGGGTGGATTTTACGGTGCTCAACCGCCCGCCCACCAGCATCAATATTCGGCCTTATTCACAGCACCACTCACCCTCCTGTGGAGGATGTTATCATACCCCTGGTAATATATAAAGGGGTGGATTTTACGGTGCTCAACCGCCCGCCCACCAGCATCAATATTCGGCCTTATTCACAGCACCACTCACCCTCCTGTGGAGGATGTTATCATGCCCCTGGTAATATATAAAGGGGTAGATTTTACGGTGCTCAAGCGCCCGCCCACCAGCATCAATATTCGGCCTTATTCACAGCACCACTCACCCTCCTGTGGAGGATGTTATCATGCCCCTGGTAATATATAAAGGGGTGGATTTTACGGTGCTCAACCGCCCGCCCACCAGCATCAATATTCGGCCTTATTCACAGCACCATTCACCCTCCTGTGGAGGATGTTATCATGCCCCTGGTAATATATAAAGGGGTGGATTTTACGGTGCTCAACCGCCCGCCCACCAGCATCAATATTCGGCCTTATTCACAGCACCACTCACCCTCCTGTGGAGGATGTTATCATGCCCCTGGTAATATATAAAGGGGTGGATTTTACGGTGCTCAACCGCCCGCCCACCAGCATCAATATTCGGCCTTATTCACAGCACCACTCACCCTCCTGTGGAGGATGTTATCATACCCCTGGTAATATATAAAGGGGTGGATTTTACGGTGCTCAACCGCCCGCCCACCAGCATCAATATTCGGCCTTATTCACAGCACCACTCACCCTCCTGTGGAGGATGTTATCATGCCCCTGGTAATATATAAAGGGGTGGATTTTGCGGTGCTCAACCGCCCGCCCACCAGCATCAATATTCGGCCTTCTTCACCTGCCCTGCTGGAGGTTCACACTTTAACTTTTTGTTTACCGTCCTCTGCCTTACACATCCTCCAACACACTTGAGCACTCCTCACTCGGACTGAACCCCTCCATGCACACCACCAGAACCTCGTGCCCCTGGGGACCTTAAAGGGGAAAACACCCATATTTTCAGCATATTGCTTTACCTTCCCTCTCACACTGCTCACTATTGCCACTTGTTCACTCCATTTATCCAGTACCAACTCAACTAGGGTGTAATAGTTTTTAAAAAATAGGACCAAGTAAGTTAAATAAATAAATTTTATTCACAGATTTATATTCAATTATATACAATATACAATTACAATTTTCATTTCATTTAGACAAGTAAGTTAAATAAATACACTTTATTCACAGAATTATATATAATTATATACAATATACAATTACAATTGTCATTTCATTTAGACAAAGTTTAAGTTCACTTTTGGAAGAACCATAGAAAATGGTGAAAATTGATCAAATGTATCCGAAAAATAGTGCCTTGTAAGGCGGGTAAAGTCCCCTGACAACTCCCCTCTTATTCCTCCAGAGGCAGACAAAGTTTAAGTTCACTTTTGGAAGAACCATAGAAAATGGTGAAAATTGATCAAATGTATCCGAAAATAGTGCCTCGTAAGGCGGGTAAAGTCCCCTGACAACTCCCCTTGCATTCCTCCAGAGGCAGACAAAGTTTAAGTTCACTTTTAGAAGAACCATAGAAAATGGTGAAAATTGATCAAATGTATCCGAAAATAGTGCCTCGTAAGGCGGGTAAAGTCCCCTGACAACTCCCCTTGCATTCCTCCAGAGGCAGACAAAGTTTAAGTTCACTTTTGGAAGAACCATAGAAAATGGTGAAAATTGATCAAATGTATCCGAAAATAGTGCCTCGTAAGGCGGGTAAAGTCCCCTGACAACTCCCCTTGCATTCCTCCAGAGGCAGACAAAGTTTAAGTTCACTTTTGGAAGAACCATAGAAAATGGTGAAAATTGATCAAATGTATCCGAAAATAGTGCCTCGTAAGGCGGGGTCTGATGTGGGACTAAAAGGTCCCATTAATTTCACCGACCTCCGCACAGTGACAACTGACAACTCCCCTGACAACTCCCCTTGCATTCCTCCATAATTTAATTTCATAACATGTTAACATGAAGGGGCCAGAGTACAACAACACATTTCATATTTACAAGTTGATCATTGGCTTGTGCACTGGTAACATTGTCCGTATCGGGTGAAGTTGGTGCAGAGTCTGGCACCCTCTCTTCACCCATGTTTGAGGGACTGTGTTCGGCCATTGACTGTTCCCTGTTCGCCGCTCTCCAAGCGTTGAAGTTTAAGTCGAATTCTTCGTCTGACGTCTCGGCATCGGGGGAGTCTTGGTAGGGAGTGGGGCTATGCTCCTCTCCAGAGCTGCCACTGTCAATGTCCCCCAAATTGTCTTCACTCCCCGATGATGCTGCTGCCGCTGCTTGCAGTGACTCTGTGAAGAGCAGCCGTATGTCCGCAGCCTCCTTCAAAGAAGGATTTTTCGCATAAAATTTGTCTGCAGTTGCAGTGTTGTGGCACATAAAATCAGTCACTCGCTGGCGGTTGTCTATGTCTTGAAACCTCTTTGCGTTATCGGCATGGACTGTGCGGAGGTCGGTGAAATTAATGGGACCTTTTAGTCCCACATCAGCCCATGCCAACCTCAGGAAGTGGGCAAGGTTCCTCGACGGGTTCTTCCCCGCTGTGTATAGGAAGTAGCGGTTCTGGGTGCAGGTCAGCGTCCTCTTGATTTCCAGCCACCTCTTCATCCATCCGAATTCTTCTATGGTGAGGACAGCTGCGCTTCACCAAACGCGTTGGCCGTCTTGTGGTTGCTTACCTGTTATGACAGAGGTAGAGAGCGTCAATACAAGTATCAATCATGCACAACATGTTTATCACTGCCAGAATAAACACATTTTGTAATAGCACTCACGTGGATGAGGTAGCCGAAGTCTGTGCCTGTTATCTCCGCCTTTCGGACCTCACAGTTGGTCATGTTGGAGTAGACCCCCGGCCGGTGGCCGTAAATACAGCTCCAGTGGAGGGTCATGTACCATAGAGCAAGAGCCGGGTTGCGGTAGTGGGATTGCTGGCCATCAGGTTCAAGAGCTGAGGGATGCGATCTTTGGCCACAGTCAAACAAGTCATGATGTCCTTATGGCTCGGCAGGCCTTCCATTTTGTCCCGCTTCACCTGCATCTGATGGATCACCTTTTTCCTCAGGGACCTCAGGATGGCAGCAAGTTCCCGTTGGATTACAATCATGTCGTTTTGGTTGAGTCTGCTTCCCTTGCATGGTGTGGCTGCCATGTATTTTAGAAAGTGTGATATATTTTTGATATAGAAGTCAGAGGTGGTGACCTGTAGACTGGACAGTATCAGGCTCCGGGACCAGCTGTTGGCAAAGGAAAACGCATCAGTACATCGTATTGCATCAATGTGGAGAACACACACAATGATGCTGACATCATGGACAGTTTTTTGATGTTACTCACCCACGTATCCTCTTCAGATCCCTCAGAAAGAGCCAGTCCGACTTGCGTTTGAAACCGTGTGCCATGAAGCTGAGGAAGGATTTCACTCTGCTTATTTTCGAGACTGCATTTTCTTGGAGCCTCACTGTTGGGTCGATGCCCTCATAATGCTCCCGGTAGCCTTGCAGATACTCCTCTGTGAAACATAACACAGTACTTTAATGACAACACATTGTGTATTACAGAAACTGCATTTGTGACACATCTAACACACTTACCCATTATGCATGGGAATGTTATATTCCACATTATATTCCCCCGGCCCCTGCCGCAGAACCAGGGGGAATTTATGGGAGGGGAGGTTGATGTGGCCTCGGTATCTATGGATGCAGGTTCTGAGGAGCTGGATGCAGGTGTCTGAGAGGCAATGGGGGACTTGCTGCACGAGGGAATGGGGGAATAGCTGCACGAGGGAATGGGGGACTTGCTGAAGGATGGACCTTTGGACTTGGACTGCCTCGTTGGTGTCGCCTCTGTTCGGGGTCGTTTCCTTAGAAACACCCGCTCTTGTTCCTCCCCATACTCTTCATCAAAGCCATGCATGTTATCGGCGGCCCTCTGGTCATCCCTCTGTCGCTTATGTTTTATCCTCTGCTGCAGCTTGAAGCGCAGGGATTTCACCTCAGCAGCATATCTGTCCCTCTGAGCCCTCATTGTGTTTGCCTCCATCCTCCATTCCTTACAGTCCGGGTTGTCACATTCAATCACTGGGGACAAGGGTGGAGGTTGTGAAAGGACCTCATCACCCTCAGTGTCCACATCCCAAGTGGTAATCATCGCTACTGTGGGGTTTGTCAGTCGGAGCGCTTGAAGGTCCTTCGTTGCCACTGTCATTTTGACTTTAATAACAGCCACACATAGCTCCTCCCGCGACAGCTCGACATGGTCCCGGTACAAGTGCCGGTCCAGCCTTGTCCCGGTATAGTTGCATCCTGCAATGATGCAGGGATGCAGCCTTATATTTGTACGTCCATTTGCCAAGAACAGGAGAATTCTTCTTTCAACCAAGTTACGCACACTATGGTTTCTTTGCAAATGCTTGCTCAGGGCATGGAAGGAATGGTTACAGATCGGACAACACAGCAACATCCTATCTGTATGCATGAGCATTTTGGTACCGGGAAGTGTACCCTGTAGAATGAAAGTGAAAAGACTCGAGAACGTTGCACTCAGCGAACTAGAAAGACCCCATGTCAAATCTCTCCAGGTTATATTCAAAACATTGTTTTTTAATTTGCATCATCGTGCGAAAGGTGTCCCATTTAGGCACTCGTTAGGCGGGCAGAGATCCCTGTCATCTCTCGGCCTCTCCAGAGGAAGGGAAATACTCTGTTGTCTTTTTTGGAGAACCATGAAAACCGGCCAAATGTATCCGAAAATAGTGCATCATAATACAGGTAGAATCCCCTCAAACTCTCCTTGCATTCCTCCAGAGACCAGTTCAAAAACTTAAAGTTTTGTAAGAACCATGATTGGGGTCCTCCAGGCAACAATTGTATCCGAGCCAAAGCACTCATGTAGCGGATGCTTTCCTCCATGATGTCAAACAGCCGTTTTAAAAAAAAATAGTGCCTCACATGCAGGTAAAGTCCCCTGACAACTCCCCTTGCATTCCTCCAGAGGCAGACAAAGTTTAAGTTCACTTTTGGAAGAACAATAGAAAAGGGTGAAAATGGATAAAATGTATCCGAAAATAGTGCCTCACATGCGGGTAAAGTCCCCTGACAACTCCCCTTGCATTCCACCAGAGTCAAAAAAAGTACAAGTTCACTTTTGGAAGAACCATAGAAAAGGGTGAAAATGGATAAAATGTATCCGAAAATAGTACCTCACATGCGGGTAGAGTCCCCTGACAACTCCCCTTGCATTCCTCCAGAGGCAGACAAAGTTTAAGTTCACTTTTGGAAGAACCATAGAAAAGGGTGAAAATGGATAAAATGTATCCGAAAATAGTGCCTCGTAAGGCGGGTAAAGTCCCCTGACAACTCCCCTTGCATTCCTCCAGAGGCAGACAAAGTTTAAGTTCACTTTTGGAAGAACCATAGAAAAGGGTGAAAATGGATAAAATGTATCCGAAAATAGTGCCTCATATGCGGGTAAAGTCCCCTGACAACTCCCCTTGCATTCCTCCAGAGGCAGAAAAAGTTTAAGTTAACTTTTGGAAGAACCATAGAAAAGGGTGAAAATGGATAAAAATGTATCCGAAAATAGTGCCTCATATGCGGGTAAAGTCCCCTGACAACTCCCATTGCATTCCTCCAGAGGCAGAAAAAGTTTAAGTTAACTTTTGGAAGAACCATAGAAAAGGGTGAAAATGGATAAAATGTATCCGAAAATAGTGCCTCATTATTCCGTGACATCTCCCCTTGCATTCCTCCAGAGGCAGAAAAAGTCAGAGTTAACTTTTGGTAGAACCAGAGGAAGGGGTGAAAATGGATAAAATGTATCCCAAAATAGTGCCTCATTATTCCGTGACATCTCCCCTTGTATTCCTCCAGAGGCACTTTAACTTTGTTAAGAACCATGATTGGGGTCCTCCAGGCAACAATTGTATCCGAGCCAAAGCACTCATGTAACGGACACATTCCTCCATGATGTGAAACAGCCGTTTTTTTTCTAAGTGCTCTCAAAAACCGGGTTTCCGATTTCGTGCAGATGGTAGCTTGGAAAACATGAATAGATTTATTTAACGGGGGAAGGGAGGTCTCAAATCCCCTCTCCGTTGTAAATTGCAACGGGGGAGTGAAAATGTGTCCGGGGCTTCCGCCGGAAGCGCCGAAGACTTGAGCAGTTTTGAGCCCCTCCTCCGTTGGCACTCGGCAATTTTTTTAAACTTCATTTTTGATTATTTTAAGATATAATTGACCGTTTTCTTTACTTTTTTTTGCTTTCCACGGGTGGGGGCGCATGGCAGGCCGCCTATGAGCTTCCAAATTCGGCCTGGAACCTCTGGGAATAATGGGCTAAGCTCCATAAACTGACAAAGTCACCCAGAAATGTCATTTTAATAGCCCAAAAATATATAATACAAATACATTTAATAGTAAAAGGTACAATTGTGCTCCTAATTACCCGGAATTTGATTTACATAGCCCCATGATAGTGAATAAAAATCATTTTAATTTTGACCCATCAAATGTACATGAAATGGACAGATTCCTGTCCATTTCATGTACATTTGATGGGTCAAAATGAAAATGATTTGAAACGGTGTGAAAATGATTTGAAACGGTGTGAAAGCTGGGTAAAGTATTCCTGCAGCCCCTCCATAACGGTAATAATGGTTAGAAATCACTTCCAGTGCAGAAAAAGCTGTTTTTGACTCATCCACATTTCACCCATTAAATGTACATGAAATGGACAGGAATCTGTCCATTTCATGTACATTTGATGGTTCAAAATCCACTCTCCCAGGCAGAGCTTTCTTACCCAGGAAGAAGAGTCTGAAAGCTGGGTAAAGTGTTCCTGCATAGGGTCCCACTGTTCCAGGCTGATTAACATGTGTGAAAATGGATAAATTGTACCCCAAAATAGTGTCTCTTAAGGCGGGTAAATGTACATGACATGGACAGGAATCTGTCCATTACATGGACATTTGACTCCCCATCAAATGTACATGAAATGGACAGGAATCTGTCCATTTCATGTACATTTGATGGGTCAAAATCCACTCTCCCAGGCAGAGCTCCAGGGTGATGCACACGGCTTTCTTACCCAGGAAGAAGAGTCTGAAAGCTGGGTAAAGTGTTCCTGCATAGGGGCCCACTGTTCCAGGCTGATTAACATGTGTGAAAATGGATAAATTGTACCCCAAAATAGTGTCTCTTAAGGCGGGTAAATGTACATGACATGGACAGGAATCTGTCCATTACATGGACATTTGACTCCCCATCAAATGTACATGAAATGGACAGGAATCTGTCCATTTCATGTACATTTGATGGGTCAAAATCCACTCTCCCAGGCAGAGCTTCAGGGTCATGCACACGGCTTTCTTACCCAGGAAGAAGAGTCTGAAAGCTGGGTAAAGTGTTCCTGCATAGGGTCCCACTGTTCCAGGCTGATTAACATGTGTGAAAATGGATAAATTGTAGCCCAAAATAGTGTCTCTTAAGGCGGGTAAAAGTTATGTGAATATGGGGTGAAGTATATGGACACTTGAGCACCAGCAAGACCCCCACCTCCATAACCTTGTGCACCAGGCGAACCTGTGTACCCACACTTAAGCACTCCCCCACGGACTACACCAAGAGGGAACACCGGTCAGAAGTTCTGTCACAAACGAGCTGAGGACCAAAATGCAGAACACGGGAAACCAGAGATAGTCGGTAACCAGCTTTATTAGAGTCTATAGGCCGGTAGGAGACAACACGGCAGATAGTAGGCAAAGGGCTGGTCGGGGACAGGCGAGGGTTCCAGGAGACAGCAGGACGGGAGTCGTAGGCACAGAACGGGTCAGGGAGCAGGCGAGGCAGGCTGGTCAGGGACAGGCAGGGTCGAAACCGGGAGAGCAATCTGAGGAGTAGTGCGGGAAAGACAAGCATGCTGCGAAGTACGATCTGGCACTGAGGTGAAGGTGAAGTGGGCCTAAATACTAATGGAGCTGATGGGTGTAACAGAGTGAGAGAGAGACAGGGTGTGACTACCAGGTGACTAAGGAATGATAATGCAGAAAATAGGTGAGTGAGAAAGCAGACTGTGACAGAACCCCCCCCTTAATGGACGGCTCCAGACGTCTAAACAATACAAAAAAAACCAACAAAAGAGACCCAAGAAAAAAAAAACCCTACAGATACCGGGTGGAAGGTGGAGGTATGGGAAAGGTTAGTACTCGTCTGAGACTGCTCTCTCGGCCTCTCCCTCCTGGAAATCCTCGTCCTCCTCGCCCGATGACGACTCCCCCTCCTCCTCGACGAAGCCTCTGGTCCGTAGCGGACGAGTACTCCCTGGCTTAACGCCTGGTCAACCATAGGGCTCTCCCGGACAGGTTTAATCCTAGAGACGTGGAAGGTGGGATGGATCTTCATGTTCCGGGGCAAACTCAGTCGAACTGCTGCAGGATTAATGACCTTGACAATCTCGAAGGGTCCAATAAACCTGGGCGCTAACTTCTTAGACTCCACCCGAAGGGGAATGTTCTGGGTGGAAAGCCACACCCTCTGGCCTACCTGGTACACAGGTGCCTTGGTTCGTCGGCGGTTCGCTGATGTGGCGTACCGGTTAGCAGACTGAAGCAGAGTTGTACGAGCCTGCCTCCAAGTCCTGCGACAACGTCGGATGAAAGCCTGGACAGACGGACAGGTAACCTCCTTCTCCAATGCAGAGAACAATGGGGGTTGAAAACCGTATGCACACTGAAAAGGGGAAAGACCAGTAGCGGAACTGATGAGGGTGTTGTGGGCATACTCCACCCACAGGAGTTGTTTTGACCAGGTCGTGGGATGATCGGAAGCCATGCAGCGGAGAGTGGTCTCCATCTCCTGATTCTTCCGTTCGGACTGGCCATTGGCCTGTGGGTGGAAACCGGAGGTGAGACTAACCGTCGCCCCGATGAGCTCACAAAACTCCCTCCAAAACACAGAGGTGAATTGGGGCCCCCGGTCGGAAACCACATCAGTCGCCAGTCCGTGAATGCGAAACACGTGGAGCAGAATCAGTTCTGCCGTCTCCTTAGCTGACGGGATCTTAGGCAGGGGTATGAAATGAGCCATCTTACTAAACCGATCTACCACCGTCAAGATGGCAGTATGTCCGTGGGACGGTGGTAGACCAGTCACAAAGTCCAATGAAATATGTGACCAAGGGCGACGTGGGACCGGTAATGGATGAAGGAGGCCAGCTGGCGCTTGGTGAGATGGTTTGTGCCGATTGCACACAGGACAGGCGTTCACAAACTCCCGGGTGTCAGCCTCCAGCGTGGCCCACCAGAACCGTTGTAGGACCATCCCCTTGGTACGTTGAATTCCAGGGTGGCAGGAAAGTCTGGAGCTATGAGCCCACTGAAGCACCTCAGCCCTCAAAACCTGAGGCACAAACAAGCGGTTAAGAGGACAAGAACTAGGACCGGGTTGGTCCACCAAAGCGGTCTTAACCCTCTCCTCAATCTCCCAAGCGAGGACGCCGATCACTCGAGGAGCAGGAAGAATGGTGTCCGGAATACCCCGGGTGTCTCCCTCCCTCCCGAACTGCCGGGACAAAGCGTCGGCCTTCACGTTGCGGGAGCCCGGGCGGTAGGAGAGAAAAAAATTAAACCGGGTGAAAAATAACGACCACCTGGCTTGCCGAGAATTCAGTCTCTGTGCCGACCTGATGTATTCCAGGTTCTTATGGTCGGTCCATACCTGAAATGGTTGTTCTGTCCCCTCAAGCCAGTGTCGCCACTCCTCCAACGCCAACTTGACTGCTAGAAGCTCCCGATTCCCCACGTCATAGTTTCTCTCCGCCGGACTCAATCTCCTCAAAAAGAAAGCACAGGGGTGGAGCTTCTGGTTCTCACCAGAACGTTGCGACAGGATGGCCCCCACCCCTACGTCAGAAGCATCCACCTCCACCACCAACTGACCAGCGGTGTCTGGTACTTGAAGGATAGGAGCTGACGTAAACCGGCCCTTGAGGTCCTGAAAAGCCTCCTCGGCTGCAGGGGACCATCGGAACGTCACCTTGGATGAGGTCAGGGCGGTGAGCGGGGCGGCCACGGTGCTGTAGCCACGGATGAACCGTCTGTAAAAGTTGGCGAATCCCAGGAAACGCTGCAGCTCCTTCCGGGAATCAGGAACCCGCCACGAGGTAACTGCTGAGACCTTAGAAGGATCCATCTCCACACTTCCTTGACCCACGATGTAGCCAAGAAAGGCGACCGAAGAAGTGTGAAACTCGCACTTCTCCGTCTTGACGAACAGTGAGTTCTCCAGAAGTCTCTGGAGGACTGTCTGGACATGATGGACGTGCTCCTTGAGGTTCTTAGAAAAAATCAAGATGTCGTCCAGATAGACAAAAACATAACGATCCAACATGTCTCGGAGTACGTCGTTCACCAACGCCTGGAAAACTGCAGGGGCGTTGGTAAGTCCAAATGGCATCACCAGGTACTCGTAATGTCCCGAAGAGGTGTTGAAGGCGGTCTTCCATTCGTCCCCCTCCCGGATTCGTACCAGGTGATAAGCGTTTCTTAGATCCAGCTTAGTGAAGATTGTAGCCCCCTGTAGTAACTCAAATGCTGACGAGATGAGTGGCAAGGGATAACGATTCTTCACCGTGACGTCGTTCAGACCCCGATAGTCAATGCAGGGTCTCAGGGTCTTGTCCTTCTTCGCCACAAAAAAAAACCCTGCTCCTGCGGGTGATGTGGAAGGACGAATAATTCCCGCAGCCAGAGAGTCATTGACGTAGGTCTCCATGGCCTTCCTCTCCGGTGCCGAAAGCGAGTACAACCGGGCCTTGGGTGGGACTGCGCCTGGATGTAGCTCAATGGCGCAGTCATAGGGCCGATGAGGTGGGAGAGATGTCGCCTTAGCCTTGCTAAACACCTCCTTAAAGTCCAAATACTCCGCCGGAACCCCTGTGACATCCGGAACCAGGTTCATATCCACAGATAGTTGAGGTGCGGCGGCCTGCTTGAGACAAACCTGATGACAGGAAGAACTCCAACCTAGGATGGACCCAGTTGCCCAGTCAATGTTCGGGTTGTGGCGGCGGAGCCACGGATAACCCAAAATCAGAGGGATTTGGGGGGACCGTAGCACATGAAACCGGATTGTCTCATGGTGGTTCCCCGACATGAGCATACGGACCGGTGTCGTCTGGTGTGTCACTGTTCCCAGCAGGTGACCATCCAAAGCATTAGCCGGTACCGGCTGGAGCAGCCGAACCTGTTGGATGCCCAGCTGTCGTGCGAGCTCCTCGTCAATGATGCTAACATCTGATCCGGAGTCAATAAAAACAGCCAGAGCCTGAGATTTGCCTGTCAGGAGGAGTCGAGCATGGCACAAGGGTCTTAGATTGGGGATCAGCTCAGAGGTTTGGCCCACCAGTATACTCCCCATTACTGATGAGCTCTGTCTTTTACCTCTTCGACGTACTTCCCTCTCCTCAGAGGTAAGACTGGTACGACCCACTTGCATGGGCTCGACCTCGTACCGTGAGTCAGAGTAGGAGTGGGAACTCTCCGCCGAACCCGGAAGTCGAAATCTCCCGGAAACCGGAAGTTGTTGTCGCGAGCAGCGGCCCGCCGCTCGCGTCTGTTGCTCTCCTCTCCGAGTCTGGATTCGTCCGTCAATCCGAGAGGTGAGCTCTATCAACCCATCCAAGGAAGCAGGGAGATCATAGGAAACCAGCTCATCTCTCATATAATCCGCTAATCCTCTCAGATATGCGTCACACTGCGCCGGCTCATTCCAGCTGCTGCGACGGCTACTGGTGCGGAAGTCAATAGCGTAATCCACCACCGTGCCGGAACCCTGGCACAAACTCAGCAGGCCTCCAGCAGCGTCGGGACCCAGACGAACGGGACCGAACACCTTCCGCATCTCCGCGGAAAAGGCAGCAAACGAGGCGCAGGCTGGTGTCTGCTGCTCCCACTCTGCAGTTCCCCATAAACGGGCTCTCCCCGTCAGATGATTAACGGTGAAAGCTACACGAGCCGCCTCGGAGGAGAAGGTCTGTGGCTGCAGTGAAAACAATATGGAACAGTTTGTGAGAAAAGGCCTGCATCCCTCCGGCTCACCAGCGTAGCGTTCCGGCGTTCCCACACGAGGCTCCGGAGCGTATCCCGTCGGGCCAGGGGCTGGAGCGAGCATCGGAGCTGCGGGCGGAGGGACGGTAGCAGCCATGGTAGCGGCTAGCTGTTGTACGGTGGCGGCCATCTGTTGCATCTGGGAGGTAAGGTAAGCCAGCGTTTGTCCGAGGGTTGAGGTTGCCTGGTGGGTCTCGATAGCTAAGGTAGCTATTGTGACCTCCTGTCTTTGGATGGCATCCTCAACCCTCTCAAAGCGGTCTCTAGGAGACCCGGTGTTTGCTTGGTCCATTTCTGGCCAGATCGTTCTGTCACAAACGAGCTGAGGACCAAAATGCAGAACACGGGAAACCAGAGATAGTCGGTAACCAGCTTTATTAGAGTCTATAGGCCGGTAGGAGACAACACGGCAGATAGTAGGCAAAGGGCTGGTCGGGGACAGGCGAGGGTTCCAGGAGACAGCAGGACGGGAGTCGTAGGCACAGAACGGGTCAGGGAGCAGGCGAGGCAGGCTGGTCAGGGACAGGCAGGGTCGAAACCGGGAGAGCAATCTGAGGAGTAGTGCGGGAAAGACAAGCATGCTGCGAAGTACGATCTGGCACTGAGGTGAAGGTGAAGTGGGCCTAAATACTAATGGAGCTGATGGGTGTAACAGAGTGAGAGAGAGACAGGGTGTGACTACCAGGTGACTAAGGAATGATAATGCAGAAAATAGGTGAGTGAGAAAGCAGACTGTGACAAGTTCGTGCCCCTGGTAACCTGAATAACATTAAAACTGTTATGCATTGAGGATTTTAGTCCGAGACGAGTGCTTATCTGCGGGTATCTTGTGTCAGCTTCGTGGACCCCAATTTCAAAGGAAATTTCCATGATATTGACAAATATATTTATAGACAGAATGATGATTATTTTACCCTCAGACACATGCATAGAGCACCCCCAAGTGTTGGTTTACAGTTGGTAAAATGTGTCCTGCCGGTGGCAGGGACTTTGCATTATAAATGGACGTACATTTCCATTGGGCGGACATTTGTACATTTGAAGGACAAATCCCATGTTAACTCTGTCCATAAGGCAGACCTTTTCCTTACATCTAATTTAGAGAGGACAACTAAAACGTGTAAATTGGCTGTTTTAAACTAATTCCACCACATATATATCTTATTTTAACCCTATAATGTATTTACTTAAAAAGAGTCCTCTCCTGCTGATAATCAGGTATGGTGCTGGCTCATTAGCCCTCTCACTCTTCTTAGAATGATCCTGTGCAATTTTTAAAAGTTGAACTCCTATCCCCATATAAACCAAAATAACAATAGCCCTTAATTAACACTAATCATTTAAAAACCCTTACATCTAATTTAGAGAGGACAACTTAAAAGTGTAAGTTGGCTGTTTTAAACTAATTCCACCACATATATATCTTATTTTAACCCTATAATGTATTTACTTAAAAAAGAGTCCTCTGTTCTACAAGATGAGACGCAGCAGCTCAGAGATCTTTGGGTCGTGTAAGGGCAGCAGCCGAGCTACGGTCTTAGGGCTGTGAGATGAATCGACTGGTTGTCAATTATTTCATTATTCATCAACTATTTTGATAATGAATCAGTCGAAGTTGATTGTTGAAGTCCTTCCAGCTTCTTAATTGTGAATCTCTTCTGGTTTCTTTACGGTCTTAGTCCATTATTATTTGCTCTCAGTTTTGAGCTGATGGCAGAAACTGTGAGTAAGGATAAAGATACCCACAAAATGTCACTGCTGGCGGATTATATACTCTCATTCATTTGTAAACGCTTCGGCAGAAATACCTGTTTTGTTGAAGGATTTGTATGATTATCACCAAGGTGTTTAGATATAGGAACGACCTTATCATCCCATATATTTACAGTTTTAAGTAAAGCATTGTTAGCAGAGAAAAACATAGTTAAATAAATAGGGTATCATTTAATTATCACTAGTTGGCCAAATAGAAAAGGTGATAATAAATGCATATTTTACACCTGGCTGACTGAATGGTTAAACCTGCAACAGCGGATCTGCAACTTTGTGCTAATGGAAAGTTATGATCACGCTCAACATATATCTTTTTATATTTCCTATGGAGTCAAGTTTCTGACCAGCTGATCAATATTAACATAACCTTTTTTATATTGGATGTATATCAAATATACTGCAGTTCACTGCTTCATTCGCACTTCTGGTTAGATGCTAATTGTATCTGATATTCCAGGATTTCCCACACATAGACTTTACTTGGGTGGGCCGCCCAGTATATTAACGGCCGCCCCAGTATATTTCGCGACCCATTTAGTTTTTTTTATTTATTTTGAACGCAATGCTGCGCACATGTGGGCCTGCCTCACACAGGGTGACTGGCTGTCTACATGATGTGGCCTGCCGACATGGCCACTGTCATACAGATCATAAATCAAAGCCCTTGATTGGTCTCTGTGTGTCAGTCAAGCTCTGGATAAGCTCAGGTGAGGTAAAGGACTCTGAGTGTTTAGATAGTTAACTTAGTCTAAGTTATATACCATGGTAAATACTACTACAAAACCCTGGATCAAATCTAGAGAGGACAATAACGTTTTTAGGTGTCTTAGTGAGTGAAAAATAATGGCTGTTTTATTTAGTCATCCTCTCGCTTCTCACCTCACAGAGGGGTGTCTTAACAAATATGTAGATTACCATCTCAGGGTTATCTCAAACCCCCCACATCAAAAGGACATCTCCAACGTGCGTGTGTGTGTGTGTGTGTGTGTGTGTGTGTGTGTGTGTGTGTGTGTGTGTTAATTGTTCTTAGAGGTAGGGGGAGCAGCCTGCTTGACCAAAAGAGGGCGCGAGATAAGTTAGTGCACAGATCTCTGGCTGTAGGCGTCTGACCAGCATTCGTTTCTTGACTGGCTCTCCGAATGGTAAGTTTTCACATGCATCTCTTGGTCACTTTTCTTTTTGAAAGGTGACTTGGTAAGTGGAATTACTGTCTTTTATTTAGTTTTGAGCATATTTCTGTTTTCATCTAATTCCACCTCCCACAATCTCCTAGCCATAGGAAGGGGTGGAGAAAGGGGGGAGAGGCTGGGCTGGGAGGGGGGCGGGGGGTAGGCTGTCTCACTCACAGAGATACTTAGATTAACATCATAGGCTTATAACAATACCACACCAAAGGGCAAAACATCCAAGGCTAATTAGATAGCCCTGAGGGGACCAGACAGCATAACTTCAAAGAGACTACCTTAATCGCACACATCAAAGAATTAGACAACAAAACATGTCTCACTCATAAAAATACCTAGATTAACATCATAGGCTTATAAAATATCACATCAAAGGGCAAAACATCCGAGGCTATTTAGATTAGATAACCCCTGAGGGACCAGACAGCATAACTTCAAAGAGACTACCTTAATCGCACACATCAAAGAATTAGACAACAAAAGCACTCCACAGGGGGGCTTTTCACACCTACCCGTTATAACACATCACCCCTCACATCAAAGGGTCTCAAACAATGGGAGGTGGGACTTAGCTCTGATAAAAGGCTCTCGACCAATGGGAGGCGAGGGGAGGCGGGACTTAGCTCATTTGCATAATTGGGGGCGTGTCACCTGTCACTTTGTATGCATACTAATGTGATTGAAGCGGCATGGTAATAACTACTCACATATAACTGATTCCAAAAACAAATGATTATTTATCTTCCTTGAATAAACAGAGGCTCTCAAAGAAGCCCACACACATACATACACATACACACACACACACACACACACACACACACACACACACACACACACACACACACACACACACACACCTCTTAAATCTATTTGTGTGAGTCAAGCTGGTTGCTCAAGTCAAGTCCAGGCTGCAGCAGGTTTGTGCAGAACCTGGAAAAGATCTACAATGTAAAAATTGTGATTGGTCAGATGTCGATTCATTGCAACGGTGTCGGGTTACAGACGTGCTCGCCTTGTCACCTCTCACTCTCGCAGGGAGAACTGCGCACAGTAGCTGAGGCCCTCTGGGCGGGGTCCCATGCAGCCTGCGTGATTGGCCTGTAGGGAGGGGCGGCCCTGGGTGAGTTACTGTTGTGCACCGCCAAAAGTGTTAGTCAGTCATGTTTCATGTTGTTATCCTTGTATTGTCTTTCACTTCCTGTTTTGTCTTGTCACTCATTTGTCACGTCTCATTTCAGGTTCCTTGACTCCTAGGTTGCGGTCGGATAATCCAAAAATCAGCTCCTATCGTCTAACCCTATCGTCTATTCCTTGACCTCTGAGTGAAACGTCACGGGGTTAAGGGATAGTGGATAGGAGAATTCAAAAGGATTTAGGAGAAGAGACTGTGGTACTTTAGAGAATCCGAATGCACTTTCACTATCCGACGTGTTTATGATGCACCGGCGGACGTCATGCATGTGCGTCTGCTGCTGTGGGGAAACTATGGAAACTACAGTTTTCTATACAGCGGACTACAACATGGATGTTTAATAAGAACGAGGGACTACTGTAAACACATCTAGAGACTCTGCACCGTGCTCTGATGCTGTTGTTTTATGCTTTATGAACGTGGACAACAGAGAAACATATTCTTCATGACCAAAGTTGGAATTGAAATAAAAAAGGAAAGTGAAACTTATGCTCGTCAGAGTCGTCACCCTCTCCCTCCGGTCCACATTAATACAAATGATCCCAATACGTATGATAGTACTAAAGATCTTAAAATAAATACAAATGTATTTATTATAAACGTTATTCCTTAACATCTATCACTGTGTATATCACCATTCAAATATCTTTTAAAAGTTGAACAAACTCCACACAGCTCAGTAAAGACTGTGAGATGTTGACTTTATTTGATCATTTCAGTAAAAACCAACGTTCATATTTCTCTTTTTGATTACAATACTGATGAACATTCAAAATAAAGCACTTTGGCAACTTACCACATACGTTTTAAAATGCTTAATAAGCACTGTAACTTTCATGATATAATTTCTCGGTCACAATCGGTTATTTCCGTGAACGGCCGACTGTTGTGAGACGGCAAATGCTGCGGCTGCAAGGCATTGTGGGGCAGCATTTTCTCCTCTCCTTTCGTCAAGGGAGGTCCAGTGGTTCCTAAGCTAAAGGAGGTTATAAAGGAAGTTTGAAACCTCCTGTCCTAGTAGGCTTGTTTGAGACGAGCTGCGGCTCGCCTCGAAAGTAGACGAGAATAGCTGATCGCAGCCCGGAGGAGGTCTCAAAAAGCACGCCTGAAGTCGGACAGCTCGGAGTCGGCTTCGTCTTCTTCTTCTTCTTCTTCTCTCGGTTTTTTGGCGGATTGCAAACAACTTTAAGGTGCATACCGCCACCTTCGGAGTCGGCTTGACTCGGTTTGCATTTATAAAGAATGCACACATGTGTTTAATCGTTAATGTCAGATATGTACTAAGTAAATACATTTGTTCCTGCTCAAGATTAGATTCAACTTTATTGTTATTACACGAATTACAGGTACGGAGACAACGAAATGCAGTTTAGCTTCTAACCAGGTGCAACAAGTATTAAAGTGAAAAATAATGTACACAATCTACAGAATAAAATATAGAATGAACTGAATGATGAATAAACAGTGAGGGGTATGAATACACTAGCAGCCTGTGAGCAGTATGAACAGTGTGTATGAATATGCTAAGATATATAAAGTATGAAAACGGTAAGCAGTGCAAGTATAGTATAACATATATAGATATTAATTTCATGATGATAAACATTGTGGAACAATGATAAAAAATGGGAATGGAGGTGGCGACGTAAAACTGACACAAAACAACAACAAACTTTTGCCGAGCCAATTGGAGAGTTTCATCAGCAGCACGGGGTAAAAACCACCAATGAGCGCTCAGCTCGAGATACCAGCGAGTCGTTTCCCATCAAGCATTTCACTTCCGCAGCCCTTGGAGAGGAACTGCGCCGCCTCGCCGCGCCTCGCCGCGCCTCGCTCTCAAGTCTGCGGGCGTCTTTGTCCCGCGAGATTTCAACGTCTCATGTAGGCGAGCCTCCAGAGCAAGTCGGACAAAATGACTAACCATCATGCAACGCACTAGCAAGACGTTGATCGCAACTGCGCAGGTCTCGCTTGTCTCAAACAAGCCTATCATCTAGAGCAGGGGTAGGCAAGTAAGTTTGGCCTTGGGCCAATTTTTTTCTGAGCCACAAGATGGCGGGCCAGAACATAATCAAAGCTTAATTCAAGGAATTGATTTTGGTAAGAGGGTGCAGTGCCCCTGTTCCCCGGTTCAGAAAAAACTCTGATATCGCTGATAACCCTCCCCATCAACACTCTGATGCGCAGTCAGATCCGCTGATTGGTTCACTGATGATATAGGCGCCCAATCCAGAGCCTCTGGCTAGACCCGCCCAAAGGGAGGCTCGTCCTCTCTAGCTCCATTTCAGTTCCAAAGCCAGGGCTATTATCTGTATTTTAACAGACTTATCTTTTAAATTGAGGTGTATTTATTGTTCTCTTCAAAGTTTATTTTTCTCTGACATTTTAGGGAGGATGGTCCTCCCTTTCCTCAATGGATGAGCCTCCACTGAGTAAATTAGAGTTATAAACTAGGTAGCAGTGTTATTTAATATACTTTTATTTTAAGTATTGTCAAGTTCTCTGGGTTTTTGGCATTTATTTGAGTGTTTGCCCACATTTGAGAGGCTTGAGGGGCAACAGAGGACGCATGGACAACTGGAATCCTTTTTCCTTTTCTTTAATTCAACTTTTCAAGGACACATTAGGATTCTTTCAGGTTGAAAACCGTTAAAAAAAAAAATTACAGCATGTTTTGCTTTGCAATTTAATATATTATAACCTAAATTAATCAGTAACCAAGTATTTTACTCAAACTCAATGTATTTAATCGTTAAATACATTGTACTTTCGTTGACCTGGTTCCCCACAACCACACATTTGCCTTATGTGACCCGCTCTATCGAAATCAGTCGGAAGTCGCAACGGCTCATTTCAAAATAAACGTGGATTTGCGTAAAAAACTAGTTTTTCGGGGTTCGGGTGTTTTGTTTGATTTAAATAAACAAAGTCTTGGCTTTCAGAATATGAAACTTGTATTTCCAAAATCACACGATAAATACATGTTTGAAGTTTGTAAAGGGAAGATGACAGCTCTTACTCGCGCTCTGCTCTTCCGCAGCGCCGCCCCCCCCTCCCTCCGGCTGACATTATGAATGTAAGGCGTATAATCATATATAACACGACAGGGTCCGTTACAGTTGATGGTAAAAACAGGGCATTTAAAAAGGACTGGACAGCGAACTATGCGTTCATCCTACCTAGTTTCATCAATGCAAAGCCGTTGTGTCTTATCTGCAATGAAGTTGTGGCTGCTTGCAAAGAATACAATATTAAGCGGCACCACGGGACGAAGCATGACACCTTCAAAGTGGCCTTTCCACCCAAGACAGAGGCACGAAAGCGCAAGATTGAAGCACTGACAGCAGGTTATGCGCACAGCAGCAGGATCCTGGTGCGAGGCCTCACAGCCCAACAGAAAGTGACAACTGCGTCGCTAAAGGCGTCGTGGGTGCTCACAAAGCACAACCGGCCATTCACTGACGCAGAGGTTTTCAAGGAGGTGATGGTGACCGTTTTGGAGGAACTGGCCACTGACGGATGGTGTCATTGCGTCAGTGAAACAGGTGTCCCTCTCTGCGAGGTCTGCTATACGCCGCATAGAAGCACTGTCGGACGCTGTGCAGGGGGTAATTATCAAGGGTCTCAGTCAAGCCAATTACTTTTCCTTAGCCATTGACGAGAGCACTGACAGTACAGATGTAGCCCAGTTGTGGGTCTATGTTAGATATTTTTGATGGAAAGGAGTTCAGGGGAGAGCTGCTGTCTCATATTTCATTAGAAGGGCACACCACTGGGGACGTTATATTTACGAAACTGGAAGAGTTGTTTAGGCTGCATTCATTGTCATTTGAGAGGGTTAACCTAATCGTGACAGACGGAGTTCCTGTTATGGTGGGAAAGCACAGAGGTCTGGTAAGCAGGTTGAAGGAGCACGCCCCCCAAATGCATGGACTGCACTGTCTCATCCACCAGAGTGTCCTTTGCGCCAAACTCAGTGGTGAGCTAAAGGAAGTTATGGACAAAGTGATGCGTGTCATTAATTTTGACTGGGGTACATCAAGCACCCAGCATCGGTTTTTCCGACTTGTGGCAGAAGTCAGAAGAGGCCACCCACGATGACCTGCTGCTTCACAATGACGTGCACTGGTTGAGCAAAGGGAAAGCGTTGGACCGCTTCTGTGCGCTACTGGATGAGGTCAAGGCGTTTCTTAGATTGAGCAAGATTAGGGCAGCAACTGACCACCTTGCCCTTCTGGGAGACGAAAGTTTATGTCCAATGTAGCATTTTTAGCGGATATATTTGGCCACCGAAACCAGCTTAACCTGCAGCTACAGGGGAGAGGCAAAAATAAGTGGACATGGTTGAAAAGCTTGAATCCTTCACGAGGAAGCTAGAGTTGTTCGAGTCAGACATATCCACTGGCAGGCTCCTCCATTTCAGTAATCACAGGCACTGGGACAAGTGACAGAGCTGATGGTGGACTTCATCAAGCAGCTACGGGCCAACTTCACGTCAAGGTTTGAGGACTACTCCATCCCAAAATACATCATTGCCTTTGTACGCGATCCTCTCACAGTCCGACCAAGTAGAGACTTCACCTCCCAGGCGAAACAAATGATCCCCTCCTTAGACGAGGCTGCATTAGAAATGGAGCTAATTGATTTTCAAACAAGCTCCCTGGTCAGCGATGTGCTCAGAAGTGCGGAGTCTGTGAGTGCCTTTTTGGTGGGAAGCTCAGAGGAGTATAGCACGATCAAGAGACTCACATTTTATGTGCTCACAATGTTCCCTTCCACCTATACATGCGAGTCGTCCTTTTCTTCAATGAATGCGATATAGACCAGATATCCAAAAAATAGCGAACGATGGGAGATGTCAGTTTTCACATTAAGTGAGTACCAAGCGTCGTATTTGTATTTAATAGCCTAATTATATTTTTTATATTTTTGAATGAATGGCTCATTGTAATTATTATCCCTAATGTAGCGTGTTTGCTCTGTCGTTTCAGGAGCATATGCACCACCACTCCTCGCCCTCCATGATCAAGCGGCTTCTCCAATTTTGTTGTCAATGTTTTGCCTGAACTTTGTTACTGTTCACATATAAGTAAACATTATGTTTGAATGATTTAGTGAGCTGGTGTTATTTTTTTCAAACCACACACCGAATGTTGGCTATTTCAGCACCACGCGCTGTCCACCTATTGATCCACTATCAGCGTCAGTGCAACCCGCAGCCTGATTGTGCCTGTGCTGTGTGTCATTCACTCTGAACATGGATAAAGTACAATAAGCGTTCTTCAGGTGTAGGTAGACTCTCTATTCGGACATTATAGCCTATATGTGCCACTGTCGGTCCGATGTTGTAAAAAAAAAAAGAAGAAATCTAAAAATATATATTTTTTTTTATTCTCAAAATTACGGGCCAAATACTATTGCTGGCGGGCCAACAATGGCCTGCGGGCCGCCTGTTGCCGACCCATGATCTAGAGCACTGGTTCTCAACTGGTGGGTCCCGTTTCGAGTGGGTCGCGGAAAAAGTGAAGGAAAAAAATTGAAAAAAGAAATTGGAATTTTTTTTATTTTATTTTGAAGGCCCGATTTTCTAACGCTGTGCATGCAGTAGGCGTTGGACAGGAAGTACCGGAGACCATAAACGGCTTTGAAAAAGTCTGTCACGTAGTGATCATCTTCTCAATAAAACATCTTTGCTGATGTTTTTTCGAGTCTTCTGGCCAATCAGAATCAAGATTGTTGCCGGAAGTCCCCACGGAGAATAACTTTGCGGTAGAACTATTCTTTATACATCCATGGTTACAACTTCAGATACAAATGAACACGTAATGAAATATGATCCTCGGTTTGATGCTTGACAGGTCACAGAACAATGGGGGCTATCTACCCTTACCCACAATTTAAAGTAAGTCACACAGACTATCTCCTCTTTGCTCTTCTCTCTGTGAGGAGCAGCAAGTTCAGCTTCAGAACAAAGTGAAAAACAAACAATGGCATAAAATATTATTAATATGTCGGGTAGTGATAGATTTATTTATTTTCTTCTCAGATTGTACCAGAATACGTAGTTTATGTTAGTATTTCTAAAAATCTCCTGGGGAGAATCCCCCCAGACCCCCCTTCTGGGGTTGGGTTTCCAGCATGTGTGCCTTTTTATACAGTTCAGCTTTGATTCCATCAAGTCATTAAACTTTTTTAAAAGCATACTTTAGTTCTGTGAAGGGATATAAGGGATATATGCACTGTACTTCACTTTTATTAATATTGTATGCTGAAAAGCGTATATTACAGCACGATTTTTTGTTGAATAGATTTCAGTGCTTCAAAATGTTGGGTCGCGATTTACTGACCAAGTAAAAAGTGGGTCCCGAGGCCTGACCAGTTGAGAACCACTGATTTAGGCCCAATCCCAAACCACTCCCTCGACCCTACCCCTCCGTGACGGAGTGAACTCCGTCTGAACTCCGTCTCGCAGCTCAACGAGGTTCCTTCCTGTCAGATGGAGGGAGTAAATATAGCACCAAGCTTTGGGACGGCCTCCCCTCTCTCCGGCAGAAACAGGAAATGCCGTAACTGTATGTAACAACGGTTTCAAATCAGCATCTCTTTGACAAAAAGTTTAAATGAATAACTCAAATAAAACTCCTAACATCTTTCATTGTGTTTCAAAGCTCTTTTAGTTTTAAACCTGATGTTTATAAGCTTCTTAGTTTTTGCAACGGTCTGTAAATATACACAACTTTATAATAAAATGCACACATTTACCTTTTTCTAGACTAAACACAGGTAAAAACATATGAGGTTATCATGAGGTTGTTAACATCGCAGTTTATCAGTGGATGTTTGCTGGAACTACTTGTAAACAGCGTGTTTCCTAACGGACACACACAGCGTGACTCCGGTCAGGTAGAGACCGGTCTCAAGTCAGCACCGCTGCAGACTCGCTGTTTGAGGGCTTGATAGCCCACTCCCCCTTGAAGATTATTATCATCTGATATTTGGGAAGAGTGTTACATTTGAAATGGCAGAAAGTCTTGTTGCAATTTCCAGATATTGAAGGAGGCCCCTGGAGTTTCTCTGGTAATTATCAATAGTAGCAGTTAAGTGAATACTGTTCAAACAATACCTGTGTTTGTGTTTTGTATTGATTTCTTTGTTTTATTCTTTCATAAATGTGAGGACTGAAATTGCATGAACATTCTGGGGTGCTTGGAGTAAACAGGTTTTATTGCTCTGTGGGGGAGGTGTAGGTATGCAGGACAGGGGGCTAGGTGGATGAGAGTACCTTCTGCTTAAGATCTCCAGTATGTCATGTTTCAGGGAAGTCTACATATCTTGAATAGTATATGTGTGTGTTTAATTACTTTGTATTCATAATAAGCAGTCTGTGTAACCAGAAGCTGGAAATATGAGAGTATTAATATGTATTATCTTTGTGAACGAGGGGATATTCTTTAGACACAACTCAAGTCTCTGGAATGTGCAAAAAGGGTGTGTGTGGATGAAAGCTGCAGTAATATGAGACAGCTAGAGACTCTTGTTTCCATGTCCTCTGCTGGCTTGCGCTGATTTGCTATGACCACAGCTCCTCCTGGTTTATTTTCTGCATGTAAGCCTATTCTATCTTTTAGTTCTTTCTCTTTTGCTTCTCCCGTCAAGATGAAAGGTTCTCCCGGCATTTTGACCAGAGCAGGGGGCCCGGCCCACCCCTTTGAAAGTGTAATGTATTCTTACCGTTTATCATTAAAACAGATTATTGTTTAACCCTCATCCTGGTTGTTTTGGGTTTTCCTTCTTTTAAAGCAAACTCATATAGGATCGGCGCGGAGCAGAGATATCTGCCACAACACCCTCCACACTCGTTGCTTTGGAACAGCCCTCAATATGGCGGACCCTCAGCGTGAACGCGCAAACCGAGGGGCAGGGTGTAGGGGTAGGGGTCGGGCATAGGGGGCGGTTTGGGAATGGACCCTAGTGAATTCGAACGGCACTTATCATGGCTGCTACTGAGCGACTTCCGGGTCATTTCAATCCGTTAGGAAGGTTCCTAAGCTAAATGCACTATTCAACTTCAGCCCTAATGTGTTCTCCCACGCTCATCAGCGCCAGCCCCGCCCCTGATTATTTTCACCTGTTCCCAGTTATCTCCTGTTTATATTCCCCTGTTTCCCTCTGTTTGTTGTCAGTTTTTCTTGCCCTCATGCCAGAACTCTGCTCATCCACGATTGCTAATCTTGTCACTTGCTTAAATTACGCTACTGAAACTCTGTCGTAAATTTCTGTCCTCAGGTTGTGAGCGATTTATGTTAAGCCTTTTTTGTCGCCTTTATTAAGAGTGTTGTTTTCTTTTAGTATGTCCTTTTTTGGCAAATAAAGTATATGAATTATTCTTTAACTCTGGCTCCCGGGTCGTGCATTTGAGTCCTTATTCCCTTGTGTAACCAAGTTCTTAACAGCACGAACTGACCACAATGGACTCAGCCGACCTAAAAACTCTTCACGCTGCACTGTCAGCCCAAGGCGTGAGGATTTTTCATCACGAGGAACAGCTGGGATTAATCAGTCAAGGAGTGAAGGAACTGGTAGGAAACCAGGCCGAGCTCCAAGTTTCCGTCTCTGCACAGATACGACAGCTGATGGATCAGATGCAGCAGTTCATCACTCACCTTCAGACTGCTCCGCCGATGACGTCAGTCACAGCTGATCGCTTTCATGTCGCGGATCCTGTTGACGCTGTCAACCCGAGCCAGGCTGTTTCCTCCTCACTACGGCTGGCTCTCCCGGAGAAGTTCTCCGGAGATTCCATAAATTGCAGAGCTTTCCTGGTGCAGTGCGATCTGCATTTCCAACACAACACTTTTTCATCAGACCATGGTAAGGTGGCGTTCACTGTGTCCCATTTAACGGGAATAGCTGCCGCCTGGGGTACTGCAGAATGGTCCAGAGACACTGAACTATGTTACTCATTAACCAACTTTATAGACACTATGAGTTGTATTTTTGATCACTCGTCACCTGCTACAGAAGCTAGCCGAAGGCTACTTCAGATGTGCCAGCACAATCGCCAGGTAGTAGATTATGCTATCGAGTTTCGAACGGTGGCAGCAGACAGCTTTTACAGAGTGCATTCCTCTAGATTCAGTATATGATTATATGAGTCATATATTGTCACATATGGTTCTTCTGAGCTATACATGACCAGTGACAGCCCGCTGAGGAGGTACACTGCTTTTAAAGGGGGGCCACGGGAAATGGAAAGTATGATTAATTGATTTCTCAATCATTAACCCTTGAATGTGCAAGCAAATGAAAATAGGAATTCATTATTTTTTCTCTAATGTATCTAGGCTGAAATTAAACAATTTCATGTTTTTTTTATCAAAATGTGACTTTGTTCTTACACTCTCCCAAGATACAGTGCCCATTTAGGGTTTACAATTTTTAAATAAACATGCATTCTACACCCATATTACAAAGGTGGTACACCTATATCACACCCAGGTTACACCCATGTTCGATCCTTGTTACACACGTTGCATCCATCTTACATCCATATGTCACTGTTATCTGAAGAGTATGTATAAAAACACAAGTATATCTGTAAGTGAATAGTCCTATTTTACAACCTTATCCAGGCAACGTGTCCTCCAGGATACAGAAACCATTTAAGGGTTAAAAAAGTGCCTCTTTCTCACACACGCACACACTCTGGTGATAGTGGTCAGGGTTCAGTGCTCATTTCACACCCATCAAAGTGGCATTTTAGCAGCTCTGATATCTCACTCCTATCTCCTCTATAATGAAATGTTGACACCACTCACAATTTTAGCCTTATCTGCCTTTCTACACATTTTCAAGAGCCACAAATAAGAGCAGAGTACATGTCCGTGCGTTTATTAGCAGTAAAGCTCCATTAGACCGTTCTTACAGCTCCATTCTGTCGTTGAATGTCTCACATGGAGAGCTGGTGACTTGCTTTATATACTTCTTCTATAGAGGCCGTCCTGAGGAGCAATCCATGAATGTGTAAAGCAGGGAAACATTTGGGAGTTTTTGAGAGAAAACATGATGAATTTAAGAAACACATGACGAAGGCGCTCTCAGTTTTTTGTACCGGGGGAAAATATGAAGGCTACAGAGGCATCATACAGGGTATCCCTTCTAATTGCAAAAGCAGGAAAACCTAATTCGATAGGTGAGAATTTAGTCAAACCAGCTGCCAAAGTTATGACTAACATATTGTTTGGGGAAAACGCAAGTGACGAAATTAACAGGGTCCCACTCTCTAATGACACTGTCCAGCGGAGAACAACAGCCATGGCTGAAGATGTGAAAAATCAGCTGATCACAGGTTTACGCCAAAGCCAGTTTTTCACACTGCAGCTGGACGAGTCAACTGGCTAATCTGCTGTGTTTTGTAAGGTATATTCATGCTGGCGGTGTGCAGGATGAATTTATTTTTTGTCGTTCCCTGCCGACCAACACCACAGGGGAAGCCATTTTTGACTCGGTCAACAATTTCATCGTGCAGAATAATATCGACTGGACACGATGTGTTGGTATTTGCACAGATGGTGCGACTGCAATGACTGGAAAACATAAGGGACTGGCAGCGCGCATACGCACAGTTGCACCTTGCGCCACAGCAACACGCTGTTGCATTCACAGAGAACAACTGGCTGTGAAGAAAATGCCACCATGCCTCAAATCAGTACTGGACCAGTCTGTGAAAATTGTGAATACAATAAAAACCAAAGCACTGAACACACGTCTTTTTAAAGCTCTGTGTGAAGAAATGGGAAGTGAACAGACAAAACTGCTTTTTCATACTGAAGTTCGCTGGCTGTTGCGTGGGAAAGTTCTCACCCATCTATTTGAACTGCGCGATGAGGTGATGTTATTCTTGCATCATACTGACTGATGAACTGTATGACAGACTGCATGATTTCCAGTGGCTCTCACAATTGGCATACCTGGCCGATGTCTTTAGCTTCACAATGCTCTGAACTTAGCGCTGCAGGGAAAAGCTGTTACTGTTTTCAATGTGCAGGACAAAATTAAAGCTGCACGCCTCAAGATGGAATTGTGGTGTGTCCGTCTGGATCGCCAGGAGTTTGACTGTTTTCCGACGCTGGCGGATTTTCTCCTCGCTGCAGATGAAGAGCTGGACGGCGGCACAGTTGCAGCCTTCAAGGAACATCTGCAAGGCCTTCACTTTCAGCTGGGAAGATATTTCCCAGAACTAGATGCAGGCTTTGAGTGGATCAGGAATCCATTTGGAGACAAAAGACACATTGAACACGTCAGTTCCAAGCTCTCACCGAGACAGGTTGACAGCCTTGTGGACATCACATCTGATGGGACACTGAGGACGACTTTCAGAGAGAAAAGCTTGACAGACATTTGGGTCCACGTCCAGCCTGAGCACCCAGAGCTGGCTGACGCTGCTCCAAAACTGTTGATGCCGTTTCCAACCACCTACAACTGTGAAGCTGTTTTTTCTGCACTTGTTGGTCTGAAAACAAAGCAGTGTAACAGGATCAATGTGGACTGTGATATGAGACTAAAACTCTCCAGTTTGGATCCCGACATTGTTTCACTGATGTCTCAGCACAAGCAGCACCATTCTTCCCATTAGTTGGCAACAGAGACACGCAGTGTATGAGTGAGTAAACAATGCTATTTGTAAATGTAACAGTGTAAATAATTATCTTGTGTTTATTGTTAAATTCCTATTTAACTTGGGACTGCAACCATAGTTTTACTGTATTTTATTTTGAAAATCTGCAGCGGAAGTTTGTTTTGCACTAAATGCGATGTATTTTGCATATCTCTCAGTAGCAAACGATCTTGCTGTCAGTAAATTGCGGCTCTGTACGCACGGACATTAACCCCATAATAAATGTAGTCAACCTTTCATATGATGTGTCCAATCTATCAGCATTTACCGTTTAAATCGCATATGAACAAAATGCTGTATTGTATTAGGCTGTAATTTGTAATATACTGTTGGAGTGGTAAGCAGGCTTATTATTTTATTTAGGATATTTGGGGAGTTAGGTGGTCCGCGAGTGTTTTATTATTGGTTAAGTGGTCCGCGGTCTGAAAAAGTTTGAGAAACACTGGTGTACAGTAACGTTCTGTTTTTATCAAACTGATCTCACCAGAATGCGTGACTCCACCACGACTCCTTAACACCACATTGCGTGGTGGACTCACAAACTTTGTTACATTTACGTGTCTGCACCACGCAAACAACCCCATTGTCAGTTAGCTGAGTTTCTTACCGTTAAAAGGGTATGGAACATTAATAGTTTCATAAATGTTAAGAAGCCCTGAGACTCGGGGCAAAAGGGTGGAAGGGGTCCACTGGGGGGACCCTCGGGCTTAAGAGGTTAATAATATTTTCTCTCAAAGCAAGGTTACATCTGTGAGTTGGATGTAGAAGTGTCAGAATCAATATAGATGTTTTTATTTTAAAGTAAATTCAGATGGAACATAGTAAAAACATGTAAATTCTAATGTCTGCCTAAAAAAAAACCCATTACTTATAGTGAAAACCACCCTTGAATGATGGGTTACTACAGTGTTTTTCAAAGTGGGGGCCCTGACCCCCCGGGGGGCCGGCAGGGGTCACCAGGGGGGTCACGCAAAGTTTGAGGGAAAACGGATTTTTTTTTAAAAGTTTAATCTTTTTTTTTGTTTAAGATGTTATTAATAACTATCTATGTGTCCTTTGATGCCAATCTCTTAATGTTTTTGTTTTTGAATCACGCGACCGCCCTTCAAGCCAATCAGAATCGAGCTGCCGCTACTGAGAGTGAAACTGAGTATCTGCTCAGCTTTTGGAGCAAGTGAGAGTTAGTGAATATTTCGCTCTGCAGCTGGATGAGCGCACGGATGTAGCAAATGTCGCAGAATTGCTTGCTTACAGCATTAGATTTATTTCAGAAGACAACTTTGTTGAGGAAATATTATTTTGCAAAGCACTGGAAGGTAGGACCACAGGGAGAGACATTTTCCAAGTTTTAGATTAGTACATCATCTCAAATGGACTTGACTGGTCTCGTTGTGTGGGTGTGTGTTCAGATGGGGCAGTGGGGCTATGACAGGCAAAGAAAGCGGAGTGACAGCTTTGATCAGGCAGAAGGCCCCAAATGTAGTGGCAACTCATGCATGCTCCATCGCGAGGCACTTGTACACATCATTTAAAAAAAAATTGCAACAGGGGGGTCCCCGCCAGAGGATAATGCTATATGGGGGTCCTTGGCATGGCAAAGTTTGGGAACCCCTGCATTAGGAGACTAAAAGCTTTAGGAATCCAAACTATAACATATAAGTACCCTGTATCAAGATTGATGCAAAACAAGTGAAATTTGACCTTTTAGAGAGATTTAGAAAAATAAAGTCCAGGCGGACTCACCTCTTGGTAATTTGGGAACCATCAGTTCCATTTGACTTTTTTCACTGTAAAAATCATTTTATTACTTTGAATTATCACTATAGGTATTCATTCCATCCAAATACAACTGTTGTGAAAAAAATAAATAAAACAAAAAAAACAAAAAAAACAAACATACTCTGTTATCCTCTTAGGCCCCACGGACCCGGTTCCGGGGCCGAAATCGCGTCATTTGCAGGAAACAACGTCTAAGGAACCTTCATATTTAATAAACTAGGAATATTTTATATCCATGTAACGGAAAAAAACTAATTTAACTGATCTTTTTCATTTTTCTTTTCAAATAAAAACACACAATGCTAACATTGAGCCTCTGAATTAGCCCCGAGCGAAATGCTAACCTATTAATGCACCGAAAATCACTCCTAGCTCCCTTATTACTTATCCTAGCTGCACATCCAACACATCGTTTGATCGTAAAGACACAGAATCTAACGGTGCCCACCTCAACACTAAAAGATACAAACTTGCGACGTTATCAACAAAAACGTACATCAAAACAAGTGGCGCTAGGTACTAACATGCGCTAGGCTAACATGACTTACCTTACTCTTTGTCTGGTCTAAACTGGTCTTCAATAGCATTAAAACGATAAAAACGATGATGTAGTTAATCCATAGGTTAATATCCAATGTGGCTGTGTCCCCTTTGAAATGTTCTGATAATCTATTAGCAATAAAACTGCAATTCCGTTATCTGCTGTCCGCTCTGTGCTTCGTGCGCTCTGGGTCCTGCAATTCCTGCTTCCTTACGTAGTAAACAATAAGTAAAGTCGGCTGCGTAAGGAGCTTACGCTGGCTGGCATTCTTTATACTTTACGCAGGACCATATCTCTGGAACCCATTGGTCGATTTGGGTGATTTACACCTTTTTCGTAACCATTACATCTAATAGAATCGATGGGCAGTTCCCATAAGTATATTACAGCTTAAATACAAATTATGTGGGAAGAGTTGTGTCGGTTCCTCCTCCCTAGCTATTTGTTCATGGCGATTTCACTTCTGGGCGAGCTAGCCAGTGAGTTGGCAGTTTTCCATTGGTCGGTTTCACTTCTGGGCGAGCCCTAGGCAATGACTCAGCAGTTGTTAACTCCATCTGTTGCTCCATCTCCTGCGCGTGTGTGTGTGTCTACCCGCAGGCAGTCCCCCTTGTCATGCTTTGGAGTCATATAATTTAACAGACAGAGGACTCTTTGACAGAATGAACACTCATCTTATCATGTAGCTTATCACACACTAGTCACATGTTTTTCTTTATGAAAGCTATGCTTGTATAGATTTAACCGTCATCATCTCATGACCTCCTCAGGACCAGCTAACCAACAAAGATTAACTGTCCTCAAGCCATCTCTGAACTTCCTTCCACCCGAAGTCAGCTCACCCAGAATCAGAAGGACCATTGTCTCTCTAATTGTGTGTGACCCAATCGTCTCATGCTCTTTAGGAGTCTTGCAGGAAATGAACGCACATACATTTCTCTCATTAAGTAACACTTAACATCCTATATATCAGGTGACATAAAAATGAATATACCAGAATTACACTGTATTAAACTTCCCGCTATAACACGTTATTTTAATTCTTCAATATGCTAAGATATATAAAGTATGAAAACGGTAAGAAGTGCAAGTATAGTATAACATATATAGATATTAATTTCATGATGATAAACATTGTGGAACAATGATAAAAAATGTGAATGGAAGTGACACAAAACAAAAAAACACCTTTGGGGAGCCAATTGGAGAGTTTCATCACCAGCACGTGTTAAAAACCACCAATGAGCGCTCAGCTCGATATACCAGTGAGTCGTTTCCCATCAAGTATTTAGCTTCTGCGGCTCGTGGAGAGAAACTGGGGGTGTTTCTCAATGTCGAGGACGCTTCCTTGGTAATACATGTCTTCCGAGTCAGGTCTATCAGAGGCTAGGCAAGAATCCTTCCTGGCATTCGGAGAACGAAGAATGGAATAGGCTAGCAAGTGTGCAGTTGTGCATCATATGAGAGGCCCGCCTGAAATTTTCCGCCAAACATTTGCGAAATTGGTCCGTGCGCAAAGCATTGTGGGGATTTTAAGACCAGAGGATACACATGTGCACTCTCTAAATTTCCCGCAACGAAGGACGCCGGCCTCAGTAGGATTCCAAGCATCCTGGACATTGGAACAGTCCTTCGGCGGGACTCGATGACGATGACGTGACTTGTGTGTTATGAAGGTTTTTATGCATGTAAACGGTCTGCAGAGTCAAAAACCCTGAAAGTACACCATGTAGCGAGTACAACTCTAACACAGAAAATACCTCCCCAAAACGCCTCGTTGGAGATTTCTCATTTTCTTCCTGGGTATCGCTACGTAGGGATACCCAGTAGCCACGCCCAGAGCTATTGCCGCACCCTCTGCCAGCCTTTCACGAAACAAAGCTTCCCAAAACCTTTCAGCGATTCATGCCGGATATGTACAGCGTAGGACAGGATCCTGCATCGGGTCGGGTACCCGCGGGTACAGCATTTTCAATAACACTTCCTCAAGAGCGAAATCCAACGTCTGGGAGGCTAGATGGAGAAAATAACCAACATCCCACGCTTTTTGAGACAAATATGCAACTGCGTGTGTTAATAATTGCACGTTTTCACTGCTCATATATAGGCTATGCGGGTTCGGGTCGGGTTGCGGATCTTGTGCCGACGGGTCGGGTCGGGTTGCGGAACTAATTGGCAATATGTGCGGGTAGCGGGGCGGGTTCGGTATTGCACGTCGCGGGGCGGGAGCGGGTCTTGAAACTCAGACCCGTGCAGGACTCTGGCGTAGGGCACTGAAGAACGATGCTATTCCTACTTTGTTGTGGACCAGCGGGAGATTCGGTTACACAACCTGTAAGTATTCATTGTTGTTAGGGTATTTATGATGTTTAAAACAAACAAGGTATCTACCACGACTGTTTAAATGGGTAAACGTTTTTCGGACTACTACGTTGGGATCGCGGATAAATGCTCTCCGCAGACCCATGCTCACAGCGTTATAAACCTTTTTCTTACTCAATATCAAGCCACACTTATTGTTTTTACTTCGGCTGTGAGTGTTTGTGTGTGCTCAGGATGAGTTTCGCTTGTTCTAACTGTATCGCCAAGCCTGTCTGCTCCTGCAGCAGCCCGCAGCAGTGTGTGTGTGTGTGTGTGCGAGCAGCAACGAGCCTGTCAGCTTCTCGACCAATCAGAGCACACTGGGCTCACAGGAAGGGGGGGCAGGCATGGGCGCGGGAAGGGGGGTGCTGAGGGCGCTGCAGCACCCCCTAGCGGCAGGCAGGGGGTGCGGAGCTCCCCTGTCTGAATTATTATTTGACGGTTATTGCTGCTCCCGCTGTGCATAATCTGTGTAATATGTAGCCAATAAATTCCACATTGTTGGTAAAATAATATTTTGGCCCGCCCCGAATGTTTTTTCTGTAGCACCGGACAATTCTACCTCAATAATATAATACATTAACCGTGCTTTACGTGAACCTCATCATGACACTCGAGAGGACGGCAGTACTGTAATTTCCCGTGTTCAGTGAATGCAACAGAGGCAAGACACCAGACCAATCAGAGAGTTGCATGGAAATAAAAGTGTGCTTGTGTCATTCAAACTCGTGTGTGTGTGCGTGCGCGCGTGTGTGTGTGTGTGTGTGTGTGTGTGTGTGTGTGTGGGGGGGGGGGGGGGTAGCGCATTTAGTGTGTGTGAGAGAGGGAGAGAGAGAGAGGGACCGGTGCCAGCAGCAGGGACCGTGTTGTTAGCATCTGGTTAGCTAGCTGCACTAACAGACATACGGAGCTGTTGGTTCCACAACAAGCTGGAGGAGAGCTCTCCTCTCAGACTGAGAGGCTCAGGTGAGCTAAAGGACTCTCTGAGTGTTTAGATAGTTCACTTTAGTCTAAGTTATCTCAGTGGGTCTCAAACGGTTTGGTCACAAATTATTCAAAAGATTATTTCCGCGGCACACCTTCATATGATCATTATAGTTACAAAAAAAATAAGAGAATAAAGGAAAAACAGTTATGAAATACTATATGGCAGTAAAACAAGAATACAGTTTGAAAGGGGAGTGATTTGTAAAATATCCATAAGGATATGAGGAGCTTGACGCTCGTCAACTATCAGCAGGATGGGGGAGCCTCGCTGCGAGGAAGCAGTGTGTGGACCTGTCAGCGCAACTGACATGATGTCGAATTTAACAAACACATTTAAATAATTGGTTTAAACGGCATAATAATAAGGACGATCGTCCGTTCTGTGATTCTCCAGAACACACATGTTATGATATTAGGGTGACGCAGAGTAAGATGAGATCGCTGTCCCTTTAAGAGAGAGAGAGAGGTGTGGCTTGTGCATGTGTGTGTGTTTGTGGATGGTAGAGCGACAGTGAGGGAGCGTGTGTATGTTTCTGGAAGTGAAACGAGGAAGCAGGGAAACAGAGGTCTGTGATATATTTTGTGAAACAGAAGAACAGCTAAATAAATGCAACGGCCTCCCAAGAAGAGCTCGCCTCTCTCCAGTCATTGAAGCTAAAGTGGGGTATTGAACCTGAACCTTGTTGCTTCTGCCCTCCTCGACTACGGTCTGGGAGCCGACAGGAAAGTTCAACACACAGATGGCCAGTCCGCCCCTTTGTAGCATATTATTTCGATGAGAGATGAGCAGATCGCCACTGGGCTTTCAACTAAATACACAGCCATGCAAAAACTGCGGCATTTGTACAGCTCCTTATGGGTACTGCAATTAGTGAAGTGCTTTCCTCTCTGTGGTGAAACGATCAGCACCACGGAGGAAAGCGGCAGAAAGTCACCTGGAGATAAAGAGAGCGGGGCTGCGCTGCGTGCATGGCTTCCTTCTGCAGGTAACGGGGAGACGCGCTCTGGCAGCGGTCTCGTTCAGGATCCGAAAATACTATTTAAATATTTTTGCACACTTATTCCACTTATTCCTAGTGTGCCACTGGTTACGGTGTCGCGTGCCAAGGCTGGCACGCGTGCCACTTGGTCTAACCCTAACCCTGGACAGTTTTTGTTTTATTCTCATCTTAACACAGAGGGATGATAGCTCATATATGAGACTTCAAAGGTCTTTTATTTTGAAACTGTACATCAGAATGTCCTGATGTTTTCAAAGTGACTAGATGGGGTGTCCTGCTATCACCCTGGAGTGAGATGAGTATTTGATACTGGACAGTTTTTGTTTTATTCTCATCTAAAAACAGGGATGATAGCTCATGAGACTTCAAAGAGTCTTTTATTTTGAAACTCTACATCAGAATGTCCTGATTTTTTTCTAAGTGACTAGATGTGATGTCCTGCTATGACCCTGAAGTGAAATGAGTCTTTGATACTGGACAGTTTTTATTTTATTCTCATCTAAACACAGAGGCAGTGTTTCCAGGATTCTACCGTAATGCATAGGTTATTCGCGCACCGCAATATCACGTGCGGGCTGGCTTGACCAAGTTTTCCCGAGTGGAGGCTGGCTTGACCGCAGTTTTACCCCTGCCTATATGCCGTGAGCTGATTATCGAGCCTTCATTGTAACAGTACTGTGTGTTTGCGTGTGGGAAGTGCTTTTGTGCGTGCTCTATAGTGCCCGTAATAGTGTTTACTGGAGTCCAGCACCTCAGCACCCCCACTCAATTTACCTTCCCGCGCCTCTGGGGGCAGGAGCTCGAACAAGCCGTTTAGGACAGAGAGTGAATACTGGTGAATACACATACTTTACAGAGATGCTGTATGAGAAACCAATGTGAGTTTGGAAAATTGCACGGTATAAATCTATTTTAGTAGACCTCAACAATGGAATTGTGATTAGTAGAAATGGCCATGACATGGGACCTTTAAGTTCTCTTTTTGTTACGCTTAGTTTTTTCCTCCTTGTGACCGTTTTTTTTGTTATTCCAGTTCTTACTCTGTTAAGAGGGATTTTCTGTTCGTTGACATTAAAAAAGACAATTTATTACATTCAAGACTGTCTCTGGGTCGTGCATTTGGGTTCTCCAGTTTGTGTTGAGGTCGTGACACCTTTTCAACTACAGCATGGCATGGCTTGGCAGAAGAATTGGCTTCATATTTTTTGTGTCGATTTGTTATCACCACTGTTTTAAAAATACAATCTCCATTGTTTCATGGATGAACATATTTAATAAGTGTAGGAATTGCAGCTGTTGGTCAGTTAAGCACAGTTTATAAGACAATAATAATAATTGTACATGGGATATGCAATGGAAGACTACATTTGTGGTAGCCTGGTATGCTCACCCATTTAGCACAAGAAAATACATGTTCAATCTTGATACCGTTCAACAATTAAGAATATATTGTTAAAATGGATAGTTTGCTGTCCCCCTGCAGTTATTGGTGAGCTTTAAAATTGTGTCAACAATTTCTGGTAATCTGTAAATTACCAGCATGACATGAAGTATACTATAATATAGAAATTGTTTTACACTTACAATACTGATACTGTAACTTAAAATGATAGCATTAAAGTTTCTATTTTACAGTTGAAACCCTATTACCGTAAACAAAAATACAGTACTTTTTAAATGGCAGTGTTTTATTTTATAGTTAAAATACTATTACCTTAAACAAAAATACAATGCTTGGAAATGATTGTGTTTTATTTTACAGCTATAACACTACTGCTGTAATAAAAAACAAGGTAATTACATATTACTGTGTTTCATTTTACAGTTAAAACACTATTACCGTAAACACAAATACAGTACTTGGAAGTTACTGTGTTTCATTTTACACTGTTACTGTAAATAAAAACTTGTGAATACTGTGATTACCTTTACAGTACGTAACTGGCAGCAATTGACAGGTTACTTACTGTAATTAATTGTACAGTATGTAACTGGCAGCAATTGACAAGTTACTTACTGTATTTAATTTTACAGTATTTAACTGGCAGCAATCGAAAGTTACTTACCGTAATTCATTTTTTCAGTAAGTAACTTGTCAATTGCTGCCAATTACGTACTGTGAATTTCACGGTACGTTTCTTAGTGTGGCCAGAGTTTATTAAAGGTTCATGACAGCAGTATATCAGAACATGTGGCACAGATAGAAAAGTGTCTTTTGTTTGCTTTACCCATAGTTAGTTTTTAGGCCTTTACTTCCTCTGTCTTTATTAGGTCAGCACATGCATACAAATACAGTTTGAATCATGCAGATGCTCTTAAATTCAGATTTACATGAACTCATAAATCAAGCAATTTGAGATCAGCGCCCGTTCAGCTTGATAAGAAAAAGAGTAACGGCCAGGCTCCACTCTTCTTCTTCTTCTTCTTCTTCTTCTTCTCTGCTGAGCAGACAGTCATAGTAGGATCAGCCAATTAAAAGCAATGCCTGTGTAATCACTGCAAAATGGGCAACAAAAGGTGTTAAAAAAAAGTGCTGCTCAACAGAATCCAGTCAATTAGAGGACAACCTTCCTGGGAGAACTCGCTTTCTATTTTAGGTTAATGCATCTAGTCCTTCTGCATGTGTCTATACACACACACACACACACACACACACACACACACACACACACACACACACACACACACACACACACACACACACACACACACACACACACACACACACACACACACACACACACACACAGGATCTTTGCTCTGACCAAATGCTGATGCATAACTTTAGTGGTTCATTTAAAGAGTCAAAGGTCCAGCCATCGCTTTCATTATGAGACCCACACACATACACACATTCTGTGGCATCGAGAGACACACAGCCAGCCACGCAGAATTAACAGTATGCACATAATTAACTGAAGTTAGTCTCCACGCTAATCTGCCGCACATTCTCCATCATGCCAATGAGGCTGAGCTCCACACTTTCCTTCTTCTGCTTCTATCTCCACGCTTGTATTATCTGTCTATAACACACTCATCTATGGTTTATCTCCAGCCCACTCGTCCATTCCCTCCCTCTATCTTCCCTCCTTCCCCTCCTCTGCTGTTTGTCTTCTTTCTTTCTCTCACACCAGCCGTTTTGCATCCGCCAGATAACGACACAAAATTCAATTTCTCGCAGAGTTGCCTCCCTAATGGCTGAGTGGGGGGGGGTGCGACACGCTGAGGTTCCTGTGCTGCCACTTCCTCTCTGCTTTCATATCACAAGTTCACATCGCAGCCTCAGAATGGAGCGCGTCGGTCGGCACAGTGTGGCGGGATGCCGGTGTGCCGCACAGATATGGAGCATGTGTCCATAGACAAGAGGCTCAGTAGTAACAGGGACAGTGATACAGCAAACACTCCTCTGTGTGAAGCGTTTATATGTATCAGTGTTTCAGCATCACACACTCACCAGTAGCGTAGGCAGAAATGTACTTTAGGGTGGGCCTGTAAAAAATAGGGTGGGCCAGATTTCAGAACAACAATCCCCGCCGGTACCGGTGGCAGATTACTTTTAGAATACTTTTGGAATACTTTCTTTTTCCATAACAGATGGGTATGTTTTGGTGAACAGGAGACACGTATTTTACTGTTTTAATGGCTTATCAAGAGCACAAACAACATCTTGGTGTCATTCTAGACAGCTCTCTCATCTGAATCACACATAAAAAACATCACCCGGACTGTATTCTTTGTACTGTCTTAAACCTTTCCTTAGAATATGTTGAATTGTAAGGTGTCCTTGGATGCTTTGAAAGGCGCCCCTAAATAGAATTATCATTATTATTTATTATTATTATCTGAAATGATGTAATAACTTTTAAAACTTTTTCCAGTCACTTGCCCCATGCATTCAGCATCAGCAGGCCATTCACTTTGATTTTATCCCGTTATAAATGTCATAATTTCGACAATAAAGAAATGCTACATAAACGTTATCTTGCACATTTTATCCAACCATCTCCGTATCTAACTTTCAATATATTTTAAAAGAGATCTCTCTCTCTCACAGACACGCTCAGGGGCGGAGAATCCTACAGGCGATATAGGCGGTTGCTTGGCACAGTTTTGGCGCCCCCCTCTATATCTGCAACCATTATTCTTACATAAAAAAAAAAATTCTAACATAAGGGAAAATGAGCCAAAAATCTAAAACGGTCGGTCGGTCTAAGAGCCTCGGCTTTAGGTGTTCACAGTCAGAACATGCTAGAGCGCTGTGCATTGATGGGTATCGGTCAAGTGTTTATAAAATTGAGCGTTGAGGAAAGAAAGACTAACGTTAGAGAACTATGAAGAGGCAAAAGCCATCCGGGGCGCAGTATAAAAACGGAAGAAAAGAAGAAGAAGAGAAACTTGCCAAGGTGAAAGGTATGCAATTTTGATTGTATTGTCAACATTAGCCAATGGATCATGTAATCTTGCTAGTTAGCCAAGCCAACGTTAGCTAGCCAGCGTTTGTTATTGCCATTCAGTCGAAACTGTCATAAGGCTATTTTCGTTGTCATGAAATAGAAATATTAGTAATAATAACAATGTTAGTTTTGGTGTAGCGAGCTAGCCAGTGTGGTGGAATGTTAGTTAGTTGGTAACGTTAGCTAACGTTAAGTTTACCTCAGAAAGCACATTGACTATCCGAGTCAAACATTTGCCAAATTCAACCCTGTCATAATGTGCGCTAATGTTAGCTAACTAGCTCAGTGGTTCTCAACTCCAGTCCTGTTGAATGTTTTCGTTCCAACCCAGAACTAACACACCTGATTCAACTGTTCTAATAAGATAGGCATAGCTCTTGATTAGTTGAATCAGACCTGTCAGGCTGTTCAAATGCTTACTAACTAAATAATAGCTACATTTAACAAATGGCAATTATTCAATTTTGATAATACACATTTTGTTATATCATTTTAGATTCACTTTTAAAATATCTGGGACCACCTGCTGCATCAGTTGACAAGGAACAGCCATGTACCTCAGCTGTGCCGGCTTCCTCAGGTGAGTGCAATGTGTCAATAGATGTTCCTGATGATAAATAATTGAATGTGAAATCCAGTCAATATATTTGCTCTTGTGTGTTCTTTCTATTTTTATAGACCTAGAACCAGATGAAGGAATGTCAGAACAGCAAGCTGCTCATCCTGATGAGATGACCACTGATTCCACCCTGCCACTGACCACTGTGCCTGTTTGTTCTGGTGAGTACAATATGTCAATAGATGTTCCTGATGTGATGATAAATAGTTGAATGTAAAAATGACTGTCGTGCCATTTCTAATCCAGCCAATATATTTGCTCTTGTGTGTTCTCTATATATGTATAGGCCCAGAACCACTGCAAGGAACATCAGAACAGCCTGCTCCATCTCATCCTGAATGCACTACAGATGCCACCCATACACTCTTCTCAGGTGTGTGCCTGATGAATGTAAAGATGTTTAGCTATAAACCTAATTGTCCTCATGCTTTCAAATAATTGCTTTCTGTTTATATTTACATTTTACACACTGTCCCAACTTTTTTGGAATTGGGGTTGTGTGTGTGTGAATATGAGGTGAGAAAATGTTCTTCACATGCCCTCCAGATTAGGGCTGCAACAAACGACTAATTTGATAATCGATTAATGAAACGATTAATCGACTATTCGGACTATTATGCCTTGCACAATTTCTCAAACGCCATCAACTTTTAGATGTAGCTTGAGGTTGTTTTAGGCATGTGGAAACTAACAATGAAGACAATAAAGATGAATACTTGATTCAAAAATGCATATATTATTAAATTAACTAAACACATTTTGAACAAAATTAACATTATTTTTTATTTAAAGTAAATAAATAATATTTCACATCAAAAGAAACAACAGTGTTTTAACAAATCGTATTAAATAATCTGATGACAGAACTGTAAACAGAATAGCTGAAACTGTAACAAACTAAATAACTCAGTTAACTCTAATCATTAACCCGTGTTTGTATAATATAGTTAACTCCGTATGTTGCTGCTAGCATACATAACACCTGACGTGGAAAAGTTACTCGTGGATGGGGCTACAGAGCTACTAGAAAGACAGTCGAACCCGGTGCATTCCTCCGTCTGAATGTGGTGCGCTTTTGCTAAATGTTTAGACAAATTGCTCGTGTTACCGCGGGTAAAGTTTAACCACACCTCGGAGCGCGTTCTCTCCGCCATCTCCGCCGTGTGTTGCTACATGTAGCAGCCGCATGTGTGTAAACCGCCCCGCCCCTCGCACACAGACGGAGAGAGATCTCTCTTCTGGATTGGAAAGATGGAAAATATATCATAGACGCATTTGTTTGTCTTTTTGCATATTAGAAACGAGTTGGCGACACTCAGACTGCGATATAATGTTTATGTAGCAATAATACATGACATATATTTTTTAAATGTCTCCAGTATCGATAAAAAGACCAATAACGTTGGAGTTTAACGGCGCGTAAAACACACGTGATGACGTCACCAACGAATCGACGACTGAATTAGTTGGCAACTAATTTGATAATCGATTTTAATCGATTAAGTCGATTAGTTGTTGCACCCTTACTCCAGATGCAGCAAAGACAGACGATCCACTACCAACCGATCCTGCTGACTGCCCTTCACATCTCACACAATGAGGACAGAGTTTGTTCGGAGAGGACCATATCAGATAACACCTGATTTCATTTTCCCAAAGAGAGATTATGGGAGAAGTTGCCACCACCAGTACTTCAGCAGGACCTTAGTAAATGGAGAAAGGATCAAAAGAAGGATGACATATTCAAAAAAGAAGAACAGTCTTTTTTGTTTTTGTTGTGAACTTTTCTGTCCAAAAAAAATTCATTTAACAAATGCAGGACTGTCGGATTGGAAAAATGCAAGTGCTGCTTTGACCAGCCATGAAAATAGTCCGGAACACCTGAACAATTTGGCATCATGGAAAGAATTGGCAGTTAGATTAAAACAAGGTACAACAATAGACAAACAAGAGCAGGCCCTCCTTGAGGCAGAGAAGAGTCGGTGGAGAGCAGTGCTGACACGACTGGTTGCTATTGTACAGTCTCTGGCAGGGCGAAATATGGCATTGAGAGGAAAAACCGAAATACTCCACTCTCCTTCAAATGGAAACTTTTTGAAAGAGGTTGAGCTTTTGGCGCAGTTTGACCCAGTGATGAAAGACCACATCCACAAGATTAAAAGTCAAACATCCCACCACAGCTACTTGGGCAAAACCATTCAGAATGAGTTGATTGAATGCATCAGTGGAAAAATTATTTTAACAATAATGCAAGAAATAAAGAAATGCAAGTACTTTTCCCTCATTTTAGATTGCACCCCGGATGTTAGCCACACTGAACAGCTGTCAGTAGTCATCAGAATTGTGACACTGGAAGAAGACCCCCAGATTAAAGAGCACTTCATGGGATTCCTAGTAGCAGAGGAGTCCACTGGTGAAAGTTTGTCTGCCCTGATTTTGAAGAGGCTGGAGGAGTTGCAGATTGCCTTTGATGACTGCAGAGGACATCGGCGCAAATATGAGAGGGAAGAACAAGGGAGTACAGGCCAGGCTACTGCAGTTGAACCCAAGAGCTTTGTTTGTGCCTTGTGGGGCACATACACTCAATTTGGTCATTGCTGATGCTGCCAAAAGCTCCAAACATGCCATATAATTTGTTGGCATTGTGCAGAAGCTATACTGCCTGTTTTCTGCCTCTACACAGAGATGGGCCATCCTCCAGAAACACGCCAACCTTTCACTCAAAATGTGGTCAGAAACCAGATGGGAGAGCAGAGTGAAAGCTGTGGAGCCTCTGCGATATGAAGCCGCAGCTGTGAGAGAGGCACTGCTTGAGGTGAGAAACCAGGCCAAAGACCCAATCATCAGGATTGAAGCCCAGTCTCTGGCAGAATAAGTGGGGTCATTCCGCTTTTCACTGTGCACAGTGGTCTGGTATGACATGTTAAGTCAAATTTAGCAGGTGAGCAAACTCCTGCAGTCCCAAACAATGCAAGTGGATGTAGCAGTAAGTCTACTGAAAAAGACTGAAAAAGATCTCGAATCCTACAGAGCCACAGGCTTTGTGGCTGCACAAACATCAGCCAAGGACATGTGTGAAGACATGAATGTGGACGCAGTCCTTGTGCAAAAGCGGCTGAAGTCAACAAAGAGGCACATCTCATATGAGTCTCCTGATGAGCCATTGAGGGATGCCTTGCCAAATCTGGAGGTAACCTTCTTTAACGTGGTGATGGATGCTGCAGTGTCAGCACAAAAGGAGAGGTTTACCACTCTTAAACATGTGCAAGACAAGTTTGGCATTCTGTACAACTTCCCAGACCTGCATCAAGAGCTGATGAAGCAAGCAGAGGCACTTGCACACACCTTAAGTCATGGAGGGCAATCTGATTTGGATGAGAAGGAGCTGGCTCAGGAGTTGGAACATTTACCTGACTTGCCATCAAAGAGCATGACAATTTTTGAGTTGTTGAAATTCATACACACAAAGCAGCTCTCCGAAATATATCCCAACTTGTGTATTGCTCTACGGATCAGTGCAACGCTACCAGTAACAGTAGCTTCAGCCGAGAGGAGTTTTTCCAAATTAAGACTCTTGAAAACATACCTGAAGTCAACCATGGCTCAAGAACGCCTCAGTGGTCTGGCTGTAATCAGTATTAACCATGAGGTTGGTGGTCAGATTTCATATGATGATGTGATTGATGACTTTGCAGCGAGGAAGGCCAGAAGGATTGCACTGTAAATGTAAACCAGTAGGAGCTAATATCTAGGCTAACCTTGTGTGATGATAGGGAGTGGAATGTAAATAGTTCTTGAGACAAAGTGAATTTGTAATTTTTATGTTTGTTTATTTAGCATATTATATTTTTGTTATTTGACATGTGTAACATATTTTACAATACATACTTTTCTTTTAAAGCACATTTGCACATTATTTTATTGTTATTATTATTATTATTATTTGTTAGCTAAGTTGTTTATTTGTTTTAATTCTTTAGTGTGCACTTCACATTTATTCTTAGCTCTTGTTCTTGCTAAATAAAGGTGCAGTACTTTACTGTATAACTGTTAAGATATTTGGGGGGGGGGGGGGCGCAGTGGTGAAGCTCGCCTAGGGCACCAAATGTGCTAGGTCCGCCCCTGGACAGGCTGCATCTCTCTCTCTCTCTCTCTCGCTCACAGACATGCTGCAGCGCCGTGCAGTGTGCACTCAGTTCTGCCGGCAATGAATATTACATTTTGTGAGGAAAATGTTCCACCGATAAGTATTCCAAAATGTATTCACTTCAGGTTTACGAAAGTAACTGTAATCAGATTACTCGTTTTTCAAATGTAACGCCAGCTGAATACACTTGATTTTTGTATTCTGATTACGTAACGCCGTTACAAGTATTCCGTTACAACCCAGCCCTGTGTATATCTCTCCTGACTGTCCACCAGCAGATGAAAAACACCCACCTCTCCGTCTCTTCCAAGGGACGAGGGAACCGTGCGGCAGAGTTTCCGTTAACATTTTTAACAGCCCAGCAGCAGGAGAGGTGGGGAGAGGGAGACGGGGCTATTTCATCGTTATCAGAAAATGATCGTATAGATCGCTGCTAGATGAGGGCAGTGGGGGCTCTTCTTGGAGTCTGGCATTTTTTTTTTTTTTAAAACCAAAGTTCATTAGTGAACTTTGAGCCATCATTTATTTTGCAGGCAGCGCTCTGCCTCTCTCACGTTATTATGGCGCGCGCCAGAACCAACAATCAGTTTTTACCGTAAATGAGTGAGGCCCTATGGTGGCTACGCCACTGACACTCACTGTGATGTTGGTGCTATGCCACTACATTTCCCTTTAATCCTATAGGGGAGAGTGGGGTAAGAGGAGCCAGTGGGTCAATTGAGCCCCCCCTCCCCTTTATCTAGGGAATTGTGCACATTTGTTGTCATGTGACCATACATTCAGGAAGCACCCATCATTTCTATTTGGCTGTGATGGAGAGAAGCACATGACAAAGCAAATGTATCCAGGTCTGAAAAGATGTTTCAAGGTGTGAAACCATGTGAATCATTTAGCATGAAGGATAGACAGTTTTTATTCCCCAAAAAGTGTCTGTGGGGCAAAGTGAGCCAGTGGTTCAACCCCCCCACCCCCCACCCCACCCCCCCCAAGCCTACTCCATCACCACTGCAGCTGTAAAATACAACCTTTATGATTTTCAGCATCACAACTCGCATACAATGCCTGTTTTCATTTTGTTCATATTTCATAATAATTGAATAGTATAAAATAGCTGCACAATTGAATCTATGTATCTTGAATCATGTATCTTAAGACTGCTGAACCCCTGTGCTCTGTGAAGTTCCTTCATAACCTTAAGCATTCATCTGTTTGCATTTCACATATTTATTTATAACTTCCATAAGCAGTATTTTATTCTTGCACAGTATTCAATTTGACATTGTGTTTTGAGCTGATCTTAGTCTATTTTACTTGTATATAGTTTACTTCTTACGTATTTGCCTGCACATTCTTCACTTGCAATATTCTCTTGCACTTTTTGATTTATATTCTTTTACTTTTTGCACTATTTTTATTGTTTCACGGTTTTATGTCGTATATATATTTTTGTTGCATTGTCTGGTAAGATTTGCATTGCCATCACTTCACTTTAGCTGTGCATATGACAATAGAGCATTTTTATCTTTTAATGTGTTGTCGTCGTTGATGCATTTGAATTAAACATAATAAAATAAGTTGCCTTTTTTCAAGAAGAGTTCATACTTCATAACCATACTTAAGAATATGAGTTGTTACCTACATGTTGGACACTTCTGGTGAACTGCTGCTGATAGCAGTGCAGATCAGACAGGAATATAAATACTAGTATACTCATGACATGACAAGATTAATATATTTACATACCACTATTCAAGCTTCCAGCTTTGATCCAGTGCTGTTAGAGGACAGAAAAAGAACAAAGCCTTTTGTGGGTTTCAGTTGCGTCAATCTTTTTATGAAAGTGTTAACATAAATACTTCTGGGCATGCAGTCCTCAAAGGCAAAATGAAGTCTGTTGGAAAATGATGGAGTGCCAATGATTTCCAATAGCAAAGTAAGGTCACCTGTGTTTAATTTAGACACCTTTAGGAATATGGAAAATCTATGATTTGCATAATCACCTTCTAAGATCTGAGGCCCTGGGCTCAACACCGCCCATTGATCACAGCCGCCAGGCGCCTCCATAAACACACTGACATCAACACATCCAATAAGCAGCCAGAAAGCACCAGAGATAGCCGGGCATATTAACACTGGGAGACTGATGAATGTTCTCCTTCCCTCGCTGATTCATTTGTTCAATTAATTTCATCCATTACCTGTGACAGCTACGTCAGCGGAGGGAGAAGCAGAATCACAACACAGTGGGAGTTTCAGATTACCACTAATTATCCACAGGCGCAGCTCTGATTTATGGAAGTTGATTAATCATAGATCTGAAGAGTTACAGTCACTATTTGTTGAGTAAGAAAAGATAGGTTTGGAAATATACGTTCCCTGTCTCGGGGTGGCTGAGACACGTCAGCAAAAAGAGAAAATCTACCCCAAGTCCCAAACAGCCACAGAGATAGACTTCCTTTCAACAAAATACATTGAATTCAGGTTTGACAGAGGTCAAATTCACAACCCAGTCTCACAAAAAAAACGTGAAATAGCTACGTTGGTTCACAAGACATACTATGTTCACAAATAACCCTCTCAAGATGTGACATGGATACAATATGTTTTCCTATTAATTTCGAATGACCAGTGTCCATGTCACGTGTTAACAAACTTTACCAGCGTGAGAAAAAAAAAACATGGCAGACACCCGACTTATTTTTAGGGGAAAATCCTAAACTGTAGCTGTATAGTTTGGCCAATAATTATTTTTGATAACATTTCTACAGAGAAGTATATATTCTACTTTCATAAACTACATCCAGTCCAGGTCTCACCAGGAGGACTATACTACGTATTTAACTATAGAGGTTGCTCTGCGCGCACCCTCTGAAAGTGTGAGATTGATACGTCTTTCCCCCTATTCATTTCTATTGACCAGCGTCCATGTCAAGTTATCGTCAGCTCTGAAAACCGTGAAAACAGTATTTCCGGTCCAGCAACATCTTCAATTTCTCTTCACACAATACGTCTCCTTGCAGTATCAATACTAATTCGGCTGACTTTTATATTTTATCAAATCGGTAGATACTGTAGGCTTTATTTACAACATTTAGCATAGCAGAAATAAACTACAAAATATGGTGTCATTTTGCATAACGGTGCACAGCTGATATAATGGGAGTTGTAGTTTTTAAAGATATTACTGATTTTCTTTTAATTAAATAATGTAAACACTTGAGAGTTGAGAGAATAGTCAGGGGTTTTAGGTGATGGGAGACACATCTATGGAATCAGAATTCCAACATCTAACCGTTAAATGACTGAACATCATTTAAATGTGTCTACCGTTATGCAAAACGACACCATATTTTGTTTATTTCTGCTAGTTCTGCAATGCAAACAGTAAATATAGCCTATCTACCGATTTGATCGAATATAAAAGTCAGCCGAATTAGTATTGATACTACAAGGAGTGTGAAGAGAAATTGAAGATGTTGTTTAAATGCTGATATATTTATGATCCACGTCACGTATTCAGTTTTGGTTGCAGTTCTTCCAGTTTGTCCAAAGGTCTTCTAATCAGGGCTCTATAAATAAAGAACTATGGCAGATGTGTAATATTTAATGCAGCCGAACCGTTTATTACAATGCATTTATGTGATGACTTTCAAAGAGAAAAGCAAGCACATGCGGAGTAAAGTATGATTTTCTTTTTAATATATGTTTTTGTATTTCCAATCGTATAAACACCATATCCCAACTTGCATTACGACTAAGACATCCAATCACTGAGATTCATTCATTAGAAATGAATCGGAAAAAATATATTGTAGCCATGTCACATTTTGAGAGGGACCAACGTAGCTATTACTAGTTTTTTGGTGAGACTTGGTTGAAATTCACCATAAAGAAAGAATGTACTTGGAATGGATAAGAAATACAACTATAATCAAATAAACCAAATCAAATATGTTGGCTCTGTTACAATTAATTGTGAGAAAAAACAAGGTCAACAAACCTTCAATTTCCCCTTCAGGAACAGAATCATCTGCAGGTACCGTGACATTTGACCAACCGTCAGACTAGGGTGTTGTTCAGCGTTTGGTTTTAGTAAAAGACACGATAAGAAGTCAGCTGTTAAAGTGCTATTTTTTGCAATTGGGGGGTGGACCAAACATCCTTTAGGGGGGTCGTCGCCTCCTCTAGGGGGGTCCGGGGGCATACTCCCCCAGGATGATTTTTTTTTTAAATATTGAAGTTAAAAGCATCAATCTGGTGCACTTTGAGAGCAACATTAACTCTACCTTAATAATACATTAAAGCGGACAAAAGACACTGGAGAACACTTATTCATTAACACCAGTGGCGGCCGGCCCATAGGGGTGCTAGAGGCGCCGCCCCCCCTCTTCCCACATGTTTGATTGTCATTAAAAATAAAAATTATATTTAAAAATAAATATATATATATTTTTTTTTAATGAACAAGGTAAATATTATATAGTTGGTATCAGTAAAATGTATAATCTACAATAAAATCTCGTTTAAAATTGTTTTACGATGTCTAAAGTTACTGATAAGTCACATCTTTCCTGCCTGGCCGCAGCGTGTATCATTACCCTCTCTCGTCCGGGCGGTAGAAAGGAGCCCTCAGCCAGAGCAGCAGCAGCCAACAAGCTGATTGTTGCTATCTGTAAACTATGCCGCCGAAACATAATTTCAGCCAATCAGCGTCGTCAGATCTGATGCTCAAAGGGCGCCCTGTCAGCGCCCTGGCCTGTGTGTCTGTGAGTTGTTTAGACTCGTATCCAAGGTGACGCTACAGTAGTTGTCGAGGATGGCTGCGTCTGCAGGAGACTCCGGTGCTAGTGGATCGCCGGAGCTGTAGATTCTTGTTCAGTTTTCATCTTCCTCACCCTCTCAGACTTTGAGTTGCGCGCGCTGCTAAAGAGACGCGCTACCATGGAAAGCTGTATTAAAGTCCGAGTGGAAACAGTCGTGAGTAAATCTGATTTGGGAGAGGGCAATGAAATCGGGAGTCTCCCGCGAAAATCCGGAGGTTTGGCCTGAAGATTATGGATTATCTCATATTTTTAAGCCTCAATGTTGTGCCCTACCACTTTTGTACATATTAAAACGCCACTGGTTACATCACTCACAAGAATGCAGGGTTGTTGGTTGTTCCTAGAGTCTCTAAAAGTACAATGGGAGCCAGAGCCTTTTCTTATCAAGCTCCACATTTGTGGAATCAGCTTCCAGTTTGTGTTCGGGCGGCAGATATACGTTTTTAAGAGTACGCTTAAGACCTTCCTTTTTGATAAAGCTTATAGTGATAAAATAAATAATAATCTAATAAGAGTGCATTGACGTAGATACGTTGTGCCTCTTCACCTATACATTTTAGTTCTTACTCTTTCACTTAAATCCTAAAAACTTAGATTTTATATTTAAAACTTTATCCAAACCTTTCCCCTCTATGACCTCTCAAGATTTATTAGAGGGTAACAGGTTGCAGAGAACGCCTAGCCCGGCCGGGGAGTGTGGAACGTAGTCACTGACCCACTCCTACCTCTGGCAAATTCAGGTTCCAATGGGGACCTTTTTCCTTGTGTGTGCCTCTCCACCTCTGTTTCCTACTTCTTACTTGCTACCCTTTTCCCTCAACCTATCCTAAGGGAGTGCATGTCTGTAGACACGTTAGTTTAGCTGCTATAGGCTTGGACTGTTGAGGGGGGCACCTTACTCCGTCTTTCTGGCTGTTTGTACCTGTGTACTCTCAAGTTCCGATTAACCCAGCTTCCCCCAAATCTCTTTTTTGTGTCCATATATACGCCGGGATCCTGAGTCGAGGCTAATCATGTTGCTGTGGTCGTGTGTCCTGGATCCTCTATCCTGAGCACTGGATCTGAGTCCTGGACTTCGAGTCGTGGCTGAACCTGTCTCTGCGGTCCTGCCAGACTCTCACCATACTTCACTGATGGCTCCCAGAAGATTGCTGACATCCTCGTGGATTCATCTTCTTATTATAGACACATGCATTTCCAAACATTTGGACTACCTATGTTGTAAATGTATTATCTTTTCGATTCACACACGGCATCTATTGCACGTCTGTCCGTCCTGGGAGAGGGATCCCTCCTCTGTTGCTCTCCCTGAGGTTTCTCCCATTTTTCCCTTTTAAACTGTGGGTTTTCTCTGGAAGTTTTTCCTTGTACGATGTGAGGGTCTAAGGACAGAGGGTGTCGTATTGTCATACTGATATTGTGTACACACTGTGAAGACCACTGAGACAAATGTAACATTTGTGATATTGGGCTATAGAAATAAACATTGATTGATTGATCACTCTTTTTCACTTCTTACTCAGTCAGCCAGAGTGCAGATATCACCATTAGATTCACAAACCTGAAACATCATCCATTTCTTCACTGCTGGTGATGACATTGTTGTCAGCTGCTGATACTGCTGCTGCTGCTGCAGCTTGTGGCACCTGCTTCGATGAAAATAACTTTCTAATATCCATAACTTTATAGGCTATTAGCTTAAAACTCGTCAGGCACTAGAAAGGATCACTTCTTCTTCAGGGCAGGGAAGGCTACGCAGTACGCAGGCTACTACCGCAGCGGCTGCCTCTCTGGTGGACTCCGGTACTGCACATTAGTCTGAGACATTTTAAAAAAAATAAAAAATAAATGTAATTTTTTTTTTTAAGTGAAACATCCGGGGCTTTTCAGAAAACTTCCAGGGCTTGAGCCCAAGTAGCCACCCCCTAGCGCCGCCACTGATTCTCTGTAATTGTCGTCTGAACAGGAAGTGAGTACTGTCGGCATCTATCACAGCTTTGGGCTGGATAAAACCCTGAATTAAGTCGTATTAAAAAAAGGTTAAAGTATGTCAGTAAAGAGATCACACATAGTAACCAACTCACGGAGAATAAAAGCCCAACCTCTCAGTATTCAGTAATCTATAAACTCATTGTTTTTATTGTATGGCTCTGAGTGAAAACTCATCAAACTTGTTTCCAGCAGCATTCATAAAGCCACTGAAGAACAGAACCAGCAGAGGGCTAGTGAACATAATGGAGCTTTAACCACCCGGTGTCCAACTGAAAAAAAACCTTTGACTTACAATCGTCAGATGGACACAGACACATCTGTTTTACTTTTACATTTCAATGGTTTGTTCATGTTAAACTGTTAACAATTGAACGATGTTTAGGTTTACATATTATTGATATGTAAAGTTGTCTACCTTCAGCATGGCTATGCAATGATATGCCAGTGGAAGCATGTATAGTACAAAAATGTGTGGACCAAGTACAACCTTGTGGAACACCGAAAAATAATAACTTTATTCAGTTTACTCAGTTTTTCACATTGTTAGCATTGACAAATACCTTTGCTCTTAGTCATTGCAATCTTTATGACAGAATACACCAAATATGAACGATATGTAAGCATTTACCTGAGATGGAGTACTCAAGTCCTGGACTCGGACTCGAGTCAAACTCGATTTTCGGGACTCGTGACTAGACTCGGACTCGCGCACTGATTGACGCGACTCTGACTTGGACTCGTGAATTCTCGCGCAAGATTGGACTCGGACTCGTTAATTCTCGCGTACGATGACTTGGACTCGGACTCGTGAATTTTTCCCCCCACGATGACTCGGACTCGACTTGTACATTGATGCTCGGACTTGGACTCGGATTCGACTTGTACATTGACGCTCGGACTTGGACTCGGACTCGAGCAAGTTTTCTCTGGAGTCTGATGTCCTCTATTCTGGCGTGTGAACCTGCGAGGCGAGTTCACGTACTGGGCCCCGCTAGTCCAGTCTAAAGATATCTAGAGACACACCCCACATCGTACTGTATGCTTTCACACATTCTGCTTCCACATTGGAAAAGAGCAGCGCAAAATGCTCGTTATGTGGAAAAAAGATTGAAGAGAAGGCTCCATAACACATTACTCTAAGGCAGTGGATCTCAAACTTTTTTCAATCATGTACCCCCTTTGAAAAAAATATTCCGCCAAGTACCCCCTGATCAGCGCAAAAACAATTTGTTAAGGAAAAAATGCCTATATAAAGAGGTACAGTACAGCCTTGCACCATCAGTGTCTGATTTATTAAAACAACAACATTGTAACTGAGAAACACTTAAATGCTACATTTCAAATGTTTACAATCCATCACTAAATTCATGGCAAACCAATTTTAACATCATGCAATAACACTAAGACGACATTATTTGCATTGAACTGATCTTTTTAATAAGTTGTACTTACAATGTACTGAGAAACATGGGCTTGTGCTTCACTGAGGATCTTTGTCATTCTCAGTGACAAGGAGGCAAACTGCAGTTATTACACTTCACGTTTTGAAATATGTATAACTCTGTTCATATAAAACCCACCCAGCTCAAACTTCGTTTGACTTTGTTTGACTTCGTTTTGACTTCGTTTGACTTCGTTTGAGCTCAAACTTCGTTTGAGCTCCGCCACTGTGACGGACCGGTGAGCGGACCAAAATACACTAAGAGTTAGACCTAACACACTTAGCTAGTAAATCTACTCTGGAACAAGCTAAACTAGTTATAAATATATTGATTCTTTACTGTCGGGTCACTTATTACAGGTTCAGCGAGCTGCACAAGACGGGCTGTCAGGAGCGGGAGAGGAAAAGAGAGCACCCCGTTTATTTTTCCCATTTTATTATCCAGAATGTATGGAAGCTCATTTCCGCCACTTAAAACAATTATTGACCCCATGAAAAGTCATAATTATGAGATAAAAAAGTCGAAATTATGAGATAAAAAGTCATAATTATGAGATAAGAAAGTTGAAATTATGAGATAATAAGTCATAATAATTAGATGAAAAGTCATAATTATGAGATAAAAAGTCATAATAATGAGATAAAAAGTCATAATTATGAGATAAGAAGTGCGCATGCGCTGCAGTGGCGCTGTCTTCAAAGGTCCCTTCATCACCTTGCTGCTCTCCACCATGCAAACGGCATCTAGTCCTAAATAAGGTAACTATTACAGGTGACTTTTGTAAATGTTAGATGTTACATATAGCCTATATTGCAGCTAAACTACAACAGTGCAGTTCATAGCTTTGACATTACCTGTTATGAACTATAATATATATGCCTATAGTTTTGTGGTAAAGTTCACACCACTAATGACAATAGTGTAGGCAGTGGCGGCTGGTGGAAAATATATTTGGTGGGGCTGTTGATATAGTGAGTAAAAACAATTTTTTTGCAAGAAATGACACCTTAAATTAGGACTTCTGGTGATGTAATGGCGCGTTTCCAGTGCAGCGCAGAGCTCGCTTTAAGCGTGCCGAGCCGTGCGGGGCCCGTTTTTGGTTGCGTTTCCACTTGGCCTAGTACCGGCTAGCGGGTCCTAATTCACAGTTTTTCTGAACCCATAAAATCGTGGTTCTAGGGCCAGGAACAACCAGGCTGAGTCGGGCTGAGTATGCTAAACTAGAGAGAGAATCGCTGGCAAGGGGGCTACAACTACAACAAGATGAACATATTTTACCGTGATTTAATTGTAATACACGTTTCAAAATGATGCCGAAGTAACATCATACTGATACCAGTTAGTAAAAACCATGAATTAACGCTTTGACAAGTCTGCAGACAGACGGCAGGCGAAAAACCCTTTTAAAATGCGTGTTTTCTAAATGGAGCTTGGCTAAGCTAACGCAGGGTTGCCAACTCTCACGCATCTGGCGTGTGACACACGCTTTCACTCTCAATCTCACGGTCTCACGCTGCCCAAACTATTCTCACGCCAAAAACAAGAATACCGAAGACTAGAAACGGTTTTGAAAACTGTTGTCAGGTAGTGATCGTCTTCTCAATAGAACATCTTTGATAATGTCTTCTGCCCAATCAGAATCAAGATAACGGCGTGGTGTTGTTCCAGGAAGTCCCGACGGAGAATACTTTTGCTGTAGTACATCTCTATACATCGATACAACATTACGTGTTGATAGAAATCAACATGTAATGAAATAAGACCCCACGGTTTGATGATTGATAGGTGTGTGGGCTGTCTTTCATTTTGACACACAGAACAATGGGGGCTATCCACCCTTATCCACAATGTAAAGTAATTCACAGCCTCTTCCCTCTTCTCTCTGTGAGGAGCAGCAGGTTCAGCTTTCAGAACAAAGTAACAAAAAACTAAAATGGCATTCATTTTTTTAAATATGTCGTGTAGTAATAGATTTATTTATTTTTCTTCTCAAGAGAGTACCAGAATGTGTATTTTATGTTAGTATTTCAAAAGATCTCCTGGGGGAGAATCCCCCCAGACCCCCTGCAGGGGTTGGGTTTTCAGCATGTCAACTCTTTCACCTATGGGGAAGTTGCAGGATTGGCACCAGGTCGCCCTTTTTATTTACTACAAGACAAATGTGCCTTTTTATTTCATACAGTTCAATTTGGATTGAGACAGGGAAATAATCTGAACCTCACGCTGGAGTTTCACTGTCAAGGGGAGCGTGTATGTAATTACAATGCAAATACTGACTTGAGCCCCACCACTGTATGGGACCCGTGTTGCGCATGCGCAGATCTAAGATCCAGTAGAAATGATACAAAAATAAAAGTCTATGTTCTACTAGGCCAAAATAGAGTAAAAGAGTATATGACAGTGAGAGTGTGTTTATTAATATATTTGGCAGTTTGGAGTAAGTCTGTGTGTGTGTGTTTCATGCATATAAAGGTAATGACACATGGGCAAGGCCAGGCAGGAAACATGTGACTTATCAGTAACTTTAGACAACGTCGTAACACAATTTTATTGTAGATTATACATTTTACTGATACCAATTCTATAATATTTACCTTGTTTATTAAAAAAAAAAATTAAAAAAAATAATATTTTTTTTAAATATATTTTTTATTTTTATTTTGTATGTGGGAAGAGGTGGGGCGGCGCCCCTATGGGCCGGCCGCCACTGAGTGTAGGCATACTGCTGCTGTGAGTGGCTAACCTAACTCTAACCCGTGAACGTTACCACAAAACTATAGGCATATATATAATAGTTCATAACAGGTAATGTCAAAGCTATGAACTGCATTGTTGTAGTTTAGCTGCAATATAGGCTATATGTAACATCTAACATTTACAAAAGTCACCTGTAATAGTTACCTTATTTAGGACTAAATGCCGTTTGCATGGTGGAGAGCAGCATAATATCTCATAATTATGACTTTTTATCTCATTATTTCGACTTTCTTATCTCATAATTATGACTTTTTATCTCATTATTATGACTTTTTATCTCATAATTATGACTTTTTATCTCATTTATTATGACTTTTTATCTGATAATTATGACTTTTTATCTCATTATTTCGACTTTCTTATCTCATAATTATGACTTTTTATCTCATTATTATGACTTTTTATCTCATAATTATGACTTTTTATCTAATTTATTATGACTTTTTATCTGATAATTATGACTTTATCTCATTATTTCGACTTTATTATCTCATAATTATGACTTTTTATCTCATTATTTCGACTTTCCATCCATCCATCTTCTTCCGCTTATCCGTGGTCGGGTCGCGGGGGTAGCAGTTCCAGCAGAGAGCCCCAAACTTCCTTTTCCCTGGCGACATCAACCAGCTCTGACTGGGGGATCCCAAGGCGCTCCCAGGCCAGCGAAGAGATATAATCCCTCCACCTGGTGCTAGGTCTACCCCTTGGTCTCTTCCCAGCTGGACGTGCCTGGAACACCTCCCTAGGGAGGCGCCCAGGTGGCATCCTAACTAGGTGCCCGAACCACCTCAACTGGCTCCTTTCGACGCGAAGGAGGAGCGGCTCAACTCCGAGTCCCTCCCGGATGACCGAACTTCTCACCTTATCCCTAAGGGAGACACCAGCCACCCTGCGGAGAAAACCCATCTCGGCCGCTTGTATCCGCGATCTCGTTCTTTCGGTCATGACCCATCCTTCATGACCATAGGTGAGGGTAGGAACGAAAATGGCCCGGTAGACAGAGAGCTTTGCCTTCTGGCTCAGCTCCCTTTTCGTCACAACGGTGCGGTAAAGCGACTATTACTACTATTATTATTCACTATAATAATTGTAGCGTCCCCGGCTGAATGATGGTCAGACTCCCCAACTGATGGTATTTCTTTATTGCACACCCTTGCTTGTATACAATCATTACCAACGTAAGAGCTTGTGCCCTTATCAGCCAGGTGCTAAAAACCGAATGCAACTATTTAGTATATGTTAATGTATTCGTCATCTATCCCTCATTATACATGTGTGTTTACACTGCTCAGTTGTCCATTGACTTCCGGTAAAAGTTCTTTCAAAATAAGAGTCGCGATCTTATTACTATCAAAATAAAAGTGCAAAACGAAAACTTTAACATAAGAAAATATTGGCATACACATATAATCACTTCTCTAAAAGGCAACTCATTTTAAATATAGTTAGAAATATTAAAGTTAATGTACAATAATAATAATATTAGTAATAAGCTTTATATTTGTATAGCACCTATTACAAGAATTGTAGCCAAACTGGCTTCACAGCAGTTCAATAGACAGATTATTATAACATGACAGGATAAAAGCAATGTAGAGGAGCAGCTACATTTCAACAAATATATCCACCAAGATTAATACATGAAGACTTGTAACTCGAACTTGACTTGGACTCTTCTTGGGTGACTCAGACTTGGACTCGGACTCGAACACAGTTAATGATGACTCGGACTCGACTCGGACTCTCCCTAGGTGACTCGGACTTGGACTCGGACTCGAAGAGTGGTGACTCGAGAGTGACTTGGACTCGTGAATTGGTGACTTGACTACAACACTGGCATTTACCATCACCTCTGATTGCATTGTTTCCATTTCTAATAAGTGACATGAGTCATGTTTCACTGTTGGAAGCCTTGATGTGACTGTTGTTTCTTTCATTTACCTTTACTGGTGCTTTGGTGCTCACTTTAGGAAAAACTGTATTGAACAATGTGGGCAATTAATCAATATCTGTGTACTTCCATATGTACAGTATGTGTCTGAGTCGCTATAGACATTAAATATTCACAATGTAATGTTCAACCCTTTCAGTTCCTTTTGACTTTAAGTGGCACCAGTGTATTCTTATATGTATACTGCAGAATGTGAATGATCAGAGCCCTCTGCATCCCTTCTATAGCCTCAGCAGGAGCAGGAGTCTGAATCTGGGATGACTCAGGCAATAGAAAAAACAACAACGAGCACCCAGCCATTAAATGGCTGTGACGGCTCACTGAGCTGCTGCCAAAACAAACCACACAGAAAATGACCAGAATACATCTGGGGGCGAGGAGGTGCAATGAAGAGATAGAGTGAGGACAGGGTTTTAGGTGGCTGGGGCAACAGGGGCTTGTAACAGCGGAAAAATTACACTCGGGCCCAATCCCAAACCACGCCCTACACCCTACCCCTACACACTACCCCTCCGTGACGGAGTGAACTCCGCGGAGCGACACTCGCAGCTCAACGAGGCTCCCTCCTGTCAGATGGAGGGAGTAAATACAGCGAGCTTTGGGACAAACTCCCCTCTCTCCGGCAGAAACAGGAAATGCCGTAACTGTATAAGGGTTTCAAATCAGCATCTCTTAGACAACAAATTAAATTAATAACTCCAAACATCTTTAATGTGTTACCTTTTTGTAAAGCTCTTTTAGTTTTAAACCTGATGTTTATAAGCTTCTTAGTTTTTGCAACAGTCGGGGTAGGGTGTAGGGCGTAGTTTGGGATTGGGCCTCAGTGCTGGCCGGAGGACAGGAAACACAGACGAGGACGGAGAGCCGAGTGGGGTTAAAGACAGCATGATGGGGGCAACAAGAGGTGGGGTGTGGCATGTCAAGCTTTCTGTTGCACACAAGCATGGAGGAAGAGCCAATGCATAAACATTTGTGGCCGCTAGCAGAGAACAGAAAATGCAGTCCTCATACATTGGATAAACATATGGCAGTGTCCGCTGTAGACATGTGGGTCCAGTTATCTGTGGCTGGCAGCCAGGGGGGGGGCATCTCTGCAGCTTGTTAGTAGAGTACGCAGGGTGACAGCCAAAAGACTGCCTGTCTTTGCCCAGCTAATATGGGAGAAGTTAGGAGCCAGGGAGGGTTCATTACCAAGGCCATCGCTGTGCCCACATCTGAGCCAACAGAGCTGAAGGACGAGAGCCAGGAGACAATGCTAATGTGAAACAGAGCAGCACAGAGTGGAGCAGGACATCTATAGGGGGGGGAGGGTGTGACCCATGGCACCGGGTCACACCGAAGCCTCAGTGGAGATGTGGAAGAATCACCAAGCAAATACTGACATCGGAATATCTGATATCCAAACTTGCCTTTGTTGAGGAAATATTTAGCTAGGCTCAGACCTTTGACCCAGTTTATCGCTTTCCACTGTCCTTGCAGAGCACAGGCATGCGACCTCGGGGTGCTTCTAACTCTTTATTGTCCCTTTATTCTTGCCTGTTGGCATAACTTGATACAGGATGTTTAGCTGGCTCTAGGGACATCTGATAGTCTATAATAGGACACAATTATAGTGCTTTGCTTGTTAAGTCTGGTCATGCAGAATGTTGATTATTCTCTTAGAACTAGCTAAATGGGACTCGGTGAGAGATCTGTCTGACATCAGTTCGAGGTCGTCAGTGTTCTCTTTGTGTTCCAAGTCCTAGCTCCAAAAGTTTCATTACACATATAAATAGTTGAATAGTTATATGTTCATTTCGGCACATCCTCTTCAATCAAGCCACCCGGCTAAAATAATTGGTCTAGCTTTTTACAGCGCCACGGCTTCCACTGATGACATTTTTTTATGTATTTATTGTCAAAGCATTTAATATATTCATTGCTATCGGGATGTTAAGAGCATTCCATGGAATATAACAAAAAAAATGTTTGAAGTGAATGACCTACCCCACCTTTAAATGGCAGTGATGGTGTAGCGTGCATAGAATGATAAACAGACTCTGTGCTACACATTTCATTTTAAAGGTTTTCTGAACAAGGCAGAAAGTCTCATTCACTTCCACATTGGCCGAGCGGCAAATTGGCTCGTGTGTTTTTGCCAAACTCTGGGGAAGAGCCGGGACGCCAATACGGAAGTGCCACACACTGCAGTTCATATATTGGCCGATAGGGACTGACTGCAGAAAAGAGCAGTTTCCATAGACCCCCATGTTAAAATGCCAAACTTTACAGCATTAAAAAACTCTACCCATGGATGCAATAAATATTACCGGTATTATGAATATAGTTAGATTTTATTTATATTAGGTCTTAAAGTTTTTGCATAAATTAGGGCGTGGTCACATTGAGTGACGGCTCTGTCAAGTGACTGCTGCTGCTAGCTTCTTGTCTCTCTGCTAGCTGCTCCGTGAAGCTACAGGCACTCTGCCTGCTCAGTTCATCCAGGGAACACAACTTGACCCCAGCCGTGTTTGTTTGTTCTTCATGCTTATATATCGGACTATTGTGACTCGCTCTGCGGTTGAAACAGACGGTGCATGCATGCGATTTTGCGGTAAGTGAAAATCGAGTACTTATTTATGTGTTAATGATTTTAATCAGCTACATAATGAATGTTAAGGCTTGGGTTAGCGTGTAAGCGAGTGGTAGCTAGATCGGTGCTAACGATGCTAATCGTAGCCTCCAAGTGGTTAAAACAAACTAGACAAGTGTTAAGCGTTAAGTGGGATAATACTGTAGAACAAACGGCTTCTGTTTGAGGTTATAAATTAAGGTCATCCTTGTAACTTAGAGAGATATTTTATTATGTAGGTAGGAACTGTATGCATCGCTAAGGTTAATTTAAATTGGCTATGCTCAAGTATGTAGACAAGCTAATGTCGAAGTAGTGTATGTGAAATCAACCTCACAATAAGATGTGTGTATATTATAATTATTAATGTCATATTTCAAGATGATTACTTAGATATTACAATATGGTTGGTTGAGCTGGAGTTCATTATTGAGCTTACACGTTAACGTCACAGTCATCTGAAGAACGAACCCAAACCTTGTTGTTTTTTTTAATTGTATTACCAAATTGGTATCAAATAAACAGTAAGCATTGGTAACACAACTTCCAAAGTTACAGTCAAATAAAAAGGACCCTGACTCGGACAATACACAATCCAACATGTTCAACAGAAGAGAATCAGTTATATTGTTTGTACACATGGTACTTTACATATATATCTGTTTGTTTAAAGTGTTCAGGTGATGCAGACAGGCTGGACCAGAGAGTGAGAGACAGAACTGGACTCCTCACAGCAGTGAACTTCAGCACAGGTACAAAGACTCTATTTTTCATACTGTACAAAGAATCAAGAAAGATATTGGTTTAAATGAATGAAGTATTGACTTGAATACACTGATATACATTCCATTAAACAATACTAAATACTAGATCACCTACACATCAGTTAAGTTGAGCTTTTTTTCCATGTAAAAGGTTACATTTTGATGTTAACAAGCACTATGATTTTGTCAGCTTTCTAACTTAAAGGTGACCTATCATGCTATATTTAAATGATATAGTGTATGACCATACCTATATAAGGTATATTTATACATTTTATTTTCCAAAATACCAAACAGATCATTTTTTAGCCATGCCTCGTTTCGCTCATTTTCGCTTTATTCCAAACCTGCCTATGAAAATTCTGAGCAGCAGCTGACCACGCCCCCTGCAGAAGAGCCGGCGAGAGTCACGTTACCATGCTTGCTGTGTTTACGAGTGTGGAATACACATGTCATCTCAGAGCAATGCATGTGTTCAAGCATATTATCAATTTGATCCAGAAACTGAAGCAGCGGAGGTTTTGGTGGAGGTGCAAACATCTCAGTTGTCAGCAATGTGTGTTTCATGTGTTTTAAAAAGCTCAGTTATTGACTTCTTTCTAAAGGGGTACATGTGCAACTTGCGCCACGATGCCTTCTGAACCGGAGCATGTGCTGCATGGAGATACCACACGTAACATTAGCTTCACTAAGTTGTCTGTTTAGAGAATACATTTTTCACATGTCATTCAATATATGTTTATCACACTAGGTGTAAAGACGGATGCAGGAACTTGAGGACTCTAACCTGTGTGGTGGACCATCCTGGATTGTGTGCCTAAATGTGTTTTCCCTGCAGAATGCATTGAATATTTACAGAGCTGAACACAGTTGGACTACAGTTGAGGCAAATAGAGCACTGAGTGGTTTGTTTTGACTGAAATTGTAAAACGAATGCTAATATTGTTCATGGAAATAAATACTGGTGTATATGGCTTTATGCAATCTTTCATTCTGTCATTGTACTATTATATACTACACAGCAATGGCATAACGCACCCATGTGTATGACAAAAAAAGTCCACACACAACCTTATGCTTTTGAAATCAGAATATTCTTTACCCATCCAAACATGAATAATCACGACACATTTGATATCAACTCGGAACTTTATTGTCAAAATCAACGGTTATTTGAACCCATAAAAAACAGGAGCTTTGTGAGCTGGTGCTGGGGCTTCCTTGGAGAGAGGAGCAGAGTGGTGATTCCGGCCTGCGTTGTCCTCTGATCCGTGAAATGTCTATGTTAGGTTCAGACAGCAGCCAAATTGAACCGTGTGGCATACCCGGCGATGACCTCCTCCCTGTCAGGTTGCTCATAATGGTGCAGGGTCCACAAAGACTTGGTCGAAGATGAGGTCCATCAAGTTGGCCACGTAGCCTGTGCAATGTTAAAAAAAGCACAACAAAAAAAGTGGTTGAGATTAGTAAATGCATGTCGTCAACAACAACATACCAGGGCTTTAGCTCCGTTTTACTCGTGGTGTGTGTCCCCTCGCATACATACATACAGTGTTGTATCCTAACACACCCCCATTTATATTCATGTGCGCAAACAAGTAAACATGCAAAAGCTTTTACATATAACGCTGCAAAAAACGGCATGTCTCATTAGCGTAGCGTAGCTTAGCGTAGCGTAGCTTAGCTTACAGATCGATGATATATGATCGTTCTTACAGACTACAATCACAAAAGCTTTTACATAACGCTGGAAAAAACGGCACTTACCTCCAGAAGATTACGTTTGTTATTATAACTTACTCAATATGATTTTTTAGAGGATACAAAATACTAATACATAGGAGAATAAATACTTGTGTTATCGGCTAGGCCAGGCGTGGCTTTACAGCCTTCACACAGATCGCCATTACGGCAGTCTGAACATGTTCGCAAATGCCTGATAATTAAAATAAAAGACAAAGCAAATACTGCGGAGCGTACAAAATAAAATGTTACAAGAACATATAAACACCTAACCGATTACTAGTTGGGGTTGAGGCGACATTGATACGGCTAAGCTACATGCTACCAGCTAGATATAGCTTTATCAGGAAAAACACCGCTAAATAAAAACTTACAGCTTCAGAATTGGATGTGTCCTCACTGGCCTGGTCCCGGATGGTTGGTATTGATCCCGGGTGTAGCATTAGTTTGGAGGCATATCCGTGTTGGACTTGAGAGAAGTTCATAAACATGTCCGTGGTTTAACTGGCTTAGACATCCTGGCAATAGCAGGAAAAAACACAGATGTGACTGGGGTAGCCTGCCGATAGCCTATATGCGAATGAGAGGTTTGGCAATGCACGTGGCCGTGGCTCATTCCCCTGATAGGTGGAGAGTTGACCAATAAGCGGAGTACGTCTTTGTGACGTAGAAAAGTGTCGGAATGTGGATCCATTTTTTTCAGATCCGTTGCAGCCCCTTTTTTAGAGATTTGGCGAAGGAGGAAAATAGAGAGGGTTGTGTTTTCTGACACTTGGTGAGTTCCCCGGAACACCGGGGACACATAATCATGTATAAAAGACGTACAAAGGTGCATTTTGCATGATAGGTGCCCTTTAATGTATTGAAGGCAAAGATATTTAACACATAGTGAGAACTGCTACCATTTATCTCTCAATATTGTCTGTAAAAACGTGGTAAAAGTGATTCTTTCAGTGAGACAACAGAGCAAGCTTCTACAGTTGCACTACGTTTTGTAACAGTTAAATACATTTTGAGTAAGAATAATGACGAAAGGAGTGCAAATACAAATACAATTTATTGAAATGTGAACCAAAAGTGAATCAACATTTTTTAAATAAAAAGCACATATGGACAGAAGGTGTAAACCTATTAAATGTATAAGTAAACACATTTAGTCAAATAAAGTGACAGACTAGGCATGTGCAGTTGGTATCAGCTGTGCCCAGCATGGGCTCCACCATCAGGCCTGGTCCTCCTCGCTGAGGAAAGACCCTCAGTCCTCTCCAAACCAACAGACAGGACGTCCATCACACGGAGGTTTCTCCCTGAAGTCTCTGCAGCTCTCTGGACACCATGCTGTCTCAATCCGTCCATCACACGGAGGTTTCTCCCTGAAGTCTCTGCAGCTCTCTGGACACCACGCTGTCTCAATCCGTCCATCACATGGAGGTTTCTCCCTGAAGTCTCAGCTGCTCTCTGGACACCACGCTGTCTCAATCCGTCCACACTGAATATAAGAGGGGGAAAATGAAAATAATAAATGCTTAGACAATAAGAAACATAAAGTTGTCTATTGAGTTGCTCAGATTTTTTAGATTGTCAATACTATTACTGTAGAACTGATATCTCAGGTTAAGAGGCACATTCAAATAAAGATTGGTCTTTAAATACATGTTGTCTTTTGAATTGTTTGTCTAAAGTCAAGGATCTAGAACTGGTACTTAGTTTTAATGATACAGTCTGGTTATTATGCTGTTTGGAGGAGGCCTCACAGGTAAGAGCACTAACTAGCTACCATCACATGTACCTTAGCTTGACTTAAACGTATAGTTAAGTGATATCAAAATATAAATAACTACAGTAATGTCATGCAAACATATTAATATTTGCTTGATTCCAGTGTTAAATTTAGCACAATTGCATACAAACGTTAAGGGATTTTAAGATTCTGAAATATTATGCTAAAAACTCAATAACTTAGATTATTATTTATAGTTTTGCTGAATAGTTTCATGTCCGCTTACCTTAGAAACGTCAAATGCGAGGCCAGTGTGCAGATGGGGAGCATGTTAGCTTAGCTTGGTAGCTTCAGCTAGCTCTGGAACTTCCAGCTCGGTGGCAGCAGGTCCCGCCTCAGCTCCGCCTCTTTGCCCTTATTTGGAGCAGGCGGGAGTTGAACTCTGTCCACTGTCGAGCCGTTAGTGGCCGACTCCGCCTACTAAGGGCTTGTCGGCAACTCTGCAGAATCCTATGGGTGACGTCACAGACCCTACGTCCATTTATATATACAGTCTATGATTTTTGCTCATGTCACGTTTTCATAGCAAATGCACTGTTCATGTAGCAATACTGACACCTATTGGTGATCATCTGAAAGTGCTTCTTAACAACACAGAAAACAACATAACTTCAACTCAAATGTACCATCTCTATTCATGTAACAAAATACGGTACCACTTTACAATGAGACTACCCTAGGATTTACGAATAGGGTTTACGAATAGTTTGTAATTCATTTATTAATTAGGTTGTGAACACTTTATAAATCATTAATAAGCTTTTATAAGGCATGAGATAAACAGGACAACTGTGACTGGTTGCTTGCCAAATAGAGAGCCCACATTTATCTGTTCTGCTAAGCCTTATATTGGCTACTTAACTTACTTCGTCTTCTTCATCAGCCAGTTTCTTGGCATGACCATTATGAATGAGTTACTAACATTTATAACTGCCAAAGGGGAGCCTTGTTGTAAAGTGTAAAACACATTCCCTTGTATGAATGAGTTACTAACATTTATAACTGCCAAAGGGGAGCCTTGTTGTAAAGTGTAAAACACATTCCCATTTATTAATGAGTTACTAACATTTATAACTACTGAAAGGGTGCGTTGTTTTTAAGTTTAATACACGTCCATTTATGAATGAGTTATAACATTCACGCTGACCTAAAACACATTTTGTACATGAAAGTAAGATGCAACAGAACCAAGCAAAACATTTTCTTCACACATGAAGAAAATTAGGACTCAAAGTAATGACTGTTTAGTATGACTGATACACATATTTAAACATAAAAGCTTTTCTCAGACATAAATTAAAGACTTGGTAAGAAATAATGGTTCTCAGACTGGAAAGGCTTTGTTTATATCCTTGAACAAGCGTCCAAGCAGTCCATCAGGTTGAGCAGAGCCAAGCCAAGATGACCATTCAAGAACCTTGAGGTGTTCCTCCAACAAACTCTCTGTCCGGTTTCCTCTCAGTCTACGGACATGTCCTTTGACGGTCGACCAAGCTCTTTCATTATGTTGGATATGACTGCCGTCTGGGGGTTCACAAACCACCTGCTGTGGTTTATGGTGTAGTGGTTGTCCCCCATGTTACTCAGCACTCTCCTGTATGCCCTCCACTCATCACTAATAATGCTACTTCCTGACTTGACACGCCGTCTAATCAGAGGGACAAGGTGGCATCTCCACTAGTTTCAACACTAGTCTCCGCCTTTTGTCTTTAACTCCCATCATTCCGAAGACCCATTTATTCCTTCTCCAGGTATGTCCAAAGCGTCCATGTGCATACTAACAAAAAAATAAATCATAACATCATCTTAGTTAACAACAAAATGCACACAAAATACAGTAAAAATGGTTGCACATCATGTTTCAAAACTTAATAATAAACTTGTTTATTAGGTGCATTGTATGACATCATTTAAGGATAATATATATATTTGTTTATTCTCTTGTACAAGAAAGCCCAGTCTATAACTGCCGAACATAGGAACTGGGTACAGTACCTTCTCCCATACACAAATAAAATAGTTTACTTTATCAGAACACAAACCGAGCGACAGATAATTAATGAATAACATATATTTGACACAACATTCCAAGATATTGAAAGACAGAAGCGAAACATGTGACATAACATATAAACAATACAGAAAAAGAATGGCTCAGTCTGCCAACCTAGACCATAATAGTCAGTATTTATATTCCTAAAAATAAAAAATGTAATCATACAAAAGTTTCTCCATGCAACCACATTGAAATTATAGAGCCAATTGTGCTAGAAAATTAGATACATATTTACCTGATTTGCCTCATCAAATATTTGTTAAATAAAAAAGTATGCTCACAGAATTGTATTATTTTACTTACTTATTTTAAGTTAAAAATATAGAAAAGTATCGCTTCTAACAGTGAAACACTTTTTTTAATGTCATTTATGGTTGTAACTGACCGCTACGTTATTTTAATATGCATGGTTAGGGGCGGGCGTAGGTATGGGTGTGACGCTGCGAACCCCGGAATCATAACTGATTTAAACTGTTCCCAGGCAACGAGGTCTAGCCTGTGCTACGGACCTCTCAAACATACATGTAAGTTACTGAATTGCCACGAACATTGTGTTATATAATCGGTTTATATAGGTTTTAATTGAAACTGTGTGTGTTGTTCCTTGGCTCAACTGTTCATAGTGCCAAGTGATATATTAAGATAAGGACTGCCATGCCTGACGTCGCACATATTGCACCCTCGGTGAGCGGAGCGAGGTACGTTACAGGGACTGTATTACAAGTGTTTGTTTGATCCGTGAATATATATTTGTGATTTAATCAATGATTTGTACTTGTTCTATGTCTGTATATATTTTAGTTTTCACGATGATTGAAAGACCATTAAAGAAACTGCATCCGTCGAGACTCTGCTGTGATTATTGCCGAGGGCAGCTACAATGGTTATGTTGAGTCAAAATAAAGCACTTGGTGAAAGCAAGAGAACGGTCATGGTCTGGGTTAAACACTGAAAAATAAGTTTTCTTTATTAACTGAAACCACATCACTGCGCGCAGGAAGACGTGAACCTTGTGTGTCAAGGTCCTTGAAATTCTATTTCACGTTACACCCAAAACACATTCATGCTACTATTTTCTTCTCCTTTCACTAAAGTAAAGACGTATTCTGGAACAAATCTTTGCCACGTAACATAATGACTAAACCTAATATTGTGTGCAATTACGTTTCTGGAAAGTGTACATACAACAAAAAAAGGAGCATATAAAGGTTGATTGTGAGCGGCAGGTTTGTTTGCATTACAGACTGAAGTTCTTCCTGTGAGTGAAGAGATTAACCATTTCCCAGCAATGTACGAAGTTCACACTCCATATCTCTGACCAAAAAATGTGCCAGCCAATCAAGGAAAACAACACCATTTGCTCATACAGGTCTGACAAAATCAGAAAGAAAAAATATGGTAAGTAAATGGCTGTAAAGGTAGTCAGCAATGAATGGAACACACTGAACTGGACTTTAACAATATCTAAACTTCATCAAACACCATAGGAAATAACCTTGGACATATTTGTTGAATTGGTTATGTAATGGGTTATTCAAGATCTAGGACATAACTGTTTAACATTAATGGAAGGTGTTCTGCCTTTTCACATCAAAAGTTTGAAGGTTATTTGTTGACTCATACAACTTTGGAAGGCATGTTTTCTGGCTGTCTAATTGTAGTAACAATATTCCAGGCCTCACATGAACAGACTGTAAGATAGAGAGGGGCACAAGACGCAGCAGCCACTTGGTGAGTAGTAACAGGACTTTGACTGAAACATCTGAATGAGTCCGGCCAATTCAAATGTCATATTAATAATAATAATAATACATGACATTTATATAGCGCTTTTCTAAAAACTCAAAGACGCTTTGACAGAGAATAACACAAAAGTCAGTGGTTGAATGCAGTGTTGAACAGGTGGGTTTTGAGTGAGGTTTTGAATACGGTGAGGGAGGAAGAGTCTCTGATGGGTTGGGGTAGTGAGTTCCATAGGGTGGGAGCAGCAACGGAGGACCTGATGTTGGTCCGGATGGGGGGGACAGGAGGTTGGTCCGGATGGGGGGGGGGGACAGGAGGTTGGCAGCACCAGAGCGGTGGGAGCGGGTGGGAGTGTGTCTGTGGAGCAGGTCGGTCAGGTAGAATGGGGCCAGGTTATGGAGGGCTTTGTATGTCAGGAGGAGGATCTTGTACTAAATTTAGATTTATCGCAGTTGAGTTTGAGGAAGTTGAGTTCAAGCCAGGATTTGGAGATGGACTTGGTGGAGATGGAAGAGCTGCATGTCGTCGGCAAAGCAGTGGAATTGAAGTCCATGACAGCGGATTAAGTGACCAAGGGGAAGCAGGAAGAGAATGAAGAGGAGGGGGCCGATAACTGAACCTTGGGGGACACCTTGTGATGCCACCAGCGCAAACAGCGAGTTAGCATTACACCACACTATGGGAATTTCTTTCTTTTCTCAGGAAAAATTATATTTCTAATTTGAATTAGTTGCCGTACTAATGGCGCTCAAATCCACAATTGTCGATGTGTCCACGCATATTATTGAGTATGCAGGGCGCCAGGGCGGTGCCAGGAGAAAAACTGATGTAATTTCCAAAGTTCTTCTGCTGGATAATTTTACATCAGGCAATTACTATTATATCGATACAATAATTCAATTGATTTTAATAGATACAACTGTCTGTATTTTATGAATATTAACTGTTTATTGTCTCTCACACATTCATTAGTTACAACAGCGATTGCACAAAACATAATGAACACAGATAATATTTGACGGAATACTTTCCATTTGTCCGGTAAATTGCAATCTTAACGGTAACTTTGACAACACTCTGGTGCCTCTTGAACCTTTGATCATGTAGCATGGGCTGAACATCGGCCCACTGGGCTATTTGAGGACGGACCAATAAAGAGCCAGTGAGCAGAAGGGTGGACATTGAGGGCCACAGCAGCAGAGCTGAAGTGGCTTGTTATGGTAGAACAGAGGCCATGGGCCATGGTAGGGCTAACAACAGAGAGTGTGTGTTGGTGTGTTCCCTCACTTGCACAGCCACCATGGAGAGGGCTTGTTTACAGGCTGTGTATCCATACGGTAGGGAGAAGAAACAGACATTCTCCCACCACCGATCGACACATACCCCACACCCAAGCTGTCTGTCCTCCCCAGCCAAGAGAGCAAGGGACAAGCAGCACAACACAGACTCAGGATCAGCTTCAGTTTCTGAGGAAGCTGTGAGGAAACACTGACACAATAGACAAAATATTTTGAAAAGAAACCCACAAAGATTTTTAAGGAAACTTAATGTGACAAAGACAATTGGATTGTGCACTTTTTGTGTCCCTGGAGGAAGTGAATGTATTACCTTTTGAAAGATAGAAGGGCTGAATCATCCGTTGAGTTGAGATGATGCAAGGATCAATGGCGAAAAAGTCTTTTAGTTCTCCTGCAGATGTTTTGCAAATGTTGGTTTGTGTGGATTCCGCAGCGCCCATCATTACATCCTATACTGCCCCAACGTTCATGACTGTAAAGGAGAAATGTCACCTCTTCTACTGGGCATAATAAGCCAAATGTATAGAGCGCCACCTCTGCGTTTTCATCCCACTAAATATGAATTGGACATCTACAGTTACTTTATAGAACAAAGTAGAGTAATGAAAATAGCCCTTTTTTAATATGAAAGACGGTCACGTTTGTGCAGAGCTGAGAACATTTTGATAATTTTTTAATATGAATTGACCATGATTAAAAAATAATAAACTAGCAAACAATCTGTAGCCTAATGGCTTCTTTTTAGTTTGTCACATAATCACGATCTTATAGTAGCTCCAACTACAACTGCATCTTAATGGCTACCATAAATGCAAACATTGAAAAGCACAATTTGGAAAATGCGGTGACAATGGGCACAAAGGTTGTTGACCTGGACAGGAAGTCTGTTTAACATAATGGGTGGGGATGTTAAAGGTTTACATGGAAGCCTGGAAAATGAACGCCTAATTCATCTTCTTTCATTTCAGTGTATTTGTTCAGAGATATAGAATCTAGCAATGTGAAGAGGAAGATGTCGAGATGAGTGGGAACAAATTGATCATGATAAAATAACACACACACACAAACACACACACACACATACACACACACACACACACACACACACACACACACACACACACACACACACACAGAGACAGCAGCAGACAGCTTTGTCACACTATTTCTGTGACAAAAAGTCAGCGTCCTTGGAGCACACACAACACCAAGTGGCATCTCTCTCTTACAACGGCTGCCCGATAGGTGTGTGTCTGTGTTTGTTTGTGTGTGTGTGTGTGTGTGTGTGTGTGTGTGTGTGTGTGTGTGTGTGTGTGTGTGTGTGTGTGTGTGTGTATCAGATCACCTCGGGCACACTTGGCCTCCAGATGGAGCAGCAGCATCCCTCCAGCTGAAGACCCAGGTCCATTGGTCCAAAATCCTATAAAACACACTACATGAGAGGGTGAATAGGGCCTCTTTAAGCAGACTACATGCTCTCTGTGATGGATTACAAAATGAATGGAAACCAAAGAAGAAGGACAACATTTAAACATGGTAAACAACATTGGTCAACAACATGTGATGAGACACTAAACCGTCCTAATTATGGCACCAATTGGATAACGAACATAATGAAAAGAAATAAAGACAACATAACAACAATAATTACTACCAACTACAAGCATGATTAAAGCACTTAATATTTTAAACAAGTAGCAACACATGCCATTTAAAGCCCCCCCATTTCCTTCTTCTAATTGACTTTAAGTTGGTGCAATCTGTTCTTGTTCAGTAATGCCTTTTTCATACTAAATATGAATATTTACGCAACAGTAACTCACACGTTGCTGTCGGTCGCCTTCACATCCCTACAGCTGATTATCTGCTTCACTGAGGGCGTGGAGGACGAGCAGACACACGGCAACCTTCAATCTCAGAGTCCCACTCATCCCCAAATATCTGCTTTAATGCTGCCTCTGTCATCCCACAGCCTTTGGTGCGCCACTGATGAGAACATCTGAAGAGACGTTGGCTGCAAGCGACAAAACCTTGAGCAGACTCCAGAAGAGATGATAAAACATTGTTCACCTTGCAAAATATTCATGTCGCCTTTCTTCAGAATGTCTTACGTGGAACAAGCTTGTCATCAACGCTTTGGTGCTTCAGAGTCAAAAGTCTTTCAAAACAGTTTTAAGGCACTTCGAGAGGAGAGGTGTTTATTTTTCTTCAGTTGGCTTTTTTGAAAAAGAGTAAACTGCATATTTAGAGTCTCAAGAAAACCTAAAATATGTTGTTTATCTGATTTCAGAAAAATACACCTTATGGGATTAGGATCAAGTGAAGCTTCTGAGAGCCACGAACCACCACTTCCCATAGAGTAATGTCACTATATAAACCAGAGATGGGAGGGGTACAGTATTTTCCTTTAATTTTACAAGCAGGCAATCGGCCAGGCCAACAGGAACGCCTGCCAGGCAGGAAACAATAATGCCAAATATCCATTCCAGTGTTTCCCATTTATTCTGCATGGACTAGAAAATATACGCTTAAAGCAGAACAATTAGGTTTTGCCCTCATTGTTTTCTGTTTGGATGTTATTTAGCGCTGGTGTGTGTTATGCAGAATGAGCACTGCACCGCACTGTGGAAGAAATATCTTTTTAAATGTTGTTTTAAAATTGTTGGGAGGTAATTAGGTTAAACCAATACCCATCATATTGCTGTTTCAGTGAAGACTCAACTCGTGGCATTTGCTCCTGGTGCTCTTCACCACTGTTTTGTAGGAAGTAATGGAAGAAGCAAACCAGCTGGGATGCCAGATCACAGCAGCCACTTTTCCTGGCATGTAATTCAGATGTTATGCAGAAAGCTTTAAACCTATGACCTGCCACACTATCACTGCGACCTGCTTCAGCTGCAGAGAGCTGTGCCATGTGTTGCTCCGCTCAGTGTGTTTTGCATACTGTACTTTGGTTGTCACTCAGTGCACTAGTCTGCAGTGCACTTAAACTCACGATAAACTCGTAGGGGTTTTCAGGTTATTTATGTTATTACACTTTTTGAAATGATTTTAGCTAAATGTACTTATTTTCAGGACAGTGTATATTTAAGCAATAGCTCACGACAGGCCGTGGTATATGGTCATTATATCACAGCAATACACACTCCGATTTAAATAGTTTTTAATAGTAAATAATGATGTTCAAAATAAAATAGTCCCTCCGTTGCCTTCTGCACAAAACATAGTGTGAGGTGGTTGCTATGCAACAACACTAACAGCTAACGAACATATTAGACAGAGAGCGTTGATCGATTATTTGGCGATTTATTTACATTAATTTGTATGTTGTTGTTTATTGTGCACCCACTGAAAAACTGTCCAGCATCAGTAGAGTGGCTTACGAGGTTACTTGTACTAGGCTGAGGTTGTTCTAGGCTGTTGCTTGGCTTGGCGAGAATATTGCTCCACTTTCTCCGGTCCCCGAGATTCAGCTTCCAGTAGCTCTTTCGCACATGTGGCCACTAAAGGTCATAATTTCTCTGCTTTCAAGACCCGCATCAGAAAGCTTTTGAATGGTGGTACTGCAGAGGAGGTGTATTTCTGCTGTGTTCCTGCTTGTTCATGTTACATGTACATAATGTTCCTGGGTCTAAGATAATTGTTTAATTGCAAATGCTGTAAGAGAGTGAAAGTGACTTGGGTCTCTGCTCAGAACGCCATTACACCACTTTAATATATGTGCACAAAATAGTTGTTTTCTCTCATGTTGGCTTCTTATTCATCAGCAGCAGAATGGCTTTCTGACCCGTTTTAAAAAAAAAAAATGTATTCTACTAAAATCATACAAAAACAAAAACGTATAATTCATAAACACAAATGAACAAAATTAGTAGAAGCGGGAGGGCTGAAGCATAGCTTATGGGGAGTAGCCCTCCCGTGCATCATCATTAGCATCAATATAATAATGGCACTTATTTCGTCAAAAACATATAGAAATTAAGGAGTACAACAAAATAAAGAAAACTAACGAAAACTGTAAATAAATAAATAAAATAAAAGTTAGGGCAAGAAAAAAAGTAAATGCATAATACTGGGAATATCAAATACTTGTTAGCTGGAGTAATCTGCAAATATAATTGTTTTTACTTTATTTTTGAATTGTTGATGACTAGTAATACTTGAAAGGTCCGGGTGAAGTCCATTCCACGTTCTAACTCCGATTATGGATCAGCTGTGTGATTTGATGGTTGTTCTACAGGGCTTGCTACACAACCAGTTAGGATGCCTGGTTGGGTATTTCCTGACTGTGGTTTGGAACTGCTTTTGAATGTTAGTAGGCATTTTGTTATGGTAAATGTTATGCATAATCAGTACTGTTTTAAGCTTTACTATATCAACACATTTGAATAGATTGAGTTTTTTTTAAATATGAGAGTTGTGTGTTCATATTTACCAACACCACAGACTATTCGTAATACTTTTTTTTGAGATATTATTATTTTTTGTAGATTTGTTGCGTACGTGTTTCCCATTATTTCGGTGCAGTAATAAAGGTAAGGGAGAAATAGACTGTTGTAAAAAGTGCTGAGTATTTTTTCCTTGAGAATGTTCTTAGTACGATACAAAATACCTATTATTTTTGACAGTTTAGTTTGTACATAATTTATATGGTGCTTCCGGTTGAGTTTTTCATCAACAATGAGTCCTAAAAATGTACATGCACCAACTTTCTCTATCTCAGTATTGCAAATCCGTATAATACAGTCATTTCTACTCTCAGACTTTGTATTGAATAATATGTAATTTGTTTTGACCACATTAAGGGATAATTTATTAACTGCAAACCAGTTACATAGTATTTCTAATTCTGCATTAACAATTTTAACAAGATCACCAAGATTATGATGGGAGCAGAGAATGGTGGTATCATCGGCAAACAAAATGAATTTTAACATGTCTGAGGTGTTGATGGTCACAGTTCTGTCTAGGTTTGGGTGTTTTCACTGTTCTCTGTCATGTTTTCCTCCTGTCGTTAGTGTCCCTGTGTGTTCTCCTCCCTCCTCACCTGTGTCTCGTTAGCTAATTGTGTTCACCTGTGGCTCTTGTGTTTTTCTCCTCCCTCCTCACCTGTGTCTCGTTAGCCGATTGTGTTCACCTGTGTCTTGTAATTATCCCTCCCTGTATTTAGTCTTGTCTCGTGCTGTGTTCAGTGTCGGTGCTTCTTTTGTTGGTGACGGACTTCACCGGTGAGTGTTCTGTTTTTTTCTGTATTCGTTCCATTTAGCCTTGAAAGAAAGGTTTATCAAAGTTATCTGCGCTTGGGTCCTGCTTCCTTCACTCAACCGTGACAGAACCCGGAGAGGACGGGCCTCGACCGCGAATCCAGCGGCGGAGAGAGGAAGGGCGACGGGACGACTGCTCCCCCAGCCGCGGCTCGAGCCCAGCCCCGCTTCGCACCCCAGCCCGACCGACCCAGCCCTTAGAGCCAATCCTTATCCCGAAGTTACGGATCTGATTTGCCGACTTCCCTTACATACCTTAGGGACCTGTGTGTCCACTGTGTGGACATTAACTACAGGTCGCGGTACTCCAAGTGTACAGGCATGCAGTTCGGCCCCAGGGCAAAATAAAAATAAGCTGGGGTGCTACATAGATACCCAGTGCAGGGGCCTTCCACGTGGAAAAAGACCCGGAGACTGACGAGCTTTCCTCGCAGAGTCCACCTTGTGGACATCATTGTCCGTGGTGTGTACAGAATAACATGTCCATATCACGGACATTAATACATAGAGTGGTGTCCATGAAATAGACATTGCAAATAAGTGTTTAAAACGTGCGGAAAACTGTTTGAAATGTCGGGAAAAGGGTTGTGAATACAGACCCAGAGCACAGGTGGTGCAGCACCTGACTTTTCAACCCCGGAATAAGTGTTTGAAAGGGGGGGAAAAGTATTGTAAATAGAGGCTATCACAGGCTATGTCAGACATCCATGAAATACACCGGGAAAACCACCTATTTGTACCCGCTCAAAGAGCCCCAAACCACGGACGAAGCAGCTCCAGCATCTCTCCCTGATATGGGCAAACAGGCTGTCAGGTGCTGATGGAAAGCAGGCGGAAATACATTGATTGTTTTACCCAGGAAGAAGGCTTTACAAGGCGGGTAAAGTGCTCCAGCATCTCTCCCTGACATGAGCAAACAGGCTATGTCAGACATCCATGAAATACACCGGGAAAACCACCTATTTGTACCCGCTCAAAGAGCCCCAAACCACGGACGAAGCAGCTCCAGCATCTCTCCCTGATATGGGCAAACAGGCTGTCAGGTGCTGATGGAAAGCAGGCGGAAATACATTGATTGTTTTACCCAGGAAGAAGGCTTTACAAGGCGGGTAAAGTGCTCCAGCATCTCTCCCTGACATGAGCAAACAGGCTATGTCAGACATCCATGAAATACACCGGGAAAACCACCTATTTGTACCCGCTCAAAGAGCCCCAAACCACGGACGAAGCAGCTCCAGCATCTCTCCCTGATATGGGCAAACAGGCTGTCAGGTGCTGATGGAAAGCAGGCGGAAATACATTGATTGTTTTACCCAGGAAGAAGGCTTTACAAGGCGGGTAAAGTGCTCCAGCATCTCTCCCTGACATGAGCAAACAGGCTATGTCAGACATCCATGAAATACACCGGGAAAACCACCTATTTGTACCCGCTCAAAGAGCCCCAAACCACGGACGAAGCAGCTCCAGCATCTCTCCCTGACATGCACACTTCCATAACCTCGCGCACCTTGGGTCCCCGGGCCCCCGAACTTAAGCACTCCCCCACGGACTAAACCCAGATGATCACACCCTCAAGAACCTCGTGCCCCTGGGAACCTTAAAGGGGTGGATTTTGCGGTGCTCAACTGCCCGCCCACCAGCATCAATATTCGGCCTTATTCACAGCACCACTCACCCTCCTGTGGAGGATGTTATCATGCCCCTGGTAATATATAAAGGGGTGGATTTTGCGGTGCTCAACTGCCCGCCCACCAGCATCAATATTCGGCCTTATTCACAGCACCACTCACCCTCCTGTGGAGGATGTTATCATGCCCCTGGTAATATATAAAGGGGTGGATTTTGCGGTGCTCAACTGCCCGCCCACCAGCATCAATATTCGGCCTTATTCACAGCACCACTCACCCTCCTGTGGAGGATGTTATCATGCCCCTGGTAATATATAAAGGGGTGGATTTTGCGGTGCTCAACTGCCCGCCCACCAGCATCAATATTCGGCCTTATTCACAGCACCACTCACCCTCCTGTGGAGGATGTTATCATGCCCCTGGTAATATATAAAGGGGTGGATTTTGCGGTGCTCAACTGCCCGCCCACCAGCATCAATATTCGGCCTTATTCACAGCACCACTCACCCTCCTGTGGAGGATGTTATCATGCCCCTGGTAATATATAAAGGGGTGGATTTTGCGGTGCTCAACTGCCCGCCCACCAGCATCAATATTCGGCCTTATTCACAGCACCACTCACCCTCCTGTGGAGGATGTTATCATGCCCCTGGTAATATATAAAGGGGTGGATTTTGCGGTGCTCAACTGCCCGCCCACACTGGAGGTTCACACTTTAACTTTTTGTTTACCCTACTCTGCCTTACACATCCTCCAACACACTTGAGCACTCCTCACTCGGACTGAACCCCTCCATGCACACCACCAGAACCTCGTGCCCCTGGGGACCTTAAAGGGGAAAACACCCTTATTTTCAGCATATTGCTTTACCTTCCCTCTCACACTGCTCACTATTGCCACTTGTTCACTCCATTTATCCAGTACCAACTCAACTAGGGTGTAATAGTTTTTAAAAAATAGGACCAAGTAAGTTAAATAAATAAATTTTATTCACAGATTTATATACAATTATATACAATATACAATATACAATTTTCATTTCATTTAGACAAGTAAGTTAAATAAATACACTTTATTCACAGAATTATATGCAATTATATACAATATACAATATACAATTACAATTGTCATTTCATTTAGACAAAGTTTAAGTTCACTTTTGGAAGAACCATAGAAAATGGTGAAAACTGATCAAATGTATCCGAAAATAATGCCTCGTAAGGCGGGTAAAGTCCCCTGACAACTCCCCTTGCATTCCTCCATAATTTAATTTCATAACATGTTAACATGAAGGGGCCAGAGTACAATAACACATTTCATATTTACAAGTTGATCATTGGCTTGTGCACTGGTAACATTGTCCGTATCGGGTGAAGTTGGTGCAGAGTCTGGCACCCTCTCTTCACCCAAATCGAATTCTTCGTCTGACGTCTCGGCATCGGGGGAGTCTTGGTAGGGAGTGGAGCTATGCTCCTCTCCAGAGCTGCCACTGTCAATGTCCCCCAAATTGTCTTCACTCCCCGATGATGCTGCTGCCGCTGCTTGCAGTGACTCTGTGAAGAGCAGCCTTATGTCCGCAGCCTCCTTCAAAGAAGGATTTTTTGCGTAGAATTTGTCTGCCGTAGCCGTGTTATGGCACATAAAGTCAGTCACTCGCTGGCGGTTGTCTATGTCTTGAAACCTCTTTGCGTTATCGGCATGGACTGTGCGGAGGTCGGTGAAATTAATGGGACCTTTTAGTCCCACATCAGCCCATGCCAACCTCAGGAAGTGGGCAAGGTTCCTCGACGGGTTCTTCCCCGCTGTGTATAGGAAGTAGCGGTTCTGGGTGCAGGTCAGCGTCCTCTTGATTTCCAGCCACCTCTTCATCCATCCGAATTCTTCTATGGTGAGGTACAGCTGCGCTTCACCAAATGCGTTGGCCGTCTTGTGGTTGCTTACCTGTTATGACAGAGGTAGAGAGCGTCAATACAAGTATCAATCATGCACAACATGTTTATTACTGCCAGAATAAACACATTTTGTAATAGCACTCACGTGGATGAGGTAGCCGAAGTCTGTGCCTGTTATCTCCGCCTTTCGGACCTCACAGTTGGTCATGTTGGAGTAGACCCCCGGCCGGTGGCCGTAAATACAGCTCCAGTGGAGGGTCATGTAACCATAGAGCAAGAGCCGGGTTGCGGTAGTGGGATTGCTGGCCATCAGGTTCAAGAGCTGAGGGATGCGATCTTTGGCCACAGTCAAACAAGTCATGATGTCCTTATGGCTCGGCAGGCCTTCCATTTTGTCCCGCTTCACCTGCATCTGATGGATGATCACCTTTTTCCTCAGGGACCTCAGGATGGCAGCAAGTTCGCGTTGGACGACAATCATGTCGTTTTGGTTGAGTCTGCTTCCCTTGCATGGTGTGGCTGCCATGTATTTCAGAAAGTGTGAAATGTTTTTGATGTAGAAGTCAGAGGTGGTGACCTGTAGGCTGGACAGTATCAGGCTCCGGGACCAGCTGTTGGCAAAGGAAAACGCATCAGTACATCGTATTGCGTAAATGTGGAGAACACACACAATGATGCTGACATCATGGACAGTTTTTTGATGTTACTCACCCACGTATCCTCTTCAGATCCCTCAGAAAGAGCCAGTCTGACTTGCGTTTGAAACCGTGTGCCATGAAGCTGAGGAAGGATTTCACTCTGCTTATTTTCGAGACTGCATTTTCTTGGAGCCTCACTGTTGGGTCGATGCCCTCATAATGCTCCCGGTAGCCTTGCAGATACTCCTCTGTGAAACATAACACAGTACTTTAATGACAACACATTGTGTATTACAGAAACTGCATTTGTGACACATCTAACACACTTACCCATTATGCATGGGAATGTTATATTCCGCATTATATTCCCCCGGCCCCTGCCGCAGAACCAGGGGGAATTTATGGGAGGGGAGGTTGATGAGGCCTCGGTATCTACGGATGCAAGTTCTGAGGAGCTGGATGCAGGTGTCTGAGAGGCAATGGGGGACTTGCTGCACGAGGGAATGGGGGAATAGCTGCACAAGGGAATGGGGGACTTGCTGAAGGATGGACCTTTGGACTTGGACTGCCTCGTTGGTGTCGCCTCTGTTCGGGGTCGTTTCCTTAGAAACACCCGCTCTTGTTCCTCCCCATACTCTTCATCAAAGCCATGCATGTTATCAGCTACCCTCTGGTCATCCCTCTGTCGCTTATGTTTTATCCTCTGCTGCAGCTTGAAGCGCAGGGATTTCACCTCAGCAGCATATCTGTCCCTCTGAGCCCTCATTGTGTTTGCCTCCATCCTCCATTCCTTACAGTCCGGGTTGTCACATTCAATCACTGGGGACAAGGTTGGAGGTTGTGAAAGGACCTCATCACCCTCAGTGTCCACATCCCAAGTGGTAATCATCGCTACTGTGGGGTTTGTCAGTCGGAGCGCTTGAAGGTCCTTCGTTGCCACTGTCATTTTGACTTTAATAACAGCCACACATAGCTCCTCCCGCGACAGCTCGACATGGTCCCGGTACAAGTGCCGGTCCAGCCTTGTCCCGGTATAGTTGCATCCTGCAATGATGCAGGGATGCAGCCTTATATTTGTACGTCCATTTGCCAAGAACAGGAGAATTGTTCTTTCAACCAAGTTACGCACACTATGGTTTCTTTGCAAATGCTTGCTCAGGGCACGGAAGGAATGGTTACAGATCGGAAAACACAGCAACATCCTATCTGTATGCATGGGCATTTTGGTACCGGGAAGTGTACCCTGTAGAATGAGAGTGAAAAGACTCGAGAACGTTGCACTCAGCTACCTAGAAAGACCCTATCTCAAATCTATCCAGGTTATATTCAAAACGTTAATTTTTAATTTGCATCATCGTGCGAAAGGTGTCCCATTTAGGCACTCGTTAGGCGGGCAGAGATCCCTGTCATCTCTCGGCCTCTCCAGAGGAAGGGAAATACTATGTTGTCTTTTTTGGAGAACCATGAAAACCGGCCAAATGTATCCGAAAATAGTGCATCATAATACAGGTAGAATCCCCTCAAACTCTCCTTCCATTCCTCCAGAGACCAGTTCAAAAACTTAAAGTTTTGTAAGAACCATGATTGGGGTCCTCCAGGCAACAATTGTATCCGAGCCAAAGCACTCATGTAGCGGACGCTTTCCTCCATGATGTCAAACAGCCGTTTTAAAAAAAAATAGTGCCTCACATGCAGGTAAAGTCCCCTGACAACTCCCCTTGCATTCCTCCAGAGGCAGACAAAGTTTAAGTTAACTTTTGGAAGAACCATAGAAAAGGGTGAAAATGGATAAAATGTATCCGAAAATAGTGCCTCACATGCGGGTAAAGTCCCCTGACAACTCCCCTTGCATTCCTCCAGTGGCAGACAAAGTTTAAGTTAACTTTTGGAAGAACCATAGAAAAGGGTGAAAATGGATAAAATGTATCCGAAAATAGTGCCTCGTTATTCTGTGACATCTCCCCTTGCATTCCTCCAGAGGCAGAAAAAGTCAGAGTTAACTTTTGGTAGAACCAGAGGAAGGGGTGAAAATGGATAAAATGTATCCCAATATAGTGCCTCATTATTCCGTGACATCTCCCCTTGTATTCCTCCAGAGGCACTTTAACTTTGTTAAGAACCATGATTGGGGTCCTCCAGGCAACAATTGAATCCGAGCCAAAGCACTCATGTAACGGACACATTCCTCCATGATGTGAAACAGCCGGTTTTTTTCTAAGTGCTCTCAAAAACCGGGTTTCCGATTTCGTGCAGATGGTAGCTTGGAAAACATGAATAGATTTATTTGACGGGGGAAGGGAGGTCTCGAATCCCTTCTCCGGTGTAAATTGCGACGGGGCAGTGAAAATGTGTCCGGGGCTTCCGCCGGAAGCGCCGAAGACTTGAGCAGTTTTGAGCCCCTCCTCCGTTGGCACTCAGTCGTTTTTTCGAGAATTTTAGTGAATAAAAATGGATAAATTGTACCCCAAAATAGTGTCTCTTAAGCCGGGTAAATGTACAGGAATCTGTCCATTACATGGACATTTCACTCCCCATCAAATGTACATGAAATGGACAGGAATCTGTCCATTTCATGTACATTTGATGGGTCAAAATCCACTCTCCCAGGCAGAGCTCCAGGGTGATGCACACGGCTTTCTTACCCAGGAAGAAGAGTCTGAAAGCTGGGTAAAGTGTTCCTGCATAGGGTCCCACTGTTCCAGGCTGATTAACATGTGTGAAAATGGATAAATTGTACCCCAAAATAGTGTCTCTTAAGCCGGGTAAATGTACAGGAATCTGTCCATTACATGGACATTTCACTCCCCATCAAATGTACATGAAATGGACAGGGCAGGATAAGGGCAGCAGAGTGCTTGCTGTCCCTGCTCTAAGCAGAGCTCCAGGGTGATGCACACGGCTTTCTTACCCAGGAAGAAGAGTCTGAAAGCTGGGTAAAGTGTTCCTGCATAGGGTCCCACTGTTCCAGGCTGATTAAAATGTGTGAAAATGGATAAATTGTACCCCAAAATGGATAAATTGTACCCCAAAATAGTGTCTCTTAAGCCGGGTAAATGTACAGGAATCTGTCCATTACATGGACATAAACTCCCCATCAAATGTACATGAAATGGACAGGAACATAAGGGCAGCAGAGTGCTTGCTGTCCCTGCTCTAAGCAGAGCTCCAGGGTCATGCACATGGCTTTATTACCCCGGAATGAGGGTGTGAAAGCTGGGTAAAGTGTTCCTGCACTGTTCCAGGCTGATTAAAATGTGTGAAAATGGATAAACTGTACCCCAAAATAGTGTCTCTTAAGCCGGGTAAATGTACAGGAATCTGTCCATTACATGGACATAAACTCCCCATCAAATGTACATGAAATGGACAGGAACATAAGGGCAGCAGAGTGCTTGCTGTCCCTGCTCTAAGCAGAGCTCCAGGGTCATGCACATGGCTTTATTACCCCGGAATGAGGGTGTGAAAGCTGGGTAAAGTGTTCCTGCACTGTTCCAGGCTGATTAAAATGTGTGAAAATGGATAAATTGTACCCCAAAATAGTGTCTCTTAAGCCGGGTAAATGTACAGGAATCTGTCCATTACATGGACATAAACTCCCCATCAAATGTACATGAAATGGACAGGAATCTGTCCATTTCATGTACATTTGATGGGTCGAAATCCACTCTCCCAGGCAGAGCTCCAGGGTCATGCACATGGCTTTATTACCCCGGAATGAGGGTGTGAAAGCTGGGTAAAGTGTTCCTGCATAGGGTCCCACTGTTCCAGGCTGATTAACATGTGTGAAAATGGAAAAATTGTACCCCAAAATAGTGTCTCTTAAGCCGGGTAAATGTACAGGAATCTGTCCATTACATGGACATTTGACTGATGAAATGTACAAGAACATAAGGGCAGCAGAGTGCTTGCTGTCCCTGCTCTAAGCAGAGCTCCAGGGTCATGCACATGGCTTTATTACCCCGGAATGAGGGTGTGAAAGCTGGGTAAAGTGTTCCTGCATAGGGTCCCACTGTTCCAGGCTGATTAACATGTGTGAAAATGGATAAATTGTACCCCAAAATAGTGTCTCTTAAGCCGGGTAAATGTACAGGAATCTGTCCATTTCATGTACATTTGACTGATGAAATGTACAAGAACATAAGGGCAGCAGAGTGCTTGCTGTCCCTGCTCTAAGCAGAGCTCCAGGGTCATGCACATGGCTTTATTACCCCGGAATGAGGGTGTGAAAGCTGGGTAAAGTGTTCCTGCATAGGGTCCCACTGTTCCAGGCTGATTAACATGTGTGAAAATGGATAAATTGTACCCCAAAATAGTGTCTCTTAAGCCGGGTAAATGTACAGGAATCTGTCCATTACATGGACATAAACTCCCCATCAAATGTACATGAAATGGACAGGAATCTGTCCATTTCATGTACATTTGATGGGTCGAAATCCACTCTCCCAGGCAGAGCTCCAGGGTCATGCACATGGCTTTATTACCCCGGAATGAGGGTGTGAAAGCTGGGTAAAGTGTTCCTGCATAGGGTCCCACTGTTCCAGGCTGATTAACATGTGTGAAAATGGATAAATTGTACCCCAAAATAGTGTCTCTTAAGCCGGGTAAATGTACAGGAATCTGTCCATTACATGGACATTTCACTCCCCATCAAATGTACATGAAATGGACAGGGCAGGATAAGGGCAGCAGAGTGCTTGCTGTCCCTGCTCTAAGCAGAGCTCCAGGGTGATGCACACGGCTTTCTTACCCAGGAAGAAGAGTCTGAAAGCTGGGTAAAGTGTTCCTGCATAGGGTCCCACTGTTCCAGGCTGATTAAAATGTGTGAAAATGGATAAATTGTACCCCAAAATGGATAAATTGTACCCCAAAATAGTGTCTCTTAAGCCGGGTAAATGTACAGGAATCTGTCCATTACATGGACATAAACTCCCCATCAAATGTACATGAAATGGACAGGAACATAAGGGCAGCAGAGTGCTTGCTGTCCCTGCTCTAAGCAGAGCTCCAGGGTCATGCACATGGCTTTATTACCCCGGAATGAGGGTGTGAAAGCTGGGTAAAGTGTTCCTGCACTGTTCCAGGCTGATTAAAATGTGTGAAAATGGATAAACTGTACCCCAAAATAGTGTCTCTTAAGCCGGGTAAATGTACAGGAATCTGTCCATTACATGGACATAAACTCCCCATCAAATGTACATGAAATGGACAGGAACATAAGAGCAGCAGAGTGCTTGCTGTCCCTGCTCTAAGCAGAGCTCCAGGGTCATGCACATGGCTTTATTACCCCGGAATGAGGGTGTGAAAGCTGGGTAAAGTGTTCCTGCACTGTTCCAGGCTGATTAAAATGTGTGAAAATGGATAAATTGTACCCCAAAATAGTGTCTCTTAAGCCGGGTAAATGTACAGGAATCTGTCCATTACATGGACATAAACTCCCCATCAAATGTACATGAAATGGACAGGAATCTGTCCATTTCATGTACATTTGATGGGTCGAAATCCACTCTCCCAGGCAGAGCTCCAGGGTCATGCACATGGCTTTATTACCCCGGAATGAGGGTGTGAAAGCTGGGTAAAGTGTTCCTGCATAGGGTCCCACTGTTCCAGGCTGATTAACATGTGTGAAAATGGAAAAATTGTACCCCAAAATAGTGTCTCTTAAGCCGGGTAAATGTACAGGAATCTGTCCATTACATGGACATTTGACTGATGAAATGTACAAGAACATAAGGGCAGCAGAGTGCTTGCTGTCCCTGCTCTAAGCAGAGCTCCAGGGTCATGCACATGGCTTTATTACCCCGGAATGAGGGTGTGAAAGCTGGGTAAAGTGTTCCTGCATAGGGTCCCACTGTTCCAGGCTGATTAACATGTGTGAAAATGGATAAATTGTACCCCAAAATAGTGTCTCTTAAGCCGGGTAAATGTACAGGAATCTGTCCATTACATGGACATTTGACTGATGAAATGTACAAGAACATAAGGGCAGCAGAGTGCTTGCTGTCCCTGCTCTAAGCAGAGCTCCAGGGTCATGCACATGGCTTTATTACCCCGGAATGAGGGTGTGAAAGCTGGGTAAAGTGTTCCTGCATAGGGTCCCACTGTTCCAGGCTGATTAACATGTGTGAAAATGGATAAATTGTACCCCAAAATAGTGTCTCTTAAGCCGGGTAAATGTACAGGAATCTGTCCATTACATGGACATAAACTCCCCATCAAATGTACATGAAATGGACAGGAATCTGTCCATTTCATGTACATTTGATGGGTCGAAATCCACTCTCCCAGGCAGAGCTCCAGGGTCATGCACATGGCTTTATTACCCCGGAATGAGGGTGTGAAAGCTGGGTAAAGTGTTCCTGCATAGGGTCCCACTGTTCCAGGCTGATTAACATGTGTGAAAATGGATAAATTGTACCCCAAAATAGTGTCTCTTAAGCCGGGTAAATGTACAGGAATCTGTCCATTACATGGACATTTGACTGATGAAATGTACAAGAACATAAGGGCAGCAGAGTGCTTGCTGTCCCTGCTCTAAGCAGAGCTCCAGGGTCATGCACATGGCTTTATTACCCCGGAATGAGGGTGTGAAAGCTGGGTAAAGTGTTCCTGCATAGGGTCCCACTGTTCCAGGCTGATTAACATGTGTGAAAATGGATAAATTGTACCCCAAAATAGTGTCTCTTAAGCCGGGTAAATGTACAGGAATCTGTCCATTACATGGACATTTGACTGATGAAATGTACAAGAACATAAGGGCAGCAGAGTGCTTGCTGTCCCTGCTCTAAGCAGAGCTCCAGGGTCATGCACATGGCTTTATTACCCCGGAATGAGGGTGTGAAAGCTGGGTAAAGTGTTCCTGCATAGGGTCCCACTGTTCCAGGCTGATTAACATGTGTGAAAATGGATAAATTGTACCCCAAAATAGTGTCTCTTAAGCCGGGTAAATGTACAGGAATCTGTCCATTACATGGACATAAACTCCCCATCAAATGTACATGAAATGGACAGGAATCTGTCCATTTCATTTACATTTGATGGGTCGAAATCCACTCTCCCAGGCAGAGCTCCAGGGTCATGCACATGGCTTTATTACCCCGGAATGAGGGTGTGAAAGCTGGGTAAAGTGTTCCTGCATAGGGTCCCACTGTTCCAGGCTGATTAACATGTGTGAAAATGGATAAATTGTACCCCAAAATAGTGTCTCTTAAGCCGGGTAAATGTACAGGAATCTGTCCATTACATGGACATTTCACTCCCCATCAAATGTACATGAAATGGACAGGGCAGGATAAGGGCAGCAGAGTGCTTGCTGTCCCTGCTCTAAGCAGAGCTCCAGGGTGATGCACACGGCTTTCTTACCCAGGAAGAAGAGTCTGAAAGCTGGGTAAAGTGTTCCTGCATAGGGTCCCACTGTTCCAGGCTGATTAAAATGTGTGAAAATGGATAAATTGTACCCCAAAATGGATAAATTGTACCCCAAAATAGTGTCTCTTAAGCCGGGTAAATGTACAGGAATCTGTCCATTACATGGACATAAACTCCCCATCAAATGTACATGAAATGGACAGGAACATAAGGGCAGCAGAGTGCTTGCTGTCCCTGCTCTAAGCAGAGCTCCAGGGTCATGCACATGGCTTTATTACCCCGGAATGAGGGTGTGAAAGCTGGGTAAAGTGTTCCTGCACTGTTCCAGGCTGATTAAAATGTGTGAAAATGGATAAACTGTACCCCAAAATAGTGTCTCTTAAGCCGGGTAAATGTACAGGAATCTGTCCATTACATGGACATAAACTCCCCATCAAATGTACATGAAATGGACAGGAACATAAGAGCAGCAGAGTGCTTGCTGTCCCTGCTCTAAGCAGAGCTCCAGGGTCATGCACATGGCTTTATTACCCCGGAATGAGGGTGTGAAAGCTGGGTAAAGTGTTCCTGCACTGTTCCAGGCTGATTAAAATGTGTGAAAATGGATAAATTGTACCCCAAAATAGTGTCTCTTAAGCCGGGTAAATGTACAGGAATCTGTCCATTACATGGACATAAACTCCCCATCAAATGTACATGAAATGGACAGGAATCTGTCCATTTCATGTACATTTGATGGGTCGAAATCCACTCTCCCAGGCAGAGCTCCAGGGTCATGCACATGGCTTTATTACCCCGGAATGAGGGTGTGAAAGCTGGGTAAAGTGTTCCTGCATAGGGTCCCACTGTTCCAGGCTGATTAACATGTGTGAAAATGGAAAAATTGTACCCCAAAATAGTGTCTCTTAAGCCGGGTAAATGTACAGGAATCTGTCCATTACATGGACATTTGACTGATGAAATGTACAAGAACATAAGGGCAGCAGAGTGCTTGCTGTCCCTGCTCTAAGCAGAGCTCCAGGGTCATGCACATGGCTTTATTACCCCGGAATGAGGGTGTGAAAGCTGGGTAAAGTGTTCCTGCATAGGGTCCCACTGTTCCAGGCTGATTAACATGTGTGAAAATGGATAAATTGTACCCCAAAATAGTGTCTCTTAAGCCGGGTAAATGTACAGGAATCTGTCCATTACATGGACATTTGACTGATGAAATGTACAAGAACATAAGGGCAGCAGAGTGCTTGCTGTCCCTGCTCTAAGCAGAGCTCCAGGGTCATGCACATGGCTTTATTACCCCGGAATGAGGGTGTGAAAGCTGGGTAAAGTGTTCCTGCATAGGGTCCCACTGTTCCAGGCTGATTAACATGTGTGAAAATGGATAAATTGTACCCCAAAATAGTGTCTCTTAAGCCGGGTAAATGTACAGGAATCTGTCCATTACATGGACATAAACTCCCCATCAAATGTACATGAAATGGACAGGAATCTGTCCATTTCATGTACATTTGATGGGTCGAAATCCACTCTCCCAGGCAGAGCTCCAGGGTCATGCACATGGCTTTATTACCCCGGAATGAGGGTGTGAAAGCTGGGTAAAGTGTTCCTGCATAGGGTCCCACTGTTCCAGGCTGATTAACATGTGTGAAAATGGATAAATTGTACCCCAAAATAGTGTCTCTTAAGCCGGGTAAATGTACAGGAATCTGTCCATTACATGGACATTTGACTGATGAAATGTACAAGAACATAAGGGCAGCAGAGTGCTTGCTGTCCCTGCTCTAAGCAGAGCTCCAGGGTCATGCACATGGCTTTATTACCCCGGAATGAGGGTGTGAAAGCTGGGTAAAGTGTTCCTGCATAGGGTCCCACTGTTCCAGGCTGATTAACATGTGTGAAAATGGATAAATTGTACCCCAAAATAGTGTCTCTTAAGCCGGGTAAATGTACAGGAATCTGTCCATTACATGGACATTTGACTGATGAAATGTACAAGAACATAAGGGCAGCAGAGTGCTTGCTGTCCCTGCTCTAAGCAGAGCTCCAGGGTCATGCACATGGCTTTATTACCCCGGAATGAGGGTGTGAAAGCTGGGTAAAGTGTTCCTGCATAGGGTCCCACTGTTCCAGGCTGATTAACATGTGTGAAAATGGATAAATTGTACCCCAAAATAGTGTCTCTTAAGGCGGGTAAAAGTTATGTGAATATGGGTTGAAGTATATGGACACTTGAGCACCAGCAAGACCCCCACCTCCATAACTTTGTGCACCAGGCGAACCTGTGTACCCACACTTAAGCACTCCCCCACGGACTACACCAAGAGGGAACACCGGTCAGAAGTTCGTGCCCCTGGTAACCTGAATTACATTAAAACTGTTATGCATTGAGGATTTTAGTCCGAGACGAGTGCTTAAAATGTGTCCTGCCGGTGGCAGGGACTTTGCATTATAAGTGGACGTACATTTCCATTGGGCGGACATTTGTACATTTGAAGGACAAATCCCATGTTAACTCTGTCCATAAGGCAGACCTTTCCCTTACATATGATTATATAGAGTCATTATTCATTGGTTTTAAAGCAGGAGGCGCAAACGTTTGCCTCGGGGAGGGAGAAAAAGAGCCACAGCGGAGAATAAACAGAAGGGCAACCATGGCAACCATGCAAGGGAAGTCTTCTTCGCTGCTTTTGTGTCAGACTACAGTGCCACTTGGCATATGTACTACAGCGTCTCCAGCGCTTTCGAGCAGCAATGGCCGGCCGTGGCCCAACCTCTCATTCCCCTGATAGGTGAAGAATTGACCAATAGCCGTAGCACTACTTTACTGACGTCAGTAAAGTGTTAAAATCTGGATCAGTCTGTATCAGATCCGTTGCAGCCCCTTTTTTAGAGATTTGGGTATGGAGGAAAATAGAGAGGGTTGTGTTTTCTGACACTTGGTGAGTTCCCTGGAACACCGGGGACACATATTCATGTTAAAGAGATGTACAAAAGTGAATTTTGCATGATAGGTCCCCTTTAATCTTTTTGAGGCTAGTATTTGGCAAGAAATGCAGACGTATTCACCAGTAAACGCATACTGAACTACATACATGCACATTTACCATTTACCTCACTGTATAAAAAAGTAACTGTGTTGATAATAATAATAAACAGGAATTATATTTGCAAAGTAGCCTACTTTGTTTCCAAAAAAAATGTGTTCACTCCTGTCGGTTGGGGGGGTGGCTCATCTCACAATGTTGCTTAGGGCCCCAAGTTGGCCCTGGGACCACATCATCTGCAAAAAGCAGTGCTGAAATCCTTAGTCCACCGAACTGTAGATCCCCTCCCCCACGACTACACCTCGAAATCCTATCCATGTATATTACAAACAGGATCGGTGACAAAACGCAGCCCTGGCGGAGGCTAACCCTCACCGGAAATGGGTCCGACTTGCTGCCGAGGTTCCGGACACAGCTCTTGCTTTGGGAGTACAGAGATTGGATGGCCCTGAGAAGAGACCCCCTCACCCCATACTACCGCAGCACCTCCAACAGTAACTCCCTGGGAACCCGGTCATACGCCTTCTCCAAATCTACAAAACACATGTAGACCGGATAAGCATACTCCCAGGCCCCCTCCAGGATCCTTGCGAGAGTAAAAAGCTGATCCGTCGTTCCACGACCAGGACGAAATCCACATTGTTCCTCCTCAATCTGAGGTTCGACAATCGGCCTGACCCTCCTTTCGAGTACCTTAGAGTAAACTTTCCCGGGGAGGCTGAGTAGTGTGATGCCTCTGTAATTGGCACATACCCTCTGATCCCCCTTTTTGAAAAGGGGAACCACCACCCCGGTCTGCCACTCCTTCGGTACGGTTTCCGACTTCCACGCAACGTTGATGAGACGTGTCAACCATGAGAGTCCCTCAACATCCAGAGCCTTCAGCATTTCTGGGCGGATCTCATCCACCCCCGGGGCTTTGCCACTGTGGAGTTGTTTAACAACCTCAGTGACCTCCCCCCGGGAGATTGGTTTTGATCCCCCGTCATACTCCAGCTCTGCCTCTACTATAGAGGGTGGAGTTGTAGGGTTCAGTAGTTATTAGTTAGTGATTGTTTACTATATATTTATTTGTTGTTCCTTCCTTTTCCCTTCACTATATCTGTAAAGCGTCTTTGAGCACCTGTAAAAGCGCTAACAAATTAAATCTATTATTATTATTATTATTAGTAGTTCCTCAAAATGTTCCTTCCAACACCCTAACACTCCATCAGTTGAGGTCAACAACGTCCCATCCTTACTGTACACAGCTTGGATGGTCCCCTGCTTCCCCCTCCTGAGGTGTCGGACAGTTTTCCAGAACAGCTTTGGTGCCGCCCGATAGTCCTTTTCCATGTCTTCTCCGAACTTCTCCAACACCCGCTGCTTTGCCTCGACCACGGCTGAGACTGCTGCCCTTCGGGCCTGTCGGTAACTTGCCACTGACTCGGGAGTCCCCCGGGATAACAAATCCCTGAAGGCCTCCTTCTTCAGTTTGACAGCTTCCCTGACCACCGGTGTCCACCAGGAGGTTCGAGGGAACTGAACTGCTGTTTGGTGCATAAGCACGCACAACAGTCAGAGTTTTCCCCCCCATAACCCACAGGCCTAGGGAGACGACCCTCTCGTCCACTGGGGTAAACTCCAACAAAGAAGTACCCAACCGGGGGCTTGTGAGTATCCCCACACCCGCCCGGCACCTCACACCTTGGGCAACTTCGGAGGAGAATAGAGTCCAACCCCTATCCTATCCAGATGTTCCAGAGTCTACGCTGTGCATAGAGGTGAGCCCAACCAGATCCAACTGGTAACGCCCCACCTCCCGCACAAGCTCCGGCTCCTTCCCCCCCAGAGAGGTGACGTTCCACGTCCCCAAAGCCAGCTTCTGTCGCCCGGGTCTGGTCCGTCGAGACCCTCTGCTTTCACTGCCACCCTTCTGGCAGCGCACCCGACCCAATCGCTGTTTCCCGTAGGTTGTGGGCCCGCGGGACGGAGAAGCGGAGGGGTTGCCCACGTTGCCTTTTCAGGCCGGGCTCCGTGGCAAGCCCGGCCACCAGACGCTCGCCGACGACTCCTCCTTTTGGGCCTGGCTCCAGAAGGGGACCCCGGACTTCCTCCGGGCCGGGTATCCTCACTTCTTAGTTCGTCTTTCATGAGGTCTTCGAACCAATCTTAGTCTGGCCCCTTGCCTGAGACCAATTTGCCATGGGAGACCCTACCAGGAACACAAGGTTCCAGACAACACAGCCCCCAGGTTCATCAGGGGACACAAACCTCTCCACCACAGTAAGGTGCTGGTTCTTCAGAGGGACATTTTCAACATGTCAGGTATAATTACTGTTCTGTCAAAGCCAATGTATCCAGGTCTGAAAATATGTATCATACATGTTGGTTATTTAGCAAGGTGTGAAACCATGTGAGTCATTAGGAAAAGATTAGCATGAAGGACTAAATTAAACTTTTTATTCCCCCAAAAAAAGTGGCTGAGGAGCAAAGTGAGCCAGTAGTTCAACTTAACCCCCCATGAGGCACTGAAGTTCAGTCTCTGTAGTATAAAATACTATTTCAATGTAGTTTTACACAACTGATGTGTTTTGATGTTTTAAACATTGTAGAAAAGCCATCATGCAAAGAAAGTCCAAGAGGAAGACTGAGGAGATGGAGAGAGCCACTGATGGAGAGGCTGGAGAATCCATCAGAGCAGTGGCAAAAGACAGAAATATTGGCAGGTCAACCCTGTGTAGAGACATAAACAGGAAGGAGGACAGAAAGTGAAAACAGGAGGTACAGAGGAACAGCAGAGGAAAGAGGGTCTTCACACAGGAGAGAGAAGGGGCTTCAGACCAGATAAAAAAAACTGCTGACCAGTTCCATGGCCTTACTCCAAAGAAATGCTGTGAACTGGCTCTGAATTACAGACAGAAACAACATTCCTGTACCAAACAACTGGAGAAAGAAGGGTTTAGCAGGTATGGTCTCCAAGAGATCACATGATTCAGTAGGTCAGCTGAGGTTTGTTTTACAGGGATACATTCTCTCCTAACATGATTTATGATGTTCAAGAAACAGGTGTCACACTGCAGACACCAAAACAGGAAGTGGCAGAGAGAGCATGACATATATTTGACTTGCTAAGGTTTAATCTTGAAAAAGTGAATTGGTCAGTTCAATTTACCCCTTGACCCCTTCCTTAGATGGGGCACTTTTTTTGTTCAGAAATCATTATTTCATGGCCCTTTGTGATAGATGCATTATTATCCTTTCAATTGACACAAGACATCCTGAAGTAAAGGTTGATCTTATTTCTCCTTGTCTAGAGGACATCTTAAGTAAAATGTGGCTCACCTTACCCCACTCTCCCCTAATACTACAGTGTACAAATACACAGTTACAAGTAATAGTCCTGCATTCAAATCTACTTTCTAAAAGTACTTTCTGCATGTAATGTTCAATTTCAGAATCAAATATATTAAATTACTGGATTTATTTTTTGATGCATTAATGTGTTCATCACAACTGTTAAAGGTGGAGCTACTTTTCATGAATGCATATACTGCTGCTGGATATTTGAACCTATATTATTATATATCATAGTTCATTTATTAGTTAATTTTTATGTTATAGATATTAATTTGTAAAGCATATAGTCACACATTTTGTCAAATCGTACTTAAGTACAACACTAGATAGACTTCACCACATTACACCACTGCATTTCAGTAAAGGGTTTTGTTAACTGTGTGAACTTGTAGAAATACACAGGGAAGAACAGAGCATGCAGGATCAGTGTTTCCATTACACAGGTTTTTGTGAGGGAAAATGTAAACTCTCTATACCATCCTTCGTGTTCCTCTATTTCTTCCCCCTTCCTCTGCTAACTGGTGCTGAGGGCAGGTTGGCCTGGTTCAGCAGGACTCTCTCCCTTCAACAGGTATGTCCTCTTCCCACTGTGACCAGCATCTGGTCAGCCAAAGGTTTCCATCTCGTCCCAGCCAGCAGCAGCAGGACCGGGCCGGCCTGCCAGAACTCCAGAGTGTTCTGGCTCTGTACAGACCTGAACCTGCAGTAATGTACATGTTCTACTGTGGGTTTAACCTATGATAATACTTTATAGCAGGGCTCACCAACCTTTCGAGACCAGTTTACTTAAAGATAACTATCTCCATGGAGGGCTAGTTGATATAATCTTTCTGAAGAATATACATTTGCAGTTTTCCTTTAAATAACGTACAACATAAAGCAAAAAGACATGGGCGGAGTAGATGACGTATGATCAGATGATTATTTTCCTGCTGCAGTGCCAGCGGGGGACAATAAAACGCTGCTGCGATTGGGTCCAAACAGTTAAATATGAACAGCACGATTGAAATGGTGAATGTCTGAGTGACTGTTGTTCTGACGGCAGAGACTGCATAGGTTGCCCCTGGCGACCAGGCGTCCACTGGCCCCGTGTTGGCTACCCCTGGTTTATTAAAAACAAAAAATATATATATATATATACTGTATATGTGATATGCACATGAGTGAGAAAGTGAATGGTAGACTAAAAGAGTTTCTTGACAAAACAGTCAAACTGCAGTGACTTCTGTCCTCCTGCACTTACCTCCAGTGATTAGAGAGGCTCGTCCAGGCTCATCTCTACTACCCACCCTCCATCCCCTCTATAAGATCAGGAGTACGGAGGGTGCATTAACCAAAGCGCTACACAGGGACAACAGCTTTGTTTATGCGAGATGCTGTTTGGTGACTCTGCTGCAGCATTCAACACCATCAATGTTGCAAACTGATCACCAAACACTGTGGTATCATCAACTCTCTGTCTAACTGGATTGTTGTCTTCCTAACTAACAGACCCTAGCACGCCTGTTTGTAAAGCTAAACAACCACAGTTCGTTCACCCTTATCCTAAATACTTGTGTCCCACAGGGCTGATTCCTCTCCTTTATTTGTTCTTCTCCTGCAAATGCACACATTATCAGGTTTGGGGTGACAACGGTTCTTGACCTCATCAACAGCAGTGAGTCAGCCTACCAAGCTGCAGCTGGTGTACCCATCCACCCGTACTTTGTTCACATTTTTTTGATTTTGCTTTTTCAGTCACAACACATATTTACACTTCAGGTTTATTTTGTCTAGTTCAGTTAAGCAGTTTTTTCATGCATGGACACTTGGATACAAATATCCCTCTGTATCTGTTTGAAATCCATGAAGTACAGTTTCACTTGAAGACATGCAAAGTGAAAGTGAAAGATCAGGAAGTAAGATCCTCACTCGTGTCCGCAGCTGGAAAATGGTATATCCCTGTGAGTTCACTTGGAAAAAACGTCCATATGGAATGTGCACAGCCTTATCAGTAAAGACTATTTGCCCACAACAGAGCCTCAGAAGACAAACAAGTGTTCCTCTTTGTGGAACATCATTGAGCCAAATATTAGCACTCTTTTACCTCGTGGGCTATCTCTTTATAACTCCAACAAAAACAAAACAGAATACTTGGCAAGAGCTCCAGCATCTGTTGTTGTGTTATGAGACACATTTTTTGTTTTTTTATTATTTAGTTTTAGGCCTGCATTGTTTCCCCTCCAGGCCTCCCACCCAACCCACTCTTCTACCAGCACCGCTCCTCACCCCCCTACCCTTTAACACCCCTCCGATGAGCTGAGAAGTGGAGCTAAATACACTTGACCTTGGCAGACTAGCGGGGGCCACCCTGGCATCTCGGGGCCCTGGCTGGCTTCCAGTGCTGACGGTGCTCTCAGTGTTTGGCAGGGATTATGGTCTTTGCTTGGAGATCACTATGGCATGTTCGAATAGGAAAGGAAGCTGCCAAGAGGAGGGGGGCAGGCTTTTTATCTGGGGCTCTGAGACATGGACCTCCACAAAATATAACAAATACAATAACACAGATACACACAGGAACACAGGTAACAAATAAACATAGTAACATATTTATAGGAACGCATGGATAATTCAACCCTTCACTGGGCCTTCTTGCCCATTCCTCACTCTCAGGTTAGCAGACAGGCATTCTTCCTCATTCTTTGTCTCTTTTGCCCACTCAAGCTGACTATGTTTGTCGGTAAATTAGGAATAGTCCTTAGGGGCGAGTAGACAAATTCTTCTTCTGTTTTTTAAATCTGTGATACTACAGTATTGCAATACTACATTGTACAAGTGTTTGTCCATCGCTTTAAAGTCTAAACTACTCCACCAGATGAAAATATGCTCAAAGATTGTAGGTCAACCCTGTGAGAGACCAACCCAGTCTCACATCTAAATGTCTAATATTGATTGGTCCACAACTTGGGACGTAGTATTTCTACAAAAACGCCTCTGAAATTGTAGGATCCCTGCGGGGGAGTGCATCTGACGAAGAGATAGGTTGTTGTGCTCCCTATCTCTGTTTCTTATCTATATCTAATAGAACTGCTCAGGTCTTGATAGATTGAGTTTGGAAGTTCATGAGATATTTCTAGAGGGTTATCAAGAATAACTTTTATCCAATGACCTTTTCCCTCTCTGACTGTGTCTGTGTATTCTCTTGTTCAGATTAACCCAGCCAAATCTTCTTTCTTGTTTTGTATCTATATCTACGCCGGGATCCGGAGTCGAGGCTGATCCTCTTGCTGTAGTCCTGTGTCTTTGATCCTCTATCCTGAGTTCTGGATTAAGTCATGGACTTCGGGTCATGGCTGAACCTGTGAACTCTTTAGTTCTCATGAACTAAGTACAGATTGCGTTCACACCGGAATAAGTCCCTGGGGGAGGATTAGGCAAATGAAGCCGCTGACGTCACTTCTTCTTCTTCTGCTTTGGGGTTACTGGCAGGCCGCAAACCACTTCACGGCGTATACTGCCGCCCAAAGTCCCCGGCCGGAAGTCCCCGGAGTTGGGGACTGGCTTCAGTAGAAGCTGCTGGGACTCCCAACAGCTTCTACTGAAGCCTTCCGAGTAAATCGCCAGAACGCCGACACCTCCTCATCTCCACCGCTCCCATGTTTTATTTTGTGTTGCCATAAGTTAGTCTCTCTGCGTTTCTGCGCTGGGCTAATGCTAATAATGCTAATGCGAGGATAATAAAATGGCGGCTTCACAAAACGTTTTGGGAGTTTTACGGGGCGTGGTTTGCAATCAGAAATATAGCTCTTTTCTCACAAAAGAGCCGCTCGAAAGTCCCTGCTCTCTAGCAGTGACTTGTGAATGCGCCTATTGGCAACATGGATGCACCATTCCAGGAAGTCCCTGACCATGCCACTGCCTTCATCTCAGCCTGTTATGGCATAAAAGAGAACACATACATGTCACACACAAGGCTAATTGTCTGGGGGGAAAACAATGGAAAAGGACATATGTCTGCTCCAAACCTTGCTGCTCTACCACCAACAAAAATAAAGCCTTCATTGAGAATGTTAAGAGGGCCCACTTTCAGGCAATGTTGTGATGAAATCTCAATGTAAACCTGCTGCCAGCACTGAACCCAGAGGAATTTGGATGGAAAAAAGATACGTGTAACAGGTCACTGATCCCAACCCATCTACCAGAAGATGCCAAACTTGTCCCAGATTACATTGTTGGAGATGATCAGGTGTGGCTGCAAGAGTGAGACCCCTTGCACTTCTGTGCATGTTTCAGGGTGGGATGCTCAAGATCCTAACACTAGATGATCATCAGCAATATTTGTAATGTGTCATTTATATATGATAATGAGCAACAATCTGCTTGCCTTTCCTTTTTGTTGTTGGTAATAAACGCCACGCAGTTGCGTGAGCAAAAGAGAGAAGCTGTGTGCATTGTCTTTGCAGAATTCACTGCACTACAAAAGTATGTTTTGTTGGGTCAGTTTGAAAGGGTTAATATTAATTAATTTAGAATACAATGCACTGTATGAATATAAACATTGGGGAAGGCAAATGTGATGCATTTGATTTGAATATATTTCAATATTATTGCATGAAATCTCATAAATCCTTATTTTTCTGGGATTTTGGCGTTTTGGCCATGAAGGGGTCGATATCCTAAAATGATCAAGGGATATCACCGGGCACCCTCCTATATTTTGAAGAGGTACCTCCAAGCTACAAGAAACAGCAGAAAAAGATGTTATCAGACGAAACAAGGTTCATACAAAAATCAGGCTTTGGCTCCCGGACGATTCTGCCACCCTTTGTAAACAGTGTATATATGGTTAATACATTCCCACACTGGGGTGTATTTGGACGTTCTGCCTCTGCCTCCTTACTTTGGTCGGGCTGCTCACTTGTCAGCCTCACAGTCTTTTAAACATTAGATGTATAGACACAATATATCAATATTTGAATAGTAACAAAAAGTGTTACCCTTTAAAATATGTTCATAACCAGAAAAGGCCCAAATTAAATGTGAGTGGATAGGAGACAGGTGAAAGTAAAGAAAATATGAATAATAATACTAAATAACAATAATTGATAATAGGTCAAACTAACTCTTATAGTTATATTGAATGTTTAGCATTAATAAAGCTATAGCAACTTATCTTAAACTATCTTAAACTAAAGATCTATCATCCAGCCAGAGATTGTTTACCTAACATTGCGACCAACATTTTTTTCTTATCATTAGCCATAATGGGACTAACCAGAATACATATAGTTCTTATATATGCTGCCTTTAGCTGCGTGCACTAGACTATGAACAGACTATGTTCCAACAAACTAGTTACTTCAGATGTGATCTGGATCAGTTAGCATTAGACTTACCTGGTTGCTTGAACTGATTTAAATCCTGCCGAGTTTCATCTGTAGCACACACAATTACGATCACAGGTGGTTATATGCCTTGAGAGAGAAAAAGGTAGCAGTGCTTGAATAGACTGCCGCAAAACACCTTCCTGAGATCTCAATACTGTGCTCAGTGGTAGCAGAAATGCTGGTGCAGCTATAGCAATGGAGCCCTCTCTTCTCTTTTGGAGTTCCTGTAGGGGAATGTGAGTGTCTGATAAGATGACCTACTAATGTCTCTGCCAAGTTCATACTGTGCTTTGACCTTTTGTAATGAGGTCATATCAAGAGGGTCTTTTCACACTTCTTGGACCGCTGACTTCTTTCATGTTTTTTGTTTGCTACCCTCAATCATCCATCCTTCCTCATGCTTTGGGCTTTTTCCCAGGCTGTTCAAAATGAGAAATGAGGAAGGAAGGGGAAGAAAAGATGAAGGAAAGTGAAAGAAAGTGAAAGAAAGCCGGGCTGCTGACAGTGCACATTCTGCCTCGGTGGCACCCCAGCCAGCCACATCCATCACACCCTGATGCTAATGGCTTGTTACAGAGCTGCACCCTCCCCACCAGGCCCGAATTATCCCCCCAACACCCAGTCCTATCTCTCACCCTCTCTTAGCCAGCATGGCAAAGGAGACTTGACACAGAAATGAGTTTAAACTAATGACTTTAATGAGTTTCACTGCCCCCCTGCCAATGTTGCCGTCATTACCGCTGCCCCTGCAAGTGTCTCCAAATGGCTCTGTTTTTAGCTTGGCAAACTGCCGCTCCCCTTCATTGAACAAGTACTGGGAGAGTTTCTGCAAGTCATCCTGTGGTGCCTGTGTTTTTAAAAAACGTGTTTTCTTTGACTAATAAACAGGCCTGTTTCTCTATCTTTAAATCTGGCGTAATTCTAACCTTCAGTCATTCCAGGTAGACCAATCAATCAATCAATCAATCAATCAATGTTTATTTATATAGCCCATTATCACAAATGTTACATTTGTCTCAGTGGACTTCACAGTTTGTACAAAATATCAGTATGACAATACGACACCCTCTGTCCTTAGACCCTCACATCGTACAAGGAAAAACTTCAGAAGAAAACCCACAGTTTAAAGGGAAAAATGGGAGAAACCTCAGGGAGAGCAACAGAGGAGGGATCCCTCTCCCAGGACGGACAGACGTGCAATAGATGCCGTGTGTAAATGATCAATGCAAGACTAAGATTATCAATGCAAGAAATAATTCGCTGTCAGACACTGAACAGTGCATGTACTGTTTATATCTATCGTTTTTCCAACCCAGCTGATATTTAACCACGCCCACTCAATGATAATGCTTTTATATAGGCGCCTAACAAGTCTCTCAAGGTCACCGTACAAGACTGAAAACACCAGCATAAAAACAAGACAAAGCAGTATATAATCAATAAGAACAGAGTGTGTGGGATGAGTAGCGATCAGGGTAGAACTCTCCTTCTCTTAGCGACTGTAACTCCACAGTTGCCTACACTCTTTTCGGGTTTGCTAACGGTAGCTACTTTAGCTTGATAGCTAGCCATGGCTCTTTCCCCACCCTCGGGTGCTATTTCCTGCTCTACCTGTCTCATGTTTGGTTACTTCCCTACCTCCTTTACTGGTACCGATACATGTGTTAAATGTAGTATAGTTGTTAGGTTGGAGGCGGGAATCATAGCCATAGAAGCCCGGCTCTGCATCTTAATAATAATAATATATTTTATTTCTATAGTGCTTTTCTTGAACCCAAAGACGCTTTACATTTGGGAGGGAGGGTAGACAAACAAAACAAAAACAAAGACAAAAAGAAACAAAACAAAACAGAAAAGCAGTCAGGAGGAAGTTGATTGAGAGGGGGGGGGGCTTATGGATACAGAGTTGAAGAGGTGGGTTTTGAGGCGGGACTGGAACAGGGTGAGGGACTCAGACTCACGGAGGTATTTGGGGAGGGAGTTCCAGAGCTTCGGGGCTGTCCCCGAAGCTCCGGAGTTTGGCCTTGGGGATGGAAAGCAAACCGGCTGAGGTGGATCTGAGGGACCGAGGTGGTTAGTAGAGGATGAGGAGGTCAGTGAGGTAGGGGGGGAGGCCAGATGGTGGAGGGCTTTGAAAGTGAGGACCAGGAGTTTGTAGTGGATGCGGTGTGACATCAGCTATGAAAATAATTCTAAATATGTTATACCTCTGTTAGATAAAAATGGTAATCAAATGCTTAGACTAATTAGTTATTGGTACATTTGCAGTGCAATTTAAAATACCTTAATAATAAAATACATACCACATGGAACAAGGTTCCCACTCCACCAATTGCATTTACTTCCCCTAAAAAAAATAGTGCGTCTGTAGCATGCTTTAGATGGACATTATATTAACTGACAGTGACCTTTATTTATGACGAACAAACCTTTTACCTTTTGGTTTTTACTACAGTCTTCACTCGATAATACTGCTCTCCTCCCACGATCTTATGGCTGCATTCTGAAAGAGCAAAATAATGTACACTCGTTTTTTGACCTTATAGATGTTAATGTTACTTTTGCACAATTTGATCTGTAATTTTTTTAATCACATTCAGTTTGCTTTTATTCGCATCAATTATATTTCCACAATTATTTTAACATGTCAACTGTTTATATAAAACTGCAAAAACTGTACACAAAAGGACAATCATAACATATATTGTTTAACATATATATATTTGACTGTTGTGGGTCGTTCTTCCACCACCATTAAACAAATGATGAATTGTTTTTTTAAAAGGGTTTCTTTATTGATACATAGTTGTAAAACAAAAATGCCCTAGAAAGTATTTGTTTAGAAAAGACAAGTTTACATTTTTAAAACTTCTCTATGCAGAGCAAATATACTAGAGCGAGTATCTTTACTGTCTAATCCCAAATATAATTTAAGCGAAATAACCTTCAAAGTCTTGGGGGTTCTTCTTCTTGAGTTTCTTCCGTGGAGACATGTCTGTTGAGATGAAAGAAAACCTTTTGTTAAGAACTGTTATAATACTGTACACTTGATGTTACTGTTTAAAATATATAGTTGTTTAAAAAAACAGCTCTGTTCATTTGGCTAATTGTCATGATTTACCAGAAGTGTTTCTTATTTTTAATATTCATATCATAACAGCAATAACAAGTCATCAATCATTCATTTCACGGGCTCCAAAACAGCTAGAGTGTGCTACGCATGCTTGGCACCCCGATTTAAAGAGTCATCATTACCGCTCATCGTTTTGCTTATGGTTATTGTTGTTGGTGTAGATGGCCCTTAAACATCAACATGTTTTGAGCGCAGTTAAAATCTTATTTCGCCAAAAATATAATAATAATAATAATAATAATATAATATAGATTGAAGCTGAATATTTGGTTGGATAAAACATGTTGTGAATTATTATTATTTTTATAAATCTTGACTTTTGGGCTTTATAACACTCAAAAACGATGTGGAACAGTGGAATGTTATTGTTTTAAAAGTATAATACTAATAATATTAGTGAAGCATCATTCTTATCTGATAGTATGCAAAATAAACAAAATAAATATATAAAAGCTGCATAGCATTCATATGATTTAGCATTCAAGTATCAATATTAAGAATGGAGTTTCAAAGCTTTCAACTAGTCTGTACAGGCCTAGTTATATTTTTAACCTCGCAGGGTTGCAGCTGAAAGAAAAGACTAAGGCTAGAAATGTCATAAAAGCCTTGCTTTCTCAAATGGGGATATATAAATTATCTTATATTTATTTATTTAAATATATTAACATATAATATATTAACTTACATGTTACCAACACATTAAATTATCCAAATACACAAATGTTATAAGGTTATATCTACTTGGAGCAGTCCTATTCATTTAAACATTAACACAGCAACTGTGCTGCTTTTAGTCTGGATTATGAGTTTAAATTCTTCATATTAATAATATTACATTCTGAATTTCATTTGTAAAATAATTTAAAATACCTTAATAATAAAATACATACCACATGGAACAAGGTTCCCACTCCACCAATTGCATTTACTTCCCCTAAAAAAAATAGTGCATCTGTAGCATGCTTGAGATGGACATTATATTAACTGACAGTGACCTTTATTTATGACGAACAAACCTTTTACCTTTTGGTTTTTACTACAGTCTTCACTCGATAATACTGCTCTCCTCCCACGATCTTATGGCTGCATTCTGAAAGCGCAAAATAATGTACACTCGTTTTTTGACCTTATAGATGTTAATGTTACTTTTGCACAATTTGATCTGTAATTTTTTTAATCACATTCAGTTTGCTTTTATTCGCATCAATTATATTTCCACAATTATTTTAACATGTCAACTGTTTATATAAAACTGCAAAAACTGTACACAAAAGGACAATCATAACATATATTGTTTAACATATATATATTTGACTGTTGTGGGTCGTTCTTCCACCACCATTAAACAAATGATGAATTGTTTTTTTAAAAGGGTTTCTTTATTGATACATAGTTGTAAAACAAAAATGCCCTAGAAAGTATTTGTTTAGAAAAGACAAGTTTACATTTTTAAAACTTCTCTATGCAGAGCAAATATACTAGAGCGAGTATCTTTACTGTCTAATCCCAAATATAATTTAAGCGAAATAACCTTCAAAGTCTTGGGGGTAAAATATGCCTCTCTGCTTACAGTTGACCTAGTATATCTGTCCATGGTTACCATTGGTCATATGGGGCAAACACTCCCCTTTTATGTGAACCTGCTCGCTAGTTGGAAAAACCCTGAGTTTATTTACCAAGTTGATAACTACTGTTATGTGACAATTTAGCTTGATTGCGGCAAAAATACCCAAAGTATGTGAATTTGCTTTGTAGTAGTAGTTTTGGAAATATCACCGGAAGCCAGTGAAGGGAGCGGAGGAGTGGCGTGGTGTGGGTGAATTTAGGAAGGTTGAAGACCAGACGAGCCGCTGCGTTCTGGATGAGCTGCAGAGGTCGGATGGCACATGCAGGTAGACCAGCCAGGAGGGAGTTGCAGTAGTCTAGGCGTGAGATGACGAGAGCATGAACCAGAAGTTGCGTCGCTTTCTGGGTCAGCTGTGGACGTATCCTCCTGATGTTGTACAGCGTGTATCTGCAGCAATGGGTTGTGGCAGTGATGTTTGCAGTGAAGGACAGGTTGTTATCTAGAGTCACACCCAGATTCCTTGCAGTCTGAGTCGGGGAAACAACAGAGGTGCCGATGTTGATTGTCAGGTCAAGAGTGAGACAATCTTTTCCAGGAAGAAAAAGCAGTTCAGTCTTGTCAAGGTTGAGCTTGAGGTGATGAGCAGACATCCACTGAGAGATGTTTGCTAGACAAGCAGAGATGCGTGCGACGACCTGGGTCTCTGAGCGGGGAAAGGACAGAATTAATTGGGTGTCGTTGATAGCGCAGAGTGAAGCAGGTAGGACCCAAACGCAGATAACACTTGATAATACCTTTATTGCAAGGGCTCTTATCTAACATATAACTTTAACAAACAAAACACTCTACGGTGAACCAGGTCACAAACAAAAGAAGCACCAACACTGAACACAGCACGAGACAAGACTAAATACAGGGAGGGATAATTACAAGACAAGACACAGCCGGGCAGGGGAGGAGAAACACAAGGGCCACAGGTGAACACAATCAGCTAACGAGACACAGGTGAGGAAACTAACGACAGGAGGAAAAACACAGGGAAAAGGACCAGACAATAACCCAGGAGGAAAACATGACATAGAGCAGTGAAAACACCCAAACCTAGACATAGACCCGTGACCTGACAACCGTGACATAACCCCCCCCCTCAAGGGACGGATTCAAGACGTCCCTAAACCCCAAAACAAAAATCCAATAAAGTCCAGCAGGGTGGGTGGAGGGGGTCCGGAGGACGGGACTAAGCTGACCGCCCAGGAGCCCAGTAGGGGACCAGGAAGGGATCTCGGGCGGACGGCCCGGGGGCAAGGCAGAGTCTAAGGTGGGGAACTCGGGCGGACGGCCCGGGGGCAAGGCAGAGTCCAAGGTGGGGGTCTCGGGCGGACGGCCCGGGGGCAAGGCAGAGTCCATGGTGGGGAACTCGGGCGGACGACCCGGGGGGCAAGGCAGAGTCCAAGGTGGGGGTCTCGGGCGGACGGCCCGGGGGCAAGGCAGAGTCTAAGGTGGGGAACTCGGGCGGACGGCCCGGGGGCAAGGCAAGAGTCCAAGGTGGGGAACTCGGGCGGACGGCCCGGGGGCAAGGCAGAGTCCATGGTGGGGCGAAGGCCACAGCGGGCGAACTCAGGGGGCCGAGCATGAGGGCGAAGACCAGACAGCTCCGGAGGCCGGGCAGGACCCGGTGTCGGCCGGACAGGAACCGGAGCCGGCGGGACAGGCTTCGGCAGGATCCCCCACGGAAGAGGACCAGGAGTTGGCAGGACCCCCAGCAGGAGGGTGGACGACGGGACCTCCAACGAGACAGGACAAAGGGTTGGCAGGACCCCCGGCAGGAGAGTAGTCGGCGGGGCCTCCAACAGCCCAGGACATAGGATTGGCAGGACCCCCGGCAGGAGAGTAGACGGCGGGACCTCCAACGGCACAGGACATAGGGTTGGCAGGACCCCCGGCAGGAGCGTAGTCGGCGGGACCTCCAACGGGACAGGACATGGGGTTGGCAGGACCCCCGGCAGGAGAGTAGTCGGCGGGGCCTCCAACGGGACAGGACAAAGGGTTGGCAGGACCCCCGGCAGGAGACTAGTCTGCGGGACCTCCAACTGGACAAGACATGGGGTTGGCAGGACCCCCGGCAGAGGGCTAGTCTGCGGGACCTCCAACTGGACAAGACATGGGGTTGGCAGGACCCCCGGCAGCAGATTAGTCTGCGGGACCTCCAACTGGACAAGACATGGGGTTGGCAGGACCCCCGGCAGAGGGCTAGTCTGCGGGACCTCCAACTGGACAAGACATGGGGTTGGCAGGACCCCCGGCAGAGGGCTAGTCTGCGGGACCTCCAACTGGACAGGACATGGGGTTGGCAGGACCCCCGGCAGAGGGCTAGTCTGCGGGACCTCCAACTGGACAGGACATGGGGTTGGCAGGACCCCCAGCGGAACCTCCAACGGTACAGGACATGGGGTTGGCAGGACCCCCCGGCAGAAGACTAGTCTGCGGGACCTCCAACTGGACAGGACATGAGGTTGGCAGGACCCCCAGCGGAACCTCCCACGGTACAGGACATGGGGTTGGCAGGACCCCCGGCAGAAGACTAGTCTGCGGGACCTCCAACTGGACAAGACATGGGGTTGGCAGGACCCCCGGCAGAAGACTAGTCTGCGGGACCTCCAACTGGACAGGACATGGGGTTGGCAGGACCCCCGGCAGAAGACTAGTCTGCGGGACCTCCAACGGCACATGAGTAGGGGCTTGAGTGGGGACTCGAGAGAGGGCTTGAGAGGGAACTCGAGAGGAAACTGGAGAGTGGACTCGAGAAGGAACTCGAGAGGTAACTCGAGAGGGGACCTGAGAGGGGGCTTGAGAGGGAACTCGAGAGGAGACCTGAGGGGAAACTTGAGAGGTGACTCGAGAGGACACTGGAGAGTTGACTTGGGAGGTGACTCGAGAGGACACTGGAGAGTTGACTTGAGAGGTGACTCGAGAAGGAACTCGAGAGGGGACCTGAGAGGGGACTTGAGAGGTGACTCGAGAGGTAACTCGAGAGGGGACCTGAGAGGGGACTTGAGAGGGAACTCGAGAGGAGACCTGAGGGGAAACTTGAGAGGTGACTCGAGAGGACACTGGAGAGTTGACTTGAGAGGTAACTCGAGAGGGGACCTGAGAGGGGACTTGAGAGGGAACTCGAGAGGAGACCTGAGGGGAAACTTGAGAGGTGACTCGAGAGGACACTGGAGAGTTGACTTGAGGGGTGACTCGAGAGGACACTGGAGAGTTGACTTGAGAGGGGACTCGAGAAAAGACTCGAGAGGGAACTCGAGAGGGGACTTGAGAAAAGACTCGAGAGGGGACCCGAGGGGAAACTTGAGAGGGGACTCGGGTAGGAACTTGAGAGGTGACTCGAGAGGGGACTTGAGAAGGGACTCGAGGGGAAACTTGAGAGGTGACTCGAAAGGACACTGGAGAGTTGACTTGGGAGGTGACTCGAGAGGACACTGGAGAGTTGACTTGAAAGGGGACTCGAGGGGAAACTTGAGAGAGTTGGTTCGCCAACAGAACACGGGGTGCTGGAGTCGGCCGGTACGCCGACAGGACACGAGGAGCTGGTGTAGGCTGGGGAGCCAACAAGAGACGAGGTGCTGGAGTCGGCCGGTACGCCGACAGGACACGGGGAGCTGGTGTTGGCTGAGGAGCCAACAAGACACGGGGAACTGGCGTCGGCCGTATGCCGACAGGACACGGGGAGCTGGTGTTGGCTGGGGAGCCAACAAGAGACGAGGTGCTGGGGTCGGCCGGTACGCCGACAGGACACGGGGAGCTGGCGTCGGCCGGTATGCCGACAGGACACGGGGAGCTGGCGTCGGCCGGTATGCCGACAGGACACGGGGAGCTGGCGTTGGCCGGTAAGCCAGTCCTGGAGCCGAAACTGGAGTCGGGACCAGGGGTACTGGAGCCGGTACTGGAGCCAGAACCATGGCTGCTGGGGCCGGAACTGGGGCTGGAGCCATGGCTCTTGGGGCTCGGGCTGCTAGCTTGGCCTTGCGACTCCTTTTAGCAGACGCCTGAATACTACGTGGACCTCCATAAGCCAGACGAGTACCCGTGAACGGATCCTGGACAGGAGCAGGAAATGGGGAAGAAGCCGGGGCTGACTCCAGACGGAACCCACCAAGGCGTATGGTGCCAGGTTGGGAATCGGGAGGCAGGGAGCTAGCATGCCTGGGGCTAGCAGGCCGGGAATCACGCACCGTGAGGATCTTTGAAATCCAGCCAGGTAAGAACTTCACCCAAACCTGGTTTCTCTCTAGCCATTTGGCGCGCCTCCGACAACACAGCCTCTCGCTGCTGAAATCCGGGTGCTCTCTTCCATCGATCCGAGCAGTTAGCCAAAAAAAAGGAAAAATTCAATAATTCCCACTCGAACGGATCTGCTGGGCCCATTTCTGGTTGGTGCTTTCTGATAGCGCAGAGTGAAGCAGGTAGGACCCAAACGCAGATAACACTTGATAATACCTTTATTTCAAGGTCTCTTATCTAATACATAAACTTTAACAAACAAAACACTCTACGGTGAACCAGGTCACAAACAAAAGAAGCACCAACCCTGAACACAGCACGAGACAAGACTAAATACAGGGAGGGATAATTACAAGACAAGACACAGCCGGGCAGGGGAGGAGAAACACAAGGGCCACAGGTGAACACAATCAGCTAACGAGACACAGGTGAGGAAACTAACGACAGGAGGAAAAACACAGGGAAAAGGACCAGACAATAACCCAGGAGGAAAACATGACATAGAGCAGTGAAAACACCCAAACCTAGACATAGACCCGTGACCTGACAACCGTGACAGTCGTCAGTGTAGCAGTGGTATGAAAAACCATGCGGATTAATTTATTTATTTTTCATTTAGCCTTTATTTATACAGGTGTAAAATCTCATTGAAACACAAGGTCTCATTTTCAAGAGAGACCTGTTCAGTGGTAACACTACCACACAAAGTTACAGACAGACAGGACACTAAACACAGAGACAACACTCAAATACAACATCGTAAAAAAAGTAGTCATTGAAATCCATATACAGTAGTCAGATATAGCAGGTGCAAACACCCACAGATGATTTCTCCAGCTTTTTAAAAATGAGTTTAAAAAAGTTTCTGTGGAGTGACCTGCCTTGAAACCAGACTGGTGCGGATCCATAAGGTTGTTCTGATGGAGATAACAGGAGAGTTGTTTAAAGGGCACCTATCATGCAAAATGCACCTTTGTACGTCTTTTATACATGATTATGTGTCCCCGGTGTTCCAGGGAACTCGCCAAGTGTCAGAAAACACAACCCTCTCTATTTTCCTCCTTCGCCAAATCTCTAAAAAAGGGGCTGCAACGGATCTGAAAAAAATGGATCCACATTCCGACACTTTTCTACGTCACAAAGACGTACTCCGCTTATTGGTCAACTCGCCACCTATCAGGGGAATGAGCCACGGCCACGTGCATTGCCAAACCTCTCATTCGCATATAGGCTATCGGCAGGCTAAATCAACCCCAGTCACATCTGTGTTTCTGCCTGCTCTTGCTAGGATGTCTAAGCCAGTTAAACGTTGTGCTGTTGTTGGCTGCAAGACTCGGGACAGGGGACTGCATGCAATGCCATCAGTGCAAAAAGAGAATAATCTGTGGCTAGACTTCATTTTCAAGCGACATGTGCCAGAAGACCCCGGCAGATTTCTGTGTGTGTGTTCCAAACATTTTACCACGGACATGTTTATGAACTTCTCTCAAGTCCAACACGGATATGCCTCCAAACTAATGCTACACCCGGGATCAATACCAACCATCCGGGACCAGGCCAGTGAGGACACATCCAATTCTGAAGCTGTAAGTTTTTATTTAGCGGTGTTTTTCCTGATAAAGCTATCTCTAGCTTGTAGTATGTAGCATGTAGCATGTAGCTTCGCCGTATCAATGTCGCCTCAACCCCAACTAGTAATCGGTTAGGTGTTTATATGTTCTTGTAACATTTTATTTTGTACGCTCCGCAGTCTTTGCTTTGTCTTTTATTTTAATTATCAGGCATTTGCGAACATGTTCAGACTGCCGTAATGGCGATCTGTGTGAAGGCTGTAAAGCCACGCCTTGCCGATAACACAAGTATTTATTCTCCTATGTATTAGTATTTTGTATCCTCTAAAAAATCATATTGAGTAAGTTATATTAACAAACGTAATCTTCTGGAGGTAAGTGCCGTTTTTTCCAGCGTTATGTAAAAGCTTTTGTGATTGTAGTCTGTAAGAACGATCATATATCATCGATCTGTAAGCTAAGCTACGCTAAGCTAAGCTACGCTACGCTAATGAGACATGCCGTTTTTTGCAGCGTTATATGGAAAAGCTTTTGCATGTTTACTTGTTTGCGCACATGAATATAAATGGGGGTGTGTTAGGATACAACACTGTATGTATGTATGCGAGGGGACACACACACCACGAGTAAAACGGAGCTAAAGCCCTGGTATGTTGTTGTTGACGACATGCATATTCTAATCTAAACCACTTTTTTTGTTGTGCTTTTTTTAACCTTGCACAGGCTACGTGGCCAACTTGATGGACCTCATCTTCGACCAAGTCTTGTGGACCCTGCACCATTATGAGCAACCTGACAGGGAGGAGGTCATCGCCGGGTATGCTACACGGTTCAATTTGGCTGCTGTCTGAACCCAACATAGACATTTCACGGATCAGAGGACAACGCAGGCCGGAATCACCACTCTGATCCTGATTCAAATAACCGTTGATTTTGACAATAAAGTTCCGAGTTGATATCAAATGTGTCGTGATTATTCATGTTTGGATGGGTAAAGAATATTCTGATTTCAAAAGCATAAGGTTGTGTGTGGACTTGTTGTCGTACACATGGGTGTGTTTTGCCATTGCTGTGTAGTATATAATAGTACATGTACAATGACAGAATGAAAGATTGCATAAAGCCATATACACCAGTATTTATTTCCATGAACAATATTAGCATTCGTTTTAACAATTTCAGTCAAAACCAAATCCAGGATGGTCCACCACACAGGTTACAGAGTCCTCATGTTCCTGCATCCGTCTTTACACCTAGTGTGATAAACATATATTGAATGACATGTGAAAAATGTATTCTCTAAACAGACAACTTAGTGAAGCTAATGTTACGTGTGGTATCTCCATGCAGCACATGCTCCGGTTCAGAAGGCATCGTGGCGCAAGTTGCACATGTACCCCTTTAGAAAGAAGTCAATAACTGAGCTTTTAAAACACATGAAACACATAATGCTGACAACTGAGGTGTTGGAGTTATACTTTTTATCACCCTAAGTTATTGAACTTTCCAACGGTTGTTGCACGATGTTGGAAGAAAAGGACTGTAAACTATTAAACGCAATGAGGCCATTGTATATATGCTGAAAATATGAATGTCTCCCTTTATAAATATATATATGTATCGCTGTGTTTGCGTTACAAACTCTAAGTTACAAACTGTACACATTGCATTCTTGCTAATTAGCCAACATATGAATGGAATAAGTAGCAAGCATCGTAACAGAGTAAAAATAAATAGGGACAACAGCTTGTCAACTAACCATTCAGAAACGTCCTGCTGCAACCGAGATGTTTGCACCTCCACCAAAAACCTCCGCTGCTTCAGTTTCTGGATCAAATTGATAATATGCTTGAACACATGCATTGCTCTGAGATGACATGTGTATTCCACACTCGTAATCACAGCAAGCATGGTAACGTGACTCTCGCCGGCTCTTCTGCTGGGGGCGTGGTCAGCTGCTGCTCAGAATTTTCATAGGCAGGTTTGGAATAAAGCGAAAATGAGCGAAACGAGGCATGGCTAAAAAATGATCTGTTTGGTATTTTGAAAAATAAAATGTATAAATATACCTTATATAGGTATGGTCATACACTATATCATTTAAATATAGCATGATAGGTCACCTTTAAGTGTTTTAGACAGGAACGGGAGGAGAGAGACAGGCCTGTGGTTTATAACATCAGACGGGTTTGAGAGTGGGTTTCTTTAGGAGAGGGTTTACTCTTGCCTCCTTGAGACTGATTGGAAAGTGACCAGAAGTTAGAGAAGTGTTGATTAAATGGGAGAGAAACGGTAGAATATCAGGAGCGATAGTCTGAAGGAGGTCATTTAGCCATTGAGAATGAGGGGACTGACGAGCCTGCAGAGATGAGAGAGGCCAGAGAGGATGAAAGAGTCGAGAGGAGAGTTTCTGCAGCAGAGTTTGGAGGCAGGAGTTGGAACGAGTCAGAGGAAGGGAGGGCTGAGAGCACGGATGAGGTAAGAATTGAGGGGGAGAGGGAACGAAGGTTACGGCGGACAGGTGCAGAATTACAAGAGATTAGTTTGTTATGTTTGGAAAAGGGGTAGAGGGAATGAAATGAAGAAGTGATCGGATGTGTGGAGCGGGGTTTACAGAGAGGTTAGAAGTAGTGCAGTTCCTTGAGAATGTGAGATCAAGGACATTGCCAGCTTTATGAGTTGGTGGGGATGGAGACAATGAGAAAGCAAAGGCGGTAAAAAGAGACGTTAGTTTCGATATCTTCCCTGTCTGGAGGTTGAAGTCTCCGAGAAGTACAGCGGGAGGGTCAGTTTCAGGCTCAGAACAAAACACGCCGAAGCAGCTTTTAGTTCTTATGCTCCCCACAAATGGAATAAACTTCCAGAAAACCTGCTGTCTTCACCAACGCTGAGTTATTTTAAGTCGAGGCTAAAACACTACTTTTGACAGCTGCTTATCCAGAAGCCTTTTAACTTGTTTTAGCACTTACCCTATTTACAATGTCGTTTTTAAACTATTGTATATGTCATTAACGCATTGTTTTTATGAAAATGTTATTCCATTATGTTTATTTATTGTGTTCCTTTCTGTTCTATTATCATGTGTTAATAATCATGTAAAGCATTTTGAATTGCCTCTGCGTCTGAAATGTGCTATATAAATAAACGTACCTTACCTTACCTTAATGGATGTGTGAGAGGAGATTATCTAATTCCTCCAAGAAGTCCCCCAAGACGCCTGGTGGACGGTAGAGAACAACAATGGTTAATTGTATAGGATGGGTTACAGTAACAGAATGCAATTCAAAGGTGGAAGGAGTGAAGTTAGGTAGTTGGTAGCGGGAACATCTCCATTTGGGAGAGAGCAGGAGACCGGTGCCACCTCCTCTGCCAGAGGGTCTGGGTGTATGGGTGAAGGAATATGCTGTGGAGAGAGCTGCTGGGGTGGATGTGTTGGATGGAGTAATCCAGGTCTCAGTGAGAGCAAGGAAATCCAGAGACTGCAGGGAAGCGTAGCCAGAGATGAAGTCAGCCTTAGGAACAGCTGACTGGCAGTTCCACAGGCCACCTGTAACTAGATGTTGGATCTCAGTGGAACATGTGGGATAGACGAGAGCAGGCCGGTTATATCGATTAGGACAGGGGTTCCCAAACTTTGCCATGCCAAGGTCTCCCATATGCATTATCCTCTGGCAGGGACCCCCCTGTTGCAATTTTTTTTAATGATGTGTACATTATGATGGCAAATGTAAGAAATTAAACATACAGCTTCTTAATAAATATTCTTAATATATTTTTTTATTAATAATTAATAATCAGATATTCTTCTATTAACAGTAAAACAAATGTGGTTTTTATCTTTTGTTTTTCATTCATTACATTCATTGTGTCTTCTGTTACAAATATTCTTAACAAAATATTAAACAGTAATATCAACAGTACATATTTTTTAAGTGATTTCTGTCTTAATAATATATATATATATATATATATATATATATATATATATATATATATATATAACATTATACATACTATTCAACAGTAATATTAATAGTTAACATGTACAGTATTTTTTGTTTGTTTTGCCATTTATTCATTACATTCAGTGTGTCTTCAGTTATAAACAGTCCTTGTCATTTCACTATGTGTGTCTCTTTGTGTATACCTGTTCCCTCACTAGTGGGAGGGGTGGGCTTGGTGGCTCCTGCACAGTTTATCAATCCTAGGTTTTAGGTTTGTCAGTGCCAGACGAATGTCATTGTCCACTTGCAAATGTGCTCTGTGCTTTGTTTTCAATACCTTCAATGTAGAAAAGCCTGACTCGGAGAGGTATGTTCTGGCAAATGGAAGCAGGGATTTAAGAGCTCTCTCAGCCAGTGCAGGATAGTCTTTTTTGACATAAAGCCAGTACTGTGGGAGTGAAACAGCTTGAAATTGCACCTTCAACTCCCATTCATTCGCCATGTCTATGAGTCTTCTTGGGACATAAGATCCAGTCTCTCACCTACTCCTGGGGCAAATGGGTTTCTTATCCAGTTTTGATTTGAGTTGTCTTCCAGGTCAGGGAAATATTCTTTGAAATATCTCTGCAGGTGCACTAGGTGCGACTGGATCAGTGGTGAAATGGTGCCTGGATCAGCACCAGATGACAGAAGCGCTTGGTGAAGCTGTGGGAAAATCTCTGTCACTCCCTCCTTGAGTTTGGTCGACCACAGGGCGATTTTCTTTGTAAAAGCCTGCACTTTGTCCTGCACATGTAATATGTACGTCTCACGCCCCTGCATGCTCTTATTCAGGACATTTAGATGCTGGAATATGTCCGACATGTATGTAAGTTCCCGGAGCCATCTGAAAAACGGCCAGCCTGTCACAGTCTGCTTTCTCACTCACCTATTTTCTGCATTAACATTCCTTAGTCACCTGGTAGTCACACCCTGTCTCTCTCTCACTCTGTTACACCCATCAGCTCCATTAGTATTTAGGCCCACTTCACTTTCACCTCAGTGCCAGATCGTACTTTGCAGCATGCCAGTCTTTCCCGCATTACCCTTCAGACTGCTCTCCCGGTTTCGACCCTGCCTGTCCCTGACCAGCCTGCCTCGCCTGCTCCCTGACCCGTTCTGTACCTGCGACTCCCGTCCTGCTTTCTCCTGGAACCCTCGCCTGTCCCCGACCAGCCCTTTGCCTACTATCTGCCGTTTTGTCTCCTACCAGCCTATTGCCTTCAATAAAGCTGGTTACCGACTATCTCTGGTTTCCCGTGTTCTGCATTTTGGTCTTCAGCTCGTTTGTGACACAGCCAGTTGATGATTTTCAGAAGAGAGGAATTCACCGATCTCCCTTCGCAGTTCAAAAACACGATTCAGCACCGCCCCACGGGAAAGCCAGCGCACGTTGGAATGGAGCAGTAACCCCTCAAACTTTGCGCCCATCTCGTTACACAAAATAGCGAACAGTCGGTGTTTTAAGGGCCGAGCTTTTATGAAATTCACTACTTGTATAACTTCCTGTAGTATCTGATGTAGTTCATCATCCATTCGTTTAGCAACAAGTGCCTCGCGATGGAGCATGCAGTGCGTTGCCACTACATTTGGGGCCTTTCTGCTTTATCAAAGCTGTCATTCCGCTTTTTTTGCCTGTCATAGCCGCCCCATCTGAGCACACACCCACACAACGAGACTAGTCAAGTCCGTTTGAGATGATGTACTCATCTAAAACTGGAAAATGTCCCTTCCTGTGGTCCTACCAGTGCTTTGCAAAATTATTATATATATTATAATCTTCTGAAATAAATCTGATGTATGCAAGCAATTTTGCGACATTTGCTACATCCGTGCTCTCATCCAGCTGCAGAGCGATAATATTCGCTTGCTCTCACTTGCTCCAAAAGCTGAGCAGACCGTCTTGAGCCATGTCACCAATCCGTCGGCTCACAGAATTATCCGAGAGTGGTACTGCGTTGATTTGCTGGCAGCATCCTCACCTAGGCATTTCCCGAACAATATCGATGGTAGCTGGTAGAATTAAATCCTCTCCTATTGTGTGCGGTTTCTTGCACGGGCGATGTGGTATGATGCTAAAAATGATGCCTTCAAGGCCCGCTCAGGGACGCCGGCTTGCTGCTTAAAAGTAGCCGATTGCATCACTAGTGAAGATTATTATCATCTGATATTTGGGAAGAGTGTTACATTTGAAATAGCAGAGGTCTTGTTGCAATTTCCAGATATTGAAAGAGGCCCCTGGAGTTTCTCTGGTAATTATCAATAGTAGCAGTAAAGTGAATACTGTTCAAACAATACCTGTGTTTGTGTTTTGTATTGATTTCTCTGTTTTATCCTTTTATAAATGTGAGGACTGAAATTGCTCCAAACATTCTGGGGTGCTTGGAATAAACAGGTTTTATTGCTCTGTGGGGGAGGTATAGTTAGGCAGGACAGTGGGCTAGTTGGATGATTGTACCTTCTGCTTAAGATCTCCAGTATGTCATGTTTCAGGGAAGTCTACATATCTTGAATAGTATATGTGTGTGTTTAATTACTTTGTATTCATAACAAGCAGTCTGTGTAACCAGAAGCTGGAAATATGAGAGTATTGCTAAGTGTATCTTTGTGAACAAGGGGATATTCTTCAGACACAGCTCAAGCCTCTTGGAATGTGTAGAAAGGTGGGGGTGTGAAAATCTATGCAGGAAAAGGAGATAACGGACACCAGATGTTTTTATATCAGCTCAGAGACACTAGTTTATTACCCCTGGCTGGTTTCGCGCTGGATTTGCTATGACCACAGCTCCTCCCGTTTTATTTTCTGCATGTAAGCCTATTCTGGCTTTAGTTCTCGCTCTTTTGCTTCTGCCGTCAAGATGAAAAGGTTCTCCTGGCATTTGGACCAGAGCAGGGAGTGGGGCCAGGTCCACTCCTTTGAAAGTGTAATGTATTCTTACCGTTTTATCATTAAAACAGATTATTGTTTAACCCCTCATCCTGGTTTGTTTTGAGTTTTCCTTCTTTTAAAAGCACACTCATATCGGCGCGGAGCAGAGATATCTGCCACAACAATTTTGGTGAAACCCGACGTGATGGCGTCAGGACGTGGTGACGTCATGAGTGGGTTTTTTTTAGAGGAAAACATGAGCAACCAGCAGACGGAGGGAGATACCTGGAATAATCTATGACAACTAAGGATCCTAAACTGAAAGGTAAAACGGACGCCTGTTTCTATCGAAGGTCTGTAAATTTGCTAAGCTAAAAGTTAGAGTTGTCAAGGATATTTCCAGGTGTCATTGACGGTATAATGCAATGCATATTTTAGCATAGATAGGTAAGTTATAAATAAATAAAGCAACGAGGTGTTAAGAGTACGATGAAAGGCCCCGTAGATTTTTTCAGAATCATACGGCTAAACTCGTTAGCTACACGTGAAGCGATGAGGAGTGTAAGACGAAGGTGAAAGGCCCCGTGGGTTTTTTCAGAAATTGAGACGGCTAACCCATCGGGGATGTTCAGTGGTTTTCTAAAGACTCCATCCAGAACAAAACAGAATAATGCTTTTCAGTTTCATAGGAGCCTGCAGTTGCATTATATGTAATTAATCCAAGAGTAGAAACGCGAACTTCAAAAGCCATTGAAAGTAACGGATTTCTCTTGTTCTGTTGGGTTTAACGCCCATTCTGTTGAAAGAAATATCGCATCTTAAAAGCTGAACAGACAGCGTGGAGGATATATTTATGTGCATATATATATATATATATATATATTATTGAACACAGGAAAGCCTTAGTCAGATAAAGAAATGCGAAGTCATAATGGAAGCACCTGGTTTCAAGAAAGCCCCCCTTTTTCCCCATTTTTCCTCTAATTGCTGAAGCAGCATGCCTGGACAATGGCTGCTGAGCATTGAATTTAAAGCAAGGAGTGAAAGATCAACGACTGATCTGAAGTTGGAGTGAATAACATTGAAAATTAATACATCAATGTGTGATTTGAGGTGATAGATATTGAAATAAATAAGAAACTATAATTTGTTGTTTTTAGCATAGTTTTTGAGGTATACAGTTACGTCACATTGTGGTTTTAATGAGAAGTTTTGAGAACTGATTGTTACTATTGCATTTGCATTGTGAATTTTTGTGGTATTTGTCCATTAACTGAGAATTGTACTTAATTATATTCAGAGGAACTTAATTGCATACAGTAACGTTGAGGGAAAGTAAAAGAGGTTTACTGAGTATATGAAGTACATGCAGGATCCATTCAAATTGAATATAATATTGGATTATTCTACCTAGATTAGACATACAAAGAGGCAATTTGTTTTAAACATTAAATAACAAACTCACTGTACGAAATATCATTGTAATGTTATTTAGGAGTTGTATTGATCATGCCACAGTGACTCTGAGTTGGTGGTGTTTAATGTAGATAGGAAACTGAAAACGCAACAATGTGTTTTAAGTTTGTGAAGAAAGAGTAGAAAGTAAACAGAAGGTTTGTAAGTTTGTCAGTCAGAGAGAAGCTGTTAAATGTTATTAAACATTACAGAGGTGCTGCACGAGGCTAAAGGCCATCTCACACGGTTGGATAAACACAGAGGTGATTGATGAGAGAAGCTTGGGACAGGAGCAGGCAGCCCAGAGAGAGATGGACTAGGAACTATGATCAAATGATAGGACAAGAGATGTTGGGAAATGTAGGCTCACCTCTGTTATTGTGTGTTATGAACTGGCCTTGTCTGGTTACACTTTTTATTGAAGCCAGACTACAAGTGGTATGGTTTAATTTGTATTGAACTCAGTCTTCAAGCAGTGTGGTTTTTATCCGCATGTGTTGAGTGTTCCCCTTCCCTTCCCCCACTCACAGGAGGCCAGTGCTACTGCTAGGCTAGTTGGCCAGCCAGTTGGCATTACTAGATGGTGAAATAGTTGGAGTAAGATGGACACGAACAATGAGAGTAGATTAAGTTGTTTTGTTTTTCATGCTTTTCACCAAGGCTCATTTGAGTGGTTATTGTTTAAATATAGTGTTGTGTTATATTTCTGAACTATAATGTACCCACACGCATGTGGTTTATTTGTCACAGTTCATTTTAAAGTCAGCCACCTCATGGCTAGATCTCATCTCTGAGAGTCCATTGTGTTAATGTTAAGAGGTCCTTTTGTTCTTCAGGCCACATGTTCAGGATGATCCACATCCAAGTTATTTGACCCATGAGGTCAAGAGATATGTTAGACCACAATCTTGTGTAAGACAAATCATTGTTCTTTTGTCACATTTTGAAATACATAAGATTTCATTTTGCTAAATCAATTTATCTATAATTGTTGTAGTGGGAGTTTGGTGTTTGCTAACATTTTCAGGAATGACATAGGCCTACACTTGGGTCAAATTACATGACTGTGATCTGATTGGTGTGCTCTGCAGGTTTACTATTGTTAAGTATGGAGGGGTTCTTTAATAGTGTGTGAAATATGTGGTGCTTGAAACATCTAGGTATTTAAATGTATAGAAGAAAATGGTTTCCTGAAAGAGTTTATTTGGAGTAAACATGTTACAGTGGTGAAAGCAATGTTTAGGGATATGGCAAAACCATTAGTTGACATTAATTGGATTATTTTACCTCAGTGTGTTAGAATTAACTATAGGTAATGCGTCCCGAGACCTGGACTCTCTCTCTCTCTGTCTGTCATACGGCTAAGACCCCGACCCTCCAAGCAGACAGAGGACCTATCCCAACCAGGAGACTCCTCCTCCATCGAACAGACAGAGAACCCAAGCTGAACCAACAACAACAATAAGAACTGCATCCAGAACTGCATCCAGAACATCTCCACCTGTGGCATCCAGAACCAAACCGCTTGCTGACAGGCAGAGATCTACTCTCATCAGTCCCTCAGACAGGGCATGAAGTTCCAAGCTGAGCCACGAGATTTGGCAGCAAGAGCAAAGTGTGGGACATGAGAGCAGAATCCCACCTCCATAAAGCAGCAGAGAGACTGTGAAGGGAGAGATGAAATGCAAAGCAGTGCAAGAACAGTGGCATGTATGGGGGGCTGCAATGTAGCTGGGCAGATGGCGGCCTCAAAGAGTTACAGCTTATGGACAAAGGGGGAGGAGTCAGAATCAGAGGAGTTGGTCGAGAATGTGAGGAGGCCAGGGTCGCGGCTTGAGATAAACCAGAGGAGAGGAGAAGGGAATCAATGGGAATGAGTGAGTTTACACATAAACACACTTATTATAAGCGCACATTTAAAGAACTTGAATTGACTTGATAAATAAGTGAAGGTAAAAAGTTGTATTAACCATGAATTAATCAATTGGTAAATTAAAAATAGCAGTAAAGAGGAAACTATTAAGGTAAAATGAGAATCATCCTAAAACACACTGAGGGACAAAGGGGGATATTTGACAGAATAGAACCATATTCTTCAATCTTTTCATCATGTTAACAAATCATTCTTCAAGAGATTTTTATTCACTTGTGAATAATGTAGTGATCTTAGTTGTTACAATGTTGAACACCATTAAAGGGATAATTTTAGGAACCGCTCTATAAGACAAACCTTTATTTGAATGGATAATGTTAAAGGGGAGAGATAGTGCCAAGCCAAATAAATTCCAATCTATAGAGTATTGATTTCACCATTGTGGCATGGTTATTACCATAGGAGGGCTTTAGGATGGAAATATGAAATTACTTCTGTTTTTAGATCCTTGATAAAGTGTAGGGAGTAATTGTTGCATGTTCGGACACCCAAGGTTCCACACACTGCTAAAGAGTTTAACATTGTTTTTAAGTAGACCAGAATTGAAGATAAATGGGTTTAATGAGCTATGAAATGCAGAGCTACACAGATCCTAGTAATGTTTTGACACAAGATAATAGTTAAGTACACAAGTTTCTGAAGTAGATCTATTAGACATTTTAATACTAATTAGTTGTAAATGAACTGCAGTAGTAGTACTATAAGGAAGTGACATTTTTTGGCTAACACTTTTCAGGGAATGTGGGGAACAGCTGTTCCGATGAAAAGTTAGAGATATCTGGAAAATTATAGTTGTAATCATGAATTAATTAATGATGGCGCTCCATATATGACAGATTTTTGTAGACAAAGGATACTGGCCTATGCTGAAATATCAAAGTCTCTGCAGAGCACGACACATGGCCAAAAAGACTGAGACCAACTGACCTTTGACCCTGACCGACAGTGTAACTTGAGAAGACACTGTCAATGACTGACTCTGGGGTGACTCTGACCAAGCTTGACTTTACAACCTGACAGTGTGAGTGTGAGCGTGAGTGTATGTCTGCATGTGATCAGTGCAACTGCATGATTTAAACAATGACTAATCAAGCATGCTTTTGGACTAACACATTATTCTGGGGCTCAACACATTCCACAGAATTGGAAAACCGCACTTGTGCACTCCCGCAGAGTTTGCAGAATGTGAAACTCAAACTAAACATGAAGATTCTGTTTCTTTTAGGACTGAAAGATGGAGAGAAACACTTCATTTCACTGAAGTGTTTACTCTGGAAATTATGGATGTACATTTGGGAAAAATGTTGGGTATTTTCTTATAATCCATTATTACCTGAAGGTTTTCTTCCTATACAGGATTTTGGTTACACATGAGTTCTGTGTAAAAAGGGGGAGTGTAAACTTCACAATGTACATTTTTCATTTAGGGACTGAAGGGAACCTGCTGCCCCAACTCGATTGTTCAATCTGACCATTGATTGACAGTTTTAGAATGGACCTGCTCCATCTGGGGATAAGATACTTTTGATGAATGTTGACATGTTTCTAATATTGATTGAGTTATAACGGGTAACACAGATGCAGAATCAGTGGCCAAGGGGCTACTGTGAGAGATGTAAGTCCAGAATGGAATACTGAGGAAGTTGACCGGTGGGTAATGTTTCAACAGGTATTAAAGTAACTGAGGTTTGAAATGTACAAAGAACATATTACAGTTAAAGCTAAACATAGTAATGTAATGAGACATAATGTAATTTAGACAAACATCATATAACTAGCTTGGTAAAGAAGTAAAAGCCATAGACTTTATTGTTTAGTGATAGCGCAGAGTGAAGCAGCTAGGACCCAAACGCAGATAACACTTGTAATACCTTTATTGCAAGGGCTCTTATCTAATATATAAACTTTCAACAAACAAAACACTCTACGGTGAACCAGGTCACAAACAAAAGAAGCACCAACACTGAACACAGCACGAGACAAGACTAAATACAGGGAGGGATAATCACAAGACGAGAAACAGCTGGGCAGGGAGGAGAAACACAAGGGCCACAGGTGAACACAATCAGCTAATGAGACACAGGTGAGGAAACTAACGACAGGAGGAAAAACACAGGGAAAAGGACCAGACAATAACCCAGGAGGAAAACATGACAGAGCAGTGAAAACACCCAAACCTAGACAATAGACCCGTGACCTGACATGACAACCGTGACATAACCCCCCCCTCAAGGGACGGATTCAAGACGTCCCTAAACCCCAAAACAAAAATCCAATAAAGTCCAGCAGGGTGGGTGGAGGGGGTCCGGAGGACGGGACTAAGCTGACCGCCAGGAGCCCAGTAGGGGACCAGGAAGGGATCTCGGGCGGACGGCCCGGGGGCAAGCAATATTTGTAATGTGTCTTTATATATGATAATGAGCAACAATCTGCTTGCCTTTCCTTTTTGTTGTTGGTAATAAACGCCACGCAGTTGCGTGAGCAAAAGAGAGAAGCTGTGTGCATTGTCTTTGCAGAATTCACTGCACTACAAAAGTATGTTGGGTCAGTTTGAAAGGGTTAATATTAATTAATTTAGAATACAATGCACTGTATGAATATAAACATTGGGGAAGGCAAATGTGATGCATTTGATTTGAATATATTTCAATATTATTGCATGAAATCTCATAAATCCTTATTTTTCTGGGATTTTGGCGTTTTGGCCATGAAGGGGTCGATATCCTAAAATGATCAAGGGATATCACCGGGCACCCTCCTATATTTTGAAGAGGTACCTCCAAGCTACAAGAAACAGCAGAAAAAGATGTTATCAGACGAAACAAGGTTCATACAAAAATCAGGCTTTGGCTCCCGGACGATTCTGCCACCCTTTGTAAACAGTGTATATATGGTTAATACATTCCCACACTGGGGTGTATTTGGACGTTCTGCCTCTGCCTCCTTACTTTGGTCGGGCTGCTCACTTGTCAGCCTCACAGTCTTTTAAACATTAGATGTATAGACACAATATATCAATATTTGAATAGTAACAAAAAGTGTTACCCTTTAAAATATGTTCATAACCAGAAAAGGCCCAAATTAAATGTGAGTGGATAGGAGACAGGTGAAAGTAAAGAAAATATGAATAATAATACTAAATAACAATAATTGATAATAGGTCAAACTAACTCTTATAGTTATATTGAATGTTTAGCATTAATAAAGCTATAGCAACTTATCTTAAACTATCTTAAACTAAAGATCTATCATCCAGCCAGAGATTGTTTACCTAACATTGCGACCAACATTTTTTTCTTATCATTAGCCATAATGGGACTAACCAGAATACATATAGTTCTTATATATGCTGCCTTTAGCTGCGTGCACTAGACTATGAACAGACTATGTTCCAACAAACTAGTTACTTCAGATGTGATCTGGATCAGTTAGCATTAGACTTACCTGGTTGCTTGAACTGATTTAAATCCTGCCGAGTTTCATCTGTAGCACACACAATTACGATCACAGGTGGTTATATGCCTTGAGAGAGAAAAAGGTAGCAGTGCTTGAATAGACTGCCGCAAAACACCTTCCTGAGATCTCAATACTGTGCTCAGTGGTAGCAGAAATGCTGGTGCAGCTATAGCAATGGAGCCCTCTCTTCTCTTTTGGAGTTCCTGTAGGGGAATGTGAGTGTCTGATAAGATGACCTACTAATGTCTCTGCCAAGTTCATACTGTGCTTTGACCTTTTGTAATGAGGTCATATCAAGAGGGTCTTTTCACACTTCTTGGACCGCTGACTTCTTTCATGTTTTTTGTTTGCTACCCTCAATCATCCATCCTTCCTCATGCTTTGGGCTTTTCCCAGGCTGTTCAAAATGAGAAATGAGGAAGGAAGGGGAAGAAAAGATGAAGGAAAGTGAAGAAAGTGAAAGAAAGCCGGGCTGCTGACAGTGCACATTCTGCCTCGGTGGCACCCCAGCCAGCCACATCCATCACACCCTGATGCTAATGGCTTGTTACAGAGCTGCACCCTCCCCACCAGGCCCGAATTATCCCCCCAACACCCAGTCCTATCTCTCACCCTCTCTTAGCCAGCATGGCAAAGGAGACTTGACACAGAAATGAGTTTAAACTAATGACTTTAATGAGTTTCACTGCCCCCCTGCCAATGTTGCCGTCATTACCGCTGCCCCTGCAAGTGTCTCCAAATGGCTCTGTTTTTAGCTTGGCAAACTGCCGCTCCCCTTCATTGAACAAGTACTGGGAGAGTTTCTGCAAGTCATCCTGTGGTGCCTGTGTTTTTAAAAAACGTGTTTTCTTTTGACTAATAAACAGGCCTGTTTCTCTATCTTTAAATCTGGCGTTAATTCTAACCTTCAGTCATTCCAGGTAGACCAATCAATCAATCAATCAATCAATCAATGTTTATTTATATAGCCCATTATCACAAATGTTACATTTGTCTCAGTGGACTTCACAGTTTGTACAAAATATCAGTATGACAATACGACACCCTCTGTCCTTAGACCCTCACATCGTACAAGGAAAAACTTCAGAAGAAAACCCACAGTTTAAAGGGAAAAATGGGAGAAACCTCAGGGAGAGCAACAGAGGAGGGATCCCTCTCCCAGGACGGACAGACGTGCAATAGATGCCGTGTGTAAATGATCAATGCAAGACTAAGATTATCAATGCAAGAAATAATTCGCTGTCAGACACTGAACAGTGCATGTACTGTTTATATCTATCGTTTTTCCAACCCAGCTGATATTTAACCACGCCCACTCAATGATAATGCTTTTATATAGGCGCCTAACAAGTCTCTCAAGGTCACCGTACAAGACTGAAAACACCAGCATAAAAACAAGACAAAGCAGTATATAATCAATAAGAACAGAGTGTGTGGGATGAGTAGCGATCAGGGTAGAACTCTCCTTCTCTTAGCGACTGTAACTCCACAGTTGCCTACACTCTTTTCGGGTTTGCTAACGGTAGCTACTTTAGCTTGATAGCTAGCCATGGCTCTTTCCCCACCCTCGGGTGCTATTTCCTGCTCTACCTGTCTCATGTTTGGTTACTTCCCTACCTCCTTTACTGGTACCGATACATGTGTTAAATGTAGTATAGTTGTTAGGTTGGAGGCGGGAATCATAGCCATAGAAGCCCGGCTCTGCATCTTAATAATAATAATATATTTTATTTCTATAGTGCTTTTCTTGAACCCAAAGACGCTTTACATTTGGGAGGGAGGGTAGACAAACAAAACAAAAACAAAGACAAAAAGAAACAAAACAAAACAGAAAAGCAGTCAGGAGGAAGTTGATTGAGAGGGGGGGGGGGCTTATGGATACAGAGTTGAAGAGGTGGGTTTTGAGGCGGGACTGGAACAGGGTGAGGGACTCAGACTCACGGAGGTATTTGGGGAGGGAGTTCCAGAGCTTCGGGGCTGTCCCCGAAGCTCCGGAGTTTGGCCTTGGGGATGGAAAGCAAACCGGCTGAGGTGGATCTGAGGGACCGAGGTGGTTAGTAGAGGATGAGGAGGTCAGTGAGGTAGGGGGGGAGGCCAGATGGTGGAGGGCTTTGAAAGTGAGGACCAGGAGTTTGTAGTGGATGGTGTGACATCAGCTATGAAAATAATTCTAAATATGTTATACCTCTGTTAGATAAAAATGGTAATCAAATGCTTAGACTAATTAGTTATTGGTACATTTGCAGTGCAATTTAAAATACCTTAATAATAAAATACATACCACATGGAACAAGGTTCCCACTCCACCAATTGCATTTACTTCCCCTAAAAAAAATAGTGCGTCTGTAGCATGCTTTAGATGGACATTATATTAACTGACAGTGACCTTTATTTATGACGAACAAACCTTTTACCTTTTGGTTTTTACTACAGTCTTCACTCGATAATACTGCTCTCCTCCCACGATCTTATGGCTGCATTCTGAAAGAGCAAAATAATGTACACTCGTTTTTTGACCTTATAGATGTTAATGTTACTTTTGCACAATTTGATCTGTAATTTTTTTTAATCACATTTCTTTTGCTTTTATTCGCATCAATTATATTCCACAATATTTTAACATGTCAACTGTTTATAATAAAACTGCAAAACTGTACACAAAAGGACAATCATAACATATATTGTTTAACATATATATATTTGACTGTTGTGGGTCGTTCTTCCACCACCATTAAACAAATGATGAATTGTTTTTTAAAAGGGTTTCTTTATTGATACATAGTTGTAAACAAAAAATGCCCTAAGAAGTATTGTTTAGAAAAGACCAAGTTTACATTTTAAAACTTCTCTATGCAGAGCAAATATACTAGAGCGAGATCTTTACTGTCTAATCCCAAATATAATTTAAGCGAAATACCTTCAAAGTCTGGGGGTCTTCTTCTTGAGTTTTCTTCCGTGGAGACATGTCTGTTGAGATGAAAGAAAACCTTTTGTTAAGCAACTGTTATAATACTGTACACTTGATGTTACTGTTTAAAATATATAGTTGTTTAAAAAACAGCTCTGTTCATTGGCTAATTGTCATGATTTACCAGAAGTGTTTCTTATTTTTAATATTCATATCATAACAGCAATAACAAGTCATCAATCATTCATTTCACGGGCTCCAAACAGCTAGAGGTGCTACGCATGCTTGGCACCCCGATTTAAAGAGTCATCATTACCGCTCATCGTTTTGCTTATGTTTATTGTTTTGTTGGTGTAGATGGCCCTTAAACATCAACATGTTTTGAGCGCAGTTAAAATCTTATTCGCCAAAAATATAATAATAATAATAATAATAATATAATATAGATTGAAGCTGAATATTTGGTTGGATTAAAACATGTTGATGAATTATTATATTTTTATAAATCTTGACTTTTGGGCTTATAACACTCAAAAACGATGTGGAACAGTGGAATGTTATTGTTTTAAAAGTATAATACTAATAATATTAGTGAAGCATCATTCTTATCTGATAGTATGCAAAATAAACAAAATAAATATATAAAAGCTGCATAGCATTCATATGATTTAGCATTCAAGTATCAATATTAAGAATGGAGTTTCAAAGCTTTCAACTAGTCTGTACAGGCCTAGTTATATTTTTAACCTCGCAGGGTTGCAGCTGAAAGAAAAGACTAAGGCTAGAAATGTCATAAAAGCCTTGCTTTCTCAAATGGGGATATATAAATTATCTTATATTTATTTATTTAAATATATTAACATATAATATATTAACTTACATGTTACCAACACATTAAATTATCCAAATACACAAATGTTATAAGGTTATTATCTACTTGGAGCAGTCCTATTCATTTAAACATTAACACAGCAACTGTGCTGCTTTTAGTCTGGATTATGAGTTTAAATTCTTCATATTAATAATATACATTCTGAATTTCATTTGTAAAATAATTTAAAATACCTTAATAATAAAATACATACCACATGGAACAAGGTTCCCACTCCACCAATTGCATTTACTTCCCCTAAAAAAATAGTGCATCCTGTAGCATGCTTGAGATGGACATTATATTAACTGACAGTGACCTTATTTATGACGAACAAACCTTTTACCTTTTGGTTTTTTACTACAGTCTTCACTCGATAATACTGCTCTCCTCCCACGATCTTATGGCTGCATTCTGAAAGCGCAAAATAATGTACACTCGTTTTTTTGACCTTATAGATGTTAATGTTACTTTTGCACAATTTGATCTGTAATTTTTTTAATCACATTCAGTTTGCTTTTATTCGGCATCAATTATATTTCCACACTATTTTAACATGTCAACTGTTTATATAAAACTGCAAAAACTGTACACAAAAGGACAATCATAACATATATTGTTTAACATATATATATTTGACTGTTGTGGGTCGTTCTTCCACCACCATTAAACAAATGATGAATTGTTTTTTTAAAAGGGTTTCTTTATTGATACATAGTTGTAAAACAAAAAATGCCCTAGAAAGTATTGTTTAGAAAAGACAAGTTTACATTTTTAAAACTTCTCTATGCAGAGCAAATATACTAGAGCGGAGTATCTTTACTGTCTAATCCCAAATATAATTTAAGCGAAATAACCTTCAAAGTCTTGGGGGTAAAATATGCCTCTCTGCTTACAGTTGACCTAGTATATCTGTCCATGGTTACCATTGGTCATATGGGGCAAACACTCCCCTTTTATGTGAACCTGCTCGCTAGTTGGAAAAACCCTGAGTTTATTTACCAAGTTGATAACTACTGTTATGTGACAATTTAGCTTGATTGCGGCAAAAATACCCAAAGTATGTGAATTTGCTTTGTAGTAGTAGTTTTGGAAATATCACCGGAAGCCAGTGAAGGGAGCGGAGGGAGTGGCGTGGTGTGGGTGAATTTAGGAAGGTTGAAGACCAGACGAGCCGCTGCGTTCTGGATGAGCTGCAGAGGTCGGATGGCACATGCAGGTAGACCAGCCAGGAGGGAGTTGCAGTAGTCTAGGCGTGAGATGACGAGAGCATGAACCAGAAGTTGCGTCGCTTTCTGGGTCAGCTGTGGACGTATCCTCCTGATGTTGTACAGCGTGTATCTGCAGCAATGGGTTGTGGCAGTGATGTTTGCAGTGAAGGACAGGTTGTTATCTAGAGTCACACCCAGATTCCTTGCAGTCTGAGTCGGGGAAACAACAGAGGGTGCCGATGTTGATTGTCAGGTCAAGAGTGAGACAATCTTTTCCAGGAAAGAAAAAGCAGTTCAGTCTTGTCAAGGTTGAGCTTGAGGTGATTGAGCAGACATCCACTGAGAGATGTTTGCTAGACAAGCAGAGATGCGTGCGACGACCTGGGTCTCTGAGCGGGGAAAGGACAGAATTAATTGGGTGTCGTTGATAGCGCAGAGTGAAGCAGGTAGGACCCAAACGCAGATAACACTTGATAATACCTTTATTGCAAGGGCTCTTATCTAACATATAAACTTTAACAAACAAAACACTCTACGGTGAACCAGGTCACAAACAAAAGAAGCACCAACACTGAACACAGCACGAGACAAGACTAAATACAGGGAGGGATAATTACAAGACAAGACACAGCCGGGCAGGGGAGGAGAAACACAAGGGCCACAGGTGAACACAATCAGCTAACGAGGACACAGGTGAGGAAACTAACGACAGGAGGAAAAACACAGGGAAAAGGACCAGACAATAACCAGGAGGAAAACATGACATAGAGCAGTGAAAACACCCAAACCTAGACATAGACCCGTGACCTGACAACCGTGACATAACCCCCCCCCTCAAGGACGGATTCAAGACGTCCCTAAACCCCAAAACAAAAATCCAATAAAGTCCAGCAGGGTGGGTGGAGGGGGTCCGGAGGACGGGACTAAGCTGACCGCCCAGGAGCCCAGTAGGGGACCAGGAAGGGATCTCGGGCGGACGGCCCGGGGGCAAGGCAGAGTCTAAGGTGGGGAACTCGGGCGGTCGGCCCGGGGGCAAGGCAGAGTCCAAGGTGGGGGTCTCGGGCGGACGGCCCGGGGGCAAGGCAGAGTCCATGGTGGGGACCCGGGGCGGACGACCCGGGGGCAAGGCAGAGTCCAAGGTGGGGGTCTCGGGCGGACGGCCCGGGGGCAAGGCAGAGTCTAGGTGGGGAACTCGGGCGGGACGGCCCGGGGGCAAGGCAGAGTCCAAGGTGGGGAACTCGGGCGGACGGCCCGGGCAGGCAGGCAGAGTCCATGGTGGGGCGAAGGCCACAGCGGGCGAACTCAGGGGGCCGAGCATGAGGGCGAAGACCAGACAGCTCGGAGGCCGGGCAGGACCCGGTGTCGGCCGGACAGGAACCGGAGCCGGCGGGACAGGCTTCGGCAGGATCCCCCACGGAAGAGGACCAGGAGTTGGCAGGACCCCCCAGCAGGAGGGTGGACGACGGGACCTCCAACGAGACAGGACAAAGGGTTGGCAGGACCCCCGGCAGGAGAGTAGTCGGCGGGGCCTCCAACAGCCCAGGACATAGGATTGGCAGGGACCCCCGGCAGGAGAGTAGACGGCGGGACCTCCAACGGCACAGGACATAGGGTTGGCAGGACCCCCGGCAGGGGCCTAGTCGGCGGGACCTCCAACGGGACAGGACATGGGGGTTGGCAGGACCCCCGGCAGGAGTGTAGTCGGCGGGACCTCCAACGGGACAGGACAAAGGGTTGGCAGGACCCCCCGGCAGGAGACTAGTCTGCGGGACCTCCAACTGGACAAGACATGGGGTTGGCAGGACCCCCGGCAGAGGGCTAGTCTGCGGGACCTCCAACTGGACAAGACATGGGGTTGGCAGGACCCCCCGGCAGCAGATTAGTCTGCGGGACCTCCAACTGGACAAGACATGGGGTTGGCAGGACCCCCGGCAGAGGGCTAGTCTGCGGGACCTCCAACTGGACAAGACATGGGGTTGGCAGGACCCCCGGCAGAGGGCTAGTCTGCGGGACCTCCAACTGGACAGGACATGGGGTTGGCAGGACCCCCGGCAGAGGGCTAGTCTGCGGGACCTCCAACTGGACAGGACATGGGGTTGGCAGGACCCCCAGCGGAACCTCCAACGGTACAGGACATGGGGTTGGCAGGACCCCCGGCAGAAGACTAGTCTGCGGGACCTCCAACTGGACAGGACATGAGGTTGGCAGGACCCCCAGCGGAACCTCCCACGGTACAGGACATGGGGTTGGCAGGACCCCCGGCAGAAGACTAGTCTGCGGGACCTCCAACTGGACAAGACATGGGGTTGGCAGGACCCCCGGCAGAAGACTAGTCTGCGGGACCTCCAACTGGACAGGACATGGGGTTGGCAGGACCCCCGGCAGAAGACTAGTCTGCGGGACCTCCAACGGCACATGAGTAGGGGCTTGAGTGGGGACTCGAGAGAGGGCTTGAGAGGGAACTCGAGAGGAAACTGGAGAGTGGACTCGAGAAGGAACTCGAGAGGTAACTCGAGAGGGGACCTGAGAGGGGGCTTGAGAGGGAACTCGAGAGGAGACCTGAGGGGAAACTTGAGAGGTGACTCGAGAGGACACTGGAGAGTTGACTTGGGAGGTGACTCGAGAGGACACTGGAGAGTTGACTTGAGAGGTGACTCGAGAGGGAACTCGAGAGGGGACCTGAGAGGGGACTTGAGAGGGGACTCGAGAGGTAACTCGAGAGGGGACCTGAGAGGGGACTTGAGAGGGAACTCGAGAGGAGACCTGAGGGGAAACTTGAGAGGTGACTCGAGAGGACACTGGAGAGTTGACTTGAGAGGTAACTCGAGAGGGGACCTGAGAGGGGACTTGAGAGGGAACTCGAGAGGAGACCTGAGGGGAAACTTGAGAGGTGACTCGAGAGGACACTGGAGAGTTGACTTGAGGGGTGACTCGAGAGGACACTGGAGAGTTGACTTGAGAGGGGACTCGAGAAAAGACTCGAGAGGGAACTCGAGAGGGGACTTGAGAAAAGACTCGAGAGGGGACCCGAGGGGAAACTTGAGAGGGGACTCGGGTAGGAACTTGAGAGGTGACTCGAGAGGGGACTTGAGAAGGGACTCGAGGGGAAACTTGAGAGGTGACTCGAAAGGACACTGGAGAGTTGACTTGGGAGGTGACTCGAGAGGACACTGGAGAGTTGACTTGAAAGGGGACTCGAGGGGAAACTTGAGAGAGTTGGTTCGCCAACAGAACACGGGGTGCTGGAGTCGGCCGGTACGCCGACAGGACACGAGGAGCTGGTGTAGGCTGGGGAGCCAACAAGAGACGAGGTGCTGGAGTCGGCCGGTACGCCGACAGGACACGGGGAGCTGGTGTTGGCTGAGGAGCCAACAAGACACGGGGAACTGGCGTCGGCCGGTATGCCGACAGGACACGGGGAGCTGGTGTTGGCTGGGGAGCCAACAAGAGACGAGGTGCTGGGGTCGGCCGGTACGCCGACAGGACACGGGGAGCTGGCGTCGGCCGGTATGCCGACAGGACACGGGGAGCTGGCGTCGGCCGGTATGCCGACAGGACACGGGGAGCTGGCGTTGGCCGGTAAGCCAGTCCTGGAGCCGAAACTGGAGTCGGGACCAGGGGTACTGGAGCCGGTACTGGAGCCAGAACCATGGCTGCTGGGGCCGGAACTGGGGCTGGAGCCATGGCTCTTGGGGCTCGGGCTGCTAGCTTGGCCTTGCGACTCCTTTTAGCAGCCGCCTGAATACTACGTGGACCTCCATAAGCCAGACGAGTACCCGTGAACGGATCCTGGACAGGAGCAGGAAATGGGGAAGAAGCCGGGGCTGACTCCAGACGGAACCCACCAAGGCGTATGGTGCCAGGTTGGGAATCGGGAGGCAGGGAGCTAGCATGCCTGGGGCTAGCAGGCCGGGAATCACGCACCGTGAGGATCTTTGAAATCCAGCCAGGTAAGAACTTCACCAAACCTGGTTTCTCTCTAGCCATTTGGCGCGCCTCCGACAACACAGCCTCTCGCTGCTGAAATCCGGGTGCTCTCTTCCATCGATCCGAGCAGTTAGCCAAAAAAAAGGAAAAATTCAATAATTCCCACTCGAACGGATCTGCTGGGCCCATTTCTGGTTGGTGCTTTCTGATAGCGCAGAGTGAAGCAGGTAGGACCCAAACGCAGATAACACTTGATAATACCTTTATTTCAAGGTCTCTTATCTAATACATAAACTTTAACAAACAAAACACTCTACGGTGAACCAGGTCACAAACAAAGAAGCACCAACCCTGAACACAGCACGAGACAAGACTAAATACAGGGAGGGATAATTACAAGACAAGACACAGCCGGGCAGGGGAGGAGAAACACAAGGGCCACAGGTGAACACAATCAGCTAACGAGACACAGGTGAGGAAACTAACGACAGGAGGAAAAACACAGGGAAAAGGACCAGACAATAACCCAGGAGGAAAACATGACATAGAGCAGTGAAAACACCCAAACCTAGACATAGACCCGTGACCTGACAACCGTGACAGTCGTCAGTGTAGCAGTGGTATGAAAAACCATGCGGATTAATTTATTTATTTTTCATTTAGCCTTTATTTATACAGGTGTAAAATCTCATTGAAACACAAGGTCTCATTTTCAAGAGAGACCTGTTCAGTGGTAACACTACCACACAAAGTTACAGACAGACAGGACACTAAACACAGAGACAACACTCAAATACAACATCGTAAAAAAAGTAGTCATTGAAATCCATATACAGTAGTCAGATATAGCAGGTGCAAACACCCACAGATGATTTCTCCAGCTTTTTAAAAATGAGTTTAAAAAAGTTTCTGTGGAGTGACCTGCCTTGAAACCAGACTGGTGCGGATCCATAAGGTTGTTCTGATGGAGATAACAGGAGAGTTGTTTAAAGGGCACCTATCATGCAAAATGCACCTTTGTACGTCTTTTATACATGATTATGTGTCCCCGGTGTTCCAGGGAACTCGCCAAGTGTCAGAAAACACAACCCTCTCTATTTTCCTCCTTCGCCAAATCTCTAAAAAAGGGGCTGCAACGGATCTGAAAAAAATGGATCCACATTCCGACACTTTTCTACGTCACAAAGACGTACTCCGCTTATTGGTCAACTCGCCACCTATCAGGGGAATGAGCCACGGCCACGTGCATTGCCAAACCTCTCATTCGCATATAGGCTATCGGCAGGCTAAATCAACCCCAGTCACATCTGTGTTTCTGCCTGCTCTTGCTAGGATGTCTAAGCCAGTTAAACGTTGTGCTGTTGTTGGCTGCAAGACTCGGGACAGGGGACTGCATGCAATGCCATCAGTGCAAAAAGAGAATAATCTGTGGCTAGACTTCATTTTCAAGCGACATGTGCCAGAAGACCCCGGCAGATTTCTGTGTGTGTGTTCCAAACATTTTACCACGGACATGTTTATGAACTTCTCTCAAGTCCAACACGGATATGCCTCCAAACTAATGCTACACCCGGGATCAATACCAACCATCCGGGACCAGGCCAGTGAGGACACATCCAATTCTGAAGCTGTAAGTTTTTATTTAGCGGTGTTTTTCCTGATAAAGCTATCTCTAGCTTGTAGTATGTAGCATGTAGCATGTAGCTTCGCCGTATCAATGTCGCCTCAACCCCAACTAGTAATCGGTTAGGTGTTTATATGTTCTTGTAACATTTTATTTTGTACGCTCCGCAGTCTTTGCTTTGTCTTTTATTTTAATTATCAGGCATTTGCGAACATGTTCAGACTGCCGTAATGGCGATCTGTGTGAAGGCTGTAAAGCCACGCCTTGCCGATAACACAAGTATTTATTCTCCTATGTATTAGTATTTTGTATCCTCTAAAAAATCATATTGAGTAAGTTATAATAACAAACGTAATCTTCTGGAGGTAAGTGCCGTTTTTTCCAGCGTTATGTAAAAGCTTTTGTGATTGTAGTCTGTAAGAACGATCATATATCATCGATCTGTAAGCTAAGCTACGCTAAGCTAAGCTACGCTACGCTAATGAGACATGCCGTTTTTTGCAGCGTTATATGGAAAAGCTTTTGCATGTTTACTTGTTTGCGCACATGAATATAAATGGGGGTGTGTTAGGATACAACACTGTATGTATGTATGCGAGGGGACACACACACCACGAGTAAAACGGAGCTAAAGCCCTGGTATGTTGTTGTTGACGACATGCATATTCTAATCTAAACCACTTTTTTTGTTGTGCTTTTTTTAACCTTGCACAGGCTACGTGGCCAACTTGATGGACCTCATCTTCGACCAAGTCTTTGTGGACCCTGCACCATTATGAGCAACCTGACAGGGAGGAGGTCATCGCCGGGTATGCTACACGGTTCAATTTGGCTGCTGTCTGAACCCAACATAGACATTTCACGGATCAGAGGACAACGCAGGCCGGAATCACCACTCTGATCCTGATTCAAATAACCGTTGATTTTGACAATAAAGTTCCGAGTTGATATCAAATGTGTCGTGATTATTCATGTTTGGATGGGTAAAGAATATTCTGATTTCAAAAGCATAAGGTTGTGTGTGGACTTGTTGTCGTACACATGGGTGTGTTTTGCCATTGCTGTGTAGTATATAATAGTACATGTACAATGACAGAATGAAAGATTGCATAAAGCCATATACACCAGTATTTATTTCCATGAACAATATTAGCATTCGTTTTACAATTTCAGTCAAAACCAAATCCAGGATGGTCCACCACACAGGTTACAGAGTCCTCATGTTCCTGCATCCGTCTTTACACCTAGTGTGATAAACATATATTGAATGACATGTGAAAAATGTATTCTCTAAACAGACAACTTAGTGAAGCTAATGTTACGTGTGGTATCTCCATGCAGCACATGCTCCGGTTCAGAAGGCATCGTGGCGCAAGTTGCACATGTACCCCTTTAGAAAGAAGTCAATAACTGAGCTTTTAAAACACATGAAACACATAATGCTGACAACTGAGGTGTTGGAGTTATACTTTTTATCACCCTAAGTTATTGAACTTTCCAACGGTTGTTGCACGATGTTGGAAGAAAAGGACTGTAAACTATTAAACGCAATGAGGCCATTGTATATATGCTGAAAATATGAATGTCTCCCTTTATAAATATATATATGTATCGCTGTGTTTGCGTTACAAACTCTAAGTTACAAACTGTACACATTGCATTCTTGCTAATTAGCCAACATATGAATGGAATAAGTAGCAAGCATCGTAACAGAGTAAAAATAAATAGGGACAACAGCTTGTCAACTAACCATTCAGAAACGTCCTGCTGCAACCGAGATGTTTGCACCTCCACCAAAACCTCCGCTGCTTCAGTTTCTGGATCAAATTGATAATATGCTTGAACACATGCATTGCTCTGAGATGACATGTGTATTCCACACTCGTAATCACAGCAAGCATGGTAACGTGACTCTCGCCGGCTCTTCTGCTGGGGGCGTGGTCAGCTGCTGCTCAGAATTTTCATAGGCAGGTTTGGAATAAAGCGAAAATGAGCGAAACGAGGCATGGCTAAAAAATGATCTGTTTGGTATTTTGAAAAATAAAATGTATAAATATACCTTATATAGGTATGGTCATACACTATATCATTTAAATATAGCATGATAGGTCACCTTTAAGTGTTTTAGACAGGAACGGGAGGAGAGAGACAGGCCTGTGGTTTATAACATCAGACGGGTTGAGAGTGGGTTTCTTTAGGAGAGGGTTTACTCTTGCCTCCTTGAGACTGATTGGAAAGTGACCAGAAGTTAGAGAAGTGTTGATTAAATGGGAGAGAAACGGTAGAATATCAGGAGCGATAGTCTGAAGGAGGTCATTTAGCCATTGAGAATGAGGGGACTGACGAGCCTGCAGAGATGAGAGAGGCCAGAGAGGATGAAAGAGTCGAGAGGAGAGTTTCTGCAGCAGAGTTTGGAGGCAGGAGTTGGAACGAGTCAGAGGAAGGGAGGGCTGAGAGCACGGATGAGGTAAGAATTGAGGGGGAGAGGGAACGAAGGTTACGGCGGACAGGTGCAGAATTACAAGAGATTAGTTTGTTATGTTTGGAAAGGGGTAGAGGGAATGAAATGAAGAAGTGATCGGATGTGTGGAGCGGGTTTACAGAGAGGTTAGAAGTAGTGCAGTTCCTTGAGAATGTGAGATCAAGGACATTGCCAGCTTTATGAGTTGGTGGGGATGGAGACAATGAGAAAGCAAAGGCGGTAAAAAGAGACGTTAGTTTCGATATCTTCCCTGTCTGGAGGTTGAAGTCTCCGAGAAGTACAGCGGGAGGGTCAGTTTCAGGCTCAGAACAAAACACGCCGAAGCAGCTTTTAGTTCTTATGCTCCCCACAAATGGAATAAACTTCCAGAAAACCTGCTGTCTTCACCAACGCTGAGTTATTTTAAGTCGAGGCTAAAAACACTACTTTTGACAGCTGCTTATCCAGAAGCCTTTTAACTTGTTTTAGCACTTACCCTATTTACAATGTCGTTTTTAAACTATTGTATATGTCATTAACGCATTGTTTTTATGAAAATGTTATTCCATTATGTTTATTTATTGTGTTCCTTTCTGTTCTATTATCATGTGTTAATAATCATGTAAAGCATTTTGAATTGCCTCTGCGTCTGAAATGTGCTATATAAATAAACGTACCTTACCTTACCTTAATGGATGTGTGAGAGGAGATTATCTAATTCCTCCAAGAAGTCCCCCAAGACGCCTGGTGGACGGTAGAGAACAACAATGGTTAATTGTATAGGATGGGTTACAGTAACAGAATGCAATTCAAAGGTGGAAGGAGTGAAGTTAGGTAGTTGGTAGCGGGAACATCTCCATTTGGGAGAGAGCAGGAGACCGGTGCCACCTCCTCTGCCAGAGGGTCTGGGTGTATGGGTGAAGGAATATGCTGTGGAGAGAGCTGCTGGGGTGGATGTGTTGGATGGAGTAATCCAGGTCTCAGTGAGAGCAAGGAAATCCAGAGACTGCAGGGAAGCGTAGCCAGAGATGAAGTCAGCCTTAGGAACAGCTGACTGGCAGTTCCACAGGCCACCTGTAACTAGATGTTGGATCTCAGTGGAACATGTGGGATAGACGAGAGCAGGCCGGTTATATCGATTAGGACAGGGGTTCCCAAACTTTGCCATGCCAAGGTCTCCCATATGCATTATCCTCTGGCAGGGACCCCCCTGTTGCAATTTTTTTTAATGATGTGTACATTATGATGGCAAATGTAAGAAATTAAACATACAGCTTCTTAATAAATATTCTTAATATATTTTTTTATTAATAATTAATAATCAGATATTCTTCTATTAACAGTAAAACAAATGTGGTTTTTATCTTTTGTTTTTCATTCATTACATTCATTGTGTCTTCTGTTACAAATATTCTTAACAAAATATTAAACAGTAATATCAACAGTACATATTTTTTAAGTGATTTCTGTCTTAATAATATATATATATATATATATATATATATATATATATATATATATATATAACATTATACATACTATTCAACAGTAATATTAATAGTTAACATGTACAGTATTTTTTGTTTGTTTTGCCATTTATTCATTACATTCAGTGTGTCTTCAGTTATAAACAGTCCTTGTCATTTCACTATGTGTGTCTCTTTGTGTATACCTGTTCCCTCACTAGTGGGAGGGGTGGGCTTGGTGGCTCCTGCACAGTTTATCAATCCTAGGTTTTAGGTTTGTCAGTGCCAGACGAATGTCATTGTCCACTTGCAAATGTGCTCTGTGCTTTGTTTTCAATACCTTCAATGTAGAAAAGCCTGACTCGGAGAGGTATGTTCTGGCAAATGGAAGCAGGGATTTAAGAGCTCTCTCAGCCAGTGCAGGATAGTCTTTTTTGACATAAAGCCAGTACTGTGGGAGTGAAACAGCTTGAAATTGCACCTTCAACTCCCATTCATTCGCCATGTCTATGAGTCTTTCTTGGGACATAAGATCCAGTCTCTCACCTACTCCTGGGGCAAATGGGTTTCTTATCCAGTTTTGATTTGAGTTGTCTTCCAGGTCAGGGAAATATTCTTTGAAATATCTCTGCAGGTGCACTAGGTGCGACTGGATCAGTGGTGAAATGGTGCCTGGATCAGCACCAGATGACAGAAGCGCTTGGTGAAGCTGTGGGAACATCTCTGTCACTCCCTCCTTGAGTTTGGTCGACCACAGGGCGATTTTCTTTGTAAAAGCCTGCACTTTGTCCTGCACATGTAATATGTACGTCTCACGCCCCTGCATGCTCTTATTCAGGACATTTAGATGCTGGAATATGTCCGACATGTATGTAGTTCCCGGAGCCATCTGAAAACGGCCAGCCTGTCACAGTCTGCTTTCTCACTCACCTATTTTCTGCATTAACATTCCTTAGTCACCTGGTAGTCACACCCTGTCTCTCTCTCACTCTGTTACACCCATCAGCTCCATTAGTATTTAGGCCCACTTCACTTTCACCTCAGTGCCAGATCGTACTTTGCAGCATGCCAGTCTTTCCCGCATTACCCTTCAGACTGCTCTCCCGGTTTCGACCCTGCCTGTCCCTGACCAGCCTGCCTCGCCTGCTCCCTGACCCGTTCTGTACCTGCGACTCCCGTCCTGCTTTCTCCTGGAACCCTCGCCTGTCCCCGACCAGCCCTTTGCCTACTATCTGCCGTTTTGTCTCCTACCAGCCTATTGCCTTCAATAAAGCTGGTTACCGACTATCTCTGGTTTCCCGTGTTCTGCATTTTGGTCCTCAGCTCGTTTGTGACACAGCCAGTTGATGATTTTCAGAAGAGAGGAATTCACCGATCTCCCTTCGCAGTTCAAAAACACGATTCAGCACCGCCCCACGGGAAAGCCAGCGCACGTTGGAATGGAGCAGTAACCCCTCAAACTTTGCGCCCATCTCGTTACACAAAATAGCGAACAGTCGGTGTTTTAAGGGCCGAGCTTTTATGAAATTCACTACTTGTATAACTTCCTGTAGTATCTGATGTAGTTCATCATCCATTCGTTTAGCAACAAGTGCCTCGCGATGGAGCATGCAGTGCGTTGCCACTACATTTGGGGCCTTCTGCTTTATCAAAGCTGTCATTCCGCTTTTTTTGCCTGTCATAGCCGCCCCATCTGAGCACACACCCACACAACGAGACTAGTCAAGTCCGTTTGAGATGATGTACTCATCTAAAACTTGGAAAATGTCCCTTCCTGTGGTCCTACCAGTGCTTTGCAAAATTATTATATATATTATAATCTTCTGAAATAAATCTGATGTATGCAAGCAATTTTGCGACATTTGCTACATCCGTGCTCTCATCCAGCTGCAGAGCGATAATATTCGCTTGCTCTCACTTGCTCCAAAAGCTGAGCAGACACGTCTTGAGCCATGTCACCAATCCGTCGGCTCACAGAATTATCCGAGAGTGGTACTGCGTTGATTTTGCTGGCAGCATCCTCACCTAGCATTTCCCGAACAATATCGATGGTAGCTGGTAGAATTAAATCCTCTCCTATTGTGTGCGGTTTCTTTGCACGGGCGATGTGGTATGATGCTAAAAATGATGCCTTCAAGGCCCGCTCAGGGACGCCGGCTTGCTGCTTAAAAGTAGCCGATTGCATCACTAGTGAAGATTATTATCATCTGATATTTGGGAAGAGTGTTACATTTGAAATAGCAGAAGGTCTTGTTGCAATTTCCAGATATTGAAAGAGGCCCCTGGAGTTTCTCTGGTAATTATCAATAGTAGCAGTAAAGTGAATACTGTTCAAACAATACCTGTGTTTGTGTTTTGTATTGATTTCTCTGTTTTATCCTTTTATAAATGTGAGGACTGAAATTGCTCCAAACATTCTGGGGTGCTTGGAATAAACAGGTTGTATTGCTCTGTGGGGGAGGTATAGTTAGGCAGGACAGTGGGCTAGTTGGATGATTGTACCTTCTGCTTAAGATCTCCAGTATGTCATGTTTCAGGGAAGTCTACATATCTTGAATAGTATATGTGTGTGTTTAATTACTTTGTATTCATAACAAGCAGTCTGTGTAACCAGAAGCTGGAAATATGAGAGTATTGCTAAGTGTATCTTTGTGAACAAGGGGATATTCTTCAGACACAGCTCAAGCCTCTGGAATGTGTAGAAAGGTGGGGGTGTGAAAATCTATGCAGGAAAAGGAGATAACGGACACCAGATGTTTTTATTATCAGCTCAGAGACACTAGTTTATTACCCTGGCTGGTTCGCGCTGATTTGCTATGACCACAGCTCCTCCCGTTTTATTTTCTGCATGTAAGCCTATTCTGGCTTTTAGTTCTCGCTCTTTTGCTTCTGCCGTCAAGATGAAAGGTTCTCCTGGCATTTGGACCAGAGCAGGGAGTGGGGCCAGGTCCACTCCTTTGAAAGTGTAATGTATTCTTACCGTTTATCATTAAAACAGATTATTGTTTAACCCCTCATCCTGGTTGTTTTGAGTTTTCCTTCTTTTAAAGCACACTCATATCGGCGCGGAGCAGAGATATCTGCCACAACAATTTGGTGAAACCCGACGTGATGGCGTCAGGACGTGGTGACGTCATGAGTGGGTTTTTTTTAGAGGAAAACATGAGCAACCAGCAGACGGAGGGAGATACCTGGAATAATCTATGACAACTAAGGATCCTAAAACTGAAAGGTAAAACGGACGCCTGTTTCTATCGAAGGTCTGTAAATTTGCTAAGCTAAAAGTTAGAGTTGTCAAGGATATTTCCAGGTGTCATTGACGGTATAATGCAATGCATATTTTAGCATAGATAGGTAAGTTATAAATAAATAAAGCAACGAGGTGTTAAGAGTACGATGAAAGGCCCCGTAGATTTTTCAGAATCATACGGCTAAACTCGTTAGCTACACGTGAAGCGATGAGGAGTGTAAGACGAAGGTGAAAGGCCCCGTGGGTTTTTTCAGAAATTGAGACGGCTAACCCATCGGGGATGTTCAGTGGTTTTCTAAAGACTCCATCCAGAACAAAACAGAATAATGCTTTTCAGTTTCATAGGAGCCTGCAGTTGCATTATATGTAATTAATCCAAGAGTAGAAACGCGAACTTCAAAAGCCATTGAAAGTAACGGATTTCTCTTGTTCTGTTGGGTTTAACGCCCATTCTGTTGAAAGAAATATCGCATCTTAAAAGCTGAACAGACAGCGTGGAGGATATATTTATGTGCATATATATATATATATATATATTATTGAACACAGGAAAGCCTTAGTCAGATAAAGAAATGCGAAGTCATAATGGAAGCACCTGGTTTCAAGAAAGCCCCCCTTTTTCCCCATTTTTCCTCTAATTGCTGAAGCAGCATGCCTGGACAATGGCTGCTGAGCATTGAATTTAAAGCAAGGAGTGAAAGATCAACGACTGATCTGAAGTTGGAGTGAATAACATTGAAAATTAATACATCAATGTGTGATTTGAGGTGATAGATATTGAAATAAATAAGAAACTATAATTTGTTGTTTTTAGCATAGTTTTTGAGGTATACAGTTACGTCACATTGTGGTTTTAATGAGAAGTTTTGAGAACTGATTGTTACTATTGCATTGCATTGTGAATTTTGTGGTATTTGTCATTAACTGAGAATTGTACTTAATTATATTTCAGAGGAACTTAATTGCATACAGTAACGTTGAGGGAAAGTAAAAAGAGGTTTACTGAGTATATGAAGTACATGCAGGATCCATTCAAATTGAATATAATATTGGATTATTCTACCTAGATTAGACATACAAAGAGGACAATTTGTTAAACATTAAATAACAAACTCACTGTACGAAATATACATTGTAATGTTATTTAGGAGTTGTATTGATCATGCCACAGTGACTCTGAGTTGGTGGTTGTTTAATGTAGATAGGAAACTGAAAACGCAAACAATGTGTTTTTAAGTTTGTGAAGAAAGAGTAGAAAGTAAACAGAAGGTTTTGTAAGTTTGTCAGTCAGAGAGAAGCTGTTAAATGTTTAAACATTACAGAGGTGCTGCACGAGGCTAAAGGCCATCTCACACGGTTGGATAAACACAGAGGTGATTGATGAGAGAAGCTTGTGGACAGGAGCAGGCAGCCCAGAGAGAGAGACTAGGAACTATGATCAAATGATAGGACAAGAGATGTTGGGAAATGTAGGCTCACCTCTGTTATTGTGTGTTATGAACTGGCCTTGTCTGGTTACATTTTTATTGAAGCCAGACTACAAGTGGTATGGTTTAATTTGTATTGAACTCAGTCTTCAAGCAGTGTGGTTTTTATCCGCATGTGTTGAGTGTTCCCCTTCCCTTCCCCCACTCACAGGAGGCCAGTGCTACTGCTAAGCTAGTTGGCCAGCCAGTTGGCATTACTAGATGGTGAAATAGTTGGAGTAAAGATGGACACGAACAATGAGAGTAGATTAAGTTGTTTTGTTTTTCATGCTTTTCACCAAGGCTCATTTGAGTGGTTATTGTTTAAATATAGTGTTGTGTTATATTTCTGAACTATAATGTACCCACACGCATGTGGTTTATTTGTCACAGTTCATTTTAAAGTCAGCCACCTCATGGCTAGATCTCATCTCTGAGAGTCCATTGTGTTAATGTTAAGAGGTCCTTTTGTTCTTCAGGCCACATGTTCAGGATGATCCACATCCAAGTTATTTGACCCCATGAGGTCAAGAGATATGTTAGACCACAATCTTGTGTAAGACAAATCATTGTTCTTTTGTCACATTTTGAAATACATAAGATTTCATTTTGCTAAATCAATTTATCTATAATTGTTGTAGTGGGAGTTTGGTGTTTGCTAACATTTTCAGGAATGACATAGGCCTACACTTGGGTCAAATTACATGACTGTGATCTGATTGGTGTGCTCTGCAGGTTTACTATTGTTAAGTATGGAGGGGTTCTTTAATAGTGTGTGAAATATGTGGTGCTTGAAACATCTAGGTATTTAAATGTATAGAAGAAAATGGTTTCCTGAAAGAGTTATTTGGAGTAAACATGTTACAGTGGGTGAAAGCAATGTTTAGGGATATGGCAAAACCATTAGTTGACATTAATTGGATTTATTTTACCTCAGTGTGTTAGAATTAACTATAGGTAATGCGTCCCGAGACCTGGACTCTCTCTCTCTCTGTCTGTCATACGGCTAAGACCCCGACCCTCCAAGCAGACAGAGGACCTATCCCAACCAGGAGACTCCTCCTCCATCGAACAGACAGAGAACCCAAGCTGAACCAACAACAACAATAAGAACTGCATCCAGAACTGCATCCAGAACAATCTCCACCTGTGGCATCCAGAACCAAACCGCTTGCTGACAGGCAGAGATCTACTCTCATCAGTCCCTCAGACAGGGCATGAAGTTCCAAGCTGAGCCACGAGATTTGGCACAAGAGCAAAGTGTGGGACATGAGAGCAGAATCCACCCTCCATAAAGCAGCAGAGAGACTGTGAAGGAGGAGATGAAATGCAAAGCAGTGCAAGAACAGTGGCATGATGGGGGCTGCAGATGTAGCTGGGCAGATGGCTGCCTCAAAGAGTTACAGCTTATGGACAAAGGGGGAGGAGTCAGAATCAGAGGAGTTGGTCGAGAATGTGAGGAGGCCAGGGTCGCGGCTTGAGATAAACCAGAGGAGAGGAGAAGGGAATCAATGGGAATGAGTGAGTTTACACATAAACACACTTATTATAAGCGCACATTTAAAGAACTTGAATTGACTTGATAAATAAGTGAAGGTAAAAAGTTGTATTAACCATGAATTAATCAATTGGTAAATTAAAAATAGCAGTAAAGAGGAAACTATTAAGGTAAAATGAGAATCATCCTAAAACACACTGAGGGACAAAGGGGGATATTTGACAGAATAGAACCATATTCTTCAATCTTTTCATCATGTTAACAAATCATTCTTCAAGAGATTTTTATTCACTTGTGAATAATGTAGTGATCTTAGTTGTTACAATGTTGAACACCATTAAAGGGATAATTTTAGGAACCGCTCTATAAGACAAACCTTTATTTGAATGGATAATGTTAAAGGGAGAGATAGTGCCAAGCCAAATATAATTCCAATCTATAGAGTATTGATTTCACCATTGTGGCATGGTTATTACCATAGGAGGGCTTTAGGATGGAAATATGAAATTACTTCTGTTTTTAGATCCTTGATAAAGTAGGGAGTAATTGTTGCATGTTCGGACACCCAAGGTTCCACACACTGCTAAAGAGTTTAACATTGTTTTTAAGTAGACCAGAATTGAAGATAAATGGGTTTAATGAGCTATGAAATGCAGAGCTACACAGATCCTAGTAATGTTTTGACACAAGATAATAGTTAAGTACACAAGTTTCTGAAGTAGATCTATTAGACATTTTAATACTAATTAGTTGTAAATGAACTGCAGTAGTAGTACTATAAGGAAGTGACATTTTTTTGGCTAACACTTTTCAGGGAATGTGGGGAACAGCTGTTCCGATGAAAAGTTAGAGATATCTGGAAAATTATAGTTGTAATCATGAATTAATTAATGATGGCGCTCCATATATGACAGATTTTTGTAGACAAAGGATACTGGCCTATGCTGAAATATCAAAGTCTCTGCAGAGCACGACACATGGCCAAAAAGACTGAGACCAACTGACCTTTGACCCTGACCGACAGTGTAACTTGAGAAGACACTGTCAATGACTGACTCTGGGGTGACTCTGACCAAGCTTGACTTTACAACCTGACAGTGTGAGTGTGAGCGTGAGTGTATGTCTGCATGTGATCAGTGCAACTGCATGATTTAAAACAATGACTAATCAAGCATGCTTTTGGACTAACACATTATTCTGGGGCTCAACACAATTCCACAGAATTGGAAAACCGCACTTGTGCACTCCCGCAGGAGTTTGCAGAATGTGAAACTCAAACTAAAACATGAAGATTCTGTTTCTTTTAGGACTGAAAGATGGAGAGAAACACTTCATTTCACTGAAGTGTTTACTCTGGAAATTATGGATGTACATTTGGGAAAAATGTTGGGTATTTTCTTATAATCCATTATTACCTGAAGGTTTTCTTCCTATACAGGATTTTGGTTACACATGAGTTCTGTGTAAAAAGGGGGAGTGTAAACTTCACAATGTACATTTTTCATTTAGGGACTGAAGGGAACCTGCTGCCCCAACTCGATTGTTCAATCTGACCATTGATTGACAGTTTTAGAATGGACCTGCTCCATATCTGGGGATAAGATACTGTTTGATGAATGTTGACATGTTTCTAATATTGATTGAGTTATAACGGGTAACACAGATGCAGAATCAGTGGCCAAGGGGCTACTGTGAGAGATGTAAGTCCAGAATGGAATACTGAGGAAGTTGACCGGTGGGTAATGTTTCAACAGGTATTAAAGTAACTGAGGTTTGAAATGTACAAAGAACATATTACAGTTAAAGCTAAAACATAGTAATGTAATGAGACATAATGTAATTTAGACAACATCATATAACTAGCTTGGTAAAGAAGTAAAAGCCATAGACTTTATTGTTTAGTGATAGCGCAGAGTGAAGCAGCTAGGACCCAAACGCAGATAACACTTGATAATACCTTTATTGCAAGGGCTCTTATCTAATATATAAACTTTCAACAAACAAAACACTCTACGGTGAACCAGGTCACAAACAAAAGAAGCACCAACACTGAACACAGCACGAGACAAGACTAAATACAGGGAGGGATAATCACAAGACGAGAAACAGCTGGGCAGGGGAGGAGAAACACAAGGGCCACAGGTGAACACAATCAGCTAATGAGACACAGGTGAGGAAACTAACGACAGGAGGAAAAACACAGGGAAAAGGACCAGACAATAACCCAGGAGGAAAACATGACAGAGCAGTGAAAACACCCAAACCTAGACATAGACCCGTGACCTGACATGACAACCGTGACATAACCCCCCCCTCAAGGGACGGATTCAAGACGTCCCTAAACCCCAAAACAAAAATCCAATAAAGTCCAGCAGGGTGGGTGGAGGGGGTCCGGAGGACGGGACTAAGCTGACCGCTCAGGAGCCCAGTAGGGGACCAGGAAGGGATCTCGGGCGGACGGCCCGGGGGCAAGGCAGAGTCTAAGGTGGGGAACTCGGGCGGTCGGCCCGGGGGCAAGGCAGAGTCCAAGGTGGGGGTCTCGGGCGGACGGCCCGGGGGCAAGGCAGAGTCCATGGTGGGGAACTCGGGCGGACGACCCGGGGGCAAGGCAGAGTCCAAGGTGGGGGTCTCGGGCGGACGGCCCGGGGGCAAGGCAGAGTCTAAGGTGGGGAACTCGGGCGGACGGCCCGGGGGCAAGGCAGAGTCCAAGGTGGGGAACTCGGGCGGACGGCCCGGGGGCAAGGCAGAGTCCAAGGTGGGGGTCTCGGGCGGACGGCCCGGGGGCAAGGCAGAGTCCATGGTGGGGAACTCGGGCGGACGACCCGGGGGCAAGGCAGAGTCCAAGGTGGGGGTCTCGGGCGGACGGCCCGGGGGCAAGGCAGAGTCTAAGGTGGGGAACTCGGGTGGACGGCCCGGGGGCAAGGCAGAGTCCATGGTGGGGCGAAGGCCACAGCGGGCGAACTCAGGGGGCCGAGCATGAGGGCGAAGACCAGACAGCTCCGGAGGCCGGGCAGGACCCGGTGTCGGCCGGACAGGAACCGGAGCCGGCGGGACAGGCTTCGGCAGGATCCCCCACGGAAGAGGACCAGGAGTTGGCAGGACCCCCAGCAGGAGGGTGGACGACGGGACCTCCAACGAGACAGGACAAAGGGTTGGCAGGACCCCCGGCAGGAGAGTAGTCGGCGGGGCCTCCAACGGGACAGGACACAGGGTTGGCAGGACCCCCGGCAGGAGAGTAGTCGGCGGGGCCTCCAACAGCCCAGGACATAGGATTGGCAGGACCCCCGGCAGGAGAGTAGACGGCGGGACCTCCAACGGCACAGGACATAGGGTTGGCAGGACCCCCGGCAGGAGCGTAGTCGGCGGGACCTCCAACGGGACAGGACATGGGGTTGGCAGGACCCCCGGCAGGAGAGTAGTCGGCGGGGCCTCCAACAGCACAGGACATAGGATTGGCAGGACCCCCGGCAGGAGAGTACACGGCGGGACAGGCTTCGGCAGGATCCCCCACGGAAGAGGACCAGGAGTTGGCAGGACCCCCAGCAGGAGGGTGGACGACGGGACCTCCAACGAGACAGGACAAAGGGTTGGCAGGACCCCCGGCAGGAGAGTAGTCGGCGGGGCCTCCAACGGGACAGGACACAGGGTTGGCAGGACCCCCGGCAGGAGAGTAGTCGGCGGGGCCTCCAACAGCCCAGGACATAGGATTGGCAGGACCCCCGGCAGGAGAGTAGACGGCGGGACCTCCAACGGCACAGGACATAGGGTTGGCAGGACCCCCGGCAGGAGCGTAGTCGGCGGGACCTCCAACGGGACAGGACATGGGGTTGGCAGGACCCCCGGCAGGAGAGTAGTCGGCGGGGCCTCCAACAGCACAGGACATAGGATTGGCAGGACCCCCGGCAGGAGAGTAGACGGCGGGACCTCCAACGGCACAGGACATAGGGTTGGCAGGACCCCCGGCAGGAGCGTAGTCGGCGGGACCTCCAACGGGACAGGACAAAGGGTTGGCAGGACCCCCGGCAGGAGACTAGTCTGCGGGACCTCCAACTGGACAAGACATGGGTTTGGCAGGACCCCCGGCAAAGGGCTAGTCTGCGGGACCTCCAACTGGACAAGACATGGGGTTGGCAGGACCCCCGACAGAGGGCTAGTCTGCGGGACCTCCAACTGGACAGGACATGGGGTTGGCAGGACCCCCGGCAGAGGGCTAGTCTGCGGGACCTCCAACTGGACAAGACATGGGGTTGGCAGGACCCCCGACAGAGGGCTAGTCTGCGGGACCTCCAACTGGACAGGACATGGGGTTGGCAGGACCCCCGGCAGAGGGCTAGTCTGCGGGACCTCCAACTGGACAAGACATGGGGTTGGCAGGACCCCCGGCAGAGGGCTAGTCTGCGGGACCTCCAACTGGACAAGACATGGGGTTGGCAGGACCCCCGGCAGAGGGCTAGTCTGCGGGACCTCCAACTGGACAGGACATGGGGTTGGCAGGACCCCCAGCGGAACCTCCAACGGTACAGGACATGGGGTTGGCAGGACCCCCGGCAGAAGACTAGTCTGCGGGACCTCCAACTAGACATGAGTAGGGGCTTGAGTGGGGACTCGAGAGAGGGCTTGAGAGGGAACTTGAGAGGAAACTGGAGAGTGGACTCGAGAAGGAACTCGAGAGGTGACTCGAGAGGTAACTCGAGAGGGGACCTGAGAGGGGACTTGAGAGGGAACTCGAGAGGAGACCTGAGGGGAAACTTGAGAGGTGACTCGAGAGGACACTGGAGAGTTGACTTGGGAGGTGACTCGAGAGGACACTGGAGAGTTGACTTGAGAGGTGACTCGAGAGGACACTGGAGAGTTGACTTGAGAGGTGACTCGAGAGGACACTGGAGAGTTGACTTGAGAAGGAACTCGAGAGGTGACTCGAGAGGTAACTCGAGAGGGGACCTGAGAGGGGACTTGAGAGGGAACTCGAGAGGAGACCTGAGGGGAAACTTGAGAGGTGACTCGAGAGGACACTGGAGAGTTGACTTGGGAGGTGACTCGAGAGGACACTGGAGAGTTGACTCGAGAGATAACTCGAGAGGGGACCTGAGAAGGGACTTGAGAGGGAACTCGAGAGGAGACTCGAGAGGTAACTCGAGAGGAGACCTGAGAGGGGACTCGAGAAGGAACTCGAGAGGTGACTCGAGAGGTAACTCGAGAGGGGACCTGAGAGGGGACTTGAGAGGGAACTCGAGAGGAGACCTGAGGGGAAACTTGAGAGGTGACTCGAGAGGACACTGGAGAGTTGACTTGAGAGGGGACACGAGAAAAGACTCGAGAGGGGACCTGAGTGGGGACCTGAGAGGGAACTCGAGAGGTGACTCGGGAGGGGACTTGAGAAGGGACCTGAGAGGGGACTTGAGAAGTGTCTGGAGGGGAAACTTGAGAGAGTTGGTTCGCCAACAGAACACGGGGTGCTGGAGTCGGCCGGTACGCCGACAGGACACGAGGAGCTGGTGTAGGCTGGGGAGCCAACAAGAGACGAGGTGCTGGAGTCGGCCGGTACGCCGACAGGACACGGGGAGCTGGTGTTGGCTGAGGAGCCAACAAGACACGGGGAACTGGAGTCGGCCGGTATGCCGACAGGACACGGGGAGCTGGTGTTGGCTGGGGAGCCAACAAGAGACGAGGTGCTGGGGTCGGCCGGTACGCCGACAGGACACGGGGAGCTGGCGTCGGCCGGTATGCCGACAGGACACGGGGAGCTGGCGTCGGCCGGTATGCCGACAGGACACGGGGAGCTGGCGTTGGCCGGTAAGCCAGTCCTGGAGCCGAAACTGGAGTCGGGACCAGGGGTACTGGAGCCGGTACTGGAGCCAGAACCATGGCTGCTGGGGCCGGAACTGGGGCTGGAGCCATGGCTCTTGGGGCTCGGGCTGCTAGCTTGGCCTTGCGACTCCTTTTAGCAGCCGCCTGAATACTCCGTGGACCTCCATAAGCCAGACGAGTACCCGAGAACGGATCCTGGACAGGAGCAGGAAATGGGGAAGAAGCCGGGGCTGACTCCAGACGGAACCCACCAAGGCGTATGGTGCCAGGTTGGGAATCGGGAGGCAGGGAGCTAGCATGCCTGGGGCTAGCAGGCCGGGAATCACGCACCGTGAGGATCTTTGAAATCCAGCCAGGTAAGAACTTCACCAAACCTGGTTTCTCTCTAGCCATTTGGCGCGCCTCCGACAACACAGCCTCTCGCTGCTGAAATCCGGGTGCTCTCTTCCATCGATCCGAGCAGTTAGCCAAAAAAAAGGAAAAATTCAATAATTCCCACTCGAACGGATCTGCTGGGCCCATTTCTGGTTGGTGCTTTCTGATAGCGCAGAGTGAAGCAGGTAGGACCCAAACGCAGATAACACTTGATAATACCTTTATTGCAAGGGCTCTTATCTAATATATAAACTTTCAACAAACAAAACACTCTACGGTGAACCAGGTCACAAACAAAAGAAGCACCAACACTGAACACAGCACGAGACAAGACTAAATACAGGGAGGGATAATCACAAGACGAGAAACAGCTGGGCAGGGGAGGAGAAACACAAGGGCCACAGGTGAACACAATCAGCTAATGAGACACAGGTGAGGAAACTAACGACAGGAGGAAAAACACAGGGAAAAGGACCAGACAATAACCCAGGAGGAAAACATGACATAGAGCAGTGAAAACACCCAAACCTAGACATAGACCCGTGACCTGACATGACAACCGTGACATTTAGGTCATTATGGGGATATACATGTCATCTAAATTCAAAGACATTTGATGACAGTTTGTTGGAATTCTGTATTCATTTTTTCAGCTTGATAATATCTAAGCACTGACCGGTAGAAGCAGTATCACCAGGAAATCATTCACTTTGTCAGTATCATGATTTTGGTTGTTTTTTGAATCCATAACATTAGTGTGTTTCTTTACCAGAAACATTAGCAGTTCATATTATATTTAGATTTTAAATGGGATCTCAAGGTTTCATTAAGAATAACACAGACGCTTGTCAGAAATTCAGAGCTATTGAAATATGTTATTTGGTTCACCTAGAGATGTTGGAGTTTTGTTTTGTTGCCATAGGCCAAGTATTAAGATTCTGAAGCTGCACTGGCAGATAGGAGGTCTACAACTAATTTAGAAAACCTGTTCACAGACGTCTGTTATTTTTAAGAGACCCCACCAACAGGCTCCAAGCTGCTTACGCAATGGTGGGTCAAACAGCAGAGGGCCCCGGAGCCCTGAGCGTAGGCTTGAGGGATTTGTATCAGATTTTTCCACACAGGTTGGTGATGCAAAAAGGGGGACCCGAGACGCAGGAGGCGGACACAGCAGAGTTCGTCTGGCTGAAGGTCATCAGGACAAAGTGGCTCAACCCCAGGCTCTCCGACCCCGACCGAGTGACCCAGCGGATCTCTCATGCCGTCCGCATAGGAGGAAAGGGGGACAGCTCGTACCACGGGAGCCAGTGTGCGGCGGGGAAACCACCTGCTAGGACCGGGGACGACATCAGGATGGACGTGACCCTCGCAGAGGAGGTCGACTCGGAAGCAGCCATCAGTGGACGGGAGGAGCAGGATCCTGAGGACATCCCTACAGCAGACGACTCGGAAGCTGTCATCAGTGGACTGGACGAGAACGACCCTGAAGGCATCCTTACAGCAGACTACTCGGAAGCGGCTGTCAGCGGGATGGGGGACTTGTCGAGGCAGCAGAGGAGTCTACTTCTCTCTGATCAGTTCCACCAGTGAAGGGAAAGCCGCATCTCCCCCTCCCTATCAGCTGCCCCTTGTTGGCGTATTCCTCTGAGGGGGGGGGGGCTGATGATTCACCACAGAAGGAGACTGCTTCCTAGTACTCAGATTGCCCTCTAGTGGTTCCTTCACTGCCATGGAAGATGGTGTTCTGTTCCCAAACGTTCAAGTACTTTGGGTCTCAGTTTCTGATAGATGTATACAATATTGGGGGACAGACACAGTAGAAAAGAATGATAGTAGATATGTTTCAAAATGCCTTGTGTAAGTTTATCTCTTGAGAGATAAAAAGGGGGAATTGAAGATTATTATCATCTGATATTTGGGAAGAGTGTTACATTTGAAATAGCAGAAAGTCTTGTTGCAATTTCCAGATATTGAAAGAGGCCCCTGGAGTTTCTCTGGTAATTATCAATAGTAGCAGTTAAGTGAATACTGTTCAAACAATACCTGTGTTTGTGTTTTGTATTGATTTCTCTGTTTTATCCTTTTATAAATGTGAGGACTGAAATTGCTCCAAACATTCTGGGGTGCTTGGAGTAAACAGGTTTTATTGCTCTGTGGGGGAGGTGTAGTTAGGCAGGACAGTGGGCTAGTTGGATGATTGTACCTTCTGCTTAAGATCTCCAGTATGTCATGTTTCAGGGAAGTCTACATATCTTGAATAGTATATGTGTGTGTTTAATTACTTTGTATTCATAACAAGCAGTCTGTGTAACCAGAAGCTGGAAATATGAGAGTATTGATAAGTATATCTTTGTGAACAAGGGGATATTCTTCAGACACAGCTCAAGCCTCTGGAATGTGTAGAAAGGTGGGGGTGTGAAAATCTATGCAGGAAAAGGAGATAACGGACACCAGATGTTTTTTATTATCAGCTCAGAGACACTAGTTTATTACCCTGGCTGGTTCGCGCTGATTTGCTATGACCACAGCTCCTCCCGTTTTATTTTCTGCATGTAAGCCTATTCTGGCTTTTAGTTCTCTCTCTTTTGCTGCTGCCGTCAAGATGAAAGGTTCTCCCGGCATTGGGACCAGAGCAGGGAGTGGGGCCCGAGTCCACTCCTTTGAAAGTGTAATGTATTCTTACCGTTTATCATTAAAACAGATTATTGTTTAACCCTCATCCTGGTTGTTTTGGGTTTTCCTTCTTTTAAAGCACACTCATATAGGCGCGGAGCAGAGATATCTGCCACAACACTAGGTGCTCTTCTTTTTTTTTTTTTAAAGTCTATTGATTTATTAGCTTCAGCTGGGTGCTTTTGTTTGAGATGCCGATCAATTTTAGATGGCTTTAGACCAGGGGTCTCCAACCTTTCTTCATCTGAGAGCTACTTTGAAAAAATGAAAGTGGCCAAGAGCTACTTGCATCACATCGCTTACATTTATTCACATAGCCCTCATCAGTTGAATTAAGCAATAATTTTGTACACGTGTGAAATCTTAACTTCACATCAAGGTCCAAGAAAACGAAAATGTCTCACATATTATTATGGCCCACATAGTTAAGTACATCACTGAGAATTCACATACATTTCCTTAATCACCACCTTACAAGCATTTCACTATTTTTTACAGTTAGTGAGATGAATGGCGCTGCATGGAGTCCACCATAGAGGTGTATGCTGAAGTGTACCCACTCTAATAGAGTCATTTAAATGTTCATCAGTCAGTCTTGTTCTGTATTTAGATTTCATGACATTCATGTCAGAAAAAGCTGCTTCATAAAGGTATGAAGAACAGAACCAAATAAAGCAGACATACTCAGTGCTGCTTGGTGAATGTTATTATAGTTTTCTGGGTCTACAAGGCTCCAGAAATGTTGTGAGTTTTGCTGAGACTTAAGCTGAACATTATTTTGGAGATCTCCACAGGATAGTCACTGAACAGTTCAGCCATATTTTTCTTCTTCTTCTTCTTCGTCTTGACATTAAATTATAAACCATAATAAATCAATTGTATAGGTCTAGTCTCCATATATCTGTGTGTGAAATTGTTTCATCCTCAAAAACAAAAAACTAATACTTCTGCAGTCTAGCTGCAACTTCTAGCTACGGTCTTCTGTTAAAAGAAAGACACTGAATGTCTTGAATGTGGCATCACACACATGACTTGAGTCTGAACACAGCAGACAACAGGAGTCTTTACAACAGCATTATACAAACAAAAATAGTGCTTGTGGGTGCACACTTACATTCCCTGTCTTACTGTTACATAATAAATCCCATGAATGTATGAGATTAAGTCAGCTTCATCATATCTCAATCAGTGATTAAATGAATAATAAAGTTTCTATCGGGTTACTATCAGCCATTATTTTCAGGGAGGGGGCGGGGTTTGGAGGAACGCAGAGGAGACAGTGATCGCGGAAGCTTTCCTCCTGCCTTCACAAACTTTACACACATATTTATGAACTGAAAATAGCAAGAGGACATTCATACTCTGCAATCCAAGACTTGATTAAATCCACCAAAAACCTGACATGGCGATAACGAGTGTTTTTCAAAAAAAAAAAATCCCTCCCTGTGTGTCTCTGAGCCGCAGCGACACGGACTGATTCAGAGCGGGTCATTCTGCTGTTGGTTCTGGACTGGTGTTGGTGGAGAAAGCAGACTTCTCCGTGTGTGGTGTCGCTGTGCCGCTGTCACGTCTGTTCCTTGATCACTGCGGCACCGACCAATTTGATATTTGTTTGACAATTCTAAAATAAAAAAACTTTATTGTCCGGCCGCGGCCGAAAAATCAATAAGCGACCTTACTACGCTATAATCGATAATCGAGCGGCGAGCTACTGAAAAGCTGCCCGCGAGCTACCGGTAGCTCGCGATCGACGTGTTGGAGAGCCCTGCTTTAGACACTCGTTGGCGAGGATCTCGAGGCAGAGAACACATTTAGGTACATCACGCAACTTTATGTATGATGGCTCATACCTCCGAGTTTTAGACAGCCAGGTATTTCGTGGCTGTGAATCTTTTGCAGTGGGGGCATCTTCATTCTGATTGTCAGATGGTGTTTTTCTTTTAAAATATTTGTCCATTTGATCCTTTAGCAGGAGGTAGCTAGCTAGTGTTCACACAGCAACTCAGTTACACTCTCAGTAGCGAGATCTCAATTCTGATTGGCTTGAAGGGTGGTCGTGTTGTTTACATTTTTTTTTAAATAATATTACAAAATTAATATATTAAACGATTGGGCATCAAATGACACATAGATTGATAGATATGCAATTATTAATAACATCTAAAAAAACATATATTACATTATTACATTACACATTTTAACCCCTTTTTTCCCTTTCCCTCAACATTTTCGCGACCCCCCTGGCGCCCCCTGGCGGCCCCCCAGGGGGCTCGGGCCCCCACTTTGAAAAACCCTGGATTAGGAGATACACGGATCCAGTAATAATTGCGAGAGGACACATGAACAGGAATGGAGAATATACACATGTTTTAGCATGAGGGGCTAAAAAAAACAGCGATACTTAGCTCAAACAAAGTAAGATTTGCCTCCTCTTTGCATCCCTCGTGACTCCAACAGGACTCTATTGTCTTTGTCTGTCTGACGCTCCAGGAAATTGCTGCCTAAAATTGACACTAGTCCTGATTGCTGAGTTGTCACAGCTGTGGACCTACACCCTTTCAATTAGTTAACACTCTGCAGCTGATGGGCACCAGCTGGAACTGTCTCACTTCACACAATCAGCATAGCCTTCAAGGCTATTGAAATGCACTTTTTACAGACACATGTCAGACTAAACCCTTGTTACAGAGGTTTTAACCTGTTAAGCCCCATTCCCCCGCGGGCGGGGGGAAAATCACAACATCTGCAAGAAACAGCGTCTGAGGGCTTCTTAACATTCAACAACCTATGAATGTGTCATACCCACTTAACGGGAGAAACTCAGCTATCAGACAATATTAACAATTTTTAGCAAAACGAAACATAAGGGTAATAACAAAGGCTCTGAATTAGCCCTGAGCGAAAACATGCTAACACACTTAGCACAGAACTCACGTTAAAACACCCTTATTACTTATCGTATCTGCACAAACAAGGTATCGATTAGCAAGCTGAGATTGCACAGATTCAACAGATCATTACTGACCGATCCGAACTCGCAACATGAGAAGCTAACAAAGACATCACACCACGTAGCATTAGGTAGCCAACACGTCCTAATCCATAGGTTAATCCAATATGTCTGTGTCACTTTGAAATTATTTCTGATAATCCATCAGCAATAAACCTAGTTTTCAATTTTCAGATTTCAGAGCGTAAGATATCGCTTTGGGCAAACTGCGTGCACATAGCTCTCATTTCTCAATGGTAACGTTTGTGTGTATGTGGAAATTCCCCTTGGATTATATTGGCTCTAATGGTTCAAAAGAGATGTCAATCATCAAAATCGACCAATGGGTTCCAGAGAAACGGCAAATAAACCCATTTCCACCCAAATAACCCTAGAGGTTTTTGTGCTAAACCTCTCTAAAAAGGTCAAATGTCAATTGTTTTGCATCGATCTTGATACAGGGTACTTATTATATGTTATAGTTTGGATTCCTAAAGCTTTTAGTCTACTATCCCATCATTCAAGAGTGGTTTTCACTATAAGTACTGGTTTATTTTTGGACGGACACTATAATTTAAAATGTTTTACTATGTTCAATCTGAATTTACTTTAAAATAAAAAAAATCTATATTGATTCTGACTTTTCTACATCCAACTCACAGGTGTATCATTGCTTTGAGAAAAAAGATGATTCATTTACCCCTTTTAGAGTTATGGTAATTTGTTCTGGGAATGTCATTTTCCAGCCTGAGACCTGAAAAACAGGCTTGGGGCTTAACAGGTTAAAGCTATCAAGTCATATTACAAGAGAAAGGAAATTGCCGTTGCAGGAAAGATGGCCGGCAAAAAATCAACTGACTGTGTGAAAGTGAAAATTAATAGAATATCACCTCCCATCTTCAGAGCAATCTGACTAATATAACATTAGCATTAAGAAAGCTTACTTAGCTGACTTCCTGCACACAGCTGAGCATGGTCGCTTGAACAGTGAGCTCCCTTATGCCAACAGAATAAACTCCGCCTAACTCAAAAATTAAAACATATAAAACATCCTGGACAGTTGATAATGAGCGGAGGGTCAACAAAAGCAAGAAATAAGTAAAGCGAGAACCATTAGGTAAAGAAAAAACTAATAGTAACAAAGAAAAGGACAGGCTAACTACAGAAGCTAGCACAGCAATGGCTAAACCACAAGCTAATCTGGACAGCATTAGCAAGCAAATCGAAGCCATGCGAAGTGAGCTGAAAACCGACTTGACCATCTTTAATGGCACCAAATAAAAAATGAGCTGACAGAATTCAAAGAAGACATTAACCAGAAACTGGTAAAAATACACACAGAAGTTGGACAGCAAAATGATAAAGTAGACGCCGTTATGAATCGCACGGAGGAGTTTGAGCTCTGGAGTACCGAGGCAAAAAGTGCAGGAAATAATAAAAGAACACAAGTTTATGACTGAAAAGCTGGATGATTTGGAATCGAGATCCAATTTGAGAATATACGGCATACCAGAAGATGCAGAGCTGAAAAGTGAAATGGTGGCGATGTTTGTGGATAAATGGCTGCGGGACGAGCTGTCAATAGAAACAGATCTCCAGATTCGACGAGCCCACAGAGCCCTGGCACCGAAACCAAAATCGGGACAACCTCTGAGGTCGATCATCCTGAACTTTCTGCAGTTCCATGTAAAAGAGATGGTCTTGAAGAGGGCTTGAGAAAAGAAAACTGTCAAACTCGGAGACAATAAGATATATTTCGAGCACACCGCGAGGATACTGCTCCAACGCAAGGCATACGCGGGCGTTAAGAAGATCTTGAAGGGAGAAGGCATCCGCTTTCAGACACCTCTCAATAAGATGCGCATTCACTGGGCTAATGGAATGAAGAAATATAACAGCGCAGAGGAAGCAGCCAGCGATATGCGGGGAAGAGGATATGAAGTAGAAGATACCACCGCTACAAGAGGCCCCGCTGGCCGCGGCAGGCTCAAGTCCACGGGGATGGAGACGTCGGAAACAACAGAACCACACAGACAGGCAAATGGGCGAGAGGACTGCTGCGAGAATTCGAACATTAAGAAAACAACACAGAATGAAAGTCTTCTTCTTCAGCCTGACGCATAATGGAAAAAGATAAGAATATATCCTTGTAATGTTATTCAAAAACATTAAGAACTGTTAGTTTTTACATGAATACATATTGATATCTGGCATGTTGGCTTAAAAAGGGAATGAAACATAGCTGCCTATGATATAAGCCTAGTATGGGCAGTTTAACTCAATTTGGGTATTATCCTACTACTAGCTGGGGGCCCTTCCCATATGGAAGACTTTCCCCCTCAGAACAAGAGGTGAGTCAACATCTGAGGGTTGTTGACACCTCTATTTGGAGGTCGCCTTTTCTGTCTATAGTTACGTTTAGAAATGTTTTCTTGTTTTCAATGTTGTTAAGTGCCTATAGTTACCGCACCATCTCCCCCGTCTCCATCACCGTGCCTACGTCAACCACCTCCCCTCCCTTCAAGAAAGTATCTGCAGTCTCCGAAGCCTGATAAGGATGTGTGTGTACAAAATGCTTACTGATGTGTGCTGGGTCCAGGCTCAAGGGCGTATGGCACTCTCAACTCTTTCCAGGACATGCCAGGGCCCTGCCTGCCTATAGCTTTGCCGATATCTGTGTTGATAGGTAATAGATTAAGAGCGGTGAATCATCTTAGATACAGGAAGCACTCAAACGTTTGTGTGAGTTTATCTAATTTAGCAGTGATTCCATGTCAGCCACAGCTTGTTACAAAAAACATGACTTATAGTGTGTTTAACAAACTTAAACTAGCTTTATTAAATGTCAGGTCTTTGGCAGGAAAAACATTTTAAATCAATGATTTTATCACTGAGCACAATCTCGATTTTATGTTTTTAACAGAAACTTGGATTGAACAAAATAACAGTGCAGCTGTTCTTATCGAATCAACCCCTCCCAACTTTAGTTTTATGAGTCAGGAAAGAATGCATAAGAAAGGGGGTGGAGTTGCTATTCTGTTCAATGATTCCCTTCAATGCAGGAAGACATCTTATGGGAACTTTGCTTCTTTTGAATATGTGGCCCTTCAGCTGAAATGCTCCTCTCGAGCTCTGTTCCTAAATATCTATAGACCACCAAAATACTGTGCAAGCTTTTATGATGACTTTACTGAACTGCTGTCTATAGTGTGTATTGACTTTGACCGTTTAGTCATTGTTGGTGATTTTAACATCCATGTTGACAACCCCCAGGACAGAGGGGCAAAATAACTGTTTTGTGTTCTTGATAGCCATGGACTGACTCAGCATGTGACGGAGCCCACGCACAATAAGGGGCACACTCTGGACTTAATTATCTCAAAGGGTCTGAATATCTCTAAGGTTGTGGTGACTGATGTTGCGCTCTCTGATCATTCCTGTGTTTTCTTTGAGAGCTCTATTTCTGTTCACAAAAATGTTCAAAAAGAGGTAACCACAAAGCGATATTTAACTGAAAATACTAGGGAAATGTTTACTCAGAATTTTTCTTCCACACTTGCCCCTGCTAACATCTCAGTAAATGAGCTAGTAGATCATTTTAATTCAAAAATTAAAAATATTATAGATGCCATTTCTCCAACTAAGGTAAAGGAAGTGACTGGCAAGAAAATATCTCCATGGAGAAAGGCCATGACCGTGAGAGCAGAAAAAAGAGAGTGTCGAAAAGCTGAACGCAGGTGGCGAAAAACAAATCTCCAGGTTCACTTTGAAATCTATAAAGAGAGACTTGGCCTTTATAATTTGGAATTGAAAAACGCACGACAATCGTTCTTCTCTGACATCATTACCGAAAACAAAAACAACGCACGTGCATTGTTTGCTACCGTCGACAGACTAACTAACCCCCCAGTGTCAGTAGCCTCTGAATTTCTATCCACCAGGGCGTGCAATGATTTTGCCTCCTTTTTCACTGACAAAATTGAGAAAATCAGACAAGCAGTCAGTGCCTCTGCATCAGGAACAGCAAATGTGTTGTCTCTGTGTCCACTTAACATCAATTCAAACACCATGACACAATTCCATCAGATTAATGATAAAAACCTAGAGGACATTAATCAACTTCTGAAATCCTCCTCCTGCTGCCTTGATATTATTCCAACGGGATTTTTTAAAGATGTTTTGCCTTGCATGGCCTCAGATCTACTTCATATAGTAAACAAATCACTTCACTCAGGTATTTTTCCACAGGCCCTGAAAACTGCAGTCATTAAACCGCTCTTAAAAAAGAATAATCTAGATGCTTCAGTAATGAACAATTACAGGCCCATATCAAACCTGCCATTTCTAGGTAAAATCGTTGAAAAAGTTGTTTTTCAACAGCTGAGTAATTTTTTGCATTTAAATGACTGTTTCGATGTGTTCCAGTCAGGCTTTCGTCCAAACCACAGTACTGAGACTGCTCTTGTAAAGGTCTTTAATGACATCCACTTAAACACAGACAGTGGCAGAACTTCAGTGTTAGTATTATTAGATCTCAGTGCTGCGTTTGACACTGTTGACCACAGCATATTACTAGACCGACTGGAAAACTGGGTGGGACTTTCGGAAACCGTCCTAAATTGGTTTGAATCCTACTTAAAGGACAGAAACAACTTTGTTTCTATTGGTAAATACACATCTGAGTTGACAAATATGACATGTGGGGTTCCTCAAGGCTCCATCTTGGGGCCTCTTCTCTTTAACATCCACTGGCTCAGATAATGAAAAACAACAAAATAAGTTACCATAGCTATGCAGATGACACACAAATGTACGTAACAGTTGCAACAGGAGACTATGCTCCAATTCAAACACTGAGTAAGTGCATTGAACAAATCAATGACTGGATGTGTCAGAACTTTCTCCAATTAAACAAAGATAAAACTGAGGTAATGGTTTTTGGAGCCAAGGCAGAACGTATAAAAGTTAGCGCTGAGCTTCAGTCTGCAATGTTCAAAACAACAGATAAAGCCAGAAATCTAGGTGTAGTCATGGACTCTGACCTGAGTTTCAACAGCCACATTAAAACAGTTACTAAATCAGCCTACTATCACCTAAAGAACATATCTAGGATTAAAAGACTAATGTCGCAGCAGGATTTGGAAAAACTTGTCCATGCTTTTATCTTCAGTAGACTCGACTACTGCAATGGTGTCTTCACAGGTCTCACTAAAAAATCTATTCGGAAGCTGCAGCTGATTCAGAACGCTGCTGCTCGAGTCCTCACTAACACTAAGAAAGTGGATCACATCACTCCTGTTCTGAAGTCTTTACACTGGCTTCCTGTGTGTCAAAGAATAGATTTCAAAATACTGCTGCTGGTTTATAAAGCTTTGAATGGTTTAGGCCCAAAATACATTTCTGATCTACTGCTAAATTATGAACCATCCAGATCTCTCAGGTCTTCAGGGACTGGTCAGCTTTCTGTCCCCAGAGTCAGAACTAAACATGGTAAAGCAGCGTTCAGTTATTATGCTCCAAATATCTGGAACAAACTCCCAGAAACATGCAGGTCCGCTGCAACTCTGACTACTTTTAAATCCAGGCTGAAGACTTTTCTTTTTGTCGCTGCTTTTAATTGAACTATTCATATCTTAGACTGCACTGTAACTTTTATCCATGTATTTTTTCTTTTAATGTTTATCCATGTATTTCTTCTTTTAATGTTTATTTTATTAGCTTTTTAATGACTGATTTTAAATGCCATTTTCTTAATGTCTTTCATTTGTTGTAAAGCACTTTGAATTGCCTTGTGTTGAAAAGTGCTCTATAAATAAACTTGCCCTGCCTTGCCTTGCCTATAGTTATATCACTGTTAACCTGAGTGGGAGACACTACAAAATGACTGAACCAAAATCAACATGACTAATAAACAAGACGGAATGAAGCTTATGTCCCTTAACATTAATGGTTTGGGAAACCCGATAAAACGAGCAAAAAAGAAAAGTCACAGATTACTTTCCTACAAGAAACCCACCTTTCACAGATGGAACATGAAAAATTAAAACAATTTGGATTCAAAAACACCTTTTACAGCTCCCACTCTAACGCACGTAAAAGAGGAGTAGCAATTTTAATTTCTAATGCAGTCAAATTTGAGCACCAAAAATAAATAAAAGATAGAGAGGGACGATATATTATTGTGAAAGGGACAATTGACAAAACTAAAGTAACATTGGTGAACATATATGCACCACCTGAGAGTGATAAGTATTTCTTTGGGGCCTTGCTTGATCTGATTGCAGTAGAAACAGAGGGAATATGTATAAGTGGGGGAGATTTCAATTTGATAATGGATTATGATCTGGACACAACAAACTGTAAGAGAATTAAAAAACCTATTACAAAGCTGGTGAAAAACACTTGGGAAGAAATGGGATTCTTTGATTTATGGAGGGACCTTAATAAAAAAAAAAGGATTTCAGCTATTACTCGGCAGTACACTCAGTATACTCACGGATTGATTATTTTTGTATGCAGAAGGAAAATAGGGATAAAATACAGGACTGTCAAATTGGAGTGGCTGACGTGTCTGATCATTGTGCAATCTACTTGAATATTAAACTGGGGTGCAGACGGAAAGACACATTATGGAGATTGAATAACAAATTGGTTGTTGAACAAATCAAAGATGAAATACAGAAATACTTAGAGGAAAACAATAACGACAACACAGACCCAGCCATATTATGGGATGCATTAAAAGCAGTAATACGAGGAAAATTGATTTCTATTACAAGTAACCTCAAAAAGTAAAAGAAACTCAATATAATAATCTCACAGCCGACCTGAAACAATTAGAACAAAAACATAAAGAAAAAAGTGATAGAAAAACACAAAAACAAATCAAAGAGGTGAGAAACCAAATCAACAACTTACTACATCAGGATATGGAGATAAAAGCAAGATATCTTAAACAAAATTATTATGAATTAGGCCCCAAAGCTACAAAGTTGTTGGCAAGACGTTTACGAAAGCAACAGGCAGCAATCACAGTCAACAAACTACATGACCCTAAAACAAATCAACCTAAATATGAACCCAAAGAAATAGAAAATATTTTTAGAGATTATTACAAAGATCTTTACATGCAAACGTCTACAACAAATCATATGCGTACAAAGTCATTCCTAGACTCACTGGATCTGCCCTCTATAGGTAAAGTTCAAAATGAACGTATAACAGCAAAGATAACTATAGATGAAATCCATAAGGCAATCTGAAAACTGAAAACAAACAAAGCTCCAGGTAGTGATGGATTCTCATCTGAGTGGTACAAAAAACTAGAAAAAGAACTGTCCCCCTGCTACTAGGTGCCTTTAATTGGATCATGTCAAAAGAGGATGCTCTCCCCTCATGGAAAGAAGCAATTATTACAGTTATCCCCAAACCACTAAAAGATAAAGAATGTTGTCAAAATTATAGACCAATCTCAATTCTTAATGTTGATTGCAAGCTCTACACTACAATACTATCAACCAGGCTACAAGCAATAGTACCAGACCTCATAGATAAGGACCAAGCAGGCTTTGTTTCAGGTAGACAGACGCATGACAATATCAGAAGAACATTACACATCATACATAGAATACAAACAAATAAAATACCAGCAGCACTGATTAGTCATTTGTCAAAAATCATTTGACAGGGTCAATTGGGAATTTTTATATCTAACATTAGAGAAATTTGGATTCAGTAATAAAACAATTAAATGCATCAAGTCTATTTATAACAAACCAACAGCTCGAGTTAAAGTTAACCTGTCTGCCTCTTTTCCCCTACTCCCCCCCCCCTCCCACCTACCCGAATTGTAAAGCGACCTTGGGTTTCTTGAAAGGCGATATAAAAATATTATATATTATTATTATTAAAGTTAATGGCTCACTAACAGACAGATTTACATTGGAAAGAGGAACTAGACAGGGCTGCTGTCTCAGCCCTACCCTGTTTGCTCTATATATAGAACCATTAGCCCAAATGATCAGACAGGAAAATGCAATTGCAGGAATAGAAATTAGTCAACAAAAACATGTTATTAGCCTTTTCGCAGACGACGTCATGATCATACTGAAAGATCCAGTAAGCTCCTTTATAAAGCTAATGCAAATTATGGAACAATTTGGTGAATATTGAGGATATAAATTAAACATATCTAAAACTCAAATCCTTATGTTTAACTGCGCTCCAAATACAAAAATTAAATAATTAAATTTAAACTGGGAAGCTAAATCAATTAAATACTTAGGAATAAACATAACCAAAAATGTAGCAAAGCTGTACCAAAGCAACTATGAATGTATTGACAAACATATAAGGAAAGATTTTGAAAAATGGTCAACTTACCCGATGAGTTTTATTGACAGGATAAAGAAGAAGAAGATAGAAGATTCAACTTATTGTCATTACGTATTTCTATGTAACGAAAAGGTTTCTCTATCTATCTATCTATCTATTTCTACCCATCCTAGTGTTAGGAGCAGTGGGCTGCCATTATGTACGGCGCCCAGGGAGCAGTGTAGGGAACGGTGCCTTGCTCAAGGACACCTCAGTAGCACTTGGGCTTTCCGGAACTGGTGACTTTCCAGTTGCCAAGCCTAGTCCCTATGGACTTCGCCACCACCGCCCATAAATACAGTGAAAATGAATATTCTACCACGCTTGTTGTATTTATTTCAATCCTTGCCGATAAATATACCGCAGATTCAGTTCCAAAGCTGGGATAAGCTTATATCAAGATTCATATGGGGGGGTAAAGAACCTAGGATAAGATATACCACACTGCAATTGCTTAAAGAAAGAGGGGGACTGGCACTTCCAAACTTAAAGGAATATTATCATGCAGCACAACTACGTCCTCTCATTTACTGGTGCAACTCCGATTATATAGCCCGCTGGAAAGACATCGAAATACTTACATATGAGTCCCCAATTCAACCACTCCTAGGGCAAAGAGAAATACCTCCCCATATTAAAGAAAATGGAGACCTAGACCCAATAACAACATGTACACTAGAAAAATGGTATTCTATTATTAAACAATTGAAATTGGGAAGGGAACTTGGACTATTAGACTGGATAGCCTATGACAAAGGATTCAAGCCAGGAAGCTATGACTGTAGATTTAAGCAATGGACAGAAAAGGGTTTAACAGCCATATGCACGGTTATCCAGAAGGGAAAAATGAGAAGCTTTCAAGACCTGAAAAACCTCTTTGACCCAGAGAACAAAGACTTATTCAGATATATGCAAATGAGGGACTACTATACAAAAAAGGTTAAGAAAAATGAAGATGACATACAACCTATTGTAAAGATTATTGCACTTACCATGATGTTCCCAAAGTTGTGTCAACCCTGTATTCGTGCTTGATGAAAGCCAAAAAAGATTCAACATTCTTTGTAAAAACTAAATAGGAAAAATAACTAAACGAAAGGATCTCAGATGAGATGTGGTATGATATGTGGAAAATGCACCAGACCATTACACAGTCACACGGATGGAAAGAATTTCTGTGGAAAAACCAAATTCGTTTATTTTGCTCACTCAAAATCACTAGTAAAAAAAAAAAAACACTCAACAATCATGCTGGAGACTTTGTAAACATCAGGAACCTCACCATACACATGTGTTTTGGAGCTGCAGTAAAATACAACCTTTCTGGGACTGTGTACACTCAGTTATATGCAAGGTATTAGGCTATAGAATCCCTCGAACCTGTTTGGTATTATACCTGGGACATATGGAAGGATCTGTACATGTCGGAGATCAAAACCTGATCAAGATCATCCTAGCTGCTGGAAAGAAGGCTATCACTAAAAACTGGCTAAAGGTGGAAACACCAAGCTACAGACAATGGGTTCATATTATTGGTGATATCCTATTAATGGAGAAAATCACATACAAGTTGAAAGTAATGGAAGACACATTTCTTAAGGGCTGGGAAAAATGGTTAAGGTACATAACAAATTAGTCATAAAAAACCAAGCAATATTTGATAACTATGTAGATCGTCTCCGTACAGGCACTGCTCTCTCTGAAATGTAATATGTGTTGTGTTTAATTTTACCTTGTGAAAAAATCAATAAAAGAAAGTTTAAAAGAAAAAAAAGAAAGCTTACTTAAATATCTGCCACAAGTTAACATAAGTAGCCGGATCAAAGTAACATTACATACAGTCCGCGCCACTGTGAGTGCAGATGTCGATGTGTCCATTATAATTCACATCATATGACATCATAATGTATCATATATTTCCTTATCTGAGTCAGCTTCTTGAGCCGTATCTGGCCGTGCAACACTAACAGTGTCACATACTGTATGCAGAAGTATTATATTAAGCAACACATTAAGTTGACGAAACACTCGAGTCAAATGTAATTAAAGTCAGATCCACTTGTGTCTTAGACGGGGGGCAGTGATATCATAAACCTGTTAATGTACGCATTCAAACACCTTTTTTTTACCAGCTGTATTCACCTTGCTTTTATCCTGGATAAAGTGTTTAAGTCATGGATGTTAAAAGTTTAACGTCTTAATATTTGTCTAATATTATAGTTCACTTTTCATTCAGGAAGTATGACGCTGCGCTGTCAGTACGCTTCTCCATGTTTGTGATAACCCCGCCCCTTTTATGTGAACGTGCACATAACTAGATAGGGCAAAGCTGGCTTGAGTTAACGAGTTGATAACCAGCGTCGTAGGACCGCTTAGCGAGAGCGTGTTTCTGTTGGATTAACTCAAATTTATCAAGGTTATGTTGAACCGGCTTCGTAGTACAGGCCTCAGGAGCCACGTTTATTTATTATGACAAATGAAAGGGAGCAAGGTCATTGGACTTAATTGCATCTCACAGCAAGCCTATTTCCTTTATAACCGTTGGGAAGAATCAACATGATCACATGATGGATAGGAAGAAACAACATTTATTTTTTATAAAACATGACGTTTTGGAATATTTCAAATATAATAAAATTCCAGAAAACATATTATTTAATATGTTTATGCTATGATTCTAAGCTTCAACAATCCACAAAACTAACTGTCATATTAGTTATAAATCCCAATATTAATATGAAATGCTTTGATCACAGCTGAATTGTTCCCAAACTCTGTTGATGTTACTTTGTGAAACGCTTCCTAAAAACCTTTTTTTTATATATATATATTCATGTATTTCCTCTTGTTAATTCTGCATTTAATGTTATACCTTTACGCAAAAAGAAACAACTCAAACTGCTTTTTTTTTTGTAAAGCACTTTGAATTGCCTTGTGTTGAAAAGTGCTATATAAATAAACTTGCCTTGCCTTGCCTTGCTTTTTTAAAGCAAGTCTGTGCGTTGTTTTCCTAATGCACCTTACAGAGTGTTTCATTTTCCTAATGTACTGTACCTCAATTTTTAGTCAACATTTTGTAGTAAAGTGCATTGTACCGTAGGAGTACCAGTGCACAAGAAATGGAAACCCTACTGGCAATGTAATGGTCTCCACCTCGCTCACAGATCCTACCTGGTGCTGATTGTTTGAGCACACAACATTAAAATGCAAATTCACATGAATGGCCCCCTGCTGGTCCAGCGGTAATGATGCTGCACAAGGCCATTACTGTTTCTGGGGCACAGTGGCAAAAGGAAATAAGAGACAACTGTACTACTTGTGCAGTCTGCTGTTCAGATTGTCCTGGGGATACAAGTTCCATGAGAACTCATTTAGTGTAATACCCTTATCGGAATCTACTTCGAGCAGCAGCCACTTACACCTATATCATTCCACAAAAGCTAAAAAGCTTTGGTCTACCTCCAAATTGTTGACACTGAGGCAAAGTAGAAGGTAAATAACTGTATATTCTGCTGTATTTAACCCCATCTGACCCCACAGCCTCACTGCAGCATCAATTAAAGTGATTGCTTTTCTCAATTGTTCCCCCTGTTGTTTATGCTATCAACATTTTAGTCCAATTGCAGCCATCATAATTCATCCCTGAGGATGCAAAGTCCTCACACAGGCATTACAAACACAGAATGAAACAAAGCTAAATGAAGGTCTGAACGCCCTGCTTTGTTTGCTCTCTCTGTGTCCTGCAGCACCGTGGTTTGACTCTACACTCCCAGTGGGCAGCCGCCTTTTATAGACGCCTCCCGTTTTCTTCTCATCTCTCTTTGTTTTCAAGCTGCTGCTCACATCTGGGATCACACACGGTTTTGTTTTTGTCCGCTCCTTCTGTCTCTGTTCGTCTCTCCCTCTCCCTCTCTGCCCCTGACTCATCACAGCCAATGACCTGCTTTCCTCTGTGCCCAGGTTCCTAGGTTTAGCTGTGCCCTCTATGGCTTTATCTTTCTTCTGTTTGTCTCCAAGGTCAAACGCTTTCTAGAGGAAAACCAAGTTCAAGTATTTCAAGGAAATAGAACCCCCTCAAACTCTTCAATGAGTTCAAATAACTGGGATCCTTCATCATGGACTCCAGGAAATAATTGAAAATGCAAAGCCTGTGCGGCATGCAATAATCTAGACGCAATCAAACTCAAACTGTTTAGTACAAACATCCTGGAACCTTAATGTTGGACAATAAAAACCCACCACTACACCAGATATACGGCAACATCCCACATCTACAAGCGGCTAATTCACTGGCAGACATTTGCTGACCACTCTGTTTTCGCTGAGGGCTCATTTGGACACTTGTGTTTTGTTTCGGTAAAAATGGCTCATATCGGCAGGTAGCTGAGTTTCTTCCCCGTTAATTGAGTGTGACACATTCATAGGTTTTTAAATATTAAGAAGCCCCCAGACGCTGTCTCTTGCAGTGACGCGTTTTTTCCGCCCGAGGGATGGGGTTAAAGGGGACCTATCATGCAAAATGCACTTTGTGATGTCTTTTATACATACATATGTGTCCCCGGTGCGTCGGGGAACTCACGCAGCGTCAGAAAATAAAACACTCTCTCTTTTCATCCGTACTCAAATCTTTTAAAAACGGGTGTACAACGAGCGGATACAGATTCCATCCGAACTGACGTCAAATCGACAGTGGACCCACAGAAAGTTGCTATCAGAAACAATGCCTGACGTGTTTTGGACGTAATCTCGTCTTTGTTTACATTAGCAAGCCTCGCTAACACTCAGAGCTAACCTGTACTGTGTAGAGCACATGTGTTTAAAAAGCAGGAAATAAAAAAATAACTCACCTTGTGATAAACCTGCAAGAGAAAAAGCATTTGAGCTCCATACTATTTCAGAAATAATCCTTGACGTGGTTTAAACAGGATGGCGTTTTATCACAGCAGAATTTAAAGTGGACCTATCATGCTATATTTGAATAATATATTGTAGGGCCATACCTATATAAAACATGTCTGTGAAGTTTTTTTTTCAAAATACCAAACAGATCATGCATTTTAGCCATGCCTCATTTCGCTCTATTTGCTCTATTCCAGCCCTGTCTTCACAAGGGCTTATTCCAGCCCTGTCTTCACAAGGGCTGATTCTGTGGCAAATGAGCTACAGCTGACCACGCCCCCCTGCAAAGGAGGGGGGCATGTTACCATGCTGTTACTATGCTGTTACCATGCTGTTACCATGCTGTTACCATGCCATGTAACCTCTCATTCCCCTGATAGGTGGAGAGTTTCCCATATAGGCGGAGCTCCTTGTTTCTGATGTCAGAGATATTTCAAATCTGTATCAGTCTGTATCAGATCCGTTGCAGTCCCGTTTTTAGAGATTTGGGTATGGAGGAAAAGAGAGAGGGTTGTGTTTTCTTTCACTTGGTGAGTTCCCTGACACACCGGGGACACATATTCATGTATAAAAGACGTACAAAAGTGCATTTTGCATGATAGGTCCCCTTTAATTTTATCTCCGGTAGAATTCTGATCAGGCATTAGCTCCACCTCCTCTTCTTTTCTTTTTTTCAAGCTAAGGACCCAAGATCCGCGTTTCTCTAAGAGGGGTTTGAGCATTGAGGGGCATTGATGTTTGTTGAATGTTAGTACTCTGGCACCTGTGAGGAAAGGCCCTCCGAATTCATGCAGGACTAGTTGAAGTATACGAATGTCGAAATGAGAAAATGAACTGTTTTGGTGAATGAAAGTTTGAATGTGATTTTTATTAACAACGGTCTTTTATGAGGAAAGACCTCTAAATTCTATAACAATCACAACTGAAAAGGGCAGTTGAAGTTACAATTTATGGTACAGGTAATATGTAAGGACACCTCGGTAGCACTTGGTCTTGCCGGGACTTGAACTGGTGACCTTCTAGTTGCCAAGCCAAGTCCCTATGGACCGTGGTACCGTTAAGCTCCGACGTTATCGGTCTTTTTATCGCACTGGATACATATAAAAAAGATATGTCATATGTATTATTGTTACATAAACATTATATTGCAGTTTTAGTTTTCTAATAAGACTACAACATGCGTCTATGATGTATTTTCGATACTTCCAATCCAGACGAGAGATCTCTCTCCCTTTTTGTGTGCGAGGGGGCGGGGCAGTTTACACACACTCAGCTGCTACATGCATGCAACACACACACACAGTTTTTTTGTTGTTGTTTTTTACAGTTCTATAAGTTCACATAATTTACGATTTGTTTAATTAATTTACCTTTTTCTTTTCTTCAAAATAACCGATAAGAGTACTGTTAAAGGACCGGATCGATAAGCGGTATCGATAAAAGTAGAAGTACCGTTAAAACCTTAACGATACCCATTGTTGAGATCTTCATAGATGTCAATGTCGGACACCGTAATCTTCTCTGGTCCCCTCCCCAATCTGATCAATGATGACATGTATAGCCGCATGTCATCATTTCAGCGCTGGTTGTCTTGGTGGTGCCCAGCAAACAATGTGGGCTTCGTAAATAATTGGACAGCCTTCTGGGGAAAACCTGGTCTGATTAAGAGAGACGGCATTCATCCTACTTTGGAAGGTGCAAATCTCATTTCGGCAAACATTTCAGGGCTTTGTGGACTTAATCCATGACAAACTGGAGTTGAGACCAGGAGGCGGAGTCGCAGTCTTACACGCTTCTCTGCGCTCTCTCCTAGGCAGTCATCCATAGGAATCCCGAACCCAATAAAATACCCAATATTAGCGGTGTGTGTGTCTGCCCAAGGACAATTTAAGGTAAAACCTAATAGAGGTGTCATACATAATAACCTAATAAAAGTAAATGTAACAACTACTACAGTGCAACAAAACAGGAATATTAAATGTGGTCTCTTAAACATAAGATCTCTAGCATCTAAAGCAATATTGGTAAATGATTTAATATCAGATTATAATATTGATATATGCTGTCTCACTGAAACTTGGTTGAGACATGAAGAATATGTCAGCATAAATGAGGCCACTCCACCCAGCCATATCAATACTCATATTGCCAGAGGCGTGGGCCGAGGAGGTGGAGTTGCAGCAATCTTTGACTCAAGTTTACTTATCAATACTAAACCAAAATTAAATTATACCTCCTTTGAAAGTCTCGTTTTTAGTCTTACGCATCCGACCTGGAAAACTTTGCAGCCAATCTTATTTGTTACAGTGTACCGTGCACCAGGTCCTTATTCAGAATTCTTATCAGAATTCTCTGAGTTCTTATCAACTTTGGTTCTTAAAACAGATAAAGTAATTATCGTAGGTGACTTTAATATTCATGTTGACGATGAAAAAAATATTGGTTTTTGTCAGAGTGTAAATAAACCAACCCACTGCTATAATCACACTCTCGACCTTGTTCTGACTTATGGTATTGAAATTGAGCAACTATTAGTCGAACCGCATAATCCTGCTTTATCCGACCATTTCTTAGTAACTTTTGAAGTACTGTTACTAGACTACAAAGCATTAGTCAAAAGCTCCTGCAGCAGAAACCTATCTGTTAGTGCTATAGCCAAATTTAAGAAAGAGATTCCACCAATGCTTAACTCGATAGCATGTCTGCATGTAGGGGAGGAAACTTATACAAAATGTCCACCACCCCAAATTGATCATGCTGTTGATAGTGCTACAGATGCGCTGCGAATAAAATTAGACTCTGTTGCTCCTTTGAAAAAGAAGAAAATAAAACAACATAGATTAGCTCCATGGCATAATGCCGAAACCCGCAAAATAAAGCAAAAGTCGAGACAACTTGAAAGGATATGGCGTTCCACTAAACTTGAAGAATCTCGTTTAATTTGGCATATTACTCTCAATGAATATAAGAAAGCACTGCGTAAAGCGAGAGCAGCCTACTACTCTTCACTAATAGATGAAAATAAGAATAATGCAAGATTTCTTTTCAGCACTGTAGCCAGGCTGACAGAGAGCCACAGCTCCATGGAGCCTTCTATTCCCATAGCACTCAGTAGTAATGATTTTATGTGCTTTTTTAACGATAAAATTGTTACTCTTAGAAACAAAATTAATGACCTCTTGCCTTTGACCAGTATAGTGTTATCAACTCCAATTCCAACTAAGCTGTTGAAGGAAGTTTTTCCATTAATTAGCACTTCTTTATTAAATATTATGAATATGTCTTTATTATCAGGCTATGTTCCACAATCATTCAAAGTAGCAGTGATAAAACCGCTTCTTAAAAAGCACAACCTCGATCCAGAGGTTTTAGCCAATTATAGACCTATTTCTAATCTTCCGTTCCTCTCAAAGATTCTTGAGAAAGCAGTCGCAAAACAGCTGTGTGATTACTTAAAAAACAATGATTTATTTGAAGATTTTCAGTCTGGCTTTAGAACACATCATAGCACAGAGACAGCTCTGGTCAAAGTCACAAATGACATTCTAATAGCCTCTGACAAAGGACTTGTCTCTATTCTTGTTTTGCTCGATCTCAGTGCTGCATTTGATACTATCGATCATGATATCTTATTGCAAAGACTAGAGCACTTAGTTGGCATACAGGGAACTGCCTTAGGCTGGTTTAGGTCCTATCTATCTGAACGCTCTCAGTTTGTACGTGTCAATGATGAATCTTCCACGCAAACCAAAATTAGCCACGGAGTGCCACAGGGCTCAGTGCTCGGACCTATTTTGTTCACATTATATATGCTTCCGTTAGGCAATATTATAAGGAATCATTCTGTAAATTTTCATTGTTATGCGGATCATACTCAACTATATTTATCAATCAAGCCTGATGAAATTAATCATCTAAATAAAATTCAAGACTGCCTCAAGGACTTAAAAACGTGGATGACCTTAAACTTTTTGATGTTAAACACAACCAAAACTGAAGTTATTGTACTTGGCCCGAAGAATCTACGAAACAAATTATCTAAAGATATACTAACTATGGATGGCATTAATTTGGCCTCCAGTGAGACTGTAAGGAATCTTGGTGTTATATTTGATCAGGATTTATCCTTTAACGCCAACATAAAATCAATTTCAAGGACCGCCTACTTCCATCTACGTAACATTGCAAAAATCAGGCATATCTTGCCTCAAAACGATGCAGAGAAACTAGTCCATGCATTTGTTACTTCAAGGCTGGATTATTGTAACTCTTTATTATCAGGGTGTACCAAGAAGTCAGTCAAGTCGCTTCAGCTAATTCAAAATGCTGCAGCTCGTGTACTAACCAGAGTTAGGAAAAGGGACCACATTACTCCTGTTCTGGCTCCCTATAGAACACAGGATAGAATTTAAAATTCTTCTTCTCGCCTACAAAGCCCTTAATGGGCAGGCGCCATCTTACCTTAAAGAACTCATTATACCCTACTGTCCTACTAGGGCATTGCGTTCCAAGAATGCAGGGTTGTTGGTTGTTCCTAGAGTCTCTAAAAGTACAATGGGAGCCAGAGCCTTTTCTTATCAAGCTCCACATTTGTGGAATCAGCTTCCAGTTTGTGTTCGGGCGGCAGACACCCTATCCGTTTTTAAGAGTGCGCTTAAGACCTTCCTTTTTGATAAAGCTTATAGTTAGGGCTGATTAGATTCAGCCCCTAGTTTTGCTGATATAGGCTTAGTTTGTCGGGGGACATCTTACTTCTTCCTTCTCTCTGTCTATACCTGTGTACTCCCATGTTCCGATTAACCCAGCTTCCCCAAATTTCTTTCTTTTTGGTGTCTATACGCTGGGATCCGGAGTCATGGATGATCCTGCGGTCCTGTGTCCTGCATCACGAGCCCTGGATCTTGAGTCGTGGCTGTGGTCCTGGATCATAGGTCCTGGATGGATATCCTCGTGGATTCATCTTCCTATTATACACACATGCATTTCCAAACATTTGGACTACCTATGTTGCAAATGTATTATCTTTTCAATTTACACACGGCATCTATTGCACGACTGTCCGTCCTGGGAGAGGGATCCCTCCTCTGTTGCTCTCCCTGAGGTTTCTCCCATTTTTCCCTTTAAACTGTGGGTTTTCTTCGGAAGTTTTTCCTTGTACGATGTGAGGGTCTAAGGACAGAGGATGTCGTATTGTCATACTGATATTTTGTACAAACTGTGAAGTCCACTGAGACAAATGTAACATTTGTGATATTGGGCTATATAAATAAACATTGATTGATTGATTGATTGATAGTATGTTGAATACTTAACACGAAAGTTAATTATAATCAAGTATAATCAAATATATTCTTGTATAACCCACAATGAAAATGCATCATATATTGTGTTTTTCTACATTTACAGTATAAACAAAGTGGTTTGTTAAGTTGAGTGTAAGGCCTATAATGGTTTATGGGTGTCACTGATAAGGGAGAAGGCAGTTTCTGACCTCTCCCCCACAGCAGTACACAGGGAGGGGGGCTCCTGACTTAAGGAGAAATACATTGAGGCCCCAAAAAGGTGGTTATATCATAGCCGAGAATAATATTTTGCAAGTCCTGCAGAGTACGTAGGGGTCATGTCCTTTTTACACAAACATGGGAAGGTGTGTCTTATGCCATGTCCAGATATATTCTATGGCTTTGTCAAGTCCTGTACATCAGAGGCCATGCCCAGTTTCCACAACTATGGGTATGGAGGAGGTGTCTTTAGGTTTTTATATCCTGTTGTTGAGCATAAAGACACTGGCAGAGAGGGAGCAAACTGGAGAGAATTAACTGTTTTGGTGAATGAAAGTTTGAATGTGATTTTTATTAACACCGGTCTTTTATGAGGAAAGACCTCTAAATTCTATAACAATCACAACTGAAAAGGGCAGTTGAAGTTGCAATTTATGGTAATAAATGTAAAACTGTGAATTAAAGTTTCATATTAGAACATGATCACAGCATGATAGGTTTACTATGATTATAATGTTGTAAAGAGAGAAGGTAAAAACCCTGTATTAGTTTGGACCTATTTTTCTTCAAATAAACTGATCCCACTTTTTGGACTGGGACAACTTAAAAGACATCAGCGCTCTCCTCTCCTGCTTCAAAGGTAAGATTGCACACTGCCACACTCACACTTAGGTAGGGCCACACCTCATTTAGGGATAGTGGTGGCCTAATGGATAGTGAGGTGGGCTGAAGATCGGAAGGTTGGGAGTTCAAATCCCGCCAGGAACACCACCACTAGTGTGCCCTTGAGTAAGGCACTTAGTCCTTAGTTACTCCAGGGAGAATGTCCCTGTAATTGTAAGTCGCTTTGGATAAAAGCGTCAGCTAAATGAAATGTAATGTAATGTAATTTACTTATATCAAAATCCTTCGGGATCGCTTAAACAGATTTAAGAGAGTTGTCTGAATTGAAACAGCAGTTAATTGAACCTGGTTCTTCAGGGAGTTAATAAAGGTGAGATCTTGCTGACGTTGGTGGATCTGAGCCAAGCAGCAAACTTACATAGACTCAATTACTTTGGTTAGGTCGATTAGTAGGTCTGAGTAATTTGCCAGAATAAATTATCAGCTCCTCCCGACTCTTACACCATCCTTACTTAACAGTAACTTTAGACATTGGAAAACAATTTGAATCTATATTTTATCGTAGATTATACATTTTACTGACACCAACTATATAATATGTACCTTGTTAATAAAAAAAAAAGTATAAAATTAATAAAAATGTAAGTATTTTTTAATGACAATTAAGAATGTGGGAAGAGGTGGTGCCGCGGCCCTAGCACCCCTATGGGCCGGCCGCCACTGGTTTCATCATGTTAATGTTTACGGTTAAACCAACATCTATATTATGAATATGAAACAGTTTATACCTAATAGAGTATATGATCTCCCAATTCTGGGTTAGCTTCTTTCATCCATGTTATTATCCTGCAACCCAACATCAGCTTGCTGCAGGCAATGTAATAGCTTATTAGGTCCTAGCTTGGTTAGGGTTAGGAATCTCACCTTTTCTTCCACAGCAATTCACTTCACTATTGGTGGCAGTGATCCATTGAACTTTATCTATGTTGATGAGTGTATATCGTCAAATCGCCATAATCACCATGTTACTGTCTTTGAAATGACGATGGGAAAAATAAAGTTGTTTCTTTAGCTGCGTTTTACTTTACATTCAGAGCCTGCTAATCAGACTGAAATGCCACTGAGTTTCACTTCAAAGTCGAAGACATCCTGTCTCACATGCCTTTGTGAGACAAGGTGAATAACAGGACCTTAGAGATCATTTACAAAACTAAAGTGCAGATGTTTAGTGTTTACCTTTGCTCCTAAATGGGCCTATTGATCTTTCTGATAGCAGGTAGCATTCTTGACAATAGAATAACTTATGCGTCACTTTTCACTATCTTTGTTCACAAACCTAGCTTGTAGCCAGTTAGCAATGTTGAAGATGAGGTCCTTATTCCTAATCTTCCCTGCAAAGCGCCACAACATTTCCAGGTCTTTAATCTGCTTTCTAACTGCATTGATATTTCCTGTGGATGTAATATACTGCAGGGCCGGTTGGAAGCTGTCCAGTTTAGGAGGAAGTATAGGTTATTTTCTCATGTTAAACCCCAACCTCTTTTTTCCCGTCTATCTGTCTCTGTGCTAGTGGCACTCTGGGGAAATCCAGGCCCTTTGCAGACATACCTCTCTCCCTCTCACACAGATCCACTTGCTGTCTCTTTTTCTGCATCTCACTCTTGTTCTTTCCTTCCCTCCATCCTTTTATTGCCCTTCTTCCCTTTCTCTCTTTGAGGCCAGAGCAGCTGCTGTCACATCAGGAGACACACACACACACACACACACACACACACACACACACACACACACACACACACACACACACACACTTAGCTAGCACGATAAAGTCAATAACTTCACTGTGGTTATTTCAGCATTTGAACCAACCATCACATCTAATTTCTTCAGGAAATGTTTATGCTGTGTATGTGTGTGTGTGTGTGTGTGTGTGTGTATGGCACATTTGTGTGTCCTTACCATAGGAAGGTAGTGCTGCTATGAATACACACACACACACACACACACACACACACACACACACACACACAAACACTTTTATTTAGTGTCTTCCATGGATAATCCCCTTATTTGCAAATGTCATAATAACCTGTAGGGGAGAGTAGGGTAAGATGAGCCAATTCTACTTATGTTGTCCTCTAGGCAAGAACAAATTAGATAGAAGTCAAATGATAACAACAACTTTTACTTCAGGATGTCTTCTGTCAATCAAATGAAAATAATACATCTATCAAAAAGGGCCATGAAAATATGTATTCTAAAAAAAAGGTGGTCTTCTGGCTGAACTTGCCCCATCTCAGTGGTAAGTTGATCCGAGTCAAGGGATAAATTGAGCCATCTGGGGGTAAATTGAACCATTTACTTTAAGTTTAAACCTAAGTTGTGTGGTACAGGAATGCTGTTTCTGTCTGTAATTCAGAGCCAGTTCACAGCATTTCTTTGGAGTAAGGCCATGGAACTGGTCAGCAGTGTTTTGATCTGGTCTGAAGCCCCTTCTCTCTCCTGTGTGAAGACCCTCTTTCCTCTGCTGTTCCTCTGTACCTCCTGTTTTCACTTCCTGTCCTCCTTCCTGTTTATGTCTCTACGCAGAGTTGACCTGTCAATATTTCTGTCTTTTGCCACTGCTCTGATGGATTCTCCAGCCTCTCCATCAGTGGCTCTCTCCATCTCCTCAGTCTTCCTCTTGGACTTGTTGGCATAATGGCTTTTCAAACATAAAAAAGATCAGTTGTGCAAAACTCAATACATGAATTGTTTGAGTTTGTCCTGCAACAAAATGTATGTACACATATTAGAAAAAGCTCCAATTTGTGTTATGTACTATTGGATTTGAAAACAAAACATACAAGACCATTTCACATGATGTTTTCCTGTAAGCACCCTATTCTCATTTATTTGTTCTTCTTAATTTGTAGGTGATGTGATTTCTTTAATTTAGTTTTTGAACTTGTCTTGCTTATTTATTATTCAATTTAGCCACCATGATCTGACTGTTAATATTAATTTAAATATTGAATTAGTTTCTTTAGAGTTTATACTTTTTGTTGAGTTGTTGAGGCATTTTAGTGTCGTCCTCATCATTATGCTAGTTAATTGGTAATGGCTCCCACTCTTATCGGTTGATGTGGAAGGAGGATTAGCATTAGCCTCCTCAGTGATGGTACAGTTTTCATTACACTCAACACTGAGATCCAGATTCACTTCAAATGTGATGTGTGTAACAGAGTGAAAGATGCTTCTGTCTTTGCTTTCATAAAGGTACTGTCACTATTTTTGGGAAGTGGAATGGAAACCACTTCGTAAAAAAGATAAGAGAGATAAACTGAGAAATGCCTGCAGATGTATTATGGGAATGAATTACAGTAACTCAGTAAACTCTTTGACATTATTTGATAGAAGAGCTTGTCTGTGAAGCCCAAACTGTACCCAAAGAGACTCGACGGCTGTTTTATTTTCAGTCAGCGCTGATGTCTGGTCTGACTGAAACAAGCCTTGTGTCTGTCACACACTCATCACTGTGTCTCACTGAACGACTCTGTCTGTGTCTGCCTGTTACACACTTTGAGCTGGAGTTAAGACAACACTGGTTAGATAATCCTGATATTAGCTTGGACTTCAAAATAAATGACTCTAAATATTTCATGTGTACAATATTTAGATTCTTTTATTTTGAAGTCCAAGCTGACGTCTCGTTATGCTGTTCTCGCGTGAGTTAGAGAGAGAGAGAGACAAGAAACTGAGAGTAAGATGCATGCAGGGGCGGACTGAGAGGAAAATGTGGCCCGGGGATTAATTGAAAGACAGGCCCACTTAAGGCGAGACACGGCAGGCAAAAACATCGTTTTTCAAGTACTGGTCAATTTTGAGATTTTGTGCTATTTTGATTCCATAACATGTTTTCTTTCAGGCTTTTGGAAGGAAAACGTACAAAATACACATTTAAGTGTTTATTTTACTATAGTTTGTCTATTTGCGTCTGTAGATTTCTCCTAAATTCACCAAAAGTTAGCATTCTAACGTAACATAAAGTACCGCGACCGCTGTGTGCACCATGTCAACAGAGATATCGTTGGAAAGCTCCGTCTCTCCTGCACAATCTCATCGGATCCAAATATGGTCATTTCCTTTGTATCAGCAACCAATCGTGAAAGCACAAAGGGGTCTTAAACCAAGAAACGAAATCTCATTGGCTGGTGTCAATTTCTGACAACGTGATTCGTTCAGATGCGTCACGTGGTGTGCTAAAACACTTCCTGTTTAGCTTTCCGCTAGAAATTGAAATCTCAAAATCGCAAAAGAACGGCGAAAAAAACGTTCACAGAGAAGACGACAACAATTGTCACTTGCACGAAGCAAGGTTATACAAAAAACAAATGACCCCGAACATGAAATACCTTCACGGAGTGCGTCGATGGCAAGCTGTCATCCAGAGAACAGGAGGGTTTAGCTAGCGCCTCACTGCAATCTTTAAAGGTCGTTTTCTCAAAATGAGTTTTTTCTCCTACTCTGAGTTCGAAATTTCAACTTCAGAAGCACGTAGAGACACCAAACCTTCCAGTTATATTCCTATCAATATTATGAAGGCTTTTACAGAAGGGTTTGTTCATATATAATTCATAGCCTGAATTATACAACATTGTATACCTAAAAACATGGCGAAAATGGATATTTTAGGGCTGTTGACAGTATTTTCTGATTTATTGAGTGATAAAAAGAGATATCCAATATCCCTTCTGTAAAAGCCTTAGATACTAATATGACTACAAAATGAAACAAGAATTTGGAACCTGGCTTTATCCAAAGTTCAGATTTCGATTCCTGAAATGTGTTAAAATATGTGCATATTTAATGAGATAATGGCTAATTTGCATATTTAAACATGCTATTTCAGAAAACTTGTAATACAAAAGACAATTGCCTTATTGTAAGACATTAACTGGAGAAATTTCTAGCTGATACCTTTAAGTTAAAAAAATTACCCTATTCACCTGGGGTGTCTCGCCTTAATGCGCGGCATGTATCGGCCGGCCGGCGACGAAAGTTTGTTACTTAACAAAAACCCCTATGCATTTAATGTTATTTTGGACCATTATTCATATAGTAATCACATTACCTGAGCCCTTGAGTTGCCTATAGCTAAATAGTTACAGCATATATTTATTGATTTTAATGTTAACAGATCATTGATGCAATAACATTTGGACCCAATTTGCCTGACTTGACGCATGGAATAAAACATGGGCGTAGGAAGCATCCTCAATGTGGGTGAGACAATTTGACAGGGGGTGTGGGCAGGTGGTGGAACTAACTTCCTCTAGGGGGGTCCGGGGGCATGCTCCCCGAGAAAATTAGGGACTATATCTATGGATACATCTCTCAACACCCATATGAAACAGAACTGTAAACAGATTATGCTAACAGCTAGTGGAGGCAAAAGTGACTGCACCCAAAACAATAAACCTGCTCGCTAACTAGCCTAAACTCAGTAACAGAATGTGGGCAACACGTTCTTCTCCACAGCCGCGCGACCTCTGAGTCAGACGCCACCTCCCCCTTTTCTATCCTAGCCCCCAGCCACTCCACCTGAACCCTGTTTCCCTGCCAACCCCCCCCCCCCCCCCCACTCCCTATGCAAGCCCCTCCCTCTGAACCCAGGGCTCGCTACGATACTGTATACTGTATACACAAACTATACAAAAACGCCTTTATGCTTTGGAGCTTGTTTATCCATCTGGAAGCAACTGCCAGCTAGGTCTCTCAGTCACTCACTCCTGATCGTTCACTGCACAGTGACAGCTGCTACGGGCCTGATGTGTGAAAGTGACACAACAACTATCTGATAGATAGAACATAGGTAGCCTATCAAAACGGCCCAGCCCAGCCCTGCCCAGGGAGTGGCCGGAACACTTACAAATGTAACAGGGGGTGTGGTCAGGTGGTGGACCTCACCACCTGACCTCACCCCCTGTACTAGCCGGTAGGATTTAGGTAAGCAAAAAAAAAAAAAAAAGGGAGCGGCCGGAACACTTACAAATGTGGGCCGGTTGGATTTAGGCAATTTTTTTTTTGGCCCTCCGGCCCACGCACAGCACTGGCCCACCGGGAAAACTCCCGGTAGTCCCAATGGCCAGTCCGCCCCTGGATGCACGGATACTTTTACAGCTCCGTTAGTTTAAGTTTATTCTTATAAAGTTGTAAGGACTGAAGAATACTTCCCTCTGTTTTCAGAGCATGCAGCCAACGAGGTATGTTGTTGTGTTTGTATTTATTTTACGTTTATTACTTTGCTAAAGTCATCTCACATGCTGTGCATGTTATTGTGTGTCTAACATAATACTATGTTTGTCATTTATACTGTTTGTTTATGTGTAGTTTTCACGGTGGATTCGAAGAGGAATAAACCCGTTATGAGAAAGCCATTTGTGTCTGCCTGTGCTTCGAGGGAATTACAGTGAAAACTCGACTGTCCATCGACGCGTCTTAATTGACGATGCGGCAACTTCGAAGGATCACGGACTGAGCATGAGGCTGTCATCAAAGGACTGACGGAGGAGCCGAAACTACGCATGCACACACAGAAGTGTACGGCGCGCACAGTTTTAAAAGAGCAACGCTTCAAGACAAAGCCATAAAGAACTTGGACACTAAGAAATCAAGAGCGATCTGAGAAGAGGGCTTCTGTAAAGGTTTGCTAAACTGTTATTACTGTGAGTGCCAACTATAGTAGTGTGTGTGGGTTTTGACTAATTTGCTCATGTCATTTTATTAAGGCTTGTTGTCCAAGCATAATTAAGGTGTAAAGTTAAAGGGAAAATACGTGTTCTTATTTCCAATTTCTAATTCAAAGTGTGTTTTTTGGGAATGATAAGTGAAAGTAATTTCATTGAAGTTCTGAAGTGTTAACCAGAGTTAGGAAAAGGGACCATATTACTCCTGTTCTGGCTGCCTTACACTGGCTCCCTATAGAACACAGGATAGAATTTAAAATTATTCTTCTCGCCTACAAAGCCCTTAATGGGCAGGCGCCATCTTACCTTAAAGAACTCATCATACCCTACTGTCCTACTAGGGCATTGCGTTCCAAGAATGCAGGGTTGTTGGTTGTTCCTAGAGTCTCTAAAAGTACAATGGGAGCCAGAACCTTTCCTTATCAGGCTCCACATTTGTGGAATCAGCTTCCAGTTTGTGTTCGGGCGGCAGACACCCTATCCGTTTTTAAGAGTGCGCTTAAGACCTTCCTTTTTGATAAAGCTTATAGTTAGGGCTGATTAGATTCAGCCCCTAGTTTTGCTGATATAGGCTTAGTTTGTCGGGGGACATCTTACTTCTTCCTTCTCTATATCTATACCTGTGTACTCTCATGTTCCGATTAACCCAGCTTCCCCAAATGTCTTTCTTTTTGGTGTCTATATACGCTGGGATCCGGAGTCATGGATGACCCTGCGGTCCTGTGTCCTGCATCGCGAGCCCTGGATCTTGAGTCGTGGCTGTGGTCCTGGATCATAGGTCCTGGATGGATATCCTCGTGGATTCATCTTCCTATTATACACACATGCATTTCCAAATATTTGGACTACCTATGTTGCAAATGTATTATCTTTTCAATTTACACACAGCATCTATTGCACGTCTGTCCGTCCTGGGAGAGGGATCCCTCCTCTGTTGCTCTCCCTGAGGTTTCTCCCATTTTTCCCTTTAAAACTGTGGGTTTTCTCCGGAAGTTTTTCCTTGTACAACGTGAGGGTCTAAGGACAGAGGGTGTCGTATTGTCATACTGAAATTTTGTACAAACTGTGAAGTCCACTGAGACAAATGTAACATTTGTGATATTGGGCTATATAAATAAAAACGTTGATTGATTGATTAATATATATTGAGTATATTTTTGAATGGTTCGAAGTTAAATTAAGCTGTTTTTTGCACATTTTCTATTTTAAGTGCATTTCTACCTCTATTGAAACAGGTTTAAGTCTTATAGGGTACATTTAAGTCACAATCACTTTTGAGTAAGTGTTAAAGGTTCATTAAAATGTTTAACTGCATTTTGCTGTTTATAAAAGTGAGTCACTTTAAAGTAGTGATTACTAATGTCTAAGTCTAGTGAGCCTACAATTCAGGTTAGGGAAAGTGCAGAGTCCCAAGAAGAAGCTGTGGATAACACTGAAGCACAGCAGCTAAGAAGAAGTCAAAGAACTAAAATTCGTACAGAGAAGGGTAGAAAAATCCAAGAAGAAAAAATGAAAGCGCTCCAGCAAAGGTTCAACCACAATTATGAGAAATGGAGAACACAAGGCACACAACGGCTAAGCGGCCATTATCTCAAACAGAGTCTGTATCTGAAGATGTGCTTAATGACATAATTTGTGATGTCAAAAGGTTGTCGGAAGATGTCCAACATGTTTATGATGATCTGTGTAAAATCTCAACTCCAGACCAGGACACGCGTCGAAGAGTGGATCTGTGTGTAGAGATTTCTAAGTTTGTCATCATCAGAGCCTCAAGTCTCCTGGATGGAAAGATTCCAGAAGGAGAAAAGAAAGATTGGCCTGAAGCAGGTTCTCTCTTTGACTCAAGCACCTACACTTCTAGTTCTTCTTCGAAAAGCAACTCCAAGAAATCGAACCGGTCTTCTGTGAAACGACAAGAAGTTGCTGCTGAGGCTGCTGCAAGCCAAGCTGTTCTGAAAGTGTTACAAGAACAAGAAAGAGAACATTTGGAAATGCAGCGCCTGGAGGCAGAAGCTAAAAGGAAGATAGGTGATCAAGAGACTGCAGCCATGAAGCGTTGTTTAGTAAGAGACGCAGAAGAGGTAAGGCGTCGTTTAGAAAGAGAGGAAGAGGAAGCTAAAATTAAAGCTCGTCTAGAAGAAGAGCATGTAGCTCTACAACAGACTCTGGATGACAAACAGAGACAAATACAGCATTTGGAATCAGTAAAAGGTTTCAATGCAGCACGAGCAAGAATGCAGGTGTATGACCAAGAAGAGTCCATTGAAGAAGAAGAATGAAAAGATGTGCGAGAGAGGGATCTGGTGAGTAGCCCAGTGCCTGCTCCCACAAGTCCTCAATGACAGGTTGTCACTACTTCCTCAAATGAAAGTACAGCAGAACTTGTTAAGATGCTAGCTGGTGCCTTAACTGCTAACAGAATTCCAGTTCCTGAACCTTCAGTATTCAGTGGGGATGCATTGAAATACAATGACTGGAAACTCTCCTTTTGAAAAACTGATTGATCAGACGAACATCCAAGACAAAGAAAAAATATACTACTTAAAGAGATATGTTAGTGGACAAGATAAGATTCAAGATATTTATTGTCATATACACAGTAAACAGACAGTTACACCGTACACTTGATGGTTATTTCCTGCTCAGAACCAAATCTGCCTATGTTGCAGCATGGGAGATTTTGGAGGAGAGATATGGGAATCCATTTACAATTTCCATTTACCTATAGAGACAAGCTTCAATTGTGGCCCAAGATAGGATCTAAAGACAGCTTTGAGCTCAGAGATTTTGCAGACTTTCTCTGTAGTTGCGAGGCTGCCATGGTCCACATCAAGGCATTCGAAATCTTGAATGACGGTAATGAAAACAGGCAAATACTTTCAAAGTTTCCAGATTGGCTAGCTGCAAGCTGGAATCGGAAGGTTATTGAAGACCAAGAAAACAATAACCAATTTCCCTCCTTCAGCCAATTTGTAAAGTTTCTGACAAGAGAAACAAAGATTGCATGTAACCCTGTTACATCATTGCAATCACTGAAGCAAGGTGAAGCTCACATACCAACAGATGAAACTGCAAACGCTTGGTCTCACCTAGAGCAGCTCCAAGAAGAGATTCTGCAAGACTGTGAAGAAGGTCTGCTCATAGGGTACAACTGCTCACAAGCTTTACTTCCAAGAGAAGTTGTGTCTGGCAAAGAACATCAACCTTACGCACAGCGTACAGACCTTGGATGGAGTATTGTTGTTGCAATAACGGTGAACGAACTGCGAGCTAATGGATGGTGGATCCTGGGATGCAGCAGTGCGGTCTTGGCGCACATCTTTAAATGTGTCAAGTGCAGAAAGTACAGAAGACGTCTTGAAGACCAAAGAATGGGTGACTTACCTCAGGACTAGTGTTGTCACGATACCAATATTTTGGTTTCGATACCAATACCAAGTCAAGAATTTCGATTCCGATTCTTTCTCGATACTTTTCTTTTCTTATTTTCATGATCAATACAATTGTAGTTTATCTGTTAAGTGTTTTCTTACAACATGGTCTCTTCTTTATACTTGAGTTTATGTGATTTCTTTGATAGTTAACTTTATATTTTATTAACGTACATGTACAATAATATAAATAATTATTGACAAAATGTACATTGCAGATGTTAGCCACATTGGTAAGTTAGCTAAAAATATAGCCATATTAGACAGTTATCATTGCCATTAATTGCCTTGTTTGTCACAAAATAAATTACACTTGTTTGACTTAGATTTGAGGGCATGGCTTGAGCATGATGTAATTATGTTATCTATCACATTCGCTAACCTGTCTTTAAATTCTTGAAACAGCTCTGGATATTGGTCGGCGAGATGCTTAGCCAAGTTTGATGTGTTGGCTCCCTTGGTTGCAGGGATCTAAAACATTTCTTACAGACAGGCCTCGTGGTGTCCGTAGGCTTGCCCTCACTGTCAGAGATATAGCTAAAATACTTCCAAATTTAGCTTCTGGCGTCTTTTTTGTCAACAAGCCGAGGCGCAGCGGCAGTTGCACTCCCACTTGCAGCCATGCTTCTCGTTTTCTCACATGCTCTGGCAGCTAGCGCATGCACGAGAGAGGGGAGGGACTGCAGGCAGGGCTGCAGTGCAAGTGGAAGCAGAGCGCTGAATACACACGGCTCTTATTAAAACAGCGCTTTCTCACCGGAGTACTTTTCTTCATTCTTCAGTCATTCTTAAAGTACCGATACTAATGAAACGGAGGAATCGTAACGTTTTTAACGGCAGGGTATCGCGGTACCTTTCAAGTATCGGTACACCGTGCAACACTAATTTAGTGTAATAAATGTGAAACTGTGAATTGAGGTTTCATATTAGAGCATGACCATAGCATGATACAGTGGAATTTTCTATTGCAACACTCCCCACACGCACACACAGTACATAGGCAGGGGTAAAGTGCTCTTTCTTACGAGTGGAGGGCGGACCTCACCTCCATTAGGGGGGTCCGGGGGGATGCTCCCCCGGGAAGATTATTTTTTTAATATTGAAGTTAAAAGCATCAATCTGGTGCACTTTGAGAGCAACATTAGATTTTCTTTTTCTTTATGGATATTTTACAAATCACTCCCCTTTTAAACTATATTCTTGTTTTACTGTCAAAGTATTTCATAACTGTTTTTCCTTTATTCTCTTATTTGTTTTATAACTATAATGATCATATGAAGGCAGTGGCGGTTCTAGACCAATTTGACTGGGGGGGCCACTGGGGGACCAGTTATTTTCTGAGGGGGGCACAATAAATGCAGGACGAAAAAGAGAACTAGACAGTATGAAGTAATTGCGTATAAGAACACAATGCAATACAGTTATTGGTATTTGTTTCAGTACACTTATTTATTTCAGATATATCTTATAGTTATTACTGTTAGCTTCAGATTAAGTTATAGTACCATTTTTGCACTAACACCATATCATAGGTATGATATGAACCGCCCCTGTATGAAGGTGTGCTGCGGAAATAATTTTTTGAATAATTTGTGACCAAACCGTTTGAGACCCACTGAGATAACTTAGACTAAAGTTAACTATCTAAACACTCCAGTCCTTTAGCTCACCTGAGCCTCTCAGTCTGAGAGGAGAGGACTCTCCTCCAGCTTGTTGTGGAACAAACAGCTCCTTATTGCCGTTAGTGCAGCTAGCTAACCAGATGCTAACAACACGATCCTTGCTGGCACCGGTCCCTCTCTCTCCCTCTCTCGCTCTCCCTCCTCTCTCTCTCCCTCTCTCTCTATCACACTTAATGTGCTATTGCCACACACACAGAGCCAGCTTGAATGACGCATGCACATGTTTGTTTCCATGCAACTCTCTGATTGGTCTGGTGTCTTGCCTCTGTTGCATTCACTGAACACGGGAAATTACAGTCCTGCCGTCCTCTCTTGTGTCATGATGAGGTTCACGTAAAGCACGGTTAATGTATTATATTATTGAGGGAGAATTGTCCGGGGCTACAGAAAAAGCAGGCCAGGCCAGGCGATGCCACTGCCTGTTACTAAAGTGCTGATTCTGTGTCTGGAACTTTCTTCAGTTCACAACTAAAGAAGTGGTTCTTAAGGAAGCCTGGAAAGAAAGCTTCGGAAATAATCCGGAAAGAGAAAGGAGAAAATCGGCATCATCTAAAGAGAGAGGAATTTGGTTGGAAGTTGGTTAAACTACAGGTATATTTACACTGAACACATCCCAAAGTAATCACTATATTATAAGGTCCCCTTTATTGCTATTGGTCAGAAGCTTAATATTTTTCTGCTATGATGTTGATGTGTCAGAGTTACTGAATGCATAGATCAGACCTTATTAGGAAGGGGTTCTATGGGACATCCCCCTCAACCCACAAATGCTACATGGCAGGCAAGCTGCTTATTTTGGAAGTTCAACTTTTGTTATTTCTCTATTATTTCAGTTTTAATTATTGAGTTGAGCAATGTTCTTAGGGCAGCTATTGATTGTCATGGTTACAAGGATGTTTACAACCTCACAGGAATATTATGAGTATTATCTCACTGCTGTCAATGAACGGGCTAAACAACCCAATTAAGAGAAGCAAGTTCATTCTGAAAATTAGAAAAGATAAGCCCCAAGTTATCTTTTTACAGGAAACACGGTCTATCTCAGAAAGAACATGATAAACTAAAATGATTATCCACTCTACTCCAACACACACAAAACTCATTCTAGAACGTATTAATGAATAGCTGGGATCTATATAAGGTAAAAGACTGTAAAATTGGGATGGCTGATATCTCAGATCACAATGCAATTCACCTAAATGTACACTTGAATAGTAAACAAAACACTACCTGGAGATTGAATGTAGACATGAACAACAAATCAATTACTGAACAGATCAGAATGGAAATCAAAAGATGTTTAACCTGTTAAGCCCTGAGCCTGTTTTTCAGGTCTCAGGCTCGAAAATGACATTCCCAGAACAAATGGCCATATCTTCCCTTCTAAAAGGGTTAAATTAATAATCTTTTTTCTCAAAGTAATGATAAACCTGTGAGTTGGATGTAGAAAAGTCAGAATCAATATAGATGTTTTTCATTTTAAAGAAAATTCAGATTGAACATAGTAAAAAAACTGTAAATTATAGTGTCCGTCCAAAAATAACTGTTTACTTATAGTGAAAACTACCCTTGGATGATGGTAAGTTAGACTAAAAGCTTTAGGAATCCAAAGTACAACATATAATAAGTACCCTGTATCAAGATTGATGCAAAACAAGTGACATTTGACCTTTTTTAGAAAGGTTTAGCAAAAAAAACTCCATCTCTGAGGTGATTTGGGTGGAAATGGGGGTTTTACCGTTTCTCTAGAACCCATTGGTCGATTTTGGTGATTGACATCTCTTTCTGACCATTAGAGCCAATAGAATCGAAGGGGAATTTCCCCACACACACACACATGGTAAAAAAAAAAAAGATGGGGGCTTTGCGCATGCAGGTTTTCATCAGAGTGAAACTATCTCTCGCTCTGACATCTGGAAACGGAAAAGCAGGTTTATTGCTAATGGATTATCAGAAATAATTTCAAAGGGACACAGACACATTGGATTAACCTATGGATTAACGTCAGCAGTATTTTTATAATTGTAATGCCATTGAAGACCACTTTTGATCAGAAAACGACACAGGTAAGCCATGTTAGCGTTTTTAGCTACCTAGCGTCACATGTTTTGATGTCTGTTTTTGTTTATAAAGTTGCGAGTTCTTATCATATAGTGATAATGTATGTACCCATTCTGTGTCACAATGCGAATCAATGTCTTGGATGTGCAGAAAGGATAAATAATAAGGTTTTATGAGTGAGTTTCGGTGCAGTAATCTGTTGCGGGAGGGCCCCGGTACCGGGGTCTCTCGGGCTTAACAGGTTACAGGAAAACCATATTAAATACATACAGATGTAGCACCTAATTTCTGACGTCCCTACCGCAGTGGGGCCGTGATCAGCACAGAGTCGATCCTCACAGAAAGGAAAACCCCCAACATGACTTGATACACCTTGATAAATTATAATGAAACCAGCTGCAATGGATCATGGATCCACCAGGGGGAGCAGTGATTAAAAAGCTGCCACACTGGAACTCATGTGAAATAAACAGCTGATAGATTTATGTCTGATTAGTATAGCGGATCATTGTAAAGATCCATATGTCACGGATAGGATCATATTCTGAGCAGTCAACATGATGATGCCGCTCTCTTGATACTCCTTCTGATGTCGGGTCAGTGCCACGCGTTCGTCCATCTTGTTCGGGAGAGATCTTACATTCCCCATGATGATGGAAGGAAGGACAGGTCTGTAGCGTCTTCTCCTGGCTCGCAAATTTGCTTGCAAATTTGCTCGCAGCTTTGCACGGCGTCTCCGTCGCCTTCTCCTCAGCTCACGGGGAACAACGGGTCTATCGCTGGTTAGCATTGCCATGCTAGGGAAAGCTAACAGCTGATCCTGAGTGTAAACAATGGGACGTTGGCTGCACGAGGAACCCCCGGCATACTTGCCAACCTTGACCTGTCTGCTGCATTCGACATGGTGAATCATCAGATCCTCCTTCGCACTCTCCGAGAACTTGGAGTTTCAGGCTCTGCACTTTCGCTCATCACCTCATACCTCAAAGGCCGTACCTACCGGGTCACATGGAGAGGGTCGGAGTGCGACCCTTGTCAATTAACTACAGGGGTCCCTCAGGGCTCTGTTCTTGGTCCCCTCCTCTTCTCCTTGTACACAAACTCGCTCGGATCTGTCATTAGCCCGCATGGTTTTTCATACCACTGCTACGCTGACGACACCCAATTAATTCTGTCCTTTCCCCGCTCAGAGACCCAGGTCGTCGCACGCATCTCTGCTTGTCTAGCTGACATCTCTCAGTGGACGTCTGCTCATCACCTCAAGCTCAACCTTGACAAGACTGAACTGCTTTTCCTTCCGGGAAAGGATTGTCCCACTCTTGACCTGACAATCAACATCGGCACCTCTGTTGTTTCCCCGACTCAGACTGCAAGGAATCTGGGTGTGATCCTAGATAACAACCTGTCCTTCACTGCAAACATAGCTGCTACAACCCGCTGCTGCAGATACACGCTTTACAACATCAGGAGGATACGTCCCCAGCTGACCCAGAAAGCGACACAGGTTCTGGTCCAGGCTCTCGTCATCTCACGCCTAGACTACTGCAACTCCCTCCTGGCTGGTCTACCTGCATGTGCCATCCGACCTCTGCAGCTCATCCAGAATGCAGCGGCTCGTCTGGTCTTCAACCTTCCTAAATTCTCCCACACCACGCCGCTCCTCCGCTCCCTCCACTGGCTTCCGGTAACTGCTAGAATCCACTTCAAGACAATGGTACTTGCGTACCATGCTGCGAATGGATCTGGCCCTTCCTACATCCAGGACATGGTTAAACCGTACACCCCAGCACGTGCACTCCGCTCTGCATCAACCAAACGGCTCGCTGCACCCTCGCTGCCAAGGGAACCCAAGTTCCCATCAGCAAAAACACGTGGGTTTGCTATCCTGGCTCCAAAATGGTGGAATGAGCTCTCCATTGACATCAGGACAGCAGATAGCTTACACACCAGAAAGAAGTGAAGAGACACCATGTGTCAGAAAGATATATACAATAAATAGAACAAAAGTATGTTAAAATAATAAAGAGTACATATAAAGTAAATATAAGGAAACTACTCAGTTATGAGTAGGGAGCTGCTGTAACAATCTGGTGCCACTAAATGTTTTTAAAGCTCGGTTGGATGCTAGTCAATCGGAAGCTATTGGTACCTGTTTATGTGGATAATTATGTCAATTATGCTGTATGATGTCCTTTTGTTGTTCTATTTATGTTTTTATGTTTCATGTAGAGCTACTTGAGCAGGTCTCCCTTGAAAAAGAGATCAATGATCTCAATGGGATTCATCTGTATAAATAAAGGTTTGAAATTAAATGAACAGGCAGCTACTCACGCAGCGCTAGAAGCAAGACCTTTAGGGGTTCGGTGCATGGCTCAAGGGAACCTCGGCAGGGCCCAGGAGGTGAACTGGCACCTCTCCAGCTACCAGTCCACTCTGTGGTTTTTTAGTTGATCGGTGACCCTTCGGTCCCAGGGGCAAGTCCCTACAGACTGAGCCGCTAAGGGCTAAATTTAACCGAGTCGAGGTGTAAATTGAGCCATCTGGGTGTATATTCACCAATTTACTTAACCTGTTTAGCCCTGAGCCTGTTTTTCAGGTCTCAGACTCGAAAATGACATTCCCAGAACAAATGACCATATCTTCCCTTCTAAAAGCTCTGATCTGTGGCCACTTCCCCCGCAGAAACTGTATTTAAATCTCATCCTGGTCACTGACCTGCCAGTGTGCAACTCGATTTTGACAGGAAAACAACTTGTGACTTCAAGAATTGTGTGAGTAACATTCTGTTTTTAGACTTCTCTGTTTCAGTGTGTGTACTCTGTATAAATGCTCTGTAGTTGATCTGACTGAAATTGTGATTTTAAATCTCAAAACCGCTACAGTATCTGTCAGGCAGAAACTTGGGACAAGTCATTTGACTGAAACCTTAAAACTGAACTAACTGACTGCTAGGGTTAACTTTGTTTTAAACATTTGTAGAATACTAAGAGCTTTATTGAGTAGGTGTAACTGTATTAAGGGTTAAACTCATACATTTATAACTTAGGGTTTAATGTAATTGTAAAACCATTGGGCCACTGAAAAGATACAATAACAACTCAGGAGGGAGCCAGTCTCGATTTCCTTTTGAGGGCCACCAGCTGCAGAGAGTTAACTAATTAAAGGGACGTGGCCCCACAGCTGTGAGAACTCAGCAATCAGGTGTCCATTTTAGGTAGCACTTTCCTGGAGCGTCAGCTTCAGCGTCAGACTGACAAAGACAATAGAGTCCTGTGGGAGTCAAAGAGGAGGCAAATCCTACTTTGATTGAGCTAAGTATCGCTGGTGTTTTATTTGGTTGTTTAGACCCTCATGCTATAATCATGTGTATTTTCTCCATTCCTGTTTATGTGTCTTCACGCAATTATCACTGGCGCCGTGTATCTCCTAATCGATATAACCGGCCTGCTCTCGTCTATCCCACACATATCCCACTCGTCTATCTCTCCCACTGAGATCCAACATCTAGTTTCAGGCGGTCTGTGGAACTGCCAGTCAGCTGTTCCTAAGGCCGACTTCCATCTCTGGCTACGCTTCCCTGCAGTCCCTGGATTTCCTTGCTCTCACTGAGACCTGGATTACTCCATCCAACACATCCACTCCAGCAGCTCTCTCCACAGCATATTCCTTCACCCATACACCCAGACCCACTGGCAGAGGGTGGCACTGGTCTCCTGCTCTCTCCCACTGGAGCTTTTCCCTCTTCAAGCTACCTAACTTCACTCCTTCCACCTTTGAATTCCATGCCGTCACAGTAACCCATCCTATACAATTAACCATTGTTGTTCTCTACTGTCCACCAGGTGCCTTGGGGGACTTCTTGGAGGAATTAGATAATCTTCTCTCACACATCCCTGAAACTGGCCCTCCCGCTGTACTTCTCGGAGACTTCAACCTCCAGACAGGGAAGATATCTGAACTAACATCTCTTTTAACCGCCTTTGCTTTCTCACTGTCTCCATCCCCACCAACTCATAAAGCTGGCAATGTCCTTGATCTCATATTCTCAAGGAACTGCACTACTTCTAACCTCTCTGTAAACCCGCTCCACACATCCAATCACATCTTCGTTTCATTTTCTCTACCCCTTTCCAAACATAACGAACTAATCTCTTCTCATCCTGCACCTGTCCGCCGTAACCTTCGTTCCCTCTCCCCCTCTACCCTTGCCTCATCGGTTCTCTCAGCCCTCCCTTCCTCTGACTCGTTCCAACTCCTGCCTCCAAAATCTGCTGCAGAAACTCTCCTCTCTACTCTCTCATCCTCTCTGGACTCTCTCTGTCCTCTCACATCTCGGCAGGCTCGTCAGTCCCCTCCTGCTCCCTGGCTAAATGACGCACTGCGTGCTAATAGAACCATCCTTCGGGTAGCAGAGCGGAAACGGTGGAAATCCAAACACCATGACGACCTCCTAACCTATCAAGCTCTCCTCTCCTCTTTCTCTGCTTCGATCCCTCAGGCAAAAAGCACTTTCTTTCAAGATAAGATCCAATCTTCCTATTCCAATCCCAAAAAAATATTTTCAATTGTTTCCACCCTCTTGGACTCCCCCAAAGCCCCTTCCCCCTCCTCCCTTCTGTCCAGTGACTTTTTTAACCACTTTGAAAAAAAGGTTGATATTCGCTCTTCTTTTTCTGACTCACCTTTACTCACCGCTGGGTCACCAGACCCTCCTTTCACCCACACACTAACCTCCTTTTCCCCTCTCTCTCCAAGTGAGGTTCTTACCCTCATTACCTCTGCCCGCCCTACCACCTGTCCTCTGGACCCTATCCCTTCAAACCTCCTTCAGACTATCGCTCCTGATATTCTACCGTTTCTCACCCATTTCATCAACACTTCTCTAACTTCTGGTCACTTTCCAAACAGTCTCAAGGAGGCAAGAGTAAACCCTCTCCTAAAGAAACCCACTCTCAACCCGTCTGATGTTATAAACTACAGGCCTGTCTCTCTCCTACCATTCCTGTCTAAAACACTTGAACGCACTGTCTTTAAACAACTCTCCTGTTATCTCCATCAGAACAACCTTCTGGATCCGCACCAGTCTGGTTTCAAGGCAGGTCACTCCACAGAAACTGCCCTCCTTGCTGTCTCTGAGGAACTGCACACGGCTAAAGCAGCATCCCTCTCCTCTGTCATCATCCTTCTGGACCCGTCTGCTGCACTCGACACGGTGAACCATCAGATTCTCCTTCGCACTCTCCAAGAACTTGGAGTTTCAGGCTCTGCACTTTCCCTCATCACCTCATACCTCAAAGACCGCACCTACAGGGTAACTTGGAGAGGGTCCGAGTCCGACCCTTGTCAATTAACTACAGGGGTCCCTCAGGGCTCTGTTCTTGGTCCCCTCCTCTTCTCCTTGTACACAAACTCGCTGTCCTTTCCCCGCTCAGAGACCCAGGTCGTCTGCTTGTCTAGCTGACATCTCTCGGTGGATGTCTGCTCACCACCTCAAGCTCAACCTTGACAAGACTGAACTGCTTTTCCTTCCGGGAAAAGATTGTCCCACTCTTGACCTGACAATCACCCGCACTGCGAGGGGGACCCAAGTTCCCATCAGCAAAAACACGTGGGTTTGCTATCCTGGCTCCAAAATGGTGGAATGAGCTTGAAATGTTTTTGCTCTATGAAACCTGATGTACTTATATGATTCTGTTTTCTTCAAGTTTGTATTTTGTTGGTCGAACGCACTTATTGTAAGTCGCTTTGGATAAAAGCGTCAGCTAAATGCAATGTAAAAGGGTTAAATTAATAATCTTTTTTCCCAAAGTAATGATACACCTGTGAGTTGGATGTAGACAAGTCAGAATCAATATAGATGTTTTTCATTTTAAAGAAAATTCAGATTGAACATAGTAAAAAAACTGTAAATTATAGTGTCCGTCCAAAAATAATGTTTTACTTATAATGAAAACTACCCTTGGATGATGGCAAGGTAGACTAAAAGCTTTAGGAATCCAAAGTACAACATATAATAAGTACCCTGTATCAAGATTGAAGCAAAACAAGTGATATTTGACATTTTTAGAGAGGTTTAGCAAAAAGAACTCCACATCTGAGGTGATTTGGGTGGAAATGGGGGTTTTACCGTTTCTCTGGAACCCATTGATCGATTTTGGTGATTGACATCTCTTTCTGACCGTTAGAGCCAATAGAATCGAAGGGGAATCTCCCCACTCACACACATGGTAAAACAAAAAGATGGGGGCTTCGCGTACATAGTTTTGCATCAGAGTGAAGCTATCTCTAGCTCTGACATCTAGAAACGGAAAAGCAGGTTTATTGCTTATGGATTATTAGAAATCATTTCAAAGGGACACAGACACATTGGATTAACCTATGGATTAACTTCAGCAGCGTTTTTATCGTTGTAATGCCATTCAAGACCACTTTTGACCAGACTACGACACAGGTAAACCATGTTAGCGTTTTTAGCTACCTAGCGCCACATGTTTTGATGTCTGTTTTTGTTTAGAAAGTCGCAAGTTCGTATCATTGAGTGATAATGTATGTAACCATCGATTCTGTGTCATCTCACGATGTGAAACGATGTGTTGGATGTGCAGAAAAGATCAATAATAAGGTTTTGTGAGTGAATTTCGGTGCAATAATCTGTTAGCATTTTTCGCTCGTTGCTAATTCAGAGGCTCAGCGTTAGCATTGTGGGGTTTTTTTTGAAAAAAAATGTAAATGATGAGTTAGATGAGTTTCTTCCAGTTACATGGATATAAAACATTCATAGTTTATTAAGTGAACATGCCCTCAGACACTGTTTCCTGCAAGATGTTGCGGGAGTGCCCCGGTACCGGGGGCTCTCGGGCTTAACAGGTTAAGTTTACTTAACACACTTAGCACAGAACTCTAGGTATAAATACTTTATTATTTATCAGATCTGCACAAACAAGATATTAGCTAGCAAACGGAGATTCCACAGATTATAGAGGTATTAGTATCATCACAGAGCGACCAGAACTTGCGACATGGGAAGCAAACACAGACATCACAACACGTAGCTTTATGGAGCAAAAACGGGAGAAATGTCTTACCTATTGCTGTGTCTGATCAAAAGTTGTGTTCAATGGCATTAAAATGATAAAACGCTGCTGAAGGTTAATCCATAGGTTAATCCAATGTGTCTGTGTCACTTTGAAATTATTACTGATAATCCATCATTCAATTTTTATGTCAGTGTATCGCAGCTTCCGGTTCCGGGACATTCTGGCTACGCATCACTCATTCACCAATGGGTAGTGTTTAGATCAGTGGTTCTCAACTGGTGGGTCCCGTTTCGAGTGGGTCGCGGATGTGTGAGTGAAGAAAAAAAAATAGAAAAAAAATAAAGTGGATTGAATTTATTTATTTTTTGATGAAAAAGTCAAACTTTTATTTTGAAGGCCCGATTTTATAACGCTGTGCATGCAGTCGGCGTTGGACTGGAAGTACCGGAGACCATAAACGGTTTTGAAAACTTCTGTCACATAGTGATCATCTTCTCAATAAAATATCTTTGCTGATGTTTTTTCGAGTCTTCTGGTCAATCAGAATCAAGATTGTTGCCGGAAGTCACCACGAGAATAACTTTGCGGTAGAACTCTTCTTTATACATCCATGGTTACAACTTCAGATAGAAATGAACACATAATGAAATATGATCCCCGGTCTGATGACTGACAGGTCAGGACAATGGGAGCTATCTACCCTTACCCACAATGTAAAGCAAGTCACACAGACTATCTCCTCTTTACTCTTCTCGCAGCAAGATGTCAGAACAAAGTGAAAAACAAACAATGGCATAAAATATTATTAATATGTCGGGTAGTAATAGATTTATTTATTTTCTTCTCAGTGTACCAGAATGCATAGTTTATGTTAGTATTTCTAAAAATCTCCTGGGGGAGAATCCCCCCAGACCCCATGCTGGGGTTGGGTTTTCAGCATGTGTGCCTTTTTATATAGTTCAGCTTTGATTCCATCATCTCATTAAACCTTTTTTAAAAGCATACTTTAGTTCTGTGAAGGGATATAAGGGATATATGCACTGTACTTCACTTTTATTAATATTGTATGCTGAAAAGCGTATATATTACAGCACAATTTTTTGTTGAATAGATTTAAGTGCTTCAAAATGTTGGGTCGCGATGTATTGACCAAGTAAAAAGTGGGTCCTGAGGCCTGACCAGTTGAGAACCACTGGTTTAGATGGATTTTAGGAACTTCCCCTTGATTCTATTGGCTCTAACGGTTAAAAAGAGGTGTAAATTATCAAAATTGAACGAGGGGGGCCAGAGATATGGAAAATGCACCCAAATGACCCCAGAAGTGTTTTTTTTCTTTTTCTAAATCTCTCTAAAAAGGTCAAATTTCACTTGTTTTGCATCAATCTTGATACAGGGTACTTATTATATGTTATAGTTTGGATTCCTAAAGCTTTTAGTCTACCATCCCATCATTCAAGGGTGGTTGAGTAATGGTTTTTTTGGACGGACACTATAATTTACATTTATTTACTATCTTCAATCTGAATTTACTTTAAAATAAAAAAAATCTATATTGATTTGGACATCCAACTCACAGGTTTATCATTGCAAAAAGGGAATATATACTCATGTGTTCTGGGAATGTAATTTTCGAGCCTGAGACTTGAAAAACAGGCTCAGGGCTTAACAGGTTAAGAGTTTAACTTTAACTTATGCAGCAGCACTCTAGTCTTGCTTGTTTGAAGTGAATATGTCAGTGTTTTTCTTGCTTTCCTACACTTATTATAGTCACTTTGGTCAAAATCGTCAGCTAAATGCAATGTAATGAAAACAGTCTCTGAGGTCATGAACTCTGTGAGGTGGACACCAAGCTGTGGAAGGTGTGGAATATTTCCATCAAGGACGTGAGGATATTAAGGAGAAGAAGTTCCTGCCCTGTTTTTCCACTAAGTCAAGTCCACTATGAGTTTATTTGTATAGCAGTCATTTAGGATGAGTTTGTTGATCTGACACTATTCCTTCGGATCTATTGTTATTGTTATCTGTGATCGAAACCACCCCAGCTGGTTTTCTTTCAACTCAATGCTAATGAAGGAGTTGAACGTGGCTACACAGATGTGTAGCCATCATATGTGTAGGGTGAGAAGCAAGGGACTCAAAATGTAGCCCTGGGGTGCTCCTGTGTTGAATAAGGTGGAAAATGTGTAACCAACCCCCCCTCAGCACCTGGGGTCTGCATGTCAGGAAGTCACAAGATTAATATGCACAGTGAGCTGTTTAATCCCAGGTCATTGAACCTTATTTTGAGCCTGGAGGGAAGTGTGATGGTGAACATGGTTCTGTGGTCAATGAACACGAATCTCAATTTGCTCCCTGTCTTGTCCAGGTGAGATTGGTCTCAAACTAAGCTAGACACATCAGCACTTGAAGAAACAAGACTGCAAGAAGCTGCACACAGTCACCCACACACAGCCAAGCACACACACGATACACATAAACACACACAGACATTGAGGTAAAGTTTGGCTGCCGGATCTATGTCTTTGTGTTTCTAGGTGTCATTCTTTATACAGTGATGGAATCGGATGCAAGTTTATTGGACAATGGTAATGGCAAATGGACAGACTTTCTATTTACTTGACAAGCTAAAGTTTGCATCATTTATGTAAACAAGGCTGATAGTCATTGGCTTAACGCATTGGCTTAGCCTCTACAGCAGGGGTCGGCAACAGGCGGACCGCGGTCCAGATCCGGACCCAGACGCCGACCTATTATGGACCCGGACCTATAATCAATACATTAATAGGGGATTTCAATTTTGACGGGGCGATTCTATTTTAACCGCCGCCGACAGGGGGCGAAAGAGACGAGTGAGCGATACAGGGAGACAAACACAGAAGAAGAGATGAGAGGGCAGAGAGAAGCGGAGAGGAAAGTGAGTGAAGAGAATAATTAGCGATACAGGGAGAGAAGCGGAGAGTGAACAGGCGTGTTAGCGGCAGACAGGGAGAGACAAATAATTACACATGGCGCTCTCCAAGAAGAGGAAAGTGGACAGTGAGAACAGAGCTTTTAACCCTGAGTGGACAGACTCATTCATGTTCATCCTGCCCACTGGGAGCACAGAGCCAGTGTGTCTCATTTGTTCAGAGACCGTGGCCCTCATTAAAAGTGCCAAAACGCCACTATGAGACAAAACACAAAGTGTTTGACCAAACATTCCCTCTCAAGTCAGAACTGAGGTCACAAAAAATAAGCAGTCTCAGAGCCCAATATGATCAGTCCACCAGGATCAAAATTAAAACTAAATATTGTTCCAGGGCAGGCTAACCGAGGCTAACCAATGAGCACCTGCATGTGTGTATGAGAATGGCCCTGACACCATTTCAGCCCAGATTTAAAGTCCTGGCAGGACAAGCTCCAGCTCAATTCTCGCACTGAATTAAAAAAAAGTGAGTGATGGACTGCAATATAAGAGGGAAAGAAAGAGAAACTTTAAAACTGTTCAATTGTTATGATGTGTAAAGACTGATATTGTTCTATAATCGGCTGAAACTGTTAAGTCATGCTCTGTTAACAAATAAAAAGGGAAACTCAAGCTGCTGCTACACTTTATTTTATTTATCTAAAATTAAGCACTTTTAAGATGCACATATTTTCAAAAGCTATTTTATTTATTTTCTCTATTTTATTTTTAAATGCAGCCAGAGAGGAACATTACACATATCCACAGTATTTACTGTACATCTGTATAGTTAAATGTTAATTGACAATAAATATTGTTGTTTTTTAATTGTACTTTCTTTATTTGATTGGCAGTCAGTTGTTGATTACATGCAGATGTTGATAAAGCTACAGGCTACTTCAATATATATCACACTAATTCATAAAGCAACTTAGACATTTTGATGTTCCGGAGCTTTGCATGGGGACATTTTCTCTAACTGGACCTCGTTGAATTTTAGTTGAATACCCCTGCTATATAGGTATAATACAAATACGGCACGTGTGTGAAGGAGCGCTGTGTACGGGAACAACAGCCTCATCAAGTCCTCAGCTCACTGACGCTCAGCAGCATCATCACTCACCTGCTCCACCAACAATGAAAACTCTGTCTCAATCGTTGTGTTTTTGTGCGTGTATGTGTGTGTGTTTGCTTTTCCCCATGTTTGAGGGAGAGGCAGAAAGTTCAACTGAGCAAACAAAAGAAAGAGTGACGGACCGAGCCAGGGAAGCATAAACAAGCACCAGACTAAAAGCAGCTGTGGGGGTTTGATGGATAAATAGTGAAAGAGTGAGCAGAAAGTGATAGAGAAGGCCGAGCGTGGGGACAGGCGTGACAGCCGTTTGAGACTCAATCGATTGACGGATAAAATGAAAGTGGCCTGTCTCTGTCCTGTTCCTCTTCCAGCCCTGCCTCCCTGCTATTGACAGCTGGATAGACAATAGACAATGGCTGAGTGATGGGGGAGGAATAACCTGTATTTCAGAGAGAGGCACATACAGCAGCTCTGTGTGTGTGTGTGTGTGTGTGTGTGTGTGTGTGTGTGTGTGTGTGTGTGTGTGTGTGTGTGTGTGTGTGTGTGTGTGTTTGTTTGGGAATTTGAAGAAGGAATGGGTTTTAGAGTGTGTGTTCTCATTAGCAGGACGATAGGACAGGACAGAGGTGACATTTCTGAGGGACAGGACACACACACTCTCACTATGAGGTTTCAGGGGTTACAGGGATGATGTCTGATGTGTGGTCTCTTACACACAGATGATGTGCTTTTAGCAACCTCTCGAACTGAATTAATTATTTGGCCGTCATATTATTTTCTTTCAAAGTGTTTCCCCCGAGGTTGCTTTAAACACAAATTGAATTATATTATTCAATAAAAACTGATCATTTATGTGCAATCACTTTCTCCTTCATCTTTTGTACCAGTTGTTAATGATGCGTCCTGCCTCTTGAGGATTATTAATTCGCCGTCCTTACAGCATCCATTCTACAGACCTGCTGAGAGCTGGTGAACAAAGTGGAGGGCTATGAAGCTTTATTGTACTTGTATTCATGTTGTGGACACACATATGACTCCTAATGAATGATAATGAGGCTCAGTAATGATGGGTTACGTCATGGGTCGGAACAGGCGGCCCGCAGGCCATTGTTGGCCTATTTGGTCTTAATTTTGAGAATCAAAAAAAAAAAAACCGTTTTTTATCTGGTAAAATTCATTAAAAACCCGTAAATTCAAAACCTGCTGGTCAAAATGTCTGGTAATAATTAGGGATGCTCCGATCGATCGGCCGCCAGTCATTATCGGCTGATATTCACTCTTAATAGTTTGATCGGTGCTCTCTATAAAGGCCGATCAGGAGAGCTGGATCTGATCGATATGGACATAAACGCGAGTGAAGTATAACCAGACCTGAGAGAGAGATCAGATCATCTGCTGCCTAATCAACTGAAGCCCCGCCCACTGTTTAGCGCGCTGCATGAGAAACTGACGGGCTGTCAGGAGAAAGGGAGAGGGAGAGGGGAAAAGAGAGGATCCGTTTCTCCCGTGTTATTATCCAAAGTTAATGTAAACTTTTTAATAATGTACTTCATCTACTACAAGTAGTTTGTTTGAATGTAATAATTATGTTGTTTGTTGTTTGGGGAATCATTTATTGAAAAATGATTATAAACTGCTCCGATTCTCCGGCCCATCTCACGGTCCGCGGGAGCGGTACTACAGTCGCTTTACCGCACCGTTGTGACGAAAAGGGAGCTGAGCCAGAAGGCAAAGCTCTCTGTCTACCGGGCCATTTTCGTTCCTACCCTCACCTATGGTCATGAAGGATGGGTCATGACCGAAAGAACGAGATCGCGGATACAAGCGGCCGACATGGGTTTTCTCCGCAGGGTGGCTGGTGTCTCCCTTAGGGATAAGGTGAGAAGTTCGGTCATCCGGGAGGGACTCGGAGTTGAGCCGCTCCTCTTTCGCGTCGAAAGGAGCCAGTTGAGGTGGTTCGGGCACCTAGTTAGGATGCCACCTGGGCGCCTCCCTAGGGAGGTGTTCCAGGCACGTCCAGCTGGGAAGAGACCAAGGGGTAGACCTAGGACCAGGTGGAGGGATTATATCTCTTCACTGGCCTGGGAGCGCCTTGGGATCCCCCAGTCAGAGCTGGTTGATGTCGCCAGGGAAAAGGAAGTTTGGGGCTCTCTGCTGGAACTGCTACCCCCGCGACCCGACCACGGATAAGCGGAAGAAGATGGATGGATGGATGGATTATAAACTGAAACAATATAAAAATTACTCCCATTTACTGAGTTTTCAGCATCAGCATATCCCGTCATAGTCCGGTGATTACCTGCTAACGGAAACTTTGCTACACCATTCTTATTATTATTATTGAAACATGACAAGTTTCAAATTTGTCCGGTAAAATAAATTCTGTCCCAACATCGCCGCTTCCCCTCCCTCCGCTGACATTATGAATGTCAGCGGAGGGAGGGGAAGCGGCGCTGTGGAAGAGCAGAGTGACGAGGGAGAGCTGTCATCTTCCCTTTACAAGCTTCAACATGTATTTATCGTGTGATTTTGGAAATAAAAGTTTCATATTCTGAAAGCCAAGATTTTGTTTATTTAAACCCATCGTTATATCTCTCACAGGGTTCGCCCTCTACTGGACTCTATGGGTACAGTGGGTGGAGCCCTGATGGATACACACTCTGTCGTCCAACAACCCATCACACTGCTCCTGACCCGCTTTTTTCCCCCCGCCTTTAGGGAGGAGAGCTTTAGAGGCTCAAATGGTTCTGTGACCAGAGCCTCGAGCATCAACGGCAGGTCCCATTGCGGGGCGGAGGCGTGCACTACTGGGCACTGCCTCCTGACCCCCTGCGACATAAGCGGCTGACTGAAGGCTGACCTGCCGCCAAATCCCTCATGACAGGATGAAATGGCTGCTGCATACACTTTAACGGTGAAATAAGCAAGCCCTCTGTTCACCAGTAACTGTAAGTAGGACAGAATAGAGCCCAGCGTACAGGACAAGGGCTCCAGGCTTCCCTCTTCACACCATCACTGGAACGCCAACCACTTTGGCCTGTAACAGGCTGTGGTGGATCCTGCTCTTGCCGCCTGGATAGACTGGATAACTTCGTCAGACAATCCCCCCTGTCTCTGCCTGTCCCTGTCAGGAGCCAAGCCTGGAGAGGTTGGCCCAGAGAGGGTAACGCCCCTATTGCACCAGCCTCCTGAGACATCGCCCCCCATACCTGAGGAACTGCCCAGGGCTGGCCCACCATCATCTGTGTCACCTCCGTGAACAACGGCGCCACACGGCGATCTGGGGCCACTAGGATGACTGACAGATGCTCTCGTCTCACCCTCTCCAGGAGGGGGAGAATGAGGCGCAGCGGTGGAAAGGCGTAGAGCAGCTTTCTTGGCCATGGCTTGTGTGCAAACGCGTCCACCCCCAGGGGTGGATTGTCCCGCCGAGCCATGGAAAACCACAGAGTACAGTGGCTGTTTCGCCGGTTGGCGAACAGGTCCACCTCCGCCTCTTGACATGAGGTCGGCCCCCCCGTTCTCCAGTCCCGGGATGTAGAGGGCTCTCAGAGACAACACAATATCTGAGGCCCATAACCACAGGTTATGTTGTCACTCGCCCCAGCGGGGCTCCCCTCCGGAGACGCACTGGGGACCCCCAGTACCGGAAGTTGCCCACCACTGAGGGGGGGATAGTTACCAGACGTCGTTCGTGCCTCTTGGGATCCAAACGAAGGCCGACAAACCACCTCTGCAGGTGGCGTATATGCAGCAACCCCAGCGGCACCACGGAGTGAGCAGCCGCCATGAGACCCAAAGTCTGGACTGTTGCCCCCTGTCACAGTCTGTGAACTGCCCGCAGCAGGGATGCCTGTCTGCTTTCTGACAGGATGGCGCGTAGCCTGCCTGCATTGAGCACCATCCCCAGATACTGCACCTGCTGGTGAGGTATGGGATTGCTCTTCTTCCAATTGACCGCAAAACCCAATTTGGTTAGGTGTAGGATCAATTGGGCTGTATGAAACATTGCCCATTCCCTGGACCTGGCCATGACTATGAGGTCGTCCAGATAAAAGAAGACCCTCATGCCCTGGCCGTGTAGCGGCTGAAGCGCTGTGGCCACACATTTGCTGAATGTGCGTGGGGATAGGGAGTAGCCGAACGGTAGCCTGTTGTACTCGTAGGCTACCCCTGGAAGGCAAAGCGCAAATACTTTCTATGCCTTGGACCAATCTAGACTTGGTCACTGTAACTATGATGATGTGTCACAACTGGAAAAAGTCACTGAGGGGATGAAAATTAAGGGTGGGATTGATAAATCTAACCTTACCTGTGAACTGTGTACTCGACGTAAATTTGGTCAATTTGAGTAGGAACAGACAACCAGATGCAAGAGCTAAAGCAGCGCTGCTCAATCTTGTGCAAACTGATTTAGCAGGTCCCATTGAGCCAGAGGCTAAGGATGGACACATTGGCTTTTACAGATGACTTTTCAGGGGCAGTATTTGCGTATTTCCTAAAAGCTAAAAATGATATCTTTCAAAGCCATAGAGAAATGTATTGCTGATGTCGCACCTTACGGTAAAATAAAATGTTTTAATTCACCGGGACAAACTTTCAATCGCTCGTTATACAACATGCAATACGACATGAAACTTCAGCACCTTACTCACCCCATCAAAAAGGGACAGCTGAGAGAAACTGGAGAACACTTTTTTAAATAGCAAGATGCATGCTTCTTGAGAGCAATTTACCAAAGAAGCTATGGACATATGCCGTCATGACTGCAGCTGTAATACGTAACAGATGTTACAACAGATGTGTAGCACAGACGCCTTATTATATGCTGACAGGACGTAAGCCTAACCTTTCGAAAATTAATATATTTGGATCTGTATGCTATGCATACAAGCAGGAAAACAAAAAGTTAGACTTGAGGTGTGAGAAGGGTATTTTTGTAGTGTTCGAAAACACAGGCAAGTGAAGTTTGTCACAAAAAGTGTAGTCAAGCGACATACACAGACTGATTTTGAGGCAAGTGATGACGATTTTTATGAGAAAAGGTTTGTATCCACCAAGCCAGAAACCCAGGTGACTGACTGACTGACAGGTGAAAGAGACACAGGAGGCTCAAACTGAGACAGATGACACTAACACTCAGACAGGAAAGGGAGCAGAAGGTCAAAATAGACGCTATCCCCAAAGAGAAAGGAAGAGACCTCAGTATTTAGAGGACTACGAATGTAAAGTACAGTGTGACGACCACAAGTATGTAAATATTGACTACTGCTACAGAGTAATGTGTAATGTACCAAACACCTTTAAAGAGGCCATGAATTCAACTGAGTCAAAACTCTGGACTGATGCTATGCAGGAGGAAAATAATTATCTTAAGGAAAATGACACATTCACATTGCCCACACTACCAGAGGGCAAAAATGCAGTGGAGGGTAGATGGGTCTATACAATCAAAGAAAACACAGAAAAGACTGAGATATATAAAGCCAGATATGTTGCAAAGGGATGTGGCAGGAATAGACTATCAGGAGACATTTTCTCCGACTGCAAACATGACATCAGTAAGAAGCTTGATGCAACTGGCAGCTCAACATGACTTACACCTACATCAGATGGATGTTAAAACTGCGTATTTACACGCTCCAATTGATTGTGAGCTGTATGCACAGCAGCCTGAAGGTTTTGAGATCAAGTCAGACACAGATGAAAAGCTAGTCTGCAAGCTGAATAAATCAGTGTATGGGTTAAAACAATCTGGAAGAAACTGGAATAAAATGTTGCATGATCATCTCTGTGAGAACGGTTTTGCACAAAACCCAGCTGATCACTGTGTCTACAGTAAAGGAATAGAAAATGAGAGGATCATTCTGATTATTTGGGTGGATGACTTAGTTATCGCAGCTAATGATATTCACACAATTAATACTGTGAAATAAATGTTGAGCACAAAATTCTAAATGATGGATCTTGGGAAACTTAAACATTTCCTAGGCATTGACTTTACTCAGGAAAAAGGAGAAATAAAGATGGATCAAAAGAAATTCACAACAAAAATACTGGAAAAGTTTGGTATGAATGACTGTAAGCCAAGATCCACCCCATGTGAACAGAAACAACACTTTGATGGTGATGGTGAAGCTGTTGATGCAACACAATATCGTGAAGTGGTAGGCTTAGCTTAATATATTTAATGACATCTACACGGCCTGATCTAAGTTGGATAGTCAGTAAACTGTCACAGTATTTTTCAGAGCCAAAAGAACAACACTGCTAAACATGAGGTACTTAAAGGGCACAATTAATCAGGAGCTATGTTTTAAACAACAAGATGAACAACTGAAACTTGTTGCATACTGTGATGCGGATTGGGCAACAGATGACAGACGGAGTATAACAGGGTACTGTTTTAATCTAACTAGCAATGGGCCTGTTATTTCTTGGAGATCAAAGAAACAGCAAACAGTAGCTTTGTCGACATGTGAGGCAGAGTACATGGCACTGGCTGCCACAGCACAAGAGAGTGTGTATCTTGTGCAGCTAATAGAGAGCATGGACAGTGAGGGTCAATATACTCCTGTGAAATTTTTTGAAGATAACCAGGCTGCAATTGCTCTATCCAAGAACCCAGTATGTCGTCAACGATGTAAACATGTGGATATCAAGTATCATTTTGTTTGAACTGTACTGAGTGATAACATGATAACCATTGACTATTGCCCTACAGCTGATATGGTTGCTGATATTTTCACAAAGCCTGCAACAAAGGTCAAAAGTGAGACATTTGTAAAGTATTTGTTTGGAATGTAAATAACCCCAGAAGTTTAAAGGTCCCATGTCATGGCCATTTCTACTGATCATAATTCCATTGTTGAGGTATACTAAAATAGATGTATACCGTGCAATTTTCCAAACTCACATTGGTTTCTCATACAGCATCTCTGTAAAGTATGTGTATTCACCGGTATTCACTGTCTGTCCTAAACGGCTTGATGGAGCTCGCCCCCCCCTCCCTGTGAGCCCAGTGTGCTCTGATTGGTCAAGTGACGTGCAGTTGCTCGTGAGGCTGTGAGCCTCATGAGCAGTGAGGAGCTGCTGTGAGGAGCAGACAGGGCTTCCGTGTCGGCAGGATTTCCTAAATACCGAGGTCCAAACATGCTAGGGGCGTTCCGGGGTATAGATTTTTGGGATTTTCATGATCTAGTTAGGTGCTTTGTAAGTACTGTGAGGGGTCACAAATTGGATAATATATTGATTTCAAACCATGTCAGTGGGCTGCAGCATCAATTATTTTTGAAAGTGTAATACATAAGAATCAGTTGATTGTTACTATTAATGATCTGGACATGCAGAAGAGGCTAAAATGATCACAAAACATTGTCAACATTCATTTCCCATGTCTCTCTCCTTTCCATAACCTGCACCCTCTCTTCCATCTTCTTTAGTCTCTCTGTCTTCTTCCTGTTCATTACTCTCTCTGTCCTCTACTCTTTCTCTCTGTTCAATCTCTCCCTCATTGTTCACTATTTGCTCCTCCTCAGTTGTCGCTCCTGCCAATGAATTAAAAGCAATTCAGCAATTTAGTTCATTTCACTTGTTTGTTTGCATTATTTTTTTCATTTAAATCTGTTTTGTTTGATTCTCAAAAGAGAACAAAGATGTAAGCAAATTGTGTGCTTTTATACAATTGTATGTTATGACATAACTGCATGTATGTTGTTTTAAAAGTATGCCTATTCTCTATATTGTAAATGAAGACTATTGTTATAGATAAATAGATGGATAGATATATAGATAGAGAGAGAGAGAGAAAGAGAGAGAGATATAGATGGATAGATAGATAGATGGATAGATAGATACAGTAGACGGGGTTATTAAGCCTACATTATTTTGTGTGACTTGCAGTTGACCTGCAGTTCCTTCCTGACTTCCATCACTTTCTCTCTCTCTGCCTGTCCTGTCTCTTCCTTACCAAAGCTGAGACTGATGTAGTCTTTACATTATATCTGAGTCAGTGTAAAAAGAAAACAACACAATGTTATATCTCCAATGTTTTACTCAAATTGAAATGAAAGAAAAGCATTACAACGTTAAAGGCAATCCTTCTGACATTGGATGAACGCAATTAACTGTAGCTCTCTAGCTAGTTTATTCACGCAATTTAAACCAAAGTATAGCCTATAGCTGCAATATAAGTTAGTGTGTCCATCTTGTCGGACGCCCACTGACTAACATAGAGCGTTCACACAGGATCTGCTGGTCATATGATGTCCTGAGGAACAGAAGCACAAGCAGCCCGCTGGACTCAGATCTCTAGATACCTCATCACTCCTCCTCTGCTCCGGTACAAGTCCGGGCTGCGGTAGTTTGTTGATATATGTCGTCTTCTTCTGTTCGCTTTAATCGAGGCTACGTAGTTATGCAGCGCCCCCATCGTCAGCAAATGGAAGTACTACAAAGAACCACGTTTAGTGCAATTATTTCAAAAGTTTTGTTATATACACAGCTCGGAAAATATTACCGGTGACCTCAATGGTGGATACGGCCCTGCGTGTCGGAGATAGATACAGCGAGAACAAGCGAAACTCATCCTGAGCACACACAAACACTCACAGCTGAAGTAAAAACAATAGGTGTGGCTTGATATTGAGTAAGAAAAAGGTTTATAACGCTGTGAGCATGGGTCTGCGGAGAGCATTTCTCCGCCATCCCAACGTAGTCCGAAAAACGTTGAGCATTGAGTCATTCATCAGCGATCTGAAGATAAAAGCTAAAAGTTGCCATTTTGGAGATTTAGCTGAGGAACTAATCTGTGACAGAATAGTATGTGGCATAATCAATGACTCTTTAAGAAAACTCTGTTGAGAGACAGTGAACTGACACTTGCTAAAGCTGTTTCAGTCTGCCGTATACACGAAATGACAGAGGAAAGCAGCAGGACGTTAGCCGTTCAAGCTACCAGTGTTGATGCAGTGAGAGCTGTTTCTAGCAGAAGGTATCAGCCAAAGCCACAGTCACTCGCTCACTCCCAAAGCATCTCTAACTGTAATAATTGCGGAGGCAGCCATGCAGCTATGCGAGAAAAGTGTCCAGCTTTCGTGCAAAAGTGCCATAACTGTGAAAAAGTTAATCACTACAAAAAATGCTGCAAGTCTAAACAACGCAGCTACAGTCATTCAAATAGAAATAATTTTAACCAGCCTGAACATGAAGTAACAGTGGAAGAGCCCTCAACACACAGAGAAGACACGTTCTACGTGGATGGCGTAGATATCGAAAGACGTGTTGATAGTGTAAATCCTCAAGCTAAAGACAAAGAAGAAGGATTTGTTACAATTCACATTAATGGCATAACAACTGAAATGAAAGTTGACACAGGAGCTAAATGCAATGTGTTGTCTCAAGAAACGTTCACACAAGTGACCAATGGCGAGCTACTTGTGAAGCAAGAGACTGCTATAAACCTTGTTGCTTATGGAGGAAGCAGGATTGAGACCAAAGGCCTGGTCACACTGCCTTGCTGCTTAAAGGAGCAGCACCATTCGTTGCCTTTCTTCATAGTGAACAAAGATGTGCAGCCACTACTGGGATTTCAGCATGCGTGGACATGGGAATTGTCACATTGAGCAAAGATGTCCACCAGATCACTACGGAAAGCAACACGGATTTAACCACACAGACACTCATGCAGTACAAAGACCTGTTTGATGATGAACTTGGAGAACTACCAATCACTTACTCCATGACAGTTGATCCTAGTGTACAACCTGTGGTTAGACCTGCCCACCGCATTCCTATTGCAATGCAAGACAGAGTTAAAGCTGAACTTAACCGCAGGCAAAACATAGGTGTCATTATACCAGTTACTGAGCCCACAGACTGGGTCTCATCTATGGTGGCAGCACACAAAAAAGACAAGCAGGAAATAAGACTGTATCAATCCACAAGACCTCAACACAGCGCTGAAAAGACCACATCATCCCAGAGTCCTGCACGGGTCTGATTTTCAAGACCCGCTCCCGCCCTGCACCCGCGACGTGCAATACCGAACCCGCCCCGCTACCCGCACATATTGCCAATTCGTTCCACAACCGACCCGAACCCGCATATATATGAGCAGTGAAAACGTGCAATTATCATACTTGCCAACCCTCCCGATTTTCGCGGGAGACTCCCGATTTCACTGCCCTCTCCCGGTTTCCTCCCGGGGTTATATTTCTCCCACATTTCTCCCGATTTCTGACAAAATCAGATTTACTCACGACTGTTTCCACTCGAACTTTAATCCAGCTACACCATTGTTTGGTTTCCATGGTAGCGTGTCTTTTTAGTATCGTGCACAACTGAAAGTCTGAGAGGGTGAGGCAGATAGTCACAGAAAACTGAACAAGAATCGACAACTCGACCCTCTGCTCACTCCTTTCCTGAAAAATACAGGTCCAGCCCACACATATGCTCCATCAAGGATGGTGCTACAGGCCGCAAGGCATTGCACTTACAACTACAATAAGCATGTTAATGTTAATCGACAGCTCCGGCGATCCACTACCACCCCCCCATTTGGGAGCATTTTGAAATGCTCCCGATTTCTGAGGACTCAAGGTTGGCAAGTATGGCAATTATTAACACACGCAGTTGCATATTTGTCTCAAAAAGCGTGGGATGTTGGTTATTTTCTCCATCTAGGATGACACCAAAAGCCTCCCAGACGTTGGATTTCGCTCTTGAGGAAGTGTTATTGAAAATGCTGTATTCTCCGCTAGAGAGCTTCACCTCAGCCATTTCGAATGTGGCGCGCACAGCAGCAGATTGATGCGCTGCAGAGCATATGATTATGCGCGGTCCCGCGGGGGAGAGATCTGAGGATTTTAAACATTAAATAAATTATTATTATTTTAATATATTTATTATGCAATACCCACGACCCGACCCGCATCATCTTTGTTTACCCAGAACCGAACCCGGAAAAAAGCGTTTGAAAAAATACCCACCCGCGAATCACCTTTTTTGCGGGTCACCCGTCGGGTACCCGACCTGATGCAGGACTCTGCATCACCCTATGTGAACAGTAGAAGAAGTTGCAGCACAGATGTCAGGAGAAAAAGTGTCTTCTGTGCTAGATGCTAAAAGCTCCTTCTGGCAGATACGTCTCGACAAGAAATCCTCCATGTTGACAACCTTCAGTACTCCATTTGGGCGGTACAGATTCCTACGGATGCTCTTCGGCATTAACTCTGCTAGTGAGGTATTTCAACGCTCGATGGAACAGCTGTTTGCAGGTTACCCATGTTCTGTCATCGTTGACGACATCATCATTGGTGGCCGCCTAAAGCTGAATCCAGCCAAGTGCAAGTTTCGCCTGGATCATGTAGGATATGTAGGTCACATTTTCACAAGTGAAGGCCTAAAGGCAGACACTTCTAAGACAGATGCAATCACTAACATTCCAGTCCCCACAGACATTGTCTCACTACAGCGTTTCCTCGGTATGGTTAATTACCTCGGCAAGTTCATCCCGAACTTCAGCGACATCGCAGCACCACTGAGAAAACTCATCCACAAGGACACTGCATGGTGTTGGTTCCAGCAGCATCAGGATGCATTTGACCTTCTTAGATCTTGCTTATCAAGTCCACCTGTCCTGTCATACTATGATGTCAAAAGACCAGTCACGCTCACCTGTGATGCGTCATGCTACGGACTTGGAGCAGCGTGCATGCAAGATGGCAGGCCAGTAGCGTTTGCATCACGCACCCTCACTGACACAGAGACAAGGTATGCACAAATTAAAAAAGAACTGCTAGCTGTCGTGTTTGCCTGTACAAAATTCAAAGCCTATGTGTATGGAAAGCCTGTAGTGGTGGAGACTGACCACCAACCTTTAGTGACTATCTTAAAGAAGCCCATCCACACAGCCCCTGCCCGTCTGCAGAGAATGTTGCTCCGGCTGCAGAGCTACGACATCAGTTTGGTGTACAAAAAGGGCAAGTATATGTATGTAGCAGACACTCTTTCACGTGCCCCAACCACACAAACATCTCAAAGCCCTGCTGAAAATGATGCTTATGAAGTTATGTCTGTGAGCTACATCTCCACGGCCCGCCTGGAAGAACTCAGAAAGCACACAGCAGAGGACGAAGATCTGCAAGCCCTCAGTGCAGTCATTAATAGAGGATGGCCCATCCGACAGAATCAGCTCCAACCTGCTGTCCGTCTCTTCTTTCCCTACAGAGATGAAATGACAGTAGAAGAGGGATTTGTTATGAAAGGCCACAAAACTGTCATTCCTCAGTCCCTGCATCAAAATAGTGCACAGAGGACACCCCGGCATTGAAGCAACCAAACGCAGATCAAGAAGCATCATCTTTTGGCCAGAAATGTCTAGAGACATCACTGAGGAGTTGCTTTCATGTGCAGTGTGCAACAGCACCAGATCCCATCAGCAAAAGGAGCCCCTCCAGCTTCATCCTGTGCCAGATGTCCCATGGTCCACAGTGGCAACAGACATCTTCAAGTGGCATGGAAAACGGTATCAGGTGCTGGTTGACTCATACTCTGGCTGGGTTGAAATCGACCTTCTCCGGGATGTGACCTCATCAACTGTGATAACTAAATTGAAGAGACATTTCTCTGTTTTCGGCACACCACACACACTCATCTCTGATAATGCTGGACAGTACGCCGGTCAGCATTTCAAGGACTTTGCAAAACAGTGGGACTTTGTTCACATCACCAGCAGTCCTGAATACCCACAGTCAAACGGACTAGCAGAGAGAGCAGTTCGCAGTGCAAAACAGCTGATGGAACGTTCACACAGAGATGGCACAAATGTCTTCCTCAACCTGGTAAATCTCAGAAACATTCCCCGTGATCTGACGTTAGGCTCTCCTGCTGAACGCCTGATGTCGCGACAAACACGTGCAGCCATCCCTGTGAGCACCAAACTGTTACAGCCAAACCCAAAAGATGCACAACTAATCAGAACACAACTCCTCAACAAGCGGCTCATCCTAAAGCGCCACTATGACATCTCAAGTTCTCCTCTGAAACCCCTGGCAGAGGGACAAGTGATCAGGATGCAGACCCCAAAAGGATACGATCGGCTTGGCGTTGTCAAGGAAGTGAGGGAGAAACCACGCTCTTACATAATCCAAGCCAACGGGACTTCATACAGACGGAATCGTCGTCACATCATTCCTGTTCCCGAGCCGTCGCCCCGGCAACAGCAGCCTCAAGATTTCGACCCTCAAAACACCGACCCCTCTATGATGGACTGTGTACCCCACACACCACAAACACCTGAGAGAAACAGCAGGCTGACACAGAACAGTTCCCCTTCACTACCAAGACACACATCACATTTCCCTTGCAACAACAGTGACACACCATACATAACACGATCAGGTCGCACATGCAAACCAAACCCTAAATATGTGCAGTAACACTGTTGGACAATCTTGTTAAAGTGATATGTTTAGTCATTTCCATTTAGTTAGTCGGCATGCAACGTGCGTGCATGTTCACTGTGCATGCTGTGGTCATAAATAAAGCCACCACTTGCCTATGCATTGTGTATTCCTTGTACATACACACATGCATGTGTAACCCACTGGATAAACCAAGGTTACAAGGTTAACAAAGCTCATTGGTTCATAATGCAATCATGATTGCAAAAAAAAAATCCGCCAAGTCCCGCCTCCTTACTCAGGTTAGTGAGGGCACGTTGAAGACGTGTGTGTGAGGGAGCAGCGTCACGCTGGAAGAACGGAGACACTTGTGATCATTATATGCACAACACAGCACAAATTGAGAGTTTTACCGGGGTGGCGGTGGACCAATCTCTGGGGCTGTCGTTGGAGGTTGGAGCTGCTTTGGAAAGCGAAAGAGTTTTGATTGTTATTTTATTTTCCTCGGTGAGTGAAGCAACACGCTACATGCTAGTTGCTGCCTGCATGCTGCGGGCCTCGTGGTGTGTTAGCCACCTAGCTCTTTTGAGACTGCGGTCAAGCCAGCCGTCTTTCACTTTTGCGTGGTCAAACCAGCCGCCCCTATATTTCGAGTGCGCGATTAGTTACAGGTTTACGGTAATGCAATAAAACAACCCTGGGAAGCTGGACGTTTCGTATTATATATTCGACCACTTTAAAGCTACAGAAAATCCCACCGACGAACACTTCCGGTGAGGATTTCAAAGTAAAGGATGGCATGTGGTTCATTTCTATTATTTGCGATTGAGGAACAGGGTAATTTATGAGAATAATGTTAGGATTATTGCTTCATAAACTTGTTGCACAAATACTATGAACTACTTTTACTGTGTACTTTTTGAGAATGGCAAAAGTCCTCTCCAGAGAACAAGAATGAGCATTTTCATTTAACTTTGGTGTGGGATAAAAAACATTTCTTCCATAAGTAGTTTATGAGTCTGCCATGTTTGTACTTAGTACTTCTTAGACTACTTGCACACATAATATGAACTAGTTTTACTGTGTACTTTTTCAGTAATTTGAGTTTCAAAGTCCTCTCCGGAGAACAAGAATGAACATTTTTGTCAACTTTAATGTAGTCTAAAAAACATTTCTTCCATAAGTAGTTTATGTAACTGCCATGTTTGTACTTCTAGGACAACCCTGTCTCCTAAAAATTACATTCCCACCAAGCGGCAAACTGTGGGGTAGAGCCGTGAAGCCAATACGGAAGTGCCACACACTGCAGTTCATATATTGGCCGATAGTCGATGGCTGCAGAAAGGAGCAATTTCCATAGACCGCCATGTTAAAATGCCCAACTTTACAGCAGAAAAAAACATGTTTCTACCCCTGGCTCCATACATTTTTATTATCGATATAGTTAGATTCCACCTTCATGATTATGGATCTGTGAGTGAATTGTTTTCTAACGCGACCCTTTTATTTATATTAGGTCTTAAAGTTTGTGCACACATTAGGGCGTGGTCACGTTGATTGACAGATACGTATTTTCTCCCACGTTACGTTTTTATCAACGTATCTCAAATACGTTTATTTTCTACATATCTTCTAGAAACCTATTTTCTCCCACATTACGTTTGTTTTGCACGTAACTCAAATATTTACATTCTACCTATCTTTGCCATTTATTTTCTAGCTTATAATAATGATAATAGTAATTTATTAATATAATTTTGGAGCAAACTTATTTTCGGGCTGGCGGCTCACTGTTCAGTTTACCAAATCCGTTATTATGCTGGTTAATGGGTAAATAACCACCATATTGTTTGTAGTCGTTTCATGTCATAACTACACACTTTTAAATTGTTATCATCCAAACAGCCTCTTTCGCTGTTACATTAAGGCACTGTGGCTTATTCAAAACCATTAAATGTATTCTAACGTAAATTACATGCCAGTGTTTTATCTTTTTATTTAGCGATTTGATTTTGCACTGGGAATATTTTCATTTTCAACTGGAAGTACGTCACTTCACTTCGTCTTCTTCGTCCCTTTTACGGTCCAGACAATGCATGGTTCAGCCTAACAGTCTGAACAGCGACCCCAGGTGTGTCTACATTGGAATTACATCTTCATTACTGAAGGAAAATACTTTACCTAGTGTTTGTTAACTAATGCAGTTGGCTTTTCTTAATGGTTAACATATTGCTATGAGTTATATCTGAAGCAAATTATGTTTCTGAAGATGTGTAGTCAATTCCACCCTTCAATGTAGCATAAATGTGAACTCCCATTACAGGAACAGCCTTCTCTTAAACAAACCGTCACCATTTTCGAGAAATAATTCTGGCTGTTAAAGGATATACTATGTAAAACAATAGCAATACTTATTTTGACAGAAGATAAAAACAAATACATAATCAAACAGTGTGCTTTTATTTAGTCATAATGTTTACATCAACAACAAACAAACCATTACACTTTACTATGCACATTTTTGCCTGGAACATCAACCTTTAACCTTTTAACCTGTCAAGATAGGAAAGTCGGCCGAGGACATCGGCATCCTAGTGTAGTGGAAGAGGCTAATCTTGCTTCTCATCATCAGAGGAGTCAGTGTCATCAAGGGTGAGACAGATCTCCGCATCCCACACTTCCTCCTCTCCTTCATTGTCTTCCTCCTGTAGGGCAGTGGGGTCCATCAAAAACATTCCTGCATATAAAAGCATTATTTATTGTCATGGTTAGTATGCAGGTTCTTAGTCTTTATGTACTGACAGCATTTGAAAGTTTCACATTAGACAAATCTAAATTGTTTAAATACCTTCAAGGTAACATTAAGGAATGTTGAGGTAAACATTACATTAACTTGCATAAATGTAAAAAATAAAAACATATCAAGAGTACTAAAATCTTCATCTCATGTTCTGTAAGTGTTGGACCTGATATATATATACAGTAAGTGTGTACAGTAAGTAAGTATGTACAATTAACTCAATGTATATACTGTATATGGTCTGTTTGTTTTATGTTGTAGAGTCTGGTATGGAGTATTTATGTCCTGTACCAGAAAATGTTCAATACATTTAAAAATGTCAATAAATAGTTTGCAGTCTGTCTCCAGACATTTGATGGATTATCAAGAATATTCTTTCAGTCGTATATACAAGCAATAGTGAAGGATATCTACATATAAGAATACACATATGTAACATCAATGTTGTTTTATATTGATGTGAAGTTATTAATGTGACATTGTTTCCATTCAATCTATATGCGCATCATGTGTAGATAGATTGCAATCAATTCAATTAATTCTACTCAAAACAAGAACTAAATTCAGCGTATTTCTCCCAAATAAATACTCACCTGTATGTGCTGAAGGCCTCCTCCATTTGTTTCTCCATCTCCTAGAGCCTTTTTTTCAATAAATCCTTCTCTGTTTACACAGGTCCTTCTCAATCTGCTAGATCTCTCTTTGCACAGCTCTTGAAGATCCTGTCAGGTAGCGGCAATGGTTCTTCATCTCTTTGATGAGAATCCCATCCTCTTCTCGAAGTCGAGAGAGCAGCATGACTTTGTCAAATGCCATTTTTTTTGTCTCGAGGGGGACTGTGGATGCTATAACGAAGTGATTATGTTGAGTTTCTTTAACAGTAATGAAAACAAACTTCCATCGTTGTTAATAAAGTAAAACTTATATTACTCCTATTTTGAACAAGTGACAAAATAGCATATGGGAAATTGTGTGGAAGATTTAAATAGACTGCATGACTGATCATGTCAAACAAAAACAGTATAAAAAACAGCAAAGATATAAAAATACCCGCTTTGTTAAGTGCAGAAAAATGCATATATCAGAATCCCATGGCCAAATAGGGAAGTCTTGATTTAGGACTGCATCTGCTGTATCAACAGCCTCTGTGTCTGGCACAAGGTTGTTGTAAACTGCAATCGCCTCCTCCAGTTTCCGCTTGTTCTTTGCAATGATATCCCGTTTGGGCTTGCGGTCTTTGTTATTGTCTATAAATGACAGGAAGTGCAAACGTAAAAAATATCAAAATAATTTGTTCTCTTACTCCGAACATGCCACAAATTACTGTAACCGTGAAAGTTACAAGAGAACACACCTATGGTTCTGTACAGCTCAATTCTCCGCTGTTTGATTTTGAGGGCGAGGCCCTCCATGACCCGCTGCAGCCCCTGTTGATCCTGGCAGTTGGTGGACTTTGGACCTTAAAGGGCACCTATCATGCAAAATGCACCTTTGTACGTCTTTTATACATGATTATGTGTCCCCGGTGTTCCGGGGAACTCACCAAGTGTCAGAAAACACAACCCTCTCTATTTTCCTCCTTCGCCAAATCTCTAAAAAAGGGGCTGCAACGGATCTGAAAAAAATGGATCCACATTCCGACACTTTTCTACGTCACAAAGACGTACTCCGCTTATTGGTCAACTCTCCACCTATCAGGGGAATGAGCCACGGCCACGTGCATTGCCAAACCTCTCATTCGCATATAGGCTATCGGCAGGCTACCCCAGTCACATCTGTGTTTTTTCCTGCTATTGCCAGGATGTCTAAGCCAGTTAAACCACGGACATGTTTATGAACTTCTCTCAAGTCCAACACGGATATGCCTCCAAACTAATGCTACACCCGGGATCAATACCAACCATCCGGGACCAGGCCAGTGAGGACACATCCAATTCTGAAGCTGTAAGTTTTTATTTAGCGGTGTTTTTCCTGATAAAGCTATATCTAGCTGGTAGCATGTAGCTTAGCCGTATCAATGTCGCCTCAACCCCAACTAGTAATCGGTTAGGTGTTTATATGTTCTTGTAACATTTTATTTTGTACGCTCCGCAGTATTTGCTTTGTCTTTTATTTTAATTATCAGGCATTTGCGAACATGTTCAGACTGCCGTAATGGCGATCTGTGTGAAGGCTGTAAAGCCACGCCTAGCCTAGCCGATAACACAAGTATTTATTCTCCTATGTATTAGTATTTTGTATCCTCTAAAAAATCATATTGAGTAAGTTATAATAACAAACGTAATCTTCTGGAGGTAAGTGCCGTTTTTTCCAGCGTTATGTAAAAGCTTTTGTGATTGTAGTCTGTAAGAACGATCATATATCATCGATCTGTAAGCTAAGCTACGCTACGCTAAGCTACGCTACGCTAATGAGACATGCCGTTTTTTGCAGCGTTATATGTAAAAGCTTTTGCATGTTTACTTGTTTGCGCACATGAATATAAATGGGGGTGTGTTAGGATACAACACTGTATGTATGTATGCGAGGGGACACACACCACGAGTAAAACGGAGCTAAAGCCCTGGTATGTTGTTGTTGACGACATGCATTTACTAATCTCAACCACTTTTTTTGTTGTGCTTTTTTTAACATTGCACAGGCTACGTGGCCAACTTAATGGACCTCATCTTCGACCAAGTCTTTGTGGACCCTGCACCATTATGAGCAACCTGACAGGGAGGAGGTCATCGCCGGGTATGCTACACGGTTCAATTTGGCTGCTGTCTGAACCTAACATAGACATTTCACGGATCAGAGGACAACGCAGGCCGGAATCACCACTCTGATCCTGTGTCCATGGAAGCCCCAGCACCAGCTCACAAAGCTCCTGTTTTTTATGGGTTCAAATAACCGTTGATTTTGACAATAAAGTTCCGAGTTGATATCAAATGTGTCGTGATTATTCATGTTTGGATGGGTAAAGAATATTCTGATTTCAAAAGCATAAGGTTGTGTGTGGACTTTTTTTGTCATACACATGGGTGCGTTATGCCATTGCTGTGTAGTATATAATAGTACAATGACAGAATGAAAGATTGCATAAAGCCATATACACCAGTATTTATTTCCATGAACAATATTAGCATTCGTTTTACAATTTCAGTCAAAACAAACCACTCAGTGCTCTATTTGCCTCAACTGTAGTCCAACTGTGTTCAGCTCTGTAAATATTCAATGCATTCTGCAGGGAAAACACATTTAGGCACACAATCCAGGATGGTCCACCACACAGGTTAGAGTCCTCAAGTTCCTGCATCCGTCTTTACACCTAGTGTGATAAACATATATTGAATGACATGTGAAAAATGTATTCTCTAAACAGACAACTTAGTGAAGCTAATGTTACGTGTGGTATCTCCATGCAGCACACATGCTCCGGTTCAGAAGGCATCGTGGCGCAAGTTGCACATGTACCCCTTTAGAAAGAAGTCAATAACTGAGCTTTTAAAACACATGAAACACACATTGCTGACAACTGAGGTGTTGGAGTTATACTTTTTATCACCCTAAGTTATTGAACTTTCCAACGGTTGTTGCACGATGTTGGAAGAAAAGGACTGTAAACTATTAAACGCAATGAGGCCATTGTATATATGCTGAAAATATGAATGTCTCCCTTTATAAATATATATATGTATCGCTGTGTTTGCGTGTGTAAAAATAAATAGGGACAACAGCTTGTTAACTAACCATTCAGAAACGTCCTGCTGCAACCGAGATGTTTGCACCTCCACCAAAACCTCCGCTGCTTCAGTTTCTGGATCAAATTGATAATATGCTTGAACACATGCATTGCTCTGAGATGACATGTGTATTCCACACTCGTAAACACAGCAAGCATGGTAACGTGACTCTCGCCGGCTCTTCTGCAGGGGGCGTGGTCAGCTGCTGCTCAGAATTTTCATAGGCAGGTTTGGAATAAAGCGAAAATGAGCGAAACGAGGCATGGCTAAAAAATGATCTGTTTGGTATTTTGAAAAATAAAATGTATAAATATACCTTATATAGGTATGGTCATACACTATATCATTTAAATATAGCATGATAGGTCACCTTTAATGTAAACATTCAATTGTCAATTAACACAATTTCCTTAAATGTAAAATGTCAACTAACAGTTGACAGTTCATATTTTGTAGCTACAGGAAAAATCTTACTTGATGCAGCCCACTCCTCAACCTCCTTCGCCCACTGCTTCATTCCCTCCTCTGTTGTCTGCAGTTTTGTTTTCAGGTTTTGAATGTCCTTGTCCATTTCATCAGTCCTTTTCTTGGTCTGAAAATGTTATACATTACATTTGTATCATTGTCAGAAAACAACACCTACCACTAGTGTTTTCTTTGTCACTAAAGTTCAATTTGAGTTGTTATAGTAGCAGTTAGAAGTTTCAGCCTCAATTCAAAGTTAACAGATACTTTAGGTCATAAATGAACATATTCACAGGACTTGGCGAGGACATCAAAGCATCAAAAATAGTTTGACCGACATCAGTGCATGACCGTCAAAACATTTTTACTGAGCTGTTGTCGAGCAACCGAATATATTTAGTCTATGTTTAAGAAAAGAGTTGCAGCCAAAACGTATGCACATTGTTGTATTGTATATTGGGAAAAAAGCTATTAAATTACATGACACATTTACCTTCACATATCGTTGAGACAGGTATCTGTGCAAGTTCTGCTTCTTCCTCAAGTTCCATCCACGAGCATGTATCGTTATCATGTCAGTACGTCCTGAAACATATTGTTTTACTTTTTAGAATTGTACTTGAGCCACAATAAGATGTTAAAACAACTACTCACTTGCTTTGGACATGTATTTTGTGGTCGTTGCCACACGAGAGAGGTATGAATTAATTGACAGCCTCCACTCCACTTAATACTTACTTTTTTTTTGTATTACCGAAAGAATATCATTGTAACATACCTGCCCCTTCCTGGTTGCGACCACTCCACTCCACCTGAGAATAACCAACAATAAATTGAATTATGTCAGTTTAGACATTAAAATACCCTATTAACCAAAAACGATAAAAAACATTACATTTACATTTATACCTCGCATTTTGTCGAGTGACCTTTCGCATGCATCACTGACAGAAATGGCCGCATTTGCAGGACATACTGCAGTTCTGGAAAGGACTCAACTACCCTCTGTATATATGGGTAGTATTTACACATGACGTCAGTGCAAATAAACTCAATCTTGTGTTCTTTTCCAAAATCTTGCTGTAGGTAGAGAGGGTAGGCAAAGATTTCCCCACGAAACATGTTGAGGCCTGCAACCAAAACAAAGATAGATTTCTTTGAAACGGGTTTATTTCATTACTATATTAATGGATATTCTAAAAAATACAAAGATAAGTTATTACTGTCATGAAAGTGCATAATTACTTGTGAATCATAACTGGTATTCAAATATTTAAAGACCATTTTAGTATGGCATTTTTGTAAGTACAACAAATATGAAAGTTCCTTCAAAGTATGGGCATTCGACCGCCCTATGAAGAAAAAAGCATTTGATTGGGGAATATAGTATATAAAGATAATAGCCCATTTTGCTCTCTTGCTACTTACCCCTGACGATTGAAGCGATACATTTTTCTGTTGCCGTCCAGAGACACTGCGACCATGTCATCACCACAGGCAGGACATGAGAAATGGTCATCTCCAAGAAGTTTATCAATTTCGTGCCGGCAATATGTCCATTCCAAGAAACTACTTTGGAAATTGTCACCAGATGTTATCCCAGCCTAATAAGTAGGAATTCATAATTAAATGCTAGATACATGTCAACATGCAAATACTATAAAGCATGGATTAAGTATAATATTTATTTATCTTTCCTCCAAGTCCTTTTGCAAATTATTGCACAAATTCACTTTTATCTGCCAAATCTAAAATACAATACACAATTTGTATAATGTATCAAAATGTGCATTACCCTGCCAGCACGAACTGAGCGACTTTCCAGCATTCGAATGAAAGCGTGTCTACTCAGACCAGGTGCACTGATTTTGAGATCTTCATATGTGGCAAAAAGATCAATGGAAAAAACTGTTTGGAATTCAATTGTTCCAGGCCAGTATCCATTTGAGATCAAATCTTTGATCTGTGGTGTCCACTGGCAGTGGCAGTTCTCACAGGTCAGCAGAGGAACAGAGAGGTCATAACGACCTGTTGGGACAAGCACCAAGTCAAATCAAAGTCACAATAAAGGTAAGAAAATGTATTTGTACTTTTAAAAATGTTCAAATTTGTAAAAGTCTCAGGAGTTTCTACACGGACCACTATTGCGGTAAGCATGTTGTAACTTCCGGTTGTTGTCATTGTCATCTCCGGGTATCCCGTGTGCCTGTTCTGTTGCTGATAGCTTATTATCTTAACTTAATCGATCGTTTTAAAACTCTTGATCACGGCAACTGCCTGACGTTGTAATCACACGTTACTACAGCTTAAGCACTCACAACTCTCCGTCTCTTAGCGACTGTAACTCCACAGTTGCCTACACTCCTTTCGGGTTTGCTAACGGTAGCTACTTTAGCTTGATAGCTAGCCATGACTCTTTCCCCACCCTCGGGTGTTATTTCCTGCTCTTCCTGTCTCATGTTTGGTTATTTCCCTACCTCCATTACTGGTACCGATACATGTGTTAAATGTAGTATAGTTGTTAGGTTGGAGGCGGGAATCATAGCCATAGAAGCCCGGCTCCGCATCTTAGAAAGTAACTCAGCTACAGTAAAGCCCATGTTAGCCAGTGCGGACCGGCAAAAGGGTGCTCCTATTAGCCGTCCCCCGGCAACTCCCAAGCAGCAGGGAGACTGGGTGACTGTTCAGAAGGGGCATAACGCGAAACCCGCAGGTCCCCACCAACCCGTTCACGTATCTAACAGATATTCCCCACTCAGCGAGACACCCGCTGAGAAGCCAACTCTGGTTATTGGTAGCTCTATTATGAGACACGTGAATTTAGAGACCAAAGCCTCCACAGTCACATGCATTCCGGGAGCCAGAGCGGGCGACGTTGAGGCGCATCTTAAACTGCTGGCTAAAAATAAACGTAAATACAGTCGGATTGTTATTCACGTCGGTGGTAATGATGTTCATTTACGCCAATCAGAATGCACCAAACTTAATGTGGAGTCGGTGTGTAGTTATGCTAAAACAATGTCGGACACCGTAATCTTCTCTGGTCCCCTCCCCAATCTGATCAATGATGACATGTATAGCCGCATGTCATCATTTCAGCGCTGGTTGTCTTGGTGGTGCCCAGCAAACAATGTGGGCTTCGTAAATAATTGGATAGCCTTCTGGGGAAAACCTGGTCTGATTAAGAGAGACGGCATTCATCCTACTTTGGAAGGTGCAAATCTCATTTCGGCAAACATTTCAGGGCTTTGTGGACTTAATCCATGACAAACTGGAGTTGAGACCAGGAGGCGGAGTCGCAGTCTTACACGCTTCTCTGCGCTCTCTCCTAGGCAGTCATCCATAGGAATCCCGAACCCAATAAAATACCCAATATTAGCGGTGTGTGTGTCTGCCCAAGGACAATTTAAGGTAAAACCTAATAGAGGTGTCATACATAATAACCTAATAAAAGTAAATGTAACAACTACTACAGTGCAACAAAACAGGAATATTAAATGTGGTCTCTTAAACAAGATCTCTAGCATCTAAAGCAATATTGGTAAATGATTTAATATCAGATTATAATATTGATATATGCTGTCTCACTGAAACTTGGTTGAGACATGAAGAATATGTCAGCATAAATGAGGCCACTCCACCCAGCCATATCAATACGCATATTGCCCGAGGCGTGGGCCGAGGAGGTGGAGTTGCAGCAATCTTTGACTCAAGTTTACTTATCAATACTAAACCAAAATTAAATTATACCTCTTTTGAAAGTCTCGTTTTTAGTCTTACGCATCCGACCTGGAAAACTTTGCAGCCAATCTTATTTGTTACAGTGTACCGTGCACCAGGTCCTTATTCAGAATTCTTATCAGAATTCTCTGAGTTTTTATCAACTTTGGTTCTTAAAACAGATAAAGTAATTATCGTAGGTGACTTTAATATTCATGTTGACGATGATAAAAAATAGCCTTACTGTTGCATTTAACTCTATATTAGATTCTGTTGGTTTTTGTCAGAGTGTAAATAAACCTCTTTCAGCACAGTAGCCAGGCTGACAGAGAGCCATAGCTCGATTGAGCCTTCTATTCCCATAGCACTCAGTAGTAATGATTTTATGTGCTTTTTTAACGATAAAATTGTTACTCTTAGAAACAAAATTAATGACCTCTTGCCTTTGACCAGTATAGTGTTATCAACTCCCGGAAACGTAAGTTCTAATATTACACTAGATAGTAAACTAGAATGCTTTTCAGCCATAAACCTTGAACAATTAAATTCAATGATTCTCTCTTCTAAACCATCAACGTGTATGTTAGACCCAATTCCAACTAAGCTGTTGAAGGAAGTTTTTCAATTAATTAGCACTTCTTTATTAAATATTATGAATATGTCTTTATTATTAGGCTATGTTCCACAATCATTCAAAGTAGCAGTGATAAAACCGCTTCTTAAAAAGCACAACCTCGATCCAGAGGTTTTAGCCAATTATAGACCTATTTCTAATCTTCCGTTCCTCTCAAAAATTCTTGAGAAAGCAGTCGTAAAACAGTTGTGTGATTACTTAAAAAACAATGATTTATTTGAAGATTTTCAGTCTGGCTTTAGAACACATCATAGCACAGAGACAGCTCTGGTTAAAGTCACAAATGACATTCTAATAGCCTCTGACAAGGGACTTGTCTCTATTCTTGTTTTGCTCTATCTCAGTGCTGCATTTGATACTATCGATCATGATATCTTATTGCAAAGACTAGAGCAGTGGTTCTCAACTGGTGGGTCGCGACCCAAAAGTGGGTCGCGGACCCGTTTCAAGTGGGTCGCAGATGTGTGAGTGAAGAAAAAGAAAAAAAATATTATTTTTTTTGGGGGGGAAAAAAGTCAAACTTTTATTTTGAAGCCCCGATTTTCTAACGCTGTGCATGCAGTAGGCGTTGGACTGGAAGTACCGGAGACATGAACGGTTTTGAAAACTTCTGTCACGTAGTGATCATCTTCTCAATAAAACATCTTTGCTGATGTTTTTCCAAGTCTTCTGGCCAATCAGAATCAAGATTGTTGCCGGAAGTCCCCACGGAAAATAACTTTGCGGTAGAACTATTCTTTATACATCCATGGGTACAACTTCAGATAAAAATGAACACATAACGAAATATGACCCCCAGTTTGATGATTGACAGGTCACAGAACAATGGGGGCCATCTACCCTTACCCACAATTTAAAGTAATTCACACAGACTATCTCCTCTTTGCTCTTCTCTCTGTGAGGAGCAGCAAGCTGTCAGAGCAAAGTGAAAAACAAACAATGGCATACAATATTATTAATATGTCGGGTAGTAATAGATTTATTTATTTTCTTCTCAGAGTGTACCAGAATGGGTAGTTTATATGTTAGTATTTCAAAAAATCTCCTGGGGGAGAATCACCCCAGACCCCCCTTCTGGGGTTGGGTTTTCAGCATGTGGGCCTTTTGATGTTATGCAGTTCAGCTTTGATTCCATCATCTCATTAAACCTTATTTTAAAGCATACTTTAGTTCTGTGAAGGGATATATGCACTGTACTTCACTTTAATATTGTATGCTGAAAAGAGTATATTTTACTGCACGATTTTTTGTTGAATAGATTTGAGTGGTTCAAATTTTCGGGTCGCGATCTATTGACTAAGGAAAAAGTGGGTCCCGAGGCCTGACCAGTTGAGAACCACTGGACTAGAGCACTTAGTTGGCATACAGGGAACTGCTTTAGGCTGGTTTAGGTCCTATCTATCTGAACGCTCTCAGTTTGTACGTGTCAATGATGAATCTTCCACGCAAACCAAAGTTAGCCATGGAGTGCCACAGGGCTCAGTACTCGGACCTATTTTGTTCACATTATATATGCTTCCGTTAGGCAATATTATAAGGAATCATTCTGTACATTTTCATTGTTATGCGGATGATACTCAACTATATTTATCAATCAAGCCTGATGAAATTAATCAGCTAAATAAAATTCAAGACTGCCTCAAGGACTTAAAAACGTGGATGACCTTAAACTTTTTGATGTTAAACACGACCAAAACTGAAGTTATTGTACTTGGCCCGAAGAATCTACGAAACAAATTATCTAAAGATATACTAACTATGGATGGCATTAATTTGGCCTCCAGTGAGACTGTAAGGAATCTTGGTGTTATATTTGATCAGGATTTATCCTTTAACGGCCACATAAAATCAATTTCAAGGACCGCCTACTTCCATCTACGTAACATTGCAAAAATCAGGCATATCTTGCTTCAAAACGATGCAGAGAAACTAGTCCATGTATTTCTTACTTCAAGGCTGGATTATTGTAACTCTTTATTATCAGGGTGTACCAAGAAGTCAGTCAAGTCGCTTCAGCTGATTCAAAATGCTGCAGCTCGTGTACTAACCAGAGTTAGGAAAAGGGACCACATTACTCCTGTTCTGGCTGCCTTACACTGGCTCCCTATAGAACACAGGATAGAATTTAAAATTCTTCTTCTCGCCTACAAAGCCCTTAATGGGCAGGCGCCATATTACCTTAAAGAACTCATTATACCCTACTGTCCTACTAGGGCATTGTGTTCCAAGAATGCAGGGTTATTGGTTGTTCCTAGAGTCTCTAAAAGTACAATGGGAGCCAGAGCCTTTTCTTTTCTTATCAAGCTCCACATTTGTGGAATCAGCTTCCAGTTTGTGTTCGGGCGGCAGACACCCTATCCGTTTTTAAGAGTGCGCTTAAGACCTTCCTTTTTGATAAAGCTTATAGTTAGGGCTGATTAGATTCAGCCCCTAGTTTTGCTGATATAGGCTTAGTTTGTCGGGGGACATCTTACTTCTTCCTTCTCTCTGTCTATACCTGTGTACTCCCATGTTCCGATTAACCCAGCTTCCCCAAATTTCTTTCTTTTTGGTGTCTATATACGCTGGGATCCGGAGTCATGGATGATCCTGCGGTCCTGTGTCCTGCATCGCGAGCCCTGGATCTTGAGTCGTGGCTGTGGTCCTGGATCATAGGTCCTGGATGGATATCCTTGTGGATTCATCTTCCTATTATACACACATGCATTTCCAAACATTTGGACTACCTATGTTGCAAATGTATTATCTTTTCAATTTACACACGGCATCTATTGCACTTCTGTCCGTCCTGCTCTCCCTGAGGTTTCTCCCATTTTTCCCTTTAAACTGTGGGTTTTCTTTGGAAGTTTTTCCTTGTACGATGTGAGGGTCTAAGGACAGAGGGTGTCGTATTGTCATACTGATATTTTGTACAAACTGTGAAGTCCACTGAGACAAATGTAACATTTGTGATATTGGGCTATATAAATAAACATTGATTGATTGATTGATTCAAAGATATGTTACCATTTATGTTGATGAAGATTACTTTTTGCCCACCACTCAATGACACATTGTCTGCATTGCAGCTGCAAATCTTTCTGGGCAAAGCAAAAGGCAGGAGACGAACTATGTAAAACATAAAGGGATAATGGTTACTTCTACTGGGCAAGTACAGGTATATCATACATTATGATGGGATTGAAAAGTAATTTTAGTCAAAAAGGTCTATACAGTATATACCTTCTTCACACGGTGATGGCTGACCACTAGCAACTTCAGTGTTAATATCAGTAGGAGGAAGAGCTTTGTAACTATCTCCTACAAATAGGCATCTGGTATGCAAACTGTACTTCCGATGTACAGTTATGTCACATTTGGGGCACAACAAGGGTTGTGGAAGGCAGTCTGTGCAACAAATAACTGCATCTTTAGCTTTACACAGTTGACAAAGACCCTTCGGGATCTTTCCTGCCTCAAGCATGGCTTCAAGAAGCTGAGGTCTTGCTTTCCGCCATCTTTCATCAGATAAAGCCTGACGTACTGTCCATGTTCGACCAGATGAGGCTTCTGTGGAATTTGAACATCCGGCAACATCCTCCTGAACTGCATCAACCATCTTTTTCAGTTCCTGTATATGAAGGTCTTCGGAAATGGCTCTGAGGATAACAGATGTAAGCAAGACAGAATAGATGGTAAAGAAAGCCTCAAGAGTCAGAAAACAACTTCAAATTTCAGGTGGTTATTAAAATTGATTGTGTTTACATGGGCATGAATAACCCGTTTATAATAGGGTTATTGGAGTATGCTGTTTATGTGTTTGCACATGTGAACACAATATTGCCTCATAAATGTGTTATTCATGTCCATGTAAACCAACTAATTGAGTGAGATTAAAAACTGTAATGTCATGTTCACCAAATTATTTTTAAGGAACAATACAATTGCTAAAAATTAAGTTTTATCAATGTACTTGCAAAATGTCTTGCAGAAATATATTAGTGTTCAATTTATGAAATTATAATTAAACTAAATATAGGGTGATGTACACTGAAGTGAGTAAGTATGAGTTTATTAAATGGATACAATTATCTAAATAAAAGTAACGGAAATGGTGGCATAACTATTTTGATATAGAATCTTACCAATCATATTGTGGGTCTGTTGCACCTCAGAGGTGACTGTGCCTGCATATCAAAACATAGAGGGAATTCATCATTACTACATTTGACTTAAACTGTGACCGTTAACTCAATATTGCATCCCTATTTTCCATGTTCATTTAGCACTATACGAATAATTTTCTTTGCAATACATGTAGTACTTAATTTAAAATCGTATTATTCTCAAAGTGACACATGTGCCAGGTACATACGGCCCCATACTCACATGCAAAACATCTAAAAAAAGGAAAAACTGTAGCAAAATGTTGACACGGATAAAAGAGCTTACCTTCTGTCCTGTCTGCAACATGTTCTGCAGAAATATTTGGTAACTGCGACTGACCAGTTTTCTTCTGACGTTTGGCGTGCACTAGGAAGACAAGAATAGTAATTCAAGAATTACATTTTCAAAAAAGAAACAACAGAAAAACACAGATGCAACAGTATGATCTGGCTTAACATACGTTTTGAAGAACTGCGACTCTTTAGAATCAGCCGCCCAAATTGGTCTCTTTTTCTCCATTTTACTGCAGGCTGACAGTCCTATTTAGCATGGTAATACAAAGAAGAGAGTTAAAGAGAAGTATCCATACATTTAAATGGAACATTAAACTGTGCTGAATACTGAAACTAAGTTAATTATTTCGCCATTATATAGACCATTACGTAGAGATGTCCATGGACATAGTATACTATTTTCCCTTTAGATTAATTTTTTTTGTTTCCTGTATCCAACACAAATACAGTTGGAATATACAACTGTATTGGTGAAATTAATACGTGAATAGGTTTACTTTTGGCATTTGTTAATCTCTATTCGACAAAGTGGACATTTGAAGTAGATGTTTTTGGACAAAGATTGTTGGAAAGTTACAAGTTACGGCATGTGTATACTGTACTGTGTGTGTGCAGGGGTTACAATAAAAGCTAGTTAGAGCAGTACTGTACATTCAGACATTACACAACGGATTTAAAAGCATTTATTAAAACATTATTGATGACATATTACATAAAGTACCTGCTGCATAAACCCAAGAATCAATTCAAGGATTACTTTACCTCTTTAGCTTGTAGTTTTTCACCCAGTTTAGCTTTAACTTTGTCGATTTCTTCCTTGTCTTCATCAGTATCAGATTCATCCCAGTTTAGAGAGGTCCTTCGAGGTGCCTGTCGCCCAGCCATGGTTTCGTTGAGGAAGACACAAATCAAGCTTGGTCTGTGGTATCTGTTGGTAGCACACTGCATTTCAAACAGTTGTATTATTAGTATGTTTGTACAAAGTAAAACAAAACAAAAAAGAGAAATCTAACGGTAACAACATTATGTTTCCTTTCTCTTTTCGTTAACTTTACCTTGAACAATATAACAGGTAGGTTAGCTTCAAAGACAACACATTTAATGCTGATTACACCGTCCTTTAACGTTGGTTGGAATGACAGAATTGTTAACATACATACTTACTTCTGATAAAGACAGAAAAGGAACCATTGCAGATTGTGGGACAGATCTGGGTAAGTGTTGACATTTTTCAACTTGACCTGTTTTGTTGGACAGTTTAGGTGACGGGGAACATTTGACTTCATGACTATTGTTTCCATGTATTGGAAGCAAGCATTTAGATTAAAGGTAATTTGCTTATTAACCAATGATGCCCTTAATTCAGTAATATTGAGCCTTGAATAAATTGGCATTTGTGTGCGCTTTACAGGAGTCTTGCCCACCACTTCTACTAGTATTATTATTGTGATCTAGATTTGCATTCAACTACGTATGACTATTCCACGAGTAGCTATGTGGGGCAGAAGCATGTCTAAATACATTGTAATGCACAGCCATCATTTTTTTCTCTCCAAATCTCCAACAGAAACTGAATTTGTGGTGCTTGATCTCTGTCCTGTGGATGGTAGTGATGTGGTCGTGGAGGCTACTGATTTGGTTGTGGAGGCTACTGATGTGGTCGAAGAGAGGAATTACAGATCCAATGCAGAGGGACAGGGAGAGCAAGGTACTTAGTGATATTTGCACTGACACAATGATTTCAAAACGTAATTATTGTAATTATTTTACTATCGTAAAATATGTATGGTCAAATTCAATTTGCTCTTGTGGCTCTGATATGTAGAATCTCAAAGCCATGATGTGGAACTGGTGAATGGGGGAGAGCCAGCATCAACTTCTGTGGAGGAAGCTGCACAAGGTTTGTAGCGATTCATGTAAATTCAGGGCACTAATATTTGGAATGCATTTTCTTCCACATTTGCTTCAGTATTTAAGCAGTTTTCAAAATCCACTATAATAGCAATATTTCTTAATTGCTGATGACTACCTGTATGCTCCTTTTATGACTGACACAGCATTTATATTGTTGACACTTCAACTGTACTCTAATTGTGCTCTACAAATCTGGGCCCCATATGGTGCAGGTGTCACAGAAGACAAGGAAAGCCTCTCTTTGGGAGGCACAAGGCCAGATCATGGCACAGGGAGCAAGAGGTCAAAGGTGCAGGGTGGAAAGAAATGTAGGTTTTTTAAATAATTGTCCTGATTTCTCACATATGTTTGGGTAATGTTACCGTCTTATATAATAATAATAATAATAATAGATTTAATTTGTTAGCGCTTTTACATGTGCTCAAAGACGCTTTACAGATATAGTGAAGGGAAAAGGAAGGAACAACAAATACATATATAGTAAACAATCACACATTAAAAGCCAGATTGAAGAGGTGAGTTTTTGTAAGTTTTTTGAAGGTGGTGAGGTCAGTGCAGTCTCTGATGGGTTGGGGGAGTGAGTTCCAGAGGGAGGGGGCAGCGACGGAGAAGGCTCTGTCCCCCCAGGTCCGGTGATTGGTGCGGGTGGGGATAGATAGGAGGTTGGCTTCTGATGAGCGGAGGCAGCGGGAAGGGGCGTGGTGGTGCAGCAAGTCTGTGAGGTAGGGGGGGGCCTGATTGTTGAGGGCTTTGTGAGTAGTGAGGAGGACTTTGAAGTTGATTCTTTGACGGACGGGGAGCCAGTGGAGGTTCTGGAGGACGGGAGTGATGTGGTCTCGGGAGCGGGTGTGGGTGAGGAGGCGGGCAGCAGAGTTCTGGATATGTTGGAGTTTATTGATTAGGTTAGATGGTATGCCGTAGAGGATGCTATTGCAGTAGTCGAGTCGTGAAGTGATGAATGCATGAATCAGGGTTTCAGCAGCAGAGGAGGAGAGTGATGGGCGGAGACGGGCAATGTTTTTGAGGTGGAAAAAGGCGGTCCTGGTGTGATTTATGTGGTGGTTGAATTTGAGCTGACTGTCGAAGATGACTCCGAGGTTGCGGATGTGAGGGGGGGGAGATAGAGTGTGGCTGTCAATGGTGAAGTTGAAATTCTGGATGTCTTTGATATGGGATGGGGGGCCAATGATGATGATGTCTGATTTGGCACTGTTCAGTTGGAGATAGTTTGTTTGCATCCATGCTTTTATTTCTGAGAGACAGTTGGTGAGAGTGGAGTGTGTTGTGGGGGTGATGATTTTTGTTGAGATATAAAGTTGGATGTCATCAGCGTAGCAGTGAAATTGAAGGTTGTGGCGACGAATTATTTTGCCAAGGGGGAGCATGTAGAGGATGAAGAGGAGGGGGCCAAGCACCGAACCCTGGGGGACACCTTGGGACAGAGGAGCAGTGGAGGAGGTACAGTTGTTGATGTTGATAAACTGATGTCTGTCGGTGAGGTAGGATTTCAGCCAGGAGAGTGCAGTGTCGGTGATGTTGAGTGATGATTCGAGGAGGGACAGCAGGATGGCGTGGTTGATGGTGTCGAATGCTGCGGTGAGGTCGAGGAGGATGAGGATGTTAAGGTTGCCGGAGTCAGAGGAGAGGAGGAGGTCGTTTGTGATTTTGAGAAGAGCTGTTTTGGTGCTGTGTTTTGATCGGAAACCGGATTGAAATGGCTCAAAGAGATCATTGGAGCTGAGGTGGGCTTTAAGTTGTGAGGCAACGACACGTTTAAGTATTTTTGACAGAAAGGGGAGATTTGAGATGGGCCGGAAGTTGGACATGATGTCAGGTGTGAGTCCAGGTCTTTTGAGAATGGGTGTGACAGCAGCCAGTTTGAGAGAGGGGGGAACTGATCCAGATCTGAGGGAGGAGTTAATGATGGTGGCGATGAGTTGGGAGATGGCAGAGAGGCTCTCTTTAACAAATTTGGAGGGCATTGGGTCAAGTGTGCAGGTGGAGTTAATTCCAGTCATGAAGTCGGACAGTTGCATGGGGATCACAGGGGAGAAGTGGGACAGGGGCTGTGAGGTGAAGGGGGGGGGGAGCCAGGAGGGAAGGTGGGGGGTGCTGATGAGGGTGTCAGATTGCTGTAAATGTTGCTGATTTTGGTTTGGAAAAACGAGATGAAGGAGTTGCACTGTTCGGTGGTGAAGGATGAGGTGGCGTTGTCACAGGGTTTGAGAAGTTTGCTGATGGTGGAGAACAGACGCTTGGGGTTGCTGGAGCCAGACTGAATGAGTTGTGAGTAGTAATTAGACCGGGCTGCTTTGAGTGCGTTACTGTACTGCTGGAGATAGTCTTTGTAGATTTGAAGATGGACTGTTAGTGTGGTTTTCTTGTGTTGGCGTTCAAGTTGACGTTTCCTTGATTTCATTTGGCGGAGTTCGGGGGTATACCAGGGGGCGGAGTGTATGAAAGAGACATTTTTTGTTTTTGTGGGGGCTAGTTCATTGAGACAGAAGGAGAGGGTGCTGTTATAATAGTCCACAAGTTCAGATGGGTTTTCAGAAAGTGGGGGGGGGGGGAGACAGACATCTTGCAGGTAATGGAGGCAGTGATTGCTGAAGGTGAGATGGATTTGAGATTTCTGTAGGTTATTGTGCGTTTTTGCTTTTGGGCGGGGATGGGGATGTTGATGTCCATGATGATGGCCAGGTGATCAGAGATGTGGAGATTGAGGCTGGACAGATGATGGATGGTCAGACCAGTGGAGCAGACCAAGTCCAGGATGTGACCACGGCTGTGTGTTGGGAAGTTGATGTGTTGAGAGAAGTTGCAGCAGTGAAGGGTTTCCTTAAATTCAGAGGCATATTTGCAGGTCGGGTCGTCAACATGAATGTTAAAATCACCTAAGAGGAGAACAGATGGGGATATGGCAGAAAGCTGAGTGAGAATGTCAGAGAGGTCGGAGAGAAAGGAGGGGTTTGGCTTCGGGGGACGGTAGATGATGGCTGTGACCAGGGGAGTGGGACCAGAGAGTTTAAAGATCAGGTGTTCAAATGAAGAAATATCAGGGATGGGGATTATGGTAGCTTTTATTTCCTTTCTGATAATAGCAGCTATACCACCACCACGCCCTTGTGGGCGAGGTTTGTCAATGTATGTGAATCCTGCTGGTATGATTTGATTTAAAGAAAAATAGTCCAGGGGTTTTTGATATGTTTCGGTCAGATACAGAAAGTCCAGGTTATTGTCTTTAATGAATTCATTTAGAATGTGGCTTTTATTGTGGATGGAGCGTGTGTTGAGCAGGGCTGCTCTGAGGTGACGTTGCATTGGGGGGGGTTGTGTGGACCGGGGGAGTGGAAGTAGATTGGTCAGATTCACGTGTTGTTTGTTGTGATGGCGTAGTGTGGGCGTGTGACAGGACCGAATGGACGGGATGGAGTGTGGAGACGTGGAATGAAATAAAAACTTACGGCCAGAGCCTCTGTGTGGAGGACGGCGTTTGCGGAGTATTTCATAATCTGCGAGGATGTCCATGCAGTCCGGACGCAGGCGGTTATTAAAGGAGTGGAGATCTGACAGGGAGTAGAGCGACGGCATGATCCGGTGAAGTGGCGCTAGCACGGAGCTAGCTAATGCTGGGGACCCGGGCAGCAGAGACCAGGAGCCAGATGACCGTGGAAGAAGGAGCGGTGTGAGTCCAGATAAAATGAGAATTATAATCCACAGCATATCAGGAGAATAATTCCAGTGGTTTCCAGAGGAAAATCGTAGGAGGTGCTGACAGCCTGGTGCAGAGTGGGAGCCGGGTGACCAGCCTACTAGCTGGTTAGCTAGCTTGATAGCCACCGGCTGTAGGCGGCAGGGAGAGACGATGTCAGCGGGGAAGCCGGCTGATCGCAGCGGGATGGGAAGACCCACACGAGCCGCGGAGTTAGGGTGGAGTTAGGGTGGAGTTGGGGTGGAGACACAGTGAAATTTACATAGGTAAAGAATGCGAAGAATGCTCCGACAGATCCACTACAGGGTCGTTTCTTTTTTCTAAAGTCATACGACGGACAGAAGACCAAGTAAGTTTCAGCTCTTTATGTTCTACTGATATCATCTATAATCTCACATAATCTTGAATTTAATGTTAGATTTTACAAAAGCTCTTTGGAAAGTGCAAGGAATAAGTTTCTCTGAATACATTCACTTTGAACCCTTCTGGAAACTCATCACCTGGTGAAACCTCAGGTGGTCACTTTTGAACCCCTGGAATAATATCTTATTATAATAATATCTGGATCTTGTGTTCCTATAGCCCTTTACTGATGCTCCACACAACTGATGTCATAACATGTTTATTTTAAATATGCATGTGTTAATCTTGGAGTGCATTCTTATAGAACTGATTAGTATAATAGAGTTAGAAAATACAGGAAATTAACAAAAGGAACTAATTGCCACTTGATGTCAATATTTCAACATTGGCTTTGCTTGGAACAAACAATATAGTTTATCTTATTTGAATAGTACTATGATGTACACAACAATGTGTCCACTGGGCTTGTGGCCTAGGCAAAAGCAATTGCATTCACTATGCTTAAAAACGAATGAATGTATTTAAGTCTTGATAAAAATGAAATTGCCTATATGACTGGTAAGTTAACATGTACACTGTTACAATTCCGGTTCAGGTACCAAAAGGTTGCCAGTTTTCCTCCGAACAAATGACATATGCTGAAAAAACATGATGTTAATAATATGCTTCTGTTTCAGCAGATTGTTCATTTTTACACATTGTGAATGAATGGTGCTGTTGTCAATATATCGCTTTTTAAAATCAACATGCATACATTTGATGTAAATGTGTGGTAACTTGTGGCAGTTTTAAAACAACATATATTGCACTAGGTCAACAATCACCCATACAATGTGTTGTATTGCAGGTACTTCTTCAGTGTCCCTGCAGAGCATGGCAAATATCCAATAATGTTCTACCTACATTTGTGGTGAGAGAAAAACATTGTTAAACAATCAGCATTTATAACCCAAAATGAATGGTGTTGGACTGGTTACCATTATAGATTTGGATTCCTTGTATAGGCTTGTCACCTCAACAATGTATAGATGAAGCAGATGTCCAATTTTACAATGGAGCACAGTTTACTTAAGAATACAAAAAAATGCTTCATCCGAGAAAGCTTTCCAGCGCGCTTCCCTTTACTGGCAGGAGTACTCTGTATTTCCACTGTTGAAATGCATTTGTTAAAACTCTTAACGATGTAGATTTATTCTTTGCACCAGTAAAATGTGGTATGACAGCAATTCAAATAGATGTATTTATAGTTATTCCTTCTGAGATATTTGGATGATGCTGTGCTCTTTTTAAATTTCCAAGCCCATTTATTGTGGATGGGCTTGATGTTATTAGGCTGTTAACGCAAAGTAAGAAGATAACATTAGTTTTTTTTGTATTTGTGTCTTATCCCTTAAACTAGTGGAACACGATGGAAGAATACATGGGAGCCCATCTCAAGCCTTGAATCAGCAACTGAGGTAAATGAATATCTTGAAGAATAAGCCCTCTAGCAATAGAGAAAGTCAGTATTCTGTGTTTAGGGAGCCAGCGGATTCGGAGACAGATCATCAAATATATTAAAGAGTCAAAAGTGTCTCTAAAGTTTGTGATGTCAACGTTTTCAGATCTAATATCTGAACATATAGGTAACATTTTTGGTCAACAAAAATCTGAATGTGTTACCCTGTCTAAATACTATTGAACTACTACTTTTGCAAATAGGCCTACCTATCAACATTTAGTATGTGGTAAAGAAGGATGAAAAAGAAGGCAAAACAACAACAATTCCTCTCATGTCACAGAACATGATGAAAGCCAGACTATTCAGATGCATAACTTTGTATCCATAAAGTATCCCATACTAATTTAGCTGTTCTTGAAAAAAGTACTTAAAATACCTTTGCAATGTTAACATAATATACATCATATCACCTACAGTACCCAGTGATTATATCTCCAAGTATCTCAAACCAAGGCAGACAAACAAGTCAATTGGATTACATTAATCATTCCTCTGACTTCTTGAATAGTGATGAAATGCTGACAAATGTTTTTGAATATTTAACACCATATAGAATGCTTAAGTGTCTGTTTTTGTTGTTCCACAGATACATCCATGATGAGCCCTTTTGAACACCACCCCTCGTCCAAAACCTGTTCGGTTCTGAATAAAAGCACACTGTTTGATTATGTATTTGTTTTTATTTTCTGTCAGAATAAGTATTGCTATTGTTTTACATAGTATATCCTTTAACAGCCAGAATTATTTCTCGAAAATGGTGAAGGTTTGTTTAAGAGAAGGCTGTTCCTGTAATGTGAGTTCACATTTATGCTACATTGAAGGGTGGAATTGACTACACATCTTCAGAAACATAATTTGCTTCAGATATAACTCATAGCAATATGTTAACCATTAAGATAAGCCAACTGCATTAGTTAACAAACACTTGGTAAAGTATTTTCCTTCAGTAATGAAGATGTAATTCCAATGTAGACACACCTGGGGTCGCTGTTCAGACCGTTAGGCTGAGCCATGCATTGTCTGGACCGTAAAAGGGACGAAGAAGACGAAGTGAAGTGACGTACTTCCGGTTGAAAATGAAAATATTCCCAGTGCAAAATCAAATCGCTAAATAAAAAGATAAAACACTGGCATGTAATTTACGTTAGAATACATTTAATGGTTTTGAATAAGCCACAGTGCCTTAATGTACCAGCGAAAGAGGCTGTTTGGATGATAACAATTTAAAAGTGTGTAGTTATGACATGAAACGACTACAAACAATATGGTGGTTATTTACCCAGTAACAAGCATAATAACGGATTTGGTAAACTGAACAGTGAGCCGTCAGCCCGAAAATAAGTTTGCTCCAAAATGATATTAACAAATTACTATTATCATTATTATAAGCTAGAAAATAAATGGCAAAGATAGGTAGAATGTAAACGTATTTGAGTTACGTGCAAAACAAGCGTAATGTGGCAGAAAATAGGTTTCTAGAAGATATGTAGAAAATAAACGTATTTGAGATAAGTTGATAAAAACGTAACGTGGGAGAAAATACGTTTCTCATTAAACTTATTTGAGAATGCAGTTTAGTTCTGTGGGAACGTAATTTTCAGGAGACAGGGTTGTCTAGGACTACTTGCACAAATAATTTGAACTACTTTTACTGTGTACTTATTCAGTAATTTGAGTTTCAAAGTCCTCTCCAGAGAATAAGAATGAGCATTTTTGTCAACTTTGATGTTGGATAAAAAACATTTCTTCCATAGGTAGTTTATGAAACTGCCATGTTTGTACTTAGTACTTCTTAGACTACTTGCACAAATAATATGAATTACTTTTACTGTGTACTTTTTCAGTAATTTGAGTTTCAAAGTCCTCTCCAGAGAACAAGAATGAGCATTTTTGTCAACTTTTTCTCATTTGAAAGAAGATCTTAACCTAAAGTATTCTTTAATGTGTTAATAAAGGTTAATTAGTTTGTCTGTTTTGCACATCCTCATATTAATATCTTTGTACATCCAGCACTAAACTGTTTTATTGTAGAGATCACTTACAGTATCTTCTTGATTTTTTATATTCTATATTTCTATCATTGACCTTCTACTTTCCCCCTATGAAAGTACTCTTAATATTTTTTTCCATCAAATAACATTATTCAACAAAAATATCATTATTCAACACAAATAATTCAATAACGTGCTTTAACCACTAGGCGGTGCACACAAGGTACACACAGCATACTAATAATAACTTTGTATTATTAGTGTAGGACACTTATGTATGTATAACATCTGAAGATATTTAGTTATATTCATGTTTTTACATCATTTTGCAGAATATTGCTATACTATTTCTCATGTTTTACTTCTACACATTAATATCTGATTTGTAAAACATCACAGACAGAAAGGTATATTCGTCATTTAATGGTAAGCTATTGCAATTGTGATTCCATGGATGTGTCTCCCATCACCCAAAACCCCTGACTATTCATCCAATCAGCGAGTTGAGGATCTTTCCTACGTCTGTTTCCGGTATTGTTCCTGTAATGAGAGTTCACATTTATTGAATTGACTACACATCTTCAGAAACATAATTTGCTTCAAATATAACTCATAGCAAATAAAGTATACAAATATAAGTAATAAAAAGATAAAACACTGGCATGTAATTTACGTTAGAATAAATAGAATGGTTTTGAATAATAGATGAGAGTAAAATCTACGTCACTTTACAGCCCCGCCCACCTTTGGGGAAACCATGACGCTGTCATTTGAACGGCGATCAAGCCTGAAGCCACAGTGATCTTCTGTTACTGTCCTTTCTTCTTAGAGGAAGTTCAGAAACACGTAACTCTGGATTTGTTTTAATGTTTGAGGTGCAATAAACGACACAGCAGCTTTTTGGCATGTTAAAACTATTATGTTCTGCCTCGCTCATGAGAGTAACAGCTGGCGAAATTACAGCCTCGCCTACTGATTTCAAATGTGTGCTCTAAAATGATATTTATAAATGACTTATCATTATTATAAGCAAGACAATAAATGGCAAAGATATGTAGAAAATAAACGTCTTTGAGATACGTTCATAGGCAAGGCAAGTTTATTTATATAGCACTTTTCAACACAAGGCAATTCAAAGTGCTTTACAAAAATGAAAGACATTAAGAAAATGGCATTTAAAATCAGTCATTAAAAGAAAAGCTAATACAATAAACATTAAAAGAAAAAATACATGGATAAAAGTTACAGTGCAGTCTAAGATAGGATAGGAATCATTCTCAGAATTTATAACATAATTTTCAAAATTGCATTTAGATATTGTCTTGCAACAAAGATGTCATTGGCTAATTGGTCAATTTATTTTATTTTTCTTACATGGACTTTAAGTATATGTTCAGTGATAAAATACATGAGGATGGACAGTATTACATATACATTTTTGAATGTATTCTGAATCACTTTGTTTACTGGTCATAACTTAATATGTCTGTTTTAGAATATACGATTTTACAGTTAATATTTTTAAACTTAAATGTTCCCTTTTATCTGAATATTAATTATGTAGAGTTTTGGATAATTTATCATAAATATAGTAAGACTGGGATTGTGTCTGTAAAACAACTTTACATTGATGGAACATTTGCATCTTTTGATCAGCTGGCCCGTAAATTCAATCTACCCAAGTCCCACTTCTTTAGATATTTACAATTCCGAGATTTTATTCGTAATCGTTTTCCAAGTTTCCCTGCTCTTCCTCCTTCTACCTGGGTTGACACTATCTTAAGTATTAACCCTAACCTCAAGGGTACCATTTCAAAGCTATACTCTTTTCACATGCCACCCTCTGCCCTCTGATAACTTTCGAACTAATTGGTCAGAGGACCTCAATATAGAGATAGGGACTGAGGATGCCCTATACTTTGTGAAATTGTAAAAAATTAAACACTGTATTAGGGGCTCAGACTTGAAGTTCACAAAAATATGGCTACCCTTCTTAGAACATATTAAGTCCCTCCAGTTGGAGTCTGTCCCCATTGGCTGAGTCGCCCCCCCCCCCCCCCCCCCCCTGTACCGCAACAGCTCACAGGTATGCTCACAAAATGTCTCGCAGGTTTTTATTATTTTATTCTTTCCCTTTGTGGTTTTTTATTTTTTTTATTTTTTTTATTATTTTTTTTATTTCATTATTACATTATTGTCTAATTGTAACTGATGTATTGTGTCTTGGGGTTGTTTTGTTAGAAATCGCAGGGGTAATGCATTGTATTGCTGCTTTCTTTGTGTATTGAAAATCTCAAAAATAAATCATATATAAAAATTAAAAAAAAAAATATATATATATAGTAAGACTGATTTTTTTTAACTTAACATGTTGTTAATTTGTTTCTGCAGCTAACATCAATGTGGAAAAGGAAGGACACTGAAGTTGTAGTTGCTGTGCTCCCCTCCCATATTAGAGGGAACCATTTTTTGATCCACCACAGTGAGTTACGCACTCTGAGACCTCACCAGTGGCTAACAGGCGAGGTATTTTGCGGTTATTACCACATTTTACCCACAGTAAAAAAAAAAAATGTTTAGTATGTAATTGTATTATATATTTTATTAGTGTTTAATCCGCTGTATTTTTTTTCTGTCTTCATGTCAATTATCGGATTGAGGTTATTGAGGGCCTATTCCATCTGTATGCCAGCCAGTTCAACACTGGAAACACAATTTATATACTCAATCATTACACAGCAGGTATTATACTTTTTGGAGAACGAACCCAGCTCAGTCGGCACGGCTTGCCAAAGGTAATGTGTGTTTTCATGCCTTTTACCTATCCACACCTTGTAGAGCCAAAATTGGCTGTGAAATGGCTTACTTGCATGTGTACATTTTGTGTCATAGTACTTTGGGTTTTCTATTTTGTAATTTAATATACAAATTCAAACACCATGATTTAATTTTAATAAAATAAGGCATCATATTCCTAAGAAAACTTAAAAAAAAGTATTTTTATTGCTGTTATAGATCAACTTGAATGATTATCAAGCCGTGATCGCCTTTGTAAATATTGAAAGAACACACTGGAAGTTGCTGGTTAGTGATTGTTTTCATTCAGAAATCCCTTCATTTAAATATGTATATATGTTTGATGCTGTTTTGAAATAACATCCCTTTTTTTTTAGTACTTATTCCCTGCCATAAGATCAGTATTTTTGGTGGATCCAGCGGCAAATTCCAAAGAGAAAGCAGACTCGGAAAATGCTGCGAAAAGAGTACGGTAAGTCAGCAAATTAGATATAAAGTGATCTTAGAATTATATTTAGTGCTTTGTGTTTAAGTAAACATGTATAAGTATGTTAACAGAAGTTCCAAAACCCACACCACTGAAGCATTTATTTTGTGTTTGGTGGTCTCAGCTGTTTTTTAAATGATTTTTTCCTTATCCCGCCCTTAGTATATGTGTACACAATTCTAAATGAAGTAGCTCAGTAAGCAAGGTAACCTACAATATGTTCCAGTGTCCATACTGTTGGGATGGAGTGTTTTTATTTTACACAATATTTAAAGATTTTTATTCTACATGTGTCTGTTGGGAGTTACATTAGAGACTATTCCACCATGTGTTTTACAAAGGGAATACTTCAAGATGAGGAGGACTTGCTGTGGCAAGGGGGACTGGGGGACTGTCAAATGGAGAGGAGCAACCATGCACCATCCAGTTCAACGTGATGGCAGTAGCTGTGAGGTCATTGTTACCATGGTAATGTCATTTTTTACTTTAACTACTATATGTAATATTTATGCTTCTGCTACATATATATATATTTTTATATTTATTTCAGTGTCTTGATTATTATACAAGTTTAAAGTATAAAATAGTCAATGATGTTAAGTCATTAGTTTCTGAATTATCAATTTTCAGTTTATTTTTTAGGGGAATTGTGTAAAAGTGATGAGAGGGCTGGTTGTTGACACAGCCCATGTAGTTTGTCATGTACATTCTTCAAGTTGTGTTAATTACCTCATTACAACTATTAGTTATTAATAGTTTGATCATTTTTATTGAAATATCAATTCAATGTTGTAATTTTACTGGCAAAAACAATGTAGCGCAGATGAGAAGTGTGATTCTGTGTGTTGGTGTGTAGATGGCAAGAGCAGTGATGGAGGCCTTTCCTGCATTACCAATTATGTCCTTTGGGACATCCAAAAAGGAGATGGCTTGTGAGAGGAGAAAGTTTGCACTTTCAATACTCAATGGTTCAGGTTTGTAAGTCATTTGTCCTGCTTTATGTTATGGTTCTTAGTTAGTTGTTATGGAAATGATGAACTTCTATTAATCCAATGCAATCAAACAAATCTACAATAACTACAGCCTGTACAATTGCCTTTGAGTCCATACACTACAGCATCATTGATTTTAAGCACAGGGCCCAAACCAAATATTCCATACATATCTCAGTTGAACCCATAACTTATATTTCTATCACACACACTCCATTGAGACATTAACAGTTGAAGAATAACTTAAACTGTCACGGTTTGTGTCAGGAGAGCAGGGAAGAGGAAACGAATACAGAAGCAGGGAGAAGCAGCTCGTATGCAATACATAACTGACCAATTAAGAATACCAAAAGGTAACTACATTATAGTGATGCAACATGGGGTTTTCCCAGAACTATAAATCTTCTACCTATAACTACCTAAAAAACATTTTTATTTGAAAAACTGAAAATGTAGACATAATATAGTTATTTTCAGATATTAAACTGGTGTTTGAGGCGAGTATGCTACAGACTATAGCTACATGTAATAAAGTTGACATGAATCTAATTTTGCGAAAATTATTCTCTATTGCACTTCATTACTTCATCATTTCCGATGACAAGAGGTATCAGATTTGATGGTCACTCATTTCATTTTACAGATACAGTGTGACACCTGTGAAAGATGGTTCCATGAGCAGTGCCTGGGGATGAATCAGGACCAACTCCAAGAAGCCAAGGCAAGCAATTGGAATTGCTTTCTCTGCAACTAGGGCAGAAGAACCTGGCAGTGTCATATGTCTATGGAAGAAATGTTTTTTAGACCACATTAAAGTTGACAAAAATGCTCGTTCTTGTTCTCTGGAGGGGACTTTGAAACTCAAATTACTCAAAAAGTACACAGTAAAAGTAGTTCATATTATTTGTGCAAGTAGTCTAAGAAGTACAAACATGGCAGTTTCATAAACTACTTATGGAAGACATGTTTTTAGACCACATTAAAGTTGACAAAAATGCTCATTCTTGTTCTCCGGAGAGGACTTTGAAACTCAAATTACTGAAAAAGTACAAAGTAAAAGTAGTTCATATTATGTGTGCAAGTAGTCTAAGAAGTACTAAGTACAAACATGGCAGACTCATAAACTACTTATGGAAGAAATGTTTTTTATCCCACACCAAAGTTAGATGAAAATGCTCATTCTTGTTCTCTGGAGAGGACTTTTGCCATTCTCAAAAAGTACACAGTAAAAGTAGTTCATAGTATTTGTGCAACAACTTTATGAAGCAATGATCCTAACATTATTCTCATAAATTATCCTGTTCCTCAATCGCAAATAATAGAAATGAAGTGTTCCTCGGTGGGATTTTCTGTAGCTTTAAAGTGGTCGAATATATAATACGAAACATCCAGCTTCCCATGGTTGTTTTATTGCATTACCGTAAACCTGTAACTAATCGCACACTCGAAATACAGGGGCGGCTGGTTTGACCACGCAAAAGTGAAAGACGGCTGGCTTGACCGCAGTCTTTTGAGAGTTCAGTTAAATTTAGCAAATATGAGTTATGGTTGATAGAGTTTCAGTAGCTATATATTGTGTATTACTATACAGTGCTAACAAGCACTAGACATTTATTTCGTTTACTACAATTTTTTGAGCATTAATGTTTCAACTGTAAATGCTTATCTTGATCTACATTTCATGATTTCATGGTTATTGACGTCAGTGTGTTTTTAGTAGTGCATTTAGAATGAATCTTTTATTTACAATGCAACAGTTTTCCATATTATGGTATCTAAATGTGTTATATATTTGCATTGATAAGCACAGTTATGATATTTGATGTGTTGAAGATACATTTGCAATGTTTTATACCGTGTTATATTACACAGGCTGGGTTTTTTATGATACCCTTGGATTCTGGATTTGCTGGATTCTGGATTGTGGACTCTGGATGTTCTCCCTGACGAGGGAGATGGCGAGCTACCAATGACAACCTGAACACCACATCTTTCCGCTACCAGTGGTAGGATTTTGAGGACCTTACAGGAACTGATCTAAGAACTATTTTCTTTTGGGGTTTTATTTTTATTTTATTTGGGGTGCACCCAAGTGTCAAGCGCTTTATTTAGAAGAATGTTGTTTATTCCTGTGCCAATATATATATTTTTTCCTTTATCAAATCTCAGTATTCACTTCATTCACTCTGGTGTTCGACTTCATGTATTACCCATCCTTTAAGAACCTGGAATACTGGTCCAGTTTTCACACACCTGACAGACTGGTTACACATGTATTAAGAAGTATAGACAAATTCTACACAAACAAAGCAGGAGTAGTGTGTGTGTGTGTGTGTGTGTGTGTGTGTGTGTGTGTGTGTGTGTGTGTGTGTGTGTGTGTGTGTGTGTGTGTGTGTGTGTTGCATGTTGCAGCCGCATGTGTGCAAACTACCCCGCCCCCTCGCACACAGACGGGGAGAGAGATCTCTCTCGTCTGGATTGGAAAGATCGAAAATACTAAAAATAATCATAGATGCATTTTTGCAGTCTTTTTGCATATTAGATAACGGAGTTGACGACACTAAAACTGCAATATAATGTTTGTGTAGCATAATAAATATGACATATCGTTCTTCAGTGCCCTACGCTGTACATATCCGGCATGAATCGCTGAAAGGTTTGGGAAGCTTTGTTTCGTGAAAGGCTGGCAGAGGGTGCGGTCATAGCTCTGGGCGTGGCTACTGGGTATTCCTACTAGCGATACCCAGGAAGTAAACAATGGAAAATGAGAAATCTCCAACGAGGCGTTTTGGGGAGGTATTTTCTGTGTTCGAGTTTTACTCCCTACTGGGTGTACTTTGAGGGTTTTTGACACTGCAGACCGTTTACATGCATTAAAACCGGAAAAGCATGAAATGGGACCTTTAAAACACTGTTATTGTGCAAGTGTACAAGGTGTTTACATTTTAATTTATGTTGAGAATTTGTGCAGTATAAGAGTAAGTGGGGGTGTTGAATTATGAATTGTAAGATATGAATTTGTTTATTTAATACTCTTATACTAATCACTTCCTGTATTCCCGTGATAAAAGGGACATGCGCAATAAAACGTGACACTTCCGGTTGAAGCAAAGGCGACAGTGTACAGCATGTGTGTATTTATTCCTCTGTCACGTTAAACTATGTTCACGGCATTCCTGCCCTAAGATCATGGCATCGTTAATAGTCAACTTCTAAAGAAAGTTCAGTATAATTGTTTCCACTTGAATAATAATCACCTTTTTGGTCCAAATACAGTATGTATCGCATGCAACGAGAGACTCCACTATTTCTTGGTTCTAAATTTAGTTACGAGGTGCTGAACACTGGTGTGTCCTCCAGGCAGGATGTGTGTTCAGACGCTGCTGCAGAGCTCAGGTGTCTCTGAATCCCCCCCCCCCCCCCGTTAGCCCCCGGCTTCCTGTTCCACTGTGATTTGATTCTCCTTCTCTTTCGCTTGGCTTCAAATCGCATTACCACGCTGTAGCCCCGCGCCGGGACATCAATACTGATTTTCAGCCGTGATTACAATATAATGTTTGAAAGAACAGCATCTGAATGAGACATTATCAATATTTATGCCATTGCTGATTTCATAACTACTTTATTTTAAGGTCACATGACACATTATGCAAAGGCAACAGGTGAACCTTAAACTGCTGACCTCACAGATCTGCTGCGTTTCTACCTGCTGAAACACATAAACACACATGGTTTATCGAATCAAGAGAGGTAACATGGTTGCTGATGACGATGAAAAAACTGTCCTACATAATGTTAATACTGCATTACTCTGGAGAATTGCTGAGAAATGCTCAAATTATTCTAAACAATGTGAGCCCTTTTAAAAAGGTCTCATGAGATTTTATTGAAGCTCCTCTTTTATCTACCTTGCCAATTACATTTTTTGAAATCAATATGTATTAAAAATACAAAAAAGTATGTTCTCTCTCTGGATAAGCAAATGTCCTAAATCAATAATAATCCAAACCAGTGGTTCTCCATATGAGTCAGACCCCCCAGGAATAATCAGGACCATGTTCTCTCTTTTCCTTCTTCCTTTTAATGCCGTTTTGTGACTTTTACCTCCCCCCCACCCCGACCTGCTGTAAATCCCTTTCTCAGAAACTCAGAACTTCAGTCTGACTTCCACAAATACACTGTATTAAATCTAATTTAACTTAAAGCGCGGGCAAAGTAATAGAAGCCATTCTCCAGTCCATCTGGAAACCACCAGCAATATCTCATGACCCCAGGTTGAGAACAACTGATACAAATAAAATCATACTGTGATGCGCTCTTTGTAAATCTTTCAGAAATGTTAACCTTCAATCCCAATATTTTAATGTGCATTTGCTATTAACTGGATCAAATCAAACCTTTCTTTAGGTTTAGAGAGGGTTTGAGTTATTGCTATTCACTCTATACGTTTACTTGAACAGAACATTACAATGTGCATTCTCTCTACCACACGCCAGAGATATTACAGTATGCTTTCCAGGGCTTCCACACCTTTTTTATACATTTGAAACTCAATCTTTGCATTTCTCAAAAGCACAGAACTTCATACCTGTTGCTTGAATACTTGTGCATGATTTGTAAAGGAATAACCTTTCACTTGTTCCATCCACCTCTGGGTTGATGGGTTGGATTGGTCATGCTCCACACCTGGTCACAATGGTCTTTTACAAACAAAGATATGCTCCACATTAATGGGAGTTCATCGCAGCCAGATGCAGTGACAGACAGAAAAAGCTAATGACCAAGATGATTAATGAGAGCATCCCCCCTCCGTCCCCTGCACCATTCCTTAAATATGAGTGTTTAATTAAGCAGCAATATTAATTAGGACTATGATATTTGAGATGTGTGGGTGAGGAGGGGGAACATAAATGAGACTGTTATAGTAAATTAGTTTAAGATAAATGAGATGCGAGAACACATGTGGAGCGGTCCTCACTCAGACCGAGAACATGGTGAAGCGGGGGTTGCATGTTCCAGTTTAGGTAATGCAGTGTTAATGACTATGGAGAAGAGCATTAGCAGCACAAGGTGGAGGAGTTGTGAGCAGTTTAACAGGTTCATGAGGTTTACTGTGTATTACCTGACTCCTCAATACAAATCACTTAAATGGTATCCTCCTCGTCAAATACTTGAGGCATTTTACTTACTTGAATCTGACAAATCCAATCCAATAAAACAAAGAGATGTTGCTCGTTTGATGATTCAGAAGTTTTGTGAGTGTATGGCCAGAGGGCAGGACCTATAAACACATTTACTACCCAATAGCATTGTGTGGCTGAACAAAAGGACCTATTGACTATGTAAATGTAGTCTTTAAAAAACCAAAACATTTACTGAGTTTTTTAGGATAGCTTAAAGTAATGTTGAAAAATTACAGCAGTGGGCCTCACAGGGTTAACTCACTACAAAGTAACGTACATCTGTCTGTAATGCAGTAATGTAACGCGTCACTGTTGATAACAGCAGTAATTACAGTTCAGATCAGTTACAAAGCACGAAATGATCTGGTTACATGTGTTACTTTAAGGTCGTCAACTATCTGAATAACCGGAGGACAGAAAATGAAATCAAACGTCCCTTTGCTTTCACTAAAGTTCAGGGATGAGGAGACGGAGCAGAAATGTCTCATAGAGATGAACAGGCCTGTCGCAGCGCACATGGAGACGAAATGTTTCCCGTTTCATTAATACACCCATGGTTCCCAAGGTAGAATCACCGTCTTCTGAAACATGTTGAGCAAGAATTACGTAACAGGGGGGTGGCCGCCATCAGACAGGAAGACTTTTACAAGCGACCAGGAACAGTGTTGTTTGGGAAGAGAGTTTTTTGACAGCCCCAAGGATTAATCTAGTTAATCTGTCAATATTCGCCTGAGAGTCTTGGTCAAATCAAACAAGTTAGCCAAATGCCTTTTAAAGATGGAGTGCTGTTTAATTTGCAGCTGAAAGCCTTTTCATTATTGAATTAAATCCATCCATCCATCCATCTTCTTCCGCTTATCCGTGGTTGGGTCGCGGGGGTAGCAGTTCCAGCAGCGAGCCCCAAACTTCCTTTTCCCTGGCGACATCAACCAGCTCTGACTGGGGGATCCCAAGGCGCTCCCAGGCCAGCGAAGAGATATAATCCCTCCACCTGGTCCTAGGTCTACCCCTTGGTCTCTTCCCAGCTGGACGTGCCTGGAACACCTCCCTAGGGAGGCGCCCAGGTGGCATCCTAACTAGGTGCCCGAACCACCTCAACTGGCTCCTTTCGACGCGAAGGAGGAGCGGCTCAACTCCGAGCGGCTCAACTCCGAGTCCCTCCCGGATGACCGAACTTCTCACCTTATCCCTAAGGGAGACACCAGCCACCCTGCGGAGAAAACCCATCTTGGCCGCTTGTATCCGCGATCTCGTTCTTTCGGTCATGACCCATCCTTCATGACCATAGGTGAGGGTAGGAACGAAAATGGCCCGGTAGACAGAGAGCTTTGCCTTCTGGCTCAGCCCGCTTTTCGTCACAACGGTGCGGTAAAGCGACTGCAGTACCGCTCCCGCTGCTCCGATTCTCCGGCCCATCTCACGCTCCATTGTTCCCTCACTCGAGAACAAAACCCCAAGATACTTGAACTCCTTCACTTGGGGTAAGGACTCATTCCCTACTTGGAGTGGACAATCCATCGGTTTCCTGCTGAGAACCATGGCCTCAGATTTGGAGATGCTGATCCTCATCCCAGCCGCTTCACACTCGGTTGCGAACCGATCCAGTGAGTGCTGAAGGTCGCAGACCGATGAAGCCATCAGAACCACATCATCTGCAAAAAGCAGTGGTGCAATCCTTAGCCCACCGAACTGCAGACCCCCCCCCCCCATGACTACGCCTCGAAATCCGATCCATGTATATTACAAACAGGATTGGTGACAAAGCGCAGCCCTGGCGGAGGCCAACCCTCACCGGAAATGGGTCCGACTTACTGCCGAGGACCCGGACACAGCTCTCGCTTTGGGAGTACAGAGATTGGATGGCCCTGAGTAGAGACCCCCTCACCCCATACTCCCGCAGCACCTCCCACAGTAACTCCCTGGGAACCCGGTCATACGCCTTCTCCAAGTCCACAAAACACATGTAGACCGGATAAGCGTACTCCCAAGCCCCCTCCAGGATCCTTGCGAGAGTAAAAAGCTGATCCGTCGTTCCACGACCAGGACGGAATCCGCATTGTTCCTCCTCAATCTGAGGTTCGACAATCGGCCTGACCCTCCTTTCGAGTACCTTAGAGTAAACTTTCCCGGGGAGGCTGAGTAGTGTGATGCCTCTGTAATTGGCACACACCCTCTGGTCCCCCTTTTTAAAAAGGGGAACCACCACCCCGGTCTGCCACTCCTTCGGTACCGTTTCCGACTTCCACGCAATGTTGATGAGACGTGTCAACCAAGACAGTCCCTCAACACCCAGAGCCTTCAGCATTTCTGGGCGGATCTCATCCACCCCCGGGGCTTTGCCACTGTGGAGTTGTTTAACAACCTCAGTGACCTCCCCCCGGGAGATTGGTGTAAAAAAAGGCGAAAGTCCTTTTCCATGTCCTCTCCGAACTTCTCCCACACCCGCTGCTTTGCCTCGGCCACGGCTGAGGCTGCTGCCCTTCGGGCCTGTCAGTACCTTGCAACTGCCTCGGGAGTCCCCCGGGATAACAAATCCCTGAAGGCCTCCTTCTTCAGTCGGACGGCTTCCCTGACCACCGGTGTCCACCAGGAGGTTCGAGGGTTACCGCCCCTTGAGGCACCTAGGACCTTGAGACCACAGCTCCCCGCCGCGGCTTCGGCAATAGAGGCTTTGAACACCGACCACTCTGGTTCAATGTCCCCAACCTCCACAGGAATGCCCGAAAAGCTCCGCCGGAGGTGTGAGTTGAAGGCCTCCTGAACCTGGGCCTCCTCCAGACGTTCCCAGTTCACCCGAACTACACGTTTGGGCTTACCAGGTCTATCCAGAGGCTTCCCCTGCCACTCGACCCAACTCACCACCAGATGGTGATCAGTTGACAACTCCGCCCCTCTCTTTACCCGAGTGTCCAAAACATACGGCCTCAGGTCCGATGATACGATAACGAAATCGATCATGGACCATCTGCCTAGGGTGCTCTGGTACCACGTACACTTATGAGCATCCCTATGTTCGAACATGGTGTTTGTTATGGCCAATCCATGACTAGCACAGAAGTCCAGTAACAAACCACCACTCCGGTTCAGATCAGGGGGGCCGTTCCTCCCAATCACGCCCCTCCAAGTGTCTCCATCATTGCCCACATGTGCGTTGAAGTCTCCCAGCAAGATTAAAGAGTCCCCTTCAGGAGCCCCATACAGGACTCTTTCCAGGGTCTCCAAGAAGGCCGTATACTCTGAACTGCTGTTGGGTGCATAAGCACACACAACAGTCAGAGTTTTCCCCCCCATAACCCGCAGGCGTAGGGAGGCAACCCTCTCGTCCACTGGGGTAGACTCCAACAACGAAGCACCCAACCGGGGACTTGTGAGTATCCCCACACCCGCCCGGCGCCTCACACCTTGAGCAACTCCGGAGAAGAGTAGAGTCCAACCCCTATCCAGAAGTAAGGTTCCAGAGCCGACGCTGTGCGTAGAGGTGAGCCCAACCAGATCCAACTGGTACCGCTCCACCTCCCGCACAAGCTCCAACTCCTTCCCCCCCAGAGAGGTGACGTTCCACGTCCCCAAAGCCAGCTTCTGTCGCCCGGGTCTGGTCCGTCGAGACCCTCCGCTTTCACTGCCACCCTTCTGGCAGCGCACCCGACCCCATCGTTGTTTCCCGTAGGTGGTGGGCCCGCGGGACGGAGAAGCGGAGGTGTTGCCCACGTTGCCTTTTCGGGCTGGGCCCGGCCGGGCTCCGTGGCAAGCCCGGCCACCAGACGCTCGCCGACGAGTCCTCCTTCTGGGCCTGGCTCCAGAAAGGGACCCCGGGCTTCCTCCGGGCCGGGTATCCTCACTTCTTGTGTCGTCTTTCATGAGGTCTTTTTGAACCATTAATGTTTATTATTTTTAATCTGTGTGTGTGTGTGTGTGTGTGTGTGTGTGTGTGTGTGTGTGTGTGTGTGTGTGTGTGTGTGTGTGTGTGTGTGTGTGTGTGTGTGTGTGTGTGTGTGTGTGTGTGTGTGTGTGTGTGTGTGTGTGTGTGTGTGTGTGTGTGTGTGTGTGTGTGTGTGTGTGTGTCTTTAGTTTCTGTGTTTCTGTGTGTTTTTCTCTGTCTGTCTGTCCTGGTATTGCATCCGGGTCAGATTGACCCGAACCTCTTATGAAGGACATAAATGCGGGTGGGCATTTTTTCATAAGTGGAAAAAAATAAAAACAATTCCACATGTCCTTCACAATAAATAAGCCTCGGCCATTGAGTTTCAGGTTGAATGAAAATATCCTTATATATTTTTGTATTCATTGAAAATGGAAATCGGGTCAATTTGACCCGAACACCTGAACTTTTTAAAAACTCTCAATTCTACAGATGACTCCCCCCCACTCAACGCAATACGTCCCACCCCAACTCAGCAAATCATCTAAAACGAAGAACCCCACTAAGACGACCGTTGAAAACTAGCCATGGATCGGAGAAAAACCAAGTCTCCCCCTGCGAGTTGCAGCCAGGAACAGACTCCTGGACTCACCACAATTTTTGGACACCCGAATCTTACAGTACTACTGCTGCTGATGTTACTCCTTGGTCCAAGACGTCTCTGTTTTTGGACACAGTGAAATCGGAGTTAGTTGATATTCTGGAGAGGGTGCTGCATCGGTACAGAGAATAAATCTGCAACGGATGCCGAGTCAGTCAACCTGGCCAGAGGCAACACGATTGTCTGAATGACCTGCCCGATTTTTTCTTCAGAAACAATTACAACGCGTTAATGAAAAGACTTTGGCTCGCCGTCTTCATTACTGTGATTGACCAGAGTCTTATTGATAAAGACATTTGCGCGGATGAATGGAGGATCCGAGGCGCTTCGGAGGCTTTTCTGCACAATCTCAAAAACTGCAGACGCCTCAAGGAGAGACTTGAAAAGATCCATGCCGAGTTGGATGGAGAAGAAGAAGACTAATAACCAGCGGTTGATTGAAGCCAGGTATTTTTTTTTCTTTTCGATACTTTCACTTTTCTTTAAAGTAAAATAAAAATGGGAAACTACTATGCAAAACGCTCTGTATATATTGATCAGAATGTAGTCAATACCCTTTTAATAAGTGTGGTGATGAGGACAATTGAAAACAGAATGAGTAGTGATCCCCGTGTAAACAGAATGGCTGAAGTTTGTAGTGATCCCCGTGTAAACAGAATGGCTGAAGTTTGTAAACTGGAAGACATTTTGGATATCGTTCGTTCTGGCAGTACTATTCCGGGTCATTGGGAAACGATTGTAAACGAAACATTTAAAGTGGACATGGAATCTTCATTTTCTGAAACATTCTGTAACATTACCCAAGAAATGAAACAAACACCAAAAGTGTATCATGTGCTCTCATTGTATGCTCTGTTTGTAGATGTAATGCATCATTGTGTCAAAAACAGCATACACATGAATATTTTGACTGAAGTGAAAGAATTCCATGATATTTCCCGTAATATGGGGAATTCTAAGCTGGAGACGGTCCTGGGGATGTTACAATCAGTATAACTATTGATTTTGGGTGTGAAAAAAAAAAAATGTAAATAGGACATTTTACATTTAAAAAAAAAGAAGTGTTTTTTACATTTAAAAACTGTTGTCTTCATTATAGCAAGGGGAGCGTGTCTGATACATGTGTATTACAGTCCTTCACATGCACTGTTGTCTTCATTATAACAAGGGGAGGGTAACAGGGAAGATGTATGATAAATGTGTATTATACTCCCTTGCATCCTGGTAGACTACATAGAGAGGTGTATAATGAAGAGGGTAAACAAATGACTGTGTCTGCAGTTAAAGATTTCTTATCTGAACAAGACACTTACTTTACATAAACCTGCCAGGATTAATTTAGTCAGAAGTGTTTGTACTTTGCCCCCCTGTATCTGTGTTTCATTTTAAAAAGTCAAATTGTATCAGTCTCCCATCGACTTTTTTAAAATACTGATGTGTTTATTCAAAAACCATACTAGCACACAAGCCTGTTTTGTGTTTTCAGTGTTTCTGTGTTTTAGTCTTGTCAGTGTTTCTGTGTTTCAGTGTTTCAGTGTGTCAGTGTTTCAGTGTTTCTGTGTTTTTGTGTTTCTGTGTGTCGGTGTTTCAGTGTGTCAATGTTTTTTGTGTGTCCGTGTTTCTGTGTGTCGGTGTTTCAGTGAGGCTACAGAAGTGGCTATAGCATTTGATACAATTCTAAAAGATAGTCAGATTCCTAAAATGTTACAAACGGATGCTGGAAAATAATGATTTTGTTTCTTCAGCAAGGCTTCAAACATCTTTGGTGTATTTACTGGTGTTGACAAAGATTGTTGAAGCCTTGCTGAAGAAACAAAATAATTGTTGCTATAGCCATTTCTGTAGCCTCACAGAAACACCGAAACACCGAAACACTGAAACACAGACACACAAAAAACACTGACACACAGAAACACGGAAACACGGACACACAAAAAACACTGAAAACACTGAAAAACTGAAACACAGAAACACCGACACGCACAAACACAAAAAAAACGGAAACACAGAAACATTGAAACACCGAAACACTGAAACACAGAAACACATTTATTAATTATATGTTTTAAATTTGATAACACCACTGTGTTTCGTATCCCCTAAACCTCCAGGGTGTACACAGTTTAATACTGGCAACTTCTAATTGTGGGAAATACATAAACGTATGACGTGCCATGTTGCGAAACACACAATAGCCAGCATGTGTAGTTCTGGGGGGGGGGGACTTTTGGGACTTTCCAAAACTGGAAAGTCTGCCGTGGTTCCATTCCATTTCAAAGAGCTGTTGACGCTCGGCGTAACCTTGTCGCACTGCCACTCCAACGTCCAATCACAGGGCTTGATGACTAATCACGGGGTTTGTAAAGCAAGGCGGGTGTTGTAGTCCCAAACGATAGCTGGGGATCTGGGTAGTGTAGTGTCTTCGGAAACTGTAGTGTCTAAATTCCGAAAAAACTATTTGTTTCTCTGAATCGAAGGTTAAAAACACAAAAGCATTGTACACAATTTAAACCAATCAATATTGTGTAATTAACAAGGATACACTGATGATTTTTAGTGGATGAGTAATGCAGATATCACTGTGTAATCATTTGACAGTGAGGGGAATATATCCGGTTTTATTATGAAAACTTCGAGACCAGAAAAACTGTTTTCACACACGCTAACTTTACATGGATGCTGCATACATACGGTTGAAGTAGTTCATACAAACTTCACATCTAAACTCTTCCTTATGTTGAAAATGTTACTTTGGATAACCTCCACTACTGAGTCATCTTCGTAATATCAAACTATAGATCCTACACATCGACTGGACGTGGATTCTAAGAGTACAATACACTTCTCGCCAGAAATCGAATCAAAAAGCATTTTAATGACCAAACTATTCCACAATTTAGGATTTTGCAGAGAGGGTTATTTGTGAATAAACGTCCCTCCGGAGCGTTTGCAATGAACGGGCCGGGAGTATGTTGTTTTCTCTAGTGGTCGTGTAAGAAACAACATACACTTTAAAACGTGTCTCTGGGTCGTAATAAGGGCATGAACAATCGGCCTATATGGTCGTTTTTTGTAGGAGGACAGGCTGGTTCATCTGCTATCCTAAATACTCTGGATATTTAGCTGATTGGAGTTAGTTATTTTTTTCTCCGGACAAGAAACAGCTTCCTGACGGTCTCTGCTGCCCGCTGTGATTGTTTTGTTTACTGCTTCCAGATATATTAATGAATGGTTAAAACTCCTCCTCTCTTACCCCCCCCCCCCCCCCCCCCCCCCCCCCCCCCCCACAGGGATTACTTTAATCCATAATCTGGCACGCTTTGAGCCTCTGTCACTGAAATGCCATTTGACTGAATTAAGATGTATTCCTCAATTTGCAGGTTGAGGGGCACTTTGATAATTGCAGCAGACTGCAGCTCTGATAGTGTGTGTGATTGTGTGAACATGTGGAGTGGAGACCTGCATGGTGATGACCCGGATCTCCCTGAGCTCCCAGGGGCCTGGCCTCACTCCCCAGATCAGGCAATCAAGACAATGGAGCTGCCATTAGGAATATTAATGAACTCCACCTCGAGGTCGCAGGGAGAGATTAGGAAACAAACATATGTGCTGTGGTCAGGCAGGGACAGATGCTTCATGTTCCACCATGCAACAAGAAGTATCCAACAACACTTAGGAAATGAGTCTTTTGAAGACTTTAAAGTGCAAAAACATGATTATGATATTTTCTAAATGAATCTTGATTTATGTTCAAGTTGTCCAGAACAACATCCAATTTGTTGGAGTAGAAACGCTTTAAAGGGATTTTGACGGGACGTATGTTCCCACTTAAGGTAAAGTGTTGTTGTTTCTCTGCTGGACACAACATCAGAATATGATTCACATTAAAAACAACCGACAAGTAAAACAAAGAGAGCAGCTGCTGATTATTCACGCTATCATGCACCTCAGAGTGTGGAACACAGGAGCTTCTGTTGATACTGAAACTATTATTGCCCTTTGCAACGATACTCCAAAGGTAGTTTCTAAGCAACCAAGATGCATCATCCTCTGCACAAAAGATTATAAACAGCATTATATTCTGTGTGGTCAATAAGGCCATGTGTTAGGGTGAGTGAAGCAGGCAGGACCCAAATGCAGATTGAACAGAAAAATACCTTTATTTCAAGGTGTAGGTGACAAAATAGAACACTACCCTGTGAACACAGTCACAGACAAACAACGATCTAACAAAGACAGACAGAAAAACCAGAACTAAAATACACACAGGTCTAATCAAGGAAACAAGAGACAGGTGAAGAGGGAGGAGAAAACCAGGTGAACACAATCAGGAAAACAGGTAGGAGAGAACACACAGGCCGTTTCTCAATCTCGAGGATACTGGCTTCCAAGCCAATATTTCAAGGATACTACGTCATCGAGTGCCGCCGAAGGACTGTTCCAATCTCCAGCATACTTGGAATTCCACATCCTTGGTTTGGGGGAAATTTCGAGGCTGCACATGGGTAGACTTTGCTTTTTGGTACAGTTTATGTTGAAACCGTTAGAGAGAGTGGCACACTTGTTAGTCTGTTCCATTCTTCTTCGTTTTCCGAAGTCGTGGCTTGGAAGTATACTGGCTTCGTTTCTGAAGGAAGTGACTTGGAAGTACGTGACTACCAAGCCAGCATCCTCGCGATTGAGAAACGGCCACAGACAGGAAACCAAAGACAGATCTAGACAAGACAAAACACAACACAGACAGATCGTGACACCATGTTTGGCGGAAACAGGTTCAAATGACCTCTTTTCGTTCTGTGTAAAACATTCTAAATGATAAACACTTACTTTTTAACCAATGTTACTTTTCTCATAGATAAGCAAAAATACCTGCTCTAATGTACTGGTGCGTTTACCATATTACGCGTCTTGATACCATATAGAACTTTAAGATGTTTAATGTATTGCGATGTGAATGGAAATAATGGATGTCATCTAGCTGGGCAGCAAACAGCAGAGGACCCATTCCCAGTTTATCCATTTATATCAACACACTTATTTAATTTCAACATTAGCCCTGTTTATAAGTGTGTTATTGATCTGTATTGAGTTTTTAGTTCCACACGATGCCAGGAAAACCAGAAATTGCAAAATAAATGTATTGTGTGAATGATCATATGACACCAGCTAAAGCTTCGAAAGCATGTGTAAATGGTGTACCCAAATAACTTCAGGCCTTGAGTATTTATCTCCATTTATACTTTTTTATAAAATATACACTGCAGCATTATACAATATTGTTGTTAGTCCAGAACACAACCTACAACACAAAGTATATCCAGGGTCCATGTGTGTCCATCCAAAAATCAAGACAAAACCGTTTTAGATCCAAGAAGCTCATCTAGATTACATTATTACAACGCTCTGTATGTGTGTATGGACCAGGCCTCAATTAAACGCCAGCAGCTAGTCCAAAACGCAGCTGCACGTCTTCTGACTGTCCACAAAAAGCGTGACCACATCACCCCAATTCTGGCCTCAATAAACTGGCTTCCAATTTGGTTCCGAATTGATTTTAAAATCCTTTTATTTGTTTTTAAAGCCCTAAATGGGCTGGCTCCGGCTTATTTAGCAGAACTCCCCCGTTGCTACACCCCAGCCAGAGCTTTAAGGTCTGCTGACCAGCTGTTGCTGATAGTGCCCAAGACCAGGCTCAAAACCCGAGGTAACCGAGCCTTCGCAGCAGCTGGCCCCAGGCTCTGGAACACTCTGCCCCTCCATGTGAGGTCGGCCGAGACAATAGGGTTTTTTAAATCCTCACTAAAAACACACTTCTTCTCTCTGACCTTCTAGTCAGAGCGAAGCATGACACCTGACTATTCCCAGTGTTTTTGTTTTTTATATTTCTGTTGTAAATTATTGTCTTTTATTGTGATTGTAGTAATGTATTTTTATTACATGTACAGCACTTTGGCTCGACCAAAAATCGCTTTGAAATGTGCTATATAAATAAAACTTGATTTGATTACATTTAATTTAGCTTATTTACAATAAGTGCATTCGACCAAGAAGATACCAAATTGAAGAAAACAGAATCATATAAGTACATTAGGTTTCATAGAGCCAAACCAGTTCAAGTGATACTCAACAAATCAAATCAAGTTTTATTTATATAGCACATTTATAAACGATTTTTGGTCGAGCCAAAGTGCTGTACATATAATAAAAATAGCCTAGATAAGCCAGTCCTTTGTTAGTATATAAGTGCTTTGTTAGTATGTAGGTGCTTTGTTAGTATATAAGTGCTGAGTGAGTATCTACGTTTTTTTTTTTTTTCATTTTATTGCTCGAAGTGGAGTCGAAAGAGATGCGTTTTCAGTCTACGCCGGAAGATGTGCAGGCTTTCTGCTGTCCTGATGTCAATGGGGAGCTCATTCCACCATTTTGGAGCCAGGATAGCAAACCAACGTGTTTTTGCTGATGGGAACTCGCACTCGCAGTGAGGGTGCAACGAGCCGTTTGGCTGATGCAGAGTGGAGTGCACCATGTCCTGGATGTAGGGAGGGCCAGATCCATTCACAGGATGGTACGTAAGTAGGGTTGGGTATTGTTTGAATTTCCACGATTCTGATTCCGATTCCACTTTTCGATTCCGGTTCTTAATGGTTCTCAATTCCGATTCTTTGAGGGGCAGGGTAAAAAAATTATACATGCTTCTTCCACCAAAAAAAATTACATTTATTCGAGAAACTTTTACACAGGTTAGTTTACAGTAATATTCACATTAATCAGTCTGTTTATATTCACTGCTATATAACTGTAACCTGAGAACCACTGAAGCTACAACAGTGCAACAGTCGAACTTTTAAAGAACAGTTCTTGTTGAGAAAAACAAGCATATCTGCCTTCTCAGGCATAACGGGAAGAAATGTTTGAACATTTTAAAGTAAAATGCTTCAATTTGGTGCACTTTAAAGGTTGGGTAGGTAAGTTTGAGAAACCGTCTCGAGATACACTTTTTGTTATATTCCATGGAATGCTCTTAACATCCCGATAGCAATGAATATTTTAAGTGCTTTGACAAAAAATCCATAAAAAAATGTCATCTGTGGAAGCCGTAATACTGTAAAAAGTACGACGGCTAAACGGATTGGATTGCCGCCCTGTCTGTCAGCCTTCCATCTTGTGCACGCACAAATGTATCTCGTGCCCTCATTGGGCGTGCCGTCATTGGGCGTGCATTGCAGCAGTACTTCAATGACTCGCCAGCAACAGGCGGCCACTTTCACCATGGCAGAGTTAGGTTCAACATCGTATACTGGTGGTAAAAGAAATAATGTAACGGAGCAAATTAGGAACAAAAACAAAGTGGAAACTAGGAGAATTCAAACCAGAGTCAATATCGGAGTTGCTTTTCAACGATGGCGACTACTGATGGAACACACCTATGGGGGTTATTCCCTATCTTTATTCAAGAGCATGGTATTTAAATTTGAGAGCATACTTTATGTATTTATTTCCCTCAAACCCTGTCCTCGCACTCAAATAGTGCCTGCTTGCACTTAGATTTGCTCTGCTTCTGCTCAAACTGTACGCTTGCACTCAGATATATTGCTGTTTACAGATTTTTACTGCTCTCAGATTTATTCTGTGCGCACTCGAAACTTTTGTGCAACAATCCTGTCAAAATCCCTCAACCAATAGGAGGCCAGGTGTCCTTGCGGGTGCGTTCGCTTTACTTATTACAGCGTCCCGTAAGGGCGGTTACTCTTTGGTTTGTCTTTGGTGCGATGACAGGGTTTGAGTGAAGGAAATCAATAAAGTATGCTCTCAAATTTAAATACCACGCTCTTGAATAAAGATAGGGAATAACCCCCATACACACCGAGTTGAAATCTGACGCCGTGGTCGCTATTTTTCTCTTGGACAGGTAATTATCTGTTTTGTATGGTTTACAACTCCCCTGAACTATATAGCCAACCTAAGTCATGTGCGCGTTCATGTGTGTTGGAGGAGGTGCTCTGTAAGGAAGTCTGAAGGAAGGGGCGGATTATTTTCGGCTGTGTACTTTAATTTACTTTTGTAAATTTTAGTGCACTTGAGCCGGTTTCTGAAACTTACCTACCCCACCTTTAAGCAGAATTACTAGAGACTAGATCTAGGGGGTACAACTCTAAACACCCATATGAAAAAGATCGGTTTACATTTTAATAATTAAATAAGTATGTGAACATAACCAATAACCAACCATAACCAATAACCCATAGCCAATAACATATTTTTGTTGTTCATTCATATCTTATTTTACTATTTTATGTATGCATATGTTTTTATCTCTCCAGTTTAAAACAATATGTCTGGTTTACTGTCCTATAGTATACATTGAAATGATTTCAAACCTGTTTTATCCCAATAATTATAAAGGAGTGCCTTGGAAATATGTGTTTACATAAATTGTGATCAAAACGTTTGAGACCCACTGAGATAACTTAGACTAAAGTGAACTATCTAAACCAGGGGTCGGCAACCCCTGGCACGCGTGCCAATGGCACCGTAACCAGTGGCACCGTAACCAGTGGCACACTAGGAATAAGTGGAATAAGTGTGCAAAAATATTTAAATTGTATTTTCGGATCCTGAACGAGACCGCCGCCAGAGCGCGTCTCCCCGTTACCCGCAGAAGGAAGCCATGCACGCAACGCAGCCCCGCTCTCTTTAACTCCAGGTGACTTTCTGCCGCTTTCCTCCGTGGTGCTGATCGTTTCACCACAGAGGAAAGCACTTCACTAATTGCAGTAGGCCTACCCATAAGGAGCTGTACAAATGCCGCAGTTTTTGCGTGGCTGTGTATTTAGTTGAAAGCCCAGGGGCGATATATGCTACAAAGGGGCGCACTGGCCATCTGTGTGTTGAACTTTCCTGTCGGCTCCCAGACCGTAGTCGAGGAGGGCAGAAGCAACAAGCTTCAGGTTCAATAACCCACTTTAGCTTAAATGACTGGAGAGAGGCGAGCTCTTCTTGGGAGGCCGTTGCATTTATTTAGCTGTTCTTCTGTTCCCCCCCCCCCCCCCCCACCGCCGTTGATAATTCTCGATCGTTGGCACGCTGATAACAATTTTTTTTTTAAATGGCACTTCATATCAAAAAGGTTGCCGACCCCTGATCTAAACACTCAGAGTCCTTTACCTCACTGAGCCTCTCAGTCTCCACATCATTATAGAAACATCTTCTTCTTCCGTTAGAGCAGCTAGCACCAGATGCTAATAACAACAGCGCGTAACGGTGCACCCTCCCTTTCTCCCTCGCTCGCTCCCACGCTCACTCGCACTTTGGCTGTGAGCTGCGGGTGTCAGATAAGCCAACCTCCCCCATTTTCATCTCTTACAGCGCCCATCGTACAGGGCAAATGAAAAGTGTAACCGGGATGAAAAGGGCGTTACATTTACTTAATTATGAATGTTGTTACATCAAGGCCGAACATTAGGATGAGCCCCAACAGTCAAAACATTTTTTTGTCCTCCCAGAGCTGTCAGCGCAGCGCCTCCACAGATCTGGCGCCCTAGGCAAACATGGTTACGCTGTAGGAAGTGTAGGTACAACGCTACATTTCCCGCTCCGCTGCAGTCATACAGTAGGCTACTGAGAGCGGCGAGAAACATTTCTTTCGAAAAGCGGAACCAAAATTCACATTTCTAAATGATGCCGTTGGAATCGAAATGTTGGAACCGGTTCCGGTTCTCGGTACCCAACCCTATACGTAAGTACCAGTGTCTTGAAGTGGATTCTAGCAGTTACTGGAAGCCAGTGAAGGGAGCGGAGGAGCGGTGTGGTGTGGGAGAATTTAGGAAGGTTGAAGACCAGACGAGCCGCTGCATTCTGGATGAGCTGCAGAGGTCGGATGGCACATGCAGGTAGACCAGCCAGGAGGGAGTTGCAGTAGTCTAGGCGTGAGATGACGAGAGCCTGGACCGGAAGCTGCGTCGCTTTCTGGGTCAGGAGGGGACGTATCCTACTGATGTTGTAAAGAGTGTATCTACAGCAGCGGGTTGTTGCAGCTATGTTTGCAGTGAAGGACAGTTTGTTATCTAGGGTCACACCCAGATTCCTTGCAGTCTGAGTCGGGGAAACAACAGAGGGGCCGATGTTGATTGTTAGGTCAAGACAGATTACATGTGTCTGACAACTGTAGGATGTACTTAGCATTTTATAATACACACACACACACACACACACACACACACACACACACACACAAATACAGTACTGTATACTTGTACTGTTGTATTGTAACGGAGGCAGCAGAATAAAGCACAAACATCCCCTCTGATCTCCATCAATGCCTAATCCACCATTACCATAATGAAAGCCATCTAATGGAATCAGAGGACGCTTTTCCTAAAAGGATCATGCCTGGATGACAGATTAATAAAGGAATAGACAGAGAGGAGAATAAAATACATTCAATAAAAACCAAAATAGATTGTTGTACTTATGTGGGTCAGCGGTGGAATGAGACAGGGGTCCTGGTGATGAGCTTTGAAAGGTTTAAGGGCCACAGACTGTGTGTTTGGAGACATGACTTGATGTAGCTAAAGCTGAGTCCATAGAATCACAATCCGGATGATTACACACTCATACAATCAGCATAGTGATATCCTGAATTACCCTGGCTTCACAACATTACTGTGAATTTGATTCATGTTCCTACATTTCCTCAGAAGAACAAAAGTGTTTTGGTGTTTCTTTTGCTTTTACCTTGGAAGGGGGAGACAGATATATTTACATTGTTTTGTAAATTGTCTATGTGTTGGTTTAGTGAGGCACTTACTGAGTTACCTTTGTTTAGGAAATACATTTTTAATATAATAAAGTACGATTTTTATTGTATTTGATTACAACGAAACAGCAACAACAACAATGTTATTTTTAAAATAATAAAACGACCCGACCACTTTTTTTGTCTTTACAAAAAAAGTATTACATTTTTAGTAGGGCTGGGTTAGTTAACGCATTATTATTGTGACAATTATTTTATTGCGCATTAACAGTTTTTTTAATTAATATTTTGAAATTCCGTTGCTCACTGGCTCTGAATACCCATAAAGGACAAACCATGGTCACAGGAGGGGCGGGGTGTTGATCAGTATTGGCTTAGGACCGCGTCTTGACCAATGAGAGCATAGGGGGCGGGCCTAAGACCCCATTTAAACTGGAGCGCAAACGGACCGAATTTGATATCAAAAAAGTATTCCGTTCACACGCATTCGGCTCATTTAACGTGTCCATTCACACGAGACCACTGGAAACGCTGTAGTACATATGCCGGGCCTGTAAGTGGTGCTGTATTTCCGCACGAGACCGCTCGTAAGCGCTGGAGACGCTGTAGTAAGTAAGCGCCTGTAAGTGGCGCTGTACTTTTGCCACAAACTACACCAAAGGCAGAGAAGAAGACCCCCGAGCATGGTTGCCATAGTTGCCCTTCTGTTTATGTGCCGTGGTGGATTTAGCAACATGTAGTTAATGTAATTCTCCTGGTCCACTTGTTGCTGATGGTTGTGGTAGAGCAGTGGTTCTCAAACTTTTTTCAATAATGTACCCCCTTTGAATAAAAATTCAGCCAAGTACCCCCTGATTATTAAAACAACAACATTGTAACTGAGAAACACTTAAATGCTACATTTCAAATGTTTACAATCCATTACTAAATTCCAGTGTTGGGACTAACGCTTTACAAACTAACGCGTTACTATAACGCAACTACCTTTTGCGGTAACTAATAACGTTACTAGTTACCTATTCCCATTCAGTAACGCCGTTATAGTTACTGTGATTTAAACGGGTGCGTTACTGCGTTACATTATGTGATCCAACTCAACCGAATCTCCCTGCGGATGTAACTTACAGGCGAGTACAGTGATGTCCTCTCACAGTACCATGGAAAAGTGAAAGTGACCAGAGAGGAGTGATGATTGGTTAAGAGGTTAAAAGTAACTTGCCCAACACTGCTAAATTCATGGCAAACCATTTTTAACATCATGCAATAACACTAAGACAACATTAGTTGCATTGAATGGATCTTTTGACTAAGATGTACTTACAATTTAGTGAGAAACATGGACTTGTGCTTCACTGAGGATCTTTGTCATTCTCAGTGACAGGGAGGCAACTGCAGTCATTACACTTTGCGTTTTGAAATATGTGTAACTCTGTTAATATAAAACCCACACTGCTCAAACTTTGTTACTTCGCCTAAAATTGGTATATTTATTTATTTATTCTGGGGGCGTGGGGAATGAAGAGAAAAAAATATATGAGCATTTTATGAGCATGGGATTTTTACCCTTCATATAAACATATGCATAATGCTGCGCTATACTTTGCGGCCACACACCGTTGCCAAGCAACGCTTATTGTTTAGGTCCTTTGATAAGCAGGCAGTCATATCATTAACTAGAACTAGCTAGATCTGAGAGTCAAAGAGAGCACCCCGTTTATTTTTTCCATTTTATTATCCAGAATTACTGTAAACTTTTGAATAAAGTAGTTAATCTACTATTAGTAGTTTGTTTAAATGCGTTATGTTTTTTTTATTAATAAAATAAATCTCACGTACCCCCTGCAATACTCCAACGTACCCCTAGGGGTCCGCGTACCCCCATTTGAGAACCACTGTGGTAGAGGAGCCGTAGATTTTGCTCTAACTTCTGTAGCATGGTCGAGCTGTAGATTTGCACTAACATCTGTAGCATGGTCAGTAGCAGTAGCACTAGCAGTAGCTACTGACCATGCTACAGCAGTGAGCAGCAGAGGTGGGGCTATGGCTTCATCGTTATCAGGAAATGATCGTATAGGGCGTACACACTGAGCCGTTTGGTCCCCCAGAGCGTTCCGTTTGCAGATCTATCCACCTTGGGACCCGTCATCATTTGCGGGGTCCGTTACGCGAGAGGTAGCAGATGTAACCCGTTATATCTCTCACAGGCTCCGCCCTCTACTGGACTCTATGGGTATTACCTTATCCTGCGTGCATTCTCCCACTGAGACTTATATAGACGTAGCCGGCCTAGGGCGGGCCTACCTGAATGCGCGCGCATCACACCGTATAAAAGGAGGCCTCGCTTCCTGACTATCATCCTTTTCTCTTCAGCAGCGGAAGTGATTCCACGAGGAGCTTCGAAACGTTTGAGAAAGTGAAAGTAGAGAGTATGGAGTCAGTACTTGACCATAGGACCTGCCCGAAATGCCCGAACCTGATTGCGGGAGCTGATCCGCACCCCTTCTGCTTCATGTGCTTGGGGCCTGACCACGCGGTGAACGGTATGGGCCCGACGCCGACATGCCCAGCCTGCCAGACGATCCTGCGAATCACACGGTAGCATCGTGGGCAGCTTCCTGGCGAGGGATACCCCGCAGGAGAAGTCGGAGGAGCTGTACCTCGACGTTGTGGACGCGGGCGATTCGGGAAGCGAGGAGACATTGTTCCGGTTCTCTCTTCCGTGGAGCCAGGCGGTCCTGGTTCCGATGGAAGACGAGGAGGACGCCTCGCTGTCCGGAGGTCCAACTCTTAGGTCTGCGCGGATGGATTTCCCGGCGGTGATGACTCTGGCGGCGGAGCGTGTAGGCTTACCGCTCCCCCCACCGCTGCCACCGAGGCCTGTAAACCGCCTGAGATCGGGGTTTTACGGCCCGGTGCATCCGGCACCGCTCGGACACGTCATGTCCGGGTGTGCCCCCCCTCGATGAGAGCCTGGTGGCCCATCTGCTTCCGCGGGTGGCTGGTTGGGCGGAGGGTAAACGTCCCCTGCCCCCGCTGCCCCGGGACCGAGACACCCTGGAATATCTGGATAAGATGTTCAAGTTCGGTACACAGATGGCGGCTGCGGCCATTAATCTTGGCGTGTTGGGCGTCTCCCTGATCACCCCTCAGGCAGATGCCCCCGCCCTCTCGCCTCAGGACGGGAGCGATTATTCAGACCGCGCTGTTGGTCAGATGAATAATCTGATTTATGGCGTGGCCACCGCAGCAGGGCGGATGATTTCCCTGGCCACAGTGGCGTCTCGTCACGTGTGGCTGGAACTCACCGCGCTGTCCAAGAAGGACCCCCTCCGTATCTTCGGAGGGGCTCTTTGGGTCGATCTCCTCAGTCATGCAGCGTTTCAGTCGCCTGGAGGAAGAGAGAATCGAGCTTAGCCGCATGCTACCGCTGGCCTCTCCTCAGGCCCAGGTACGCGCTCCTCCACGGGTTTCCATGCAGGTGAGGGAGCGCAGTGCGACAGTGAAGCGGAGGGTGAGGCGCCGGGTGGCGGTCACGGCGTCCTCCACTTCTACGGCCCACCCCGTGGAACCGGCGTACCGGCAGTCACGGGGAAGGGCTGCCCGACCGAGGCAGGCTCCGCAGCAGCAGAGAGGGCCCGGGTGGGGAGCTCCATCTTCCCGGAGTTGACTAGCGGGGGGAGATAGCGCCTCGGTGGGGGGAGAGATTCTCTCTACCGGGGACGCGAGGGCGAATCCCGCCTCCTCCCTATTTATTGCCCAGATCCCCGTTAAAACCTTTACAAATAAAGATGGTGTTGATCTGTATCCAAGTCTGAGTGTGCTTTGTTTCCACAATACACTTGGGACACATGTTGAAGACTGTACAAATTCCCCACTCGCCGCCCCAGCTGTAGCTCCTGTTAGGGAGGAGGCTAGTGGGAGGGCGCAGATGGGAGTAATAAACCGCAGGCAGTGCTATTATAGTCCGATGCGGGTACAAGGACATTATCGCCAACGTATTTCTGTTAGAAAACACTCTATGCCTGAAACTAAGACTCCGAATAATGCTGTTTACCATAGTGGTAGTGAAGATTATTATCATCTGATATTTGGGAAGAGTGTTACATTTGAAATGGCAGAAAGTCTTGTTGCAATTTCCCAGATATTGAAAGAGGCCCCTGGAGCTTCTCTGGTAATTATCGATAGTAGCAGTTAAGTGAATACTGTTCAAACAATACCTGTGTTTGTGTTTTGTATTGATTTCTCTGTTTTATCCTTTCATAAATGTGAGGACTGAAACTGCATGAACATTCTGGGGTGCTTGGAGTAAACAGTTTTTATTACTCTGTGGGGGAGGTGTAGTTAGGCAGGACAGGGGGCTAGGTGGATGAGAGTACCCTCTGCTTAAGATCTCCATTATGTCATGTTTCAGGGAAGTCTACATATCTTGAATAGTATATGTGTGTTTAATTACTTTGTATTAGTAATAGCAGTGTGTAAACAAAAGCTGGAAATATGAGGAATGTAAGGATTATCTTTGTGTGAGCAAGGGGGTATTATTTGGACACAGCTCAAGCCTCTGGAATGTGCAGAAAGGTGGGGGTGTGAAAATCTATGCAGGAAAAGGAGATAACGGACACCAGATGTATTTTGCTATCAGCTCAGAGACACTAGTTTATTGTCCTCTGCTGGCTCGCACTGATTCGCTATGACCACAGCTCCTCCTGTTTTATTTTCTGCATGTAAGCCTATTCTGGCTTTTAGTTCTTTCTCTTTTGCTCCTGCCGTCAAGATGAAAACTTCTCCCGGCATTTGGACCAGAGCAGAGAGTGGGGCCCAGGTCCACTCCTTTGAAAGTGTAATGTATTCTTACCGTTTATCATTAAAACAGATTATTGTTTAACCCCTATCCTGGTTGTTTTGAGTTTTCCTTCTTTTAAAGCACACTCATATAGGCGCGGAGCAGAGATATCTGCCACAACAGTAGGGGCTGCATTATAGCAACGCCCGCACTTGTAAAGAGGCGTGTGGCGATGCGTTCAGGGGCCTTAGTAAAACACACTACGCCTGTAAGAGCTCTGATTAATGCTGTTTTCCGTAATGGTGAAAATAGCATTATGGTGGAGCGTGCGCTCACACGTGAGCGTGTGGCGGTGCATTCAGGGACCTCAATAGATTTTTCTGTCTCGACCCCCCACGGGCAAATCTTCCCTTCACGGGGAGTTTTGCGGCGGAGCGGGTCATCAGAGAGTATCACAGCTTTATAGATGCGGCCCCACAGCTGAGGGCTTGCCCATTAACACAATGTTATGGGGAATGGAAACTCAGCTGTGTACTAACAAAGTGGATGGACAGGACGCTGAAACGGGGCTATTCACTCCAGTTTTGCTATCTTCCCAGGAGGAGATGGGTTTCCTCTCAGCAGAGATTCAGGCTCTGGTGCAGAAACAGGCTGTGTCTGTTGTGCATCCTCAGCACAGAGAAAAGGGTCTTTATTCCATGTATTTCCTGGTTCTCAAAAAAACAGGGGAATTCAGACCTATTCTAGATCTCCGCGGCCTGAATCGTCATATTTCCTGCAGGAAATTCCGCATGTTAACTGTGAAACAGTTACTAGGGCTTGTGCAGCCAGGCTATTGGTTCACCACCATCGGCCTGAAAGTGTCACAGTCTGCTTTCTCACTCACCTATTTTCTGCATTATCATTCCTTAGTCACCTGGTAGTCACACCCTGTCTCTCTCTCTCTCACTCTGTTACACCCATCAGCTCCAGTAGTATTTAGGCCCACTTCACCTTCACCTCAGTGCCAGATCGTACTTCGCAGCATGCTTGTCTTTCCCGCACTACTCCTCAGATTGCTCTCCCGGTTTCGACCCTGCCTGTTCCTGACCAGCCTGCCTCGCCTGCTCCCTGACCCGTTCTGTGCCTACGACTCCCGTCCTGCCTTCTCCCGGAAACCTCGCCTGTCCCCGACCAGCCCTTTGCCTACTATCTGCCGTGTTGTCTCCTACCAGCCTATTGACTCTAATAAAGCTGGTTACCGACTATCTCTGGTTTCCCGTGTTCTGCATTTTGGTCCTCAGCTCGTTTGTGACAGAACGATCTGGCCAGAAATGGACCAAGCAAACACCGGGTCTCCTAGAGACCGCTTTGAGAGGGTTGAGGATGCCATCCAAAGACAGGAGGTCACAATAGCTACCTTAGCTATCGAGACCCACCAGGCAACCTCAACCCAGGGACAAACGCTGGCTCACCTTACCTCCCAGATGCAACAGATGGCCGCCACCGTACAACAGCTAGCCGCTACCATGGCTGCTACCGTCCCTCCGCCCGCAGCTCCGATGCTCGCTCCAGCCCCTGGGTCGACGGGATACGCTCCGGAGCCTCGTGTGGGAACGCCGGAACGCTACGCTGGTGAGCCGGAGGGATGCAGGCCTTTTCTCACAAACTGTTCCATATTGTTTTCACTGCAGCCACACACCTTCGCCTCCTCGGCGGCTCAAGGAGCACGTCCATCATGTCCAGACAGTCCTCCAGAGACTTCTGGAGAACTCACTGTTCGTCAAGACGGAGAAGTGCGAGTTTCACACTTCTTCGGTCGCCTTTCTTGGCTACATCGTGGGTCAAGGAAGTGTGGAGATGGATCCTTCTAAGGTCTCAGCAGTTACCTCGTGGCGGGTCCCTGATTCCCGGAAGGAGCTGCAACGTTTCCTGGGATTCGCCAACTTTTACAGACGGTTCATCCGTGGCTACAGCACCGTGGCCGCCCCGCTCACCGCCCTGACCTCATCCAAGGTGACGTTCCGATGGTCCCCTGCAGCCGAGGAGGCTTTTCAGGACCTCAAGGGCCGGTTTACGTCAGCTCCTATCCTTCAAGTACCAGACACCGCTGGTCAGTTGGTGGTGGAGGTGGATGCTTCTGACGTAGGGGTGGGGGCCATCCTGTCGCAACGTTCTGGTGAGAACCAGAAGCTCCACCCCTGTGCTTTCTTTTCGAGGAGATTGAGTCCGGCGGAGAGAAACTATGACGTGGGGAATCGAGAGCTTCTAGCAGTCAAGTTGGCGTTGGAAGAGTGGCGACACTGGCTTGAGGGGACAGAACAACCATTTCAGGTATGGACCGACCATAAGAACCTGGAATACATCAGGTCGGCACAGAGACTGAATTCTCGGCAAGCCAGGTGGTCGTTATTTTTCACCCGGTTTAATTTTTTTCTCTCCTACCGCCCGGGCTCCCGCAACGTGAAGGCCGACGCTTTGTCCCGGCAGTTCGGGAGGGAGGGAGACACCCGGGGTATTCCGGACACTATTCTTCCTGCTCCTCGAGTGATCGGCGTCCTCGCTTGGGAGATTGAGGAGAGGGTTAAGACCGCTTTGGTGGACCAACCCGGTCCTAGTTCTTGTCCTCTTAACCGCTTGTTTGTGCCTCAGGTTTTGAGGGCTGAGGTGCTTCAGTGGGCTCATAGCTCCAGACTTTCCTGCCACCCTGGAATTCAACGTACCAAGGGGATGGTCCTACAACGGTTCTGGTGGGCCACGCTGGAGGCTGACACCCGGGAGTTTGTGAACGCCTGTCCTGTGTGCAATCGGCACAAACCATCTCACCAAGCGCCAGCTGGCCTCCTTCATCCATTACCGGTCCCATGTCGCCCTTGGTCACATATTTCATTGGACTTTGTGACTGGTCTACCACCGTCCCACGGACATACTGCCATCTTGACGGTGGTAGATCGGTTTAGTAAGATGGCTCATTTCATACCCCTGCCTAAGATCCCGTCAGCTAAGGAGACGGCAGAACTGATTCTGCTCCACGTGTTTCGCATTCACGGACTGGCGACTGATGTGGTTTCCGACCGGGGGCCCCAATTCACCTCTGTGTTTTGGAGGGAGTTTTGTGAGCTCATCGGGGCGACGGTTAGTCTCACCTCCGGTTTCCACCCACAGGCCAATGGCCAGACCGAACGGAAGAATCAGGAGATGGAGACCACTCTCCGCTGCATGGCTTCCGATCATCCCACGACCTGGTCAAAACAACTCCTGTGGGTGGAGTATGCCCACAACACCCTCATCAGTTCCGCTACTGGTCTTTCCCCTTTTCAGTGTGCATACGGTTTTCAACCCCCATTGTTCTCTGCATTGGAGAAGGAGGTTACCTGTCCGTCTGTCCAGGCTTTCATCCGACGTTGTCGGAGGACTTGGAGGCAGGCTCGTACAACTCTGCTTCAGTCTGCTAACCGGTACGCCACATCAGCGAACCGCCGACGAACCAAGGCACCTGTGTACCAGGTAGGCCAGAGGGTGTGGCTTTCCACCCAGAACATTCCCCTTCGGATGGAGTCTAAAAAGTTAGCGCCCAGGTTTATTGGACCCTTCGAGATTGTCAAGGTCATTAATCCTGCAGCAGTTCGACTGAGTTTGCCCCGGAACATGAAAATCCATCCCGCCTTCCACGTCTCTAGGATTAAACCTGTCCGGGAGAGCCCTATGGTTTCCGCCGCCCCTCCACCACCACCCCCTAGGATGATCGATGGGGGCCCTACCTACACCCTTCGTCGTTTACTCCGTTCCCGTCTCAGAGGAAGAGGGGTTCAATATTTGGTGGACTGGGAGGGCTATGGTCCTGAGGAGAGGCAGTGGGTTCCGGCTCGTCATATCCTCAACCCTCAGCTCATCCGAGACTTCCACCTGCGTTACCCGGAGCAGCCGTCTAGGACCCACGCTCGACCAGGCGTTAAGCCAGGGAGTACTCGTCCGCTACGGACCAGAGGCTTCGTCGAGCAGGAGGGGGAGTCGTCATCGGGCGAGGAGGACGAGGATTTCCAGGAGGGAGAGGCCGAGAGAGCAGTCTCAGACGAGTACTAACCTTTCCCATACCTCCACCTTCCACCCGGTGTCTGTAGGGTTTTTTTTTTTTTTTCTTGGGTCTTTTTTTTTTTTTTTTTTTAGTATTGTTTAGACGTCTGGAGCCGTCCATTAAGGGGGGGTTCTGTCACAGTCTGCTTTCTCACTCACCTATTTTCTGCATTATCATTCCTTAGTCACCTGGTAGTCACACCCTGTCTCTCTCTCTCTCACTCTGTTACACCCATCAGCTCCAGTAGTATTTAGGGCCCACTTCACCTTCACCTCAGTGCCAGATCGTACTTCGCAGCATGCTTGTCTTTCCCGCACTACTCCTCAGATTGCTCTCCCGGTTTCGACCCTGCCTGTTCCTGACCAGCCTGCCTCGCCTGCTCCCTGACCCGTTCTGTGCCTACGACTCCCGTCCTGCCTTCTCCCGGAAACCTCGCCTGTCCCCGACCAGCCCTTTGCCTACTATCTGCCGTGTTGTCTCCTACCAGCCTATTGACTCTAATAAAGCTGGTTACCGACTATCTCTGGTTTCCCGTGTTCTGCATTTTGGTCCTCAGCTCGTTTGTGACAGAAAGACGTATACTTTCATGTGGAAATTGCTCCAGAGCACAGAAAGTATCTGCGTTTTGCTTTCCAGGGAATAGCCTATGAGTACTGTTAGAGAAATTAACCTCAGCTGGTCAAAAGAGTCCTGCTGATTATACTCTAGGTTCTAGTTTGGTTGTGAAGCCACACGGTTTTTTGACCACTGCATTGCACTGCAGAGAAGATAAGATTTGTTTATTTAAACGACGAAAACTGTTTCAACATCGTCTGGTAAGATACCTTCATTTGTGTGTTTAAAGAAGAGAACGAACAGTGAATAAATGGAAACGATAACATGGAAATAAATGTAAAAAACAAACAATATATATCTCTGAGTGATGTGTGAGCGCGTCGGCGCTAAAACCAAAAAACAGAAAAGTGTTCTGCACCGTCAAAGTGTTAGTAATCATGTTTCATGTTTATGTTTTATTATTGCTCACTTCCTGTTTTGTTTGTTTCACGTCTCTTTTCAGGTCCCTTGACTCCCTTTCCTCATATGTTCTCCCGCCCTCATCAGTATCAGCCCCGCCCCTGATTGTGTTCACCTGTGTCTTGTTGTTGAGTGTTTAAAGTCCCCAGTCTCCCAACGTTCAGTGTCAGTTCGTCTTGTCCTGTCCTCATGCCAGAACTCTGCCCATCACGGTTGCTCTTTTGGTTACCTGCCTTATTCATGCTCCTAAAACTTATTATAAGTTTGTTCCTCACGTTGTGAGTGATTTTTTGTTGTGCCTTTGTGAAGCCTATTTTTGTTCAACTCGTTAAGAGTGCCGTTATCTGTTTTGAATATCGTTTTTGGCAAATAAAGTATATTACTTGTACTTTATCTCTGGCTCCTGGGTCGTGCATTTGAGTCCTTTTTCCCTTGTGTATCCAAGTTCTTAACAAAAAGAGCTTAAGAAAGGTGGAAAGAAGGCTCTTTTAAGTACAACAGGCTGCCGTTTGGTTATTCCCTATCCCCACGCACATTCAGTAAATGTGTGGCCACAGCGCTTCAACCGCTGCGCGCACACGGCATGAGAGTTTTCTTTTACATAGACGACCTCATAGTCATGGCTGGGTCTCGGGAACAGGCAATGTTTTGCTCAGCACAGTTGATCACACATCTAACCAAATTAGGTTTTGCGATCAATTGAAAAAAGAGCACCACCATACCTCGCCAACAGGCGTTGTATTTGGGTGTGGTGCTCGATGCAGACGCGCTGCGTGCCACCCTGTCAGAGAGCAGAAGTGCGTCCCTTCTCCGGGCGATTCACAAGCTGTGACAGGGGGCGACAGTGACAGCTTTAACTGTCATGCAGACTCTGGGTCTCATGGCGGCTGCTCACATGGTTGTCCCGCTGAGGTTACTACATATGCGCCGCCTAGAGAGGTGGTTCTCCAGCCTGAGTTTGGACCCCAAGAGGCACAAACGACGGCTGGTGACCAACCCCCCCTTAGTGGAGGGCAACCTCCGGAGGGGGGTCTCCACTAGGACGGGTGACCTCCTACATCACAGTGTTCACGGACGTGTCCAGAACAGGATGGGGAGGGACCTGCCTGAAGAGGGCGATAGATGGGCGCTGGGCTCTGACAGAATCTCGACACAGCAACGTTCTAGAGCTACGGGCGGTAGTGTTAGTCCTCCAACATTTCATGCCCCTAATTCAGGGGAGGCATGTAATGGTCAGGAGCGACAACAGCACCACAGTGGCTTACATCAACAGGCAGGGCGGAGTTCGCTCCTCCGCCTTGTTGGCCACAGCGGAGGAGCTGTGGTTATGGGCCTCAGAGGTGGTGTTATCTCTGGGAGCCCTCCATATCCCGGGACTGGAGAACAGAGGGGCCGACCTCATGTCGAGGGGCGGCCCCCTGCCAGGCGAGTGGGTGCTCCACCCGGAGGTGGTGAAGCAGATCTGGGCCCAGTTCGGGAGAGCAGAAGTGGACCTGTTCGCCAGCCGGTGCAGCAGCCACTGTGCCCTGTGGTTCTCCATGGCCCTGAGCGACGACCCGCCCTTGGGGGTGGACGCGTTTGCACACGAGCCATGGCCAAGGAAGCTGCTCTACGCCTTTCCACCACTGCGTCTTATTCTCCCTCTCCTGGGGAGGGTGAGGCGAGAACGTCTGTCAGTCATTCTAGTGGCTCCAGACCGCGTCGGGGCGCCGTGGTACTCAGTGACACAGATTAAGGTGGGCCAGCCCTGGGCGGTTCCCCAGTTCTGGGGGGCGATGTCTCAAGAGGCAGGTGCAATCGGGGCATCCTCTCCAGGCTTGGCTCCTGAGAGGGACAGGCTGAGACAGGGTGGATTATCTGACCGTGTTATTCAGTCTATCCAGGCAGCTAGAGCTGGATCCACCACAGCCTGTTACAGGCCAAAGTGGCTGGGATTCCAGCGATGGTGTGAGGAGCAGAAAATAGAGCGCCTATCTTGTGAGTTAGGCTCTATTTTGTCCTTCTTACAGTTATTGGTGGACAGAGGGCTGGCACATTCCACAGTGAAGGTGTATGCAGCAGCCATCTCTTCCTGCCATGAGGGATTTGCTCGCAGGTCAGCCTTTAGTCAACCACTGATGTCGCGGTTTTTACAGGGGGTTAGGAGACTGCGCCCTGTAGTGCACGTCTCCACCCCGCAGTGGGACCTGCCCCTAGTGCTCGAGGCTCTGGCCTCGGGACCGTTTGAGCCTCTGGAGCTCTCCTCTCTGAAAGCATTGTCGTGGAAAACAGCTTTGCTTCTTGCCTTAACGTCAGCCAAAAGAGTGTCCGAGTTAACTGCTCTGTCGGTGCACTCGAGTTGTTTACTAATTCGGGGTGACCAGAGCGGCGCGAGTGTGGAGGATATATGCACGGCCCCTTCATAAGGTTTTATCTCTTGGACATGGGGGGGGGTTGTGGGTCAGTTGGCATCTCACCCCCTCCCCGGACGTGATGCGCCTTCGCCTTTCCCGGGCCCTTTGAGGGTCCCGGGATGGGCAAGGGGCACGCTGGCCCATTACGGGACGGAGGGGCTGCCCCCCCACATTTGTAGTCCTCTCACACTCTGCACGGGGTCAGTGCCTGAGTGTGAGGCATGGGCGCTGGTGCTCTCCCTGTTATCCTTAGGGATTCAGGGAGGCAGGTGCGTAGTAAGCCCATACGGGGCCAAGGGGGCTCTGCCCATCCGTCTATGGGCGGGGGGGTCCCCCAGGACTGTTTTTTGAGCACACTTTCTGCGAGGTAGCCGCAGCCCAGGCTTCTCCTCGGTCACAACCGGGTTAAAGGAGAATGTGGGGCAGCAGCTGCTGACCAGAAAAGCCGGTCAGGGGCAGTAGGTTGGAATGGTGTTGTTGGCCGACAGTGCGCGTATACATCAGGGCTCCACCCACTGTACCCATAGAGTCCAGTAGAAGGCTCCGCCTGTGCTAATATAACAAGGGTTACAATATGTAACCCAACGTTTCGTTCTCATGTAAACACCGCCTAAGACTGCTGCAAGAACGGAAACAGGAAGAAGTGGCGTGGACACCAAGCCCCCAGGAAGTGCGCCGGACTCTGAGGAAAAGATTCCTAGTGGCCAAAAGGCGGTACTACAATTTCCGTATCAGTCCATGATGTCACCCGGCACAGAAATACTTTTTCCCATAGACTAACATGGGGAAAGTGACGTCTGTAAATCAGGTGTGGAAGTACTGCTCATATATTCCATCCATCCATCTTCTCCCGCTTATCCGTGGTCGGGTCGCGGGGGTAGCAGTTCCAGCAGAGAGCCCCAAACTTTCTTTTCCCTGGCGACATCAACCAGCTCTGACTGGGGGATCCCAAGGCGCTCCCAGGCCAGCGAAGAGATATAATCCCTCCACCTGGTCCTAGGTCTATCCCTTGGTCTCTTCCCAGCTGGACGTGCCTGGAACACCTGCCTAGGGAGGCGCCCAGGTGGCATCCTAACTAGGTGCCCGAACCACCTCAACTGGCTCCTTTCGACGAAGGAGGAGCGGCTCAACTCCGAGTCCCTCCCCGGATGACCGAACTTCTCACCTTATCCCTAAGGGAGACACCAGCCACCCTACGAAGAAAACCCATCTCGGCCGCTTGTATCCGCGATCTTGTTCTTTCGGTCATGACCCATCCTTCATGACCATAGGTGAGGGTAGGAACGAAAATGGCCCGGTAGTAGGGCTGTGCAATTAATCGTATTTTAATCGCAATTACGATTTTGGCCTGCCACAATTACGAAAACAACATAATCGAAAAAAACCAATTATTTTGCTTTGCTAGGTTGTGACAGTGCACTGCAACATATTTGATCTAATTTATTTATCATATTTATATATGTTTAGTAGCTTGTGGAAGTGCGCTCAAATATTTGTTGATCTTGTTTATTGGTATTTATTATTTTGATATTATTTATTTAAATGTATCATTTATTTTTGTATTGTTTATCAGTTGAATTATACGTTCAGGGCAGTGCTTCTCAAAGTGTGGTCCGTGAGCGCCCCCTAGTGGTCCGTGAGTATATTGGTAAAATGTCAAATTTGAAATAAATAAATTTATTTAAGTTTTCCGCATTCTCGCGGGAATATCTCCGCAATGGAACGAGCTTAAGTTTCACTTTTGATTGCATGATATAGCCCAGAGCAACACCTTCATCACACATGCTGCCACTTGTTTGTACAATTTTCAGGCGATTTGTGAAAAACGATGTGTTTTTGGATTTTTGTGGAGTTAGGTGGTCCGCGAGTGTTTTTTTATTGGTTAAGTCCTTGGTATGAAAAAGTTTGAGAAACACTGGTTCAGGGTAATCAACAGTTGAAAAGATACTGTTCAAATTATTATTTGTTTTAAAGTTCAATAAATGGATGTTTTCAAAGTCAACGAATAATCGTATTTAATAATCATGATATCAATTATTGACCAAAATAATCGTAATTATGATTTTTGCCATAATCGCACAGCCCTACCCGGTAGACAGAAAGGCTCAGCTCCCTTTTCGTCACAACGGTGCGGTAAAGCGACTGCAGTACCGCTCCCGCTGCTCCGATTCTCCGGCCCATCTCACGCTCCATTGTTCCCTCACTCGAGAACCCCCCATTCTGTCTCTCATAGTTGAAGTGTACCTAGGATGAAAATTACAGGCCTCTTTCATCTTTTTAAGTGGGAGAACTTGCACAATTGGTGGCTGACTAAATACTTGCCCCACTGTATATGTGATATCGCACCTATATGTGATATAACACCGACATGTTATCACACCTCACAACAAAGGGGTCATTAACATATTCATTAGCATAAGTAGTAGTAGGTGCAGTGGCGGGCCTTCAGGGGGGGCTGTAGGGGCAGGGCTCCCCGGGCCCGGGACGGTCGGGACCCAATGGGGCCCGTCGCCGAGGCAGCAGGCTCCGCCCCCAAGATATTCGCCAGCGCCCCCTGCTGCCTCGCGCCACTGAGTGCACTGACGTTCGTGGTCATATTAGGTATAAAGCATTGTAGCCTATAATATGAGTTGAACTTGTGCTGCTATTTTCACACTCACATTTAAAATAATTTTAAATGAACGTCAACGTCTTCATCAATCACTTGTCATTCAACAGAGCACTGCCTAAGCATGAGCAGTTATAAACACAAAAGTGGAGCTACAAAACGCAAAGAAAAAGATAAAAAGGAGGACCAAGGAAAAGCCAAATTGTCCAAGCTATATGGATATTTTTTTCGCCCTACTCCTCCTCCTGCGGGACCTGAAGTTGTTGCCACTGCCAGCCGTGTTTCATCCCCGAGCCCCAGCCCGCCAACAACGTTAGTGGGGGTTAGCCTGATTTACAGGTAGGCTACAATCACGGACACACACTGTCAACAAGGAAATGTGAGTTTGTGGCAAATGTTGATATCATATGGTTGTTGTTACTTCGTGTAGCTCGGCCGCCTAGCTTATTTCCTTTTCTGTCTCTCGGCTGTAGTGATGATGATAATAGGGACGACTCAGCAGCTGCTAGCTGCTCGTCTAGAGGAGAGCCAGGCCTGACGCTTGACCAGCCGCACCCCTCCCCCTCCGGCTCCTTACCTGCTGCGCCGCAAGGTGAAGAAGTACCGGACACTGGGAATGAAAGCAGCAACAGGTCTCCTCCTCACGCTACGCCTACGGGTGAAACTCAGACCACGGATCATGATGTGTCCTGCAATTATCCTCTGGAGCGTTTTCCGACTGATCGGGCATACTATTTTGAAAACATTGAGGACGCCAATATCAAAAGATATATCCTTAAAATGGGCCCATGCAAACCCAAAGGTCCATTTCCCAAATACAAGGATAACCGTTGCTTTTCAGAAAGCTATTACACCTCCACCACTAAAGTTGGGATGAAATTTCCACGCAGCTGGATGTGCTATTCCCCAAAATTGGACTGCTGCTACTGTGAGCCTTGCTGGCTTTTTGCCAACCGAAAGGCACCGTTCTACAACAATGCATGGGTAAACGGAATAAAAAACTGGAAACATCTTTCTACTAAATTGAGAGGCATGAATCCACTCAAATACAACTTGGTGCATGCGTAGTATATGAGCAGTGGAAAACCAACCAGCTAATCAACCGACCAGAAGGGTCAGTGAAATACCTCAGTCACCAGATTCAAGATGAGATTATTTACATATTATCTCAATGTGTGAAAGCTGACATCATTGATGAAATAAACGAAGCCCCATTTTATTCCGTCATCATGGACACAACGCAAGATGTGTCAAAGATAGACCAGTTGAGTCAGGTTTACCGTTACATAACTGTTGTTAAGAACGACATGGATATTGCAACAGATATACAGATCAATGAAGCCTTTTTGGGTTTTGAAGTGACTGAAGGTTCATCAGCTTCAGAGCTTGAAAACAAAATCCTTGGGAAAAAACGGATAGAAAAAAAATAGAGAAAAACGGATTAGATCTGTCTAAATGTCGCGGACAGGGCTATGATGGGGCGGCTAATATGAGTGGTGTGTATTCAGGCGGGCAAGCAAGAATAGCCGAGAAGGAGCCCCTTGCCCACTATGTTCATTGCGCTGCTCATAATCTCAACCTAGCACTCAACGACTCTGTTAAAAATGTCCCTGGAGTGAAGCAGTTCTATGACACTGTAGAGACGCTCTACAACTTTTTTGGTCACAGTATCAAACGATGGGCATTGCTCAGTGAGTTAATGAAGCAAGAGAGCAGAACTATCACATTAAAACGCTTATGTCCCACTCGCTGGTCATGATGCGCTTGTTGCGTTAAGGCACATATATGGAGACATTATAAAAGCCCTCGTCAAAATATCCCTTACCAGTGACAAAAAGGATGAGCGCAATGAAGCAAGTGCACTCAAGAATGCCATAAGCACATTTCGCTTTCTATTTTTGGTCAACATGCAGACCAATATTTTGGAAAGCATAAATTGTGCTTCACAGTTACTGCAAGCTAAAGACGCGGATATTCTCAAAGCATCTACTCTACTGCAAAATGCCATCAGTGTTTTGGTGGAGTATAGGGGACAATTTGATGAGGCGAAGTCCGCCACTCTTGCCCTGGCTACTAAATGGGGAAGTCAAACACAGTTTGAAACAACCAGGGCCAGAAAAGTTAAGAGACACTTTGATGAACTTTCTGAAGACAGCCGCCTCACTGACGCAGAGAGCAACTTTCGGGTGACCGTTTTCAATGCATGTCTCGATATAATCATCCAGCAACTGTCCCAAAGATTCACCAGCTTAAATGCAACTGTGAACATGTTTGAGGCAATTTACCCCAACACACTACTGCAAAGGATGAGGATTTACACCAAGCTACCCAGCGGCTTAGAGAGCACTACATCGGGACATCGCCGCTAGCTTCCCTGGCCAGCTGCTTTCTTTCAGAACCTGTTTCAGGGACCAAAAACTAAAATCTGTCGCGGATCTGGTAAAAATGCTCATTGTTTACAACCCAGCAGTAACATCTACATTCAGTGAGGTTTGCACAGCCTTCATCATATTTCTGACTCTTCCTGTCACCGTGGCAACCGCCGAGCGCTCTTTCTCCAAATTAAAACTCATCAAAAACTATTTGAGGAGCACTGGCCTCGCTGTCCATCGAAGGTGACCGAGCCAAGAAATTGGACATACAGCGGATTGTGGACGAGTTCGCGGAGCGCAAGGCTAGCCGAGTACCCTGCAAGTAGTGGTGAGTACATTTCAAATGTAATTTGTACAGTAGCCTACTTGTACGTGAATGTATGGGCCGCCGTGCCAATTTTACACTGCTCTGTTCTCATGGTGGCTGCTGGCTGTCCATGGTGAATGGTGTGTCAGAAATGTAGTCATTTTATTAGGCTATGTTTTCGTTGTCCTTGTGGTTTGTTGGACTTTATGTCATGTTATATCATTATTATCTCTGATATATATTTCGTTTCTATACCCTTTGTAGAAACGAAATCTTAAATATTACACCTTTTCTTTAGTTACTTTTCTTTCAAACATTGTTTTAAATTGTAATCTTACTAACTGAGCGACTTTTTCCGCACGAGCGTCAGATTACCACCCCGGACTCCCGATATTTTTGTCAAGCTTTATTGGGTTTAAAGGGCCCGGTCATGTGGCCCCGCCCCCCGGGCCGGGTCTGATATGTGCCGCCAGTGAGTAGGTGTGACCTGTCACACCACCTGTCACTTTTTTGATGAAAGAGGCATGAATATCACTACTCATATGCATCATTTTTCTGCATATTAGGTTGTTTGCACATTGAAAAGAGTATTTACATACATTATACATACATCAATATACGTGTAAGAAGTACTTCCATCCACATCTCTGCCTGTGTGTCTTTCACTGCGATTCTCCGTCTACAGCTGCTCTCTATCCTTGGCTTTAGTTGGCCCGATTGAGTCAGCCTTGCTAACAGCCCTTAATTGCAGCAACTAGTGTGTTATAGCGGCAGTGGGCCCATTACATTGTTAAGTGGCAATGCTACTTACCAGTAGAAAATAGCAGCAGCATAGCCAGGTTAATCAGCAGGAAGAAATAGAGAAGAGATGACAATAAATACAGCAAGTGCCAGGAGTCACCATTCAGACATTTCTAACAATTGTGTGCTATTTATCTGCCACAATTGTAATGTTTTTCTCAGTGAACATGGCTTACCATATTACCACGGTAATCCCCAATTACTGGCAGAAGCTGCACTTTGTGTGTGTGTCTCACACATAAACACAGGGAGGTGAGGTGTGCTGTTTTTTTCATGGTTGTGAGGAGAGGAGAGCCAATTAGCGAGCATCCAGATGCTGTTTAGCTAATCCCTGCTCTGGATGAGAAACCTCCCCCCCCCCCCACACACACACACACATTCTGCAACTTGTATACTAACATGAGCAATCAAGCTTTCACAAAGCATCATCACACATGCATGTAAACATCTCCTATGTTTTTGAATGTACACAAAATATGCACATATCAGTTTAAACAGCATTGCATGTGGCAGTACACTTTCATTTGAGCTGCTTGCTCATACACTGAATTTTCACATTAAACATTTATTTTCACATAACATAATACATTTAATGAAAGTCAACGGTTCAGTTTTTTCTTTTCTTTTTTAGTCCATATTAAACATAAGAAAAGCAACAGGTAAGTGTATCAATGCATTATCCTCTATGTTGTCTACATTTTACCTGAGATGTGTTTTAGTTTATGGAGGCTTTAGATAAGTCGTCACACATGTTGATGCCATTGCACGCTAGCTTAGACAACACTGACATACACATTATGTTTTAATAATAAAACTACACGTCACACAACTTTTTTTGGTGTACTGGAAAAACTCCACTCAGTCCCTTAATAAGCCCTTCTCAACAACTGTCCTTCATTCTCCAATCCTGCAACTTCAGGATGCATCCAATCACAACAACTGACTTATTTCCATAAAATGTGATCAACACTGAGAGTGTGTTGACCAGCAAGGTCCCCTGGTAATCACAGAAAGTGATCATCAATGGAGCAGATGTTATGCTAATGCAGCAGTCTGTCAGTTAGCATGATTGACAGGGGTGTCATTATAATGGAGGGCCCAGCCATTACAATTACAATTGCTAAAAGCTTGCCTTGGAATAAGCAGCATAAGGGAAAACTAATAAGCCACTAGAGGAGGTGGGTAAAACTGAACAATATCACTTTCAAATGTCTGAGGGTCAGGAGAGGAACACTTTATTTTCAGTTTAATGAATATATGTAGAGACAATGGGTCACCTGCTGGCAGCAGACACTAGTATGGTGTAAGTGCTACTGAGTGACTTAGAATGAATATCATTCTGACATATTGTAAAATAATGATAATAACAGCAGCTAGTTAAGATCACAGGTTGGATGGAATAGTCTTAAAAAAAGGTGTATATAAGTGGTTGGATCATGAGGCAGGAGACTTCATGTTATGAATATGGTAAAATATTTATGGGAAATATTCTTACATCGATCAGAGTCGAATTGATCAATCATAATGGGGCAGACAGTTGTATGCAGGTAAAACAAAAAACACAGAATCGATTAACGGAAATGCAATCTCTGAAGACAATTGAGCTTTTATTAAAATGTGATTTTAAATTGGCTGCTGGTTACATAATCTGGACTTGTTTTGCCTATACCAACTCCTGGGAAGAAAATCGGTCTCTTTAGCTGCTAAAACCTCCTAAGTTCAGCAGCTAGTCTTTTACTGTGTATATCTGCTGTCTGAACACGTAGAGTACGGAAGGTTTGAAGAGCCTTGTTTCTGAACACAATAACGCTGATAACAACGCTATGAGAATGAATCAAACCAAAGTAAAATAGTAGCTGGACAAACACTGAGCTGAAACTCACTAAAGGACTGTAAAGTTGTGGCGCAGATATTACTCTGCAACTTCACCACCAGCCAAAAACCCTTTCATATCGTCACTTGACACAGGAAGAAATGATTGAATTTGAACTTTTCAGGCGTTTAGAATGTGCACATTAATGTGAACCACACAACACATTAAAGTGGACTTTTAAAACATCCAATTCACACTAATGAATTGATACATTTAGGATCAGTTACCCAATGCATGCTGCACCAATAGCTAGATGCAGTAGAACTTTTCTGGATCTGTGGAACCTAAACACTGCTATAACATTACATTACATTACATTTAGCTGACGCTTTTATCCAAAGCGACTTACAATGACCAATTACAGGGACATTCTCCCTGGAGTAACTAAGTGCCTTACACACTAGTGGTGGTGTTCCTGGCGGGATTTGAACTCACAACTTTCCGATCTTAAGCCCACCTCACTATCCATTTGGCCACCACTATCCCTATAATGAATTCAGAAAGTGCAAATTCCCTAATAACGCTATTCAGCTTGATCCTCCTGGTTTTGTGAAGAAGATGAAGTGAGTGAGCGTGTCGCATTGGCAGTAATTATTTTGTAATTCCCTGAAATGACAGACAGCCGTTAAACTCATCCATCGACGCTTCATAAGCTCTGTAAATGACAGTTTCCACAAACCATCCTGAAATGTGTGTGGGCTCTTTCTTTCAAACATTCCCCAGGGTTTAACGGTGTGGGATTTATAAAGCAATTTTTCAATAATTTTTTGGGTGAATCAAAAGGCTTCATCAGAATCAGTTGATGTTGTGGTGTTCCATAGGCCACGTTGTCACATTGTCCATATTTTTCGTGCATGTCAGACTCCTGAACCTGTATGAAGCACTTACCAAGGTTTGTCATATTTTGAATCAACCAAACCAGCACTTTTTATTATTTAACGCTTATGTACTGTATGCTGCAAGAAGCTCAAAACACAACAGAAACCATTGGACACTAAAAAGTGAAGCACACAGCTGGGACCAACTGTTTCCGTTGAGTTTTGAGATTGTTGCAGCGTTTTGTATTTGCAGCGGTTTTGTATATGCAAAATGTTTTGGAAATGCTGCGCATGTGTTCCTGATTGCTTGATTTGCATGTGTTCTCATTCATCTCATTTGTGTTTTATTTTTGCATTGTTTCTGAAGCCGCAGTGCGTTTCTCCAAATGGAAGTGTTTTGAGCCATTGCAGCAAGTTTGCACCTGTGGGCCACCGTACTTATGTTCCTGTACTATTTGTACTGTTAACAGTTAGTAAATTCATGTTTGGTCTTACTTTTTTGAAGTGGTTAATTCTAAAAGTGTACTGTATATACAGTTTAATACCAGGCTGCTTGCCTGCCCCATTCCAGTTAGCCTTTGAATTCTTACTTGTTTTGGACCTATAATCAGGGGTGCACATAACTTTTTTGCTCTGGTTCTCGAAGGAGCACCTGGAGATGTTGCTTGGTGCTCATCCTTAAAATGAAATAAACCGTAACTTTTGAGGGGGTCTTTATTTGCCAGACACACAGCACTTAACACACAGAGGTGAACACAGAACACACATGCAGAGCTGAACACAAGAAAACATTAGCACGACCAGTAATCCTACAAGCTGTCATCACTACCCTCCTGACTGTTCTCCTCTCTGTCAGACATGGTAGCTGATGATGTAGGCCTACTTCTTCCTCTCTGGTTGAGTCTGCGATTAGCTGCTTGCAAGTCAACAGCTGGTTTTGGGTCGATTGTCTCTGTTGTCATCTTAGACAAGTGGATGTAATCAAATAAGTATGTGAACATAACCAATAACCTAACATAGCCAATAACAAATGAATGTAACTTGTTTTATTTTTGTTGTTCATTCATATCTTATTTTACCTTAACATTTATTTATTTATGCATTTTTTTGTATCTCTCCAGTTTTAAAGGATATTTTTGGTTACTGTCCTATAGTATACATTGGAATGATTTCATACCTGTTTATCCCAATAATTATAAAGGAGTGCTTTGTAAATATGTGTTTACATAAATTGTGACCAAACCGTTTGAACTTAGAGTTAACTATCTAAACACTCAGAGTCCTTACCTCACTGAGCTGTAGTATCAGCCTCTCAGTCTGACTGGAGAGGACTCTCCCTCCACATTATTGTAGAAACATCTTCTTCTTATATCCGTTAAAGCAGCTAGCACCAGATTCTAATAACAACAGCGCCGGTAACGGTGCACCCTCCCTCTCTCTCTCGCATTTTTTTTCAAATGACCCGGTGCTCTTTTTTTGGCGGAGGTGCGCATGCGCACCTGCGCACCAGTTATGTGCAGCCCTGCCTATAATCTATTATATCATCAAGACGCCATCAAATATCTGAGCCGTTTTTGTCTGTGTTGTCCTGTACACAGCCGATGACATTAAGTGTGGTGTGGAGGGAAAGACATGAATCTCAATTACTGTGGAGGTAAAGGGACACCACAAGCCCTATACTGTACTTCCACTTAATGGGGGTCTTCAAAACTAACGTTAGGGGCGGAGATAAATATATCAAAAACAGTAAAAAATAACGGCTGATATTTATAAGAGAGAGAGAGAGACTTCGCTGCTCATTATGTGGAACACACACACACACACACACACACACACATACACAGCAGCAGCCCACTACTTGCTACAAACTTAAATATGAAAAAGTTCAACAACGCATCATCTCGGCTCGCGCAGCATGCTCACAGGCATAGATTGTGGTTGAGGCGAAGTGCAGGCATATTGTCATTCAAGAGAGAATACGATGCGTAGTTATTTTGGAAAACAAGTGCCTTTTAGCCTATTTACCTCGTTAACGTAAATAATACTCGTTACATTGACACATGCATTATTTGTGATTAAAATAAAGGTTGTTGGTAATGTATTAGCGACCCCCACAGATGTATGATTTCACTGCTTTCATGGGAGCTGAGACCCCTCCTTATGGGAGCTCAGCTCCCATTGGCTCCCACATAACTCCAACCCTGCTTATTTCTAATGAAGGTTTGTCTACCTGCATGTCATAATTCAGTCCTTCAACAAAAACTCACAGAGGAAACTGTTTGTAAGAGAAATGTGTTCTCCACAGCTAGTTTGAAAGAAATTATGGCAGCGTCTCACACACACACACACAGTTCCAGTGCAGCGTGTAGTTGGTTGCACACACACACTCATTATCACGGCCTGTCCATTGCCAAGGCTCCCCTGAGCCTACTGAGGAACATGGTACAACACTTAATTTGACCATTTAATCCCCAGGATGTATCAGAGAGACAGTGCAGCCTCCTCATAATTACAAACTGGGAGCAAGCTAAAGTGTGTGTGTGTGTGTGTTGTGTGTGTGTGTGTGGTGTGTGTGTGTGTTGTGTGTGTGTGTGTGTGTGTGTGTGTGTGTGTGTGTGTGTGTGTGTGTGTTGTGTGTGTGTGTGTGTGTTGTGTGTGTCTTTTGCATGTGCATGAACATCTGTGAGCGTGTCTGCATCTCCATATGCATTTAAATGTCAGATCGTACATTGGTGTTAGTGGTGTGTGTGTGTGTGTGTGTGTGTGTGTGTGTGTGTGTGTGTGTGTGTGTGTGTGTGTGTGTGTGTGTGTGTGCGCGCATTTGGAGTTGAGCTCTGCACTTCATTCCTTATTCATCAACAAGTGCAAGAGGAAAATACATTGAGCAGAACTGTGAGCACACACACACACACACACACACACACACATTGTTTTTAGCATACAAGAGGGGCCAGTAAGTAGCAGAGCGAGCTGGAGGATTACGATGTTTCTGGGAGGAATGGCTGGTGATAAACTCTCAGGTAATGGTTTGGTTTGGGAGGGCAGAGCGTCTGATACGGAGCAGTTAGAGTAACTGGAGCCAAGCAGGTACAAGGGAATTAACTCTGAGGAAACACAGGCACTCTGAAGTCACTGTAAAATATAGAGCTACAGTGGTGTATCCACTGAGACATTACTGAACAGGAGTCACAAAAACAGAAGGTACATCTCAATCAGTTCTATTTCAAATACCTCAAACCTCAGTTTGACAAAAGGGTTTGTCAGCAGCAGTCAGTGTTGGGGTAGTTACACAAAAAAAGGAATGCCTTACTTTACTTAGTTACTCAAAGCTGGAAGTAATTAGTTACACTACTAGTTACATTACTTTTGGACTACTCTGTTACCTTAGATGCATCATAAATTAAAGACAAATAACGATATGAAGTTAAACCTGATATTTGCCCAGATCAGCAGCAATCCTTAATCTAACGAGGACAACACTGAACACTGTTTGAACTTCTGTTTTCTTCAGCTGAGTTTCCATCAGAACTCTGGTCTAGGTAGCTTCAAAAGTCACTGCCATTTCTGTTCCGTCTCCTCATCCATGAACTAGTGTAAGCAAAGGGACCTTATATTTATTTTTCTGTGCTCCCAATATTCAGATAGTTGAAGACCTTAAAGTAACACAAGTAACCTGATCATTTCGTGCTTAGTAACTGAACTGTAATTACTGCTGTTGTCAACAGTAACGGAAATTGACTTTATGTGTGTAAAAATACATGTTAATGAATTAATTTCTATATAATATTGTTGCATAAGTAGCATTTTACTGTTGTACAAAGTTCTGAGGACTTTTTGTAAAATATTTAAATAATTTGACTCTTGAGATTTAAAGATCGCTTTGGATAAAAGCGTCTAACAAGTAACATGTAATGTAATGTAATGTAAATGTAAAGAGTTAGTCCAGTAGTTACATTTTTAGAGATGCATGTTGTTAAAAGTAGCTAAAGCTGTTTAAAATATGTAGTGGAGTTACATTACATTATTTCCCTTTTAAATGTAGCATACATGGAAATACAAAAGTAAAGTACAAGTACCTTAAAATTGTACTTAAGTGCAGTGTAAGGGAAACTTCTGCAGCAATGGAGAGTCAGGACTCATAGTCCATGGGCCAGACCAAATATCGGTACCACCCGAGGTGGCAACACATTTGTGGTACAATTTTGTTCATAGGGTCCATATAAGTACATTAAGCCATGATAGACTTTCCAACTGAGTAGCTTAGCGGAGTTACATGCTACCCCATTATTGATCAAATAACGAATTTTGTCACTTACAAAGTTTGGCGGTATGTTCTGTGTTTGTCCTTGCTATGTGGAAAATGGTAATGAAACTTGCCTGAATGAATATTATATAAGCTTTGTATGTTCTATTTGGAATATATTTTCAGATTTTTGGAAGCTCATTTTGTTGCTTTTCAGATAATGTTATTGGAGCCGCATGTTATTGCAATTTTACATGTTATCGGACACTGCGTCTGATGTACCCGTATGTAGACATACATTCTTAGTAAAGATGTATAGTTAAGATTAAGTTAATATTTCAGTCCCAGAGGCAGGACCCAGCGGCATGGCACCAAAGCGGCCACGCCTGGAGTGCCTCATCCATTGCACATCTCAAGATGAAGACTCATGTCATACCACCTGTCACCTACCATAGGAAGTGCAGAAGCATCTTTACTGGAGAGAGGCTCCAGGACAAGTCGCTGTACGTGACCTGTGGTGAGGCATGCTACCTGATCACCAAGGATCACTGGCATGAAATCCAAGATCTGAGATCAACCCAAGAAGAAGCTGATACGTGCATGCTACTTCATGCCAGACATGCTTCAGGTGATGGTTATGGGTCCATAATCATCACAGCTGAAGACACTGATGTGCTGATACTGTGCCTTTGCTTCAGCAAGACGATGGCCTGCCCTCTGTATCAGAAGTGTGGTACACAGAATCGTACACGATACATAGACATTGATAAACTAGCGAGCTCCCTGGGCGAGGAAGTCTGCCAAGGTCTTGTTGGACTACATACTCTCACTGGGTGTGACACGGTCAGTGCATTCGCTGGTTGTGGAAAGTTAAGTGCACTGAAGCATTTGAAGGAGAATGAGACCTACCAGGAGGCCTTCAAGCGTCTTGGTGAAGCATGGGATGTATCTGCTGACCTATTTGATAAGATGCAGGACATTGTTTGCCGGTTGTATGCATCCTCATCCACCACCTCTGATGTCAATGTACTCTGCTACCAACTCTTCTGTGCACAACGGGAGAGGTGGAATCCAGCCAACTTCCACCATGCAAGGATTGCTTGCACATGCACGTCCTCCGCGCGAACTATCAGACCACGATTTGGCGACGCTGTCTTGTGAGTGAACCTGTTGTGCCAGACCCCAAGGGCTGTGGCTGGACTACAGGTGACGATAGCAGTCTGGAAATAGAATGGATGCAGGGATCACCGGCACCTGATGCAGTATTGCAGCTGATGTCCTGCAAGTGTGCACGTATCTGCAAACGTCCAGCCTGTGTGTGCCTGGAGAACCAACTGAAGTGCACGGACATGTGCAAACTGCAGACATGCACCAACCAGAGAAGTGAAGATGAGGACGAAGTCGCAGTGGAACTGGACGAGTCTGACACTGATGATGAAGAGAACTGACAATGTTTTGTTTAGGCAATGGTCTGGACTTTATAGTCATACCGGTACAACTTCAGATGAATGTATAGTACCCATGAAGTGCATGGCAAGTCACTGTCGATGAGTATAAACTGATGTATACTCAAGTACTGGGTAAATATGTAAGTAAATCAAACTAGACTTGCCCCCATGAATATTTCTTGACCTTGTGAAGGAGTTCTACATGTACAACTGGTAGTACAGTTGACTTTGTCTAGTTGGCTGGTCAAAGCTAGACACTACAGACATGTACATGTAACTATGTTATGCAGTTCCATGTTTTATGTTTTTTTTTTTTTAAAGTAATAATAATTTTATTTGGCAAAAATATTGTCCAAGTTACTTTAGAATGACCTGTCTAACTAAACAACACCATAAGAACAATGCATTAGCCATTAAATGGTTGACTTCATGTTGGTATTTGAGTTATATGTACATTCAAGCCACATTTTACGCCTTCGAATTTGGCGCTTCGGGTCATTGTATTCAATAGCTGATTTCTATGACTAAGCTACCACTCTGGAATGTCTATCATACCAAAATATCATCTTTAGATATATGCCACTTGAAAACACTTCGCTAAAATGTGCCACCTTAGGTGGTACCGATAAGTGGAAATCCAGGTATGGGCCCATGGACTATCAGAGAGACACGAGGAGAGTTGGAGCTTTGATGTCATACACTGGTGGTTTATTACCAGTATCGGCCGGAGAATTTCACATCACAATTCACAGCAGCCAGAGGTTCTGACTGCACGGGTAGGTTGCTACATCAACTCTGCCCAGCCTCTCTCTCGATAGACCTTTTAACTTTTTAACTACCTCCGCATGTGGTACTTACTATATTTTGATGATAATACTTTTGTACTTTTACTTGTAACATTTTGAATGCAGGACTTTTTATTGTAACCAAGTATTCCTACACTCTGGTACTTTTACTCAAGGACAAGATCTGAACTTCTCCCACCTCTGACAATAAATCCTGAGTGGTTACCAAAAACCACTTTTTAACATTATCTGAAAAGTACCGGCAAGGTGCCGGTGCTCAGTAAAATGCCGGTGCTCAGTAAAATGCCGGTACTCAGCCGCTGGCGGCACGTCATGACGCATGACAACAAATATGCCCAGCCGGCGGCATCTCATTACGCATCTCATTACGCATCTATGACGCGCCGCAGTGATAGACTAGAGCAGAAAAGACATCACATAACGTTAGCATTTCGAAAATGTTAGCGTGGCTTAATAATAGTGCAAAAGGACAGCGGTTGTCGCCGGACAAGGATTCCCTCTCTCCTTTCCTGCTGAAAGATGGTGAGTGTACTCAGGGACGAGGAGTCATTTAACTAGCCACCAGTAGGAGTCGGGCTTTACTTTCTTTTATATCCATAAAGAAAAAGTAAATCTGTTGACAGTTGTTTCATATGGATGTTGAGAGGTATCTATATATCTCTTCATTTTGCTCTCAAAGTGCACCAGATTGATGCATCTAACTTCAATATTTAAAATCTTCCCGGGGGAGCATGCCCCAGGACCCCACTAGAGGGTGTCAGGTCAACTCCCCATTTATAAAAATAGCACTTTACCCCTGCACCCCCTCTAATCTCAGATGCACCCTGAGTAATTTTGTTTAAGTACAGTGAGCCTTTCTAAAATATACAAGAGACAAACCCACCAGCATTATAGGATATACTATGACTTTGAGCCAAATACTTGTTTTTGGGCTGTGTAAATAAATTGACTTGAAACAGTTGCTGATTTAGAGTACTGGCATCTTTTTTATTCCAATTCAAGCACTGACTACCGTAGAGATATACAGCAGGAGAACACGCCGTCCACCGCGGAGAATAAACAGAAGGGCAACCATGCTCCGGGGTCTTCTTCGCTGCTTGTGGTGTATTTTGTGGCGGCAGCAGCGCCACTTACAGGCCTGCCATATGTACTACATACTTTTCCAGCGGTTGGAGCTAAACGGAGCTGTCTCGTGTGAACAGACACTTTCCGGTGTCTATTGCGTGTGGACGGAAGCCTTTTTTGCGATTGCATTTGCCTATGCGTTTTAACGGATGCGTCCTCGTGGGGCCGGCCCCTCAACCTGCGCCATCTCCTACCCTGAGTGCTGTTTACACAGGGCCTATCAGAGAGGATTACAGCAGAGAGAGCATGAAGCAGGGCTGACACAACCTCTCTGTTAATGTGATATGAACAAACACACACACACACACACACACACACAGACACACACACACACACACACACACACACACACACACACACACACACAAAGCATGTCCTGCCCTGTGTCTCTGATTTTCCTCCCAGCGGTGTAGGGGTTAAATCATGTGTGATGTCCCTCCCCCCAATGGCTCTCACCTACGGCCTAATCACTCACACACCACTGGCCGCTTGTTGAAATATAAACAGTTAATTCTCTTAAGTATGATTCAGGTTCATTTAATCTGCCTGGAATCTGACACACATGATTTGAAAGCGAGTGGGGAGAAGCAAAGCTGTCATTTCATGTGTGTGAGTCACTACTGACATCAATACTAATGAGTACGTCAGAAAACATGTTAAAACGTGTGTAATGTTGTTACACCTCAGTATATTGGGTAGTACATCACTCCATAGACACTATGCATAACATTAATGCGCACTATGCTAACAATGTCTTGTTCATTGTAGTACTGTCCTGCACAACCCTCAGAGTATTCTGCACATTTATATAAAAAGCTGCCTCTCTTAATATCTGCACAGCTTCCCACTTTTCATACCAACACTGCACATATTCACTTTTCTTTTATTATACAGAGTATGTTGTCATATTTTTGTAAGTAGGCCTAGTTTTTGGGTATATTTTAATTTCATTTGAATGTAATAGTAGTCTTTTTTTTATAGTTTTATATAATTGTTTAGTTTTTTGGTATTTATTCATTCAGTTGATCTTTTTGGACTGTGTTCATGTATGCACCATATACACCAATTCCTCGTATGTGTAAATCTAGTTCCTTCGATTAAGGCTAAATAATATGAATGATATAGTAGGAGATCGGAGCTGCTGGCATACACTCTTTCCAGATACATTTGTATAGAAATTAAGGTGTCTTGGTATAAACTGAGAAAGAACATTCAGTATACCATTTGTAATTGAATGATGTGCATTGTACTCCTAACACTGACAATTTGCAAGTTAAAGTATATGTATACAGAAGAACTCTAGAGAGTTGTTCTCTTAGAGGTGTGCAGTAAGTAGTTCCAATCACAGCTTTACAGTGACATCCAACACTTTGTTTCATTTTGGTGACCTCACATAACTCCCACCAGAGGTCTTACGATGTGGAACAGCTACAACCGGCGTGTAGAAGCAGAGGGAAGCAACACCACACACACCTCTGTGTGTAATGCAGCACAGTTCAACAGCTATGTACAGAATCAGCCCCCTGCAAAAACAGCGCTGGAAAGAGCAAATAGAGCAAAATGAGGCATGGCTAAAATGCAGGATCTTTTTGGTATTTTGAAAAAAAAACTATATTTATATACTTTATATAGGTATGGCCCTACAATATATTGTTCAAATATAGCATGATAGGTGTCCTTTTAAAGGAAGAGAGATTTCATAACATTCAGAACAAATACTGCCGCAAGGAAATACAAGTTATATAAAAATAAGTTAACGACTATATCCAATCTCTGTACTCCCAAAAGCGAGAGCTGTGTCTGGGTCCTCGGCAGTAAGTCGGACCCATTTCCGGTGAGGGTTGGCCTCCGCCAGGGCTGCGCTTTGTCACCAATCCTGTTTGTAATATACATGGATCGGATTTCGAGGCGTAGTCATGGGTTCAATCCTTAGCCCACCAGTTCGGTGGGCTAAGGATTGCACCACTGCTTTTTGCAGATGATGTGGTTCTGATGGCTTCATCGGTCTGCAACCTTCAGCACTCACTGGATCGGTTCGCAACCGAGTGTGAAGCGGCTGGGATGAGGATCAGCACCTCCAAATCTGAGGCCATGGTTCTCAGCAGGAAACCGATGGATTGTCCACTCCAAGTAGGGAATGAGTCCTTACCCCAAGTGAAGGAGTTCAAGTATCTCGGGGTTTTGTTCTCGAGTGAGGGAACAATGGAGCGTCAGATGGGCCGGAGAATCGGAGCAGCGGGAGCGGTACTGCAGTCGCTTTACCGCACCGTTGTGACGAAAAGGGAGCTGAGCCAGAAGGCAAAGATGGGTTTTCTCCGCAGGGTGGCTGGTGTCTCCCTTAGGGATAAGGTGAGAAGTTCGGTCATCCGGGAGGGACTCGGAGTTGAGCCGCTCCTCCTTCGCGTCGAAAGGAGCCAGTTGAGGTGGTTCGAGCACCTAGTTAGGATGCCACCTGGGCGCCTCCCTAGGGAGGTGTTCCCTAGGGAGGTGTTCCCCAGGCCAGCGCTCGCTGGCCTGGGAGCGCCTTGGGATCCCCCAGTCAGAGCTGGTTGATGTCGCCAGGGAAAAGGAAGTTTGGGGCTCTCTGCTGGAACTGCTACCCCCGCGACCCGACCACGGATAAGCGGAAGAAGATGGATGGATGGATGGATTAACGACTATAATGAGACATGCCAATAAGATTATTATCACAAAACGTTAATTAATATGAATATGAATGAGGTGATAAATCAATGTATAGCCATTTTGTAAACGTTGGACCTACCGGTAATCATTCTAATTCTATAAAAAAACACAAAAATGACCAAACAAAGTGTGACAGACTGGTATGAAGAAAGCAAGGTGTTGCACTTACTCCTTGGGGAAGTGAGTGAAAGTGAAATTAAATCCACAGTTGTAAAATAAAAAAACAAGACATCCAATGGCAGTAATGTAATGTGAAAAAAACTGCCCCCCCAAGAGCTCGATGTCCCACAAAAGGACCACTATAAGTGCTGCATTTCATAAAGTGCTGCTGATACATTATAAATCAGTGAGAGTTTAACAGAGAGTGGAAGTGAGTAGTATTTAGCTTGAATGTTCCTGAGCTGTTGATGCTGTCAGAGCTCTGACTCCTCCTCGGCGACAGGACAAATCGGTGTCGGTTTGATTCCCAGTATTCGGCAGAGGACTTGGCTTGAGTCTGAGCTGACCTGGCGTGTGCCTATGGTGTCGCCATGCCAACTAAAAACTGAATCAGGAACTCACAAAGAAATTATTCTTACAGTAAGAACTGGGTCATCTCACATCTTTTTTCTGTTTTATGATGAATGGTGTTTAAAACATCTCGTGAATCATGAATGAATATGCATTAACTGACTCCAAATACATCTTTAATTAACCGTCTTCCTCTTCAAGTTAAATTACTGTTTCTGCCTTCTTCTATCATGCTGTGTGCCGACAGATTGTAAAAGGTTAATAATACATTTAGCAATTTATTTTGTGCATTTCTATATTACAAGTGGGCTTTAAAGATTTAGTCTGATATTTTAATTTGCTCATGTCCGCCAAGTCACACTGAGTAAGTTCAAATTGAATAGAGATATGGTCTGCTGTACAACATATCCTTTAAAGGATGAGTCTATAATTTCCATTCCATTACAAATACCAGTCAATAAGTCGTAAGTATTCAAATCTACATGAAACGTGGATAGACATAGATGCATGAAATGCTTCATCTGAGTCCACAGCAGTGACGGTTCTAGACTGATTTTACTGGGGGGCCATGCTGAGGCCAGTTATTTTACGGGAGGGGCGCATTTAATACTGACAGTGTTCAACATTTTAACGTTTTCTAGTTTTGTATAAAGTCATAGCGCTCAAAAGAAACATGAAATAAAATCGTTTTTTTTAGAAACAGAATTTGTTTCAGTAGTTACAATATGAATAAATGACATTATGAAAAACAAAATGCATTCCAGCTAATTTCGGCTAGTTACAGCACAACCTAACATTTTATTTTCCTCACAAACCCCTCTTTTGGAGGGGGTCCACAGGGGAACCAAATCAGAATCAGAATTCCTTTATTAGTCCCACAGCGAGGGCATATACGGTATTACTGAAAAAGTGGCTGAGCAGGTAAAAAAGTGCATGCAATAATAGTAAGCTAACATGTTAAATATCGAGAAGAAAAGCACACAGAAGGATGAAGAAATCTCATGGATAGAGGGGCACCGGCCCCCATGGAGGGGTACTGAAAGGCTTCGTCCACTGCGCTCATCAGGAGCTCCTCTCCACATCCCATAATCTAGATCTGCAGCAAACTCTCTTCATCTCTCCTCACCATGGCATCTCTACCACCTCATGATGGGTTCTCACACTCTCTCCACAATTCTAACGTTGTGCATTAATTACGTTTTTTGGTAGATGATTGCATGGCAGGTATTTTCCTCATTCATGAATCAGCATTTGTCAAATGCTGATTCATGTCCATTCAACACAACCTTCTCAAATGGCTTGTCATTTTCAAGCCTCTTGTAGCAATCATGTCACTTATATTCCGATCTCATTTAAGGTTGAGGGAAGTCACCATGCTGTCGGACTTCCTGAACCCTTGGTGTTCAGGTCTAATCCCCATCCTCAACAAACAATGGAATTATACTACCATCTCAGGTGTCTCAGCAAAATAAGTATTAGTTTTATTTATGAAAACAAATTGCCATTTAAAAAAAAGTAAAAGCAGAGTATGAGATTGTTGCCATTTCCCAAATCAATATCATACACTCAACAGCTTTTATGAATGGATCATGTGCAATGAAAAAACTGAAACGTTGACTCTAATTAAATATATAATGTGGACAGATTTCACATAATTGTATTCATTATTAGCTTATTGAAAGCAATAATATTAAGTTGAACTTAATATTTTTTTTATTTAAACTTGAAAAACAGTAATGTGGAATCTGTTGACATTTAATTAAAGTCAACGGTTTTTCATTTTTTCAGTGTTTACTCAAACATCACGCTGACTAAAAGGCCTTGATTTTTAAATGTGCTATTCATGCACACTTTTGAGGGCACCTTTCAGGACCTTGAGGAGGTTCTCAAAGACAATATACAATTATTCGGCTTTAATTGTGTCTGACGTTTAACTGTCAGTGACATTACAAAGATCCAGTTAGAATAATATGCTATTATAATTGTTTAATTATCCTTGTCTTAATACTATAGTCATGTTCCTTTTAAGTACTGCTTTGAACAACAAACATTTGACAATTACTATAAATACATACTGTATGTCATAGTCTCTCTTTGCTGAAGGAAATACGAGCTGTTCTGGTCATAGTGTGTGTGTGTGTGTGTGTGTGTGTGTGTGTGTGTGTGTGTGTGTGTGTGTGTGTGTGTGTGTGTGTGTGTGTGTGTGTGTGTGTGTGTGTCTCCATCTCCTCCTCCTCATCACCAGCTGATCTACCAGCCACTTCAGTTGTAATCACCTCACAATAAAGTATGCAGGAAGCCTGACATCTAACTCTTCTCCACGTTCCCACCCCTGCTATCATCCCTTTAAAGCCTCCCCTGCTCCCGCTCTCACCCACCTCCCTAAAACTCTCCAGTGCAACTGGCTAACCTCTTTAAAATCATCACAACAATCTACGTACTTACTCCCCTGGACTGGAAAAACTTCAGCTTTTGTTCATTTAAAATGTTGAAGAGTGCCGCTTCACTTTGACCGTGATGTATCACCGCGCCCAACCCCCCCCCCCCCCAAGTAGAGCCGGCTTAATGTGCACTTAGTATGCGGGCCAGGCCCTCATTAAAATGCAAAGTGTGTTCTGGGAAAAAAAAATAAAGGTTGCTGGGCCTTGGAACATGGAACTGTGATTTGCTGCTAAGCGAGCCGCTCTCCGTACGATGATGTCTCGATCGGGGGGGAGAACTCGGCAAAGTGTCCCAGGACTCGGCCTGACGTGAAGCGGAACACCACAGGATGGGAAATGCCTCTGAATTATGCAACTTGGAACAGAAGAGCATTGTTACACTTTTAGCCGTGGATAATGCCTGTGTCTCTCTCTCATGTAACCCTCCGTGCAGCCTCTCTCTCACACACACACACACACACACACACACACACACACACACACACACACACACACACACACACACACACACACACACACACACACACACACACACACACACACACACTCCCTTTATTCTCTTTGTTTGTTCACTTATTTACAGAGTGCGATCCTCTCTCCTCCGGTCCCACAGAGTTAAATATGCAGTGGAATGCTGTCGTGTCGAGTGCTCTCGTCCACAAAGTGCACCGGGCCTAAATGTGATGCTAATAGCAGCAGAGCGGACCATTTAGTGAACACAAAGCATTTGCTTTGGTGATTTATTAAAACACAGAGTCTGCCCAACGCGATGCTGTTCCTTCAGTGTGGCAGCCCCACAGATCACCCCCGTCTCTTCTTCCTGTCTGGGTTTCTATGGTGGCCGAACACACGGACACTTCCAGCAATATTCACATTTTCTTGGAGTCAGCAATCCCATGTGTACAGTATGTGCATCAAAGCCTATATTATAGAACCAAAGAGTTCCATTGTTGTACATACAACTATTATAAACCATCAGTTGCTGGGTGGGCCCTATTCTACCACGCAGTGATGGAGAGCATCATCAGCTCACAGTCTGCATGATAACCTCACTCTCTATTCCTATGTGCTTACGGCTGCATTTCCCACTTTAGATATATGATTTCAGGATCGGGGTCTAATCGCCAAAGACTTAACATTTATCATATGGCATGTGTCAATAAATGTTCTTTAAACAAAATGAAGTCTCTCCTGATTGACATGTAGTGTGTAGTTTAAATGTTGGCCATTCTCATTAGGTTTTCTGTGTACATGTGCAAACTGGGTACAAGTACATAGGTCATGTCATTGTCTTTTATCGTCTTCTGTGTCGTGTTTATGATTTTCTATCTACAATAAATCATATTACCATCAGCACACATCTGCCCTTGAACATAGTCCCTGACGAAACACTGTCAGAAAGTACCGACACACACTCTCACACACACACACATACACACACACACACACACACACACACACACACACACATACAGGTTAACTATTAGAGATGCATTAGATCTATTGTGGCCCAATGTGACGTACATCTACCTGATGCCAATATAAAAATACAATTTCTTCATCAATGTCATTATACAAGTCTCTGTTTCCTTACATTCTTCCAAATGCCCCCACAATGTTGAGGTACATACTATTACCTCATCTACAATGCTTTTTGTTTCAGTACCTCAGTGGCCTCGGATGTGTGTGTGTGCATAAGTTGACCCCCATTAATTACCACACGAGTCACTAAATCAGTGTGCATTGATCTATCAATGAATCTGAGTGACTCTTACATTATCTGCTGCCCACAGCTGCTTTATAGTATGGAACGCTCCCTCACTTCATAAAATCCCTGCAGCATGTGAAGGCAGCATGAATGATATGTTGATAATATATATGTTAATAATTATATTGATAAATCTGCAGCCTCTGAGCTGTTTTCACTCGCTCATTGTGTTCACCTTCATTATACTGGCTGAAACACAGCAGTGTGAACACACACACACACACACACACACACACACACACACACACACACACACACACACACAGCTCACTCATTACTCCATACTCTGCTTTAACATTAATGAAACATCCAGTTAGGTTGCACAATGGCATTTTATTTTTATGTTTACCAAAGTAGTGTCTCATATTTTGTTCGAGAAACTAATCAAAGGTTGTTGTCTAATATAAATACCAACAAATCACCAAATCATCTCTCCATTTCTGTTCTTCAACTTGACATTGATGGATGGTAAAACATTACATTCAGTCAAGTACAGTCCTTAAGTAAATGTGTTAGGTACTTGTACATTACCTGAGTATTCACAGTCTGTCTTTATACTCATACTCCACAACATTTTAGAATCCAATAATGCATTTTTTACTCCACTACATTTATCTGACAGCTTTTAGTTACTAGTTACTTTTATGTTTAGATTACTTGCTAATACAACATATACATCAATTATTATATAAACGTTAAGGTTAAGATATCCAGCAGCAGTATATAAAGTAATGAAAATGAGCAAAATCCATAATCCTCATAGTAACCCAGTTACTCAATATATAAGGACTTTTGGTACTTCAATTATATTTTAATGCCGATACTTTTGTACTTTTACTAAAGTAAGATTTAGAATGCAGGACTTTTACTTCCATCAAAGTACTTCAAAAATATAGTATTGCTACTTTTACTTAAGTAACAAATCTGCGTACTTATTCTACCACTGCTATTGATGGAAATGATCCTCCACATTTGTTCGGTGCAAATGTGTGTTCATGAGGCGACTCTGAAACATGGTCTTGGTCTCAGCCTGTGATTGGCTCAGCCATCCAGGCTCTTTATTCATGTCCTACATGCACATCTGTATTCACATCATTAGGTCTCCGGCATGACATACGCTTGCATATGAATTTCAACCATATTAACTCAACTTGGAGTTCTATTTTCATCCCTAGGAGAGAACAAGTGCAGCTACTCCTCTCCTCATCTATCTCATGTCACACAGAACTGTAGATGCACATGGCTTGAGTTTAGGACTGGACTGCAATTGTTAGATTGCATATCCCAAAGCAACCTTGCATAGAAAAACTAAATCAAATGAAGAAAATATATAAACCACAATTTGAATAAAATACAGCTAGCTCATATAATAAATAAAACACAAGCAAATTATGAATTAATACATTTGACTTTAGATGTAATATAAATAAACAGAAAGATAAGAGCTAGTTTCCCCAACTAACTATACAATGATGAAATGTAATGATGATGCCTATCGAATATCTCCAGCCATAGGGATCCAAATAAACTCATGTCATAGTTATCTCCTTAAATATCTACTGTTTTAAGTGAAATAGAAGAGATATACTGTAACTCTGTTTCCACTTCCTCTCTGGACAGAATTTGGACAGGTTTGTCCTCTGTCCTGCTGGACGTGAACTTATTGATTTACGTAATGGCTATCACACTGAATGACACCAGTTTGAAGAGGTTCAAAACAGATCCTGGAGTATTTCTGATGACACATTATTTATTTTGTCACAAGCAAACACTATAGCTCAGTTTTGTAAACCTTTTATAGACGAAGCGTACAACATTGTCTTGATGGACTATTATTATTATTATTATATGAGTTGCTGTTTAAAAACGTTACTTCATATGATGCATATATTAATGTATGGTATCCCATATTAGCGCTTTCATAGTTTGTTAGCTTTGAATTATATTAACGGTGGATATATATTTGTATTCATTTTATCTACCATTTTTATTGATATTTTTTCTGTATTTTTTGTTTCATTTGAATGGTAACTATACATTGTTGGTTGTTGTTTATTATTTTTAAATGTATTTCTTATTTATTTACTAGTGTATTATTTCCCATCAATAACCCTTTGACAGATTTTTTTAAGTAAAAGAGTCAAATAATCTCCATTCTCTGTGTTTCTTTGCTTTTATTACTTTATCATGTATATATTTGAATATGATGTAAGTCACCTGCTTGTATTTGCCAATATTCTCAAAATGCCATGGCTCTGAGCTTTTCTGTTATTTATATTTGTCTATAGAAAGTCCACCGGAACACACAGTGAACCCTGCACTATTGTTTCTTCTTCTTTTGTCTGTAATACATGTTCTCTGGTATATCTCAATTGGAGCACATCGTATTCTTATAAAGGCATATTAGATCGAGTGAGAAATTAGATGGAGCCAGAATGTAACCAGCAGCGGGTGGGGGGCAACACATATTGCTAGACAGATCAATATGATCTATAAGCCGTGTTTGATGCTGAGCTCTGTGATTTCTCAGGATAACACACACACACACACACACACACACACACACACACACACACACACACACACACACACACACACACACACACACACACACACACACACACACACACACACCCTGATGCTATCCTCCACTATACATGCACAACATATGAAGAGTCCATTCACATACACTCATGTGTTCATCTAACCCTGAAGAAATTCAATAGTGGTTTTGAACAACAATGGAAGACAGAATGTATAACTATGTGACAAACACATAACAAAGCCTTCGTGAAAAATAGTTCAATATTGTCCTTTTGCTTTCTTTTTCCAGGCAAATGGTGTGTGACATCTCGTGTGTAGACACTGTGCCTGCTCATGCAAAAATAAAGTCATGCATATTTAAGTGGGATGCAAATGAGAGTGCATGATGAACAGGGCTTTTAGCTTGAAATGTAATTACAAGTATAGTCCCCTTTGCAAATGAGTTTACTTTTCCTCTCAGTCTGTCTCTTTCTTTTTCCCTTTTGCTCGATTTCCCTTTGCATGTCCCCTGCAACCCATTATGCGGGTCCATGTCATGAATTCCAAATCTCTGGCGTGACAGCTCGAGAAAAAAAAAAGATCCTGCCATTTCAAACACCCATCTCATATTTTATACAACAAAGTGTCTGTTGTTTACAGAGAGGGAGAGTCGGAGGACGGGCTGTCGCTGTGTCTATTCTTCTGCCTTTGTTTCTAACATTTCCAAGAACTCAAGCTGCAGGTTTATATTTTGGTGATGTTACTCACCTCTGTCCAGAGACAGGGGGACGACTTGTCAGCCACTTGCATTGATTCTCATTCCTGTGGTAGCTGGGATGTGAACGCCCCCCCTCTCTCCTGTGGCCTGGTTTCTCAGCAACACTTATACTGTGTGACTGCTCATTACCACGTTCTAATGCAGGGGACTTGACCCCCGAGGAGAGGTCAAGGACTCTCCAAAGTCCACCAAGCGCTCCCTTTTTAGCTCCTCTCCTTTTCCCTCCTTCACTGACTCCCACATTTTGTCCTCCAGCTTCTCTGCAACTTCTCCTGTCCTCCATTAAAGTGTTATTTCGAGCCTGACGAAATCAAATCCTTTGAAAGTCGACTGTTCTGCGGTATTAATTTCACGTTAAAACTATAGAACAAAAGAGTGATCATAAAAGTGAATGTGATCCTTATTTAGGGCACAGTCAATTTATATTTGTGTGCTTCTTAATGGGATTGGACGAACAGTTAAAGTCTTCGGGGGCCATTACAGCACAAAGTGACCCTTAACTGTCTCTTTAGGAGGAGCTCATTTAAAATGTCGAGATGCTGCTTCTCGTCTTCTCACTGCATCTTCTCAACAGTGCTGCTGAACTGAGAGGAGCATCGTAAATATCCCTTAATCTCATTCCCGCCTTGGAAAGGGTAGAGCGACATCTCTCTGGTCCCAGGGAGAAATCTCCCACAAGTCCATTCCAGTGGGGGGTGGGGCAGTGTGATGCAGGGTGGGGTTGGGTAGTGTGCGGTCAATACAAACAACATAAATCAGTTCCTGTGGTGATAGCTCAATGTTTGTGGTGGTCACCATTCATAATAACCAACCAAGTGTTTTTTATGTCCCTTAAACAATAACAAGCATGTGTTATCACAACCAGTGTTGTATAACTAGTTACTGGGGGGAATACATTCATGCATTACACATAACTAGTTACTTAAAGGTCCCATGACATGGCCATTTCTACTGGTCATAATTCCATTGTTGAGGTATACTAGAATAGATTTATATTGTGCAATTTTCCAAACTCACATTGGTTTCTCATACAGCATCTCTGTATAGTATGTGTATTCACTCTCTGTCCTAAACGGCTTGTTAGAGCTCCCCCCCCCCCCCCCCCCCCCCCTCCCTGTGAGCCCAGTGTGTACTGATCGGTCAGCTCGCCCACTCTGTTCTGATGAGTCCACTACCGATACAACGGAGTCCACTACCGATACAACGGAACATCAGTGATTATGTTTTACAATGGTGTTAGCAACCAGAAAATGACACAAGTAATGACAAACAGATGAGAATGCTGGTCCATTTGGACCAATCCGCTGACTTAACGTAACGGCTCCGCGGACGTAGCGTAACGGCGCCGTGGATTGGTCCATTTGGGTATGGTCACATGACCTCACCATACCCAGGAAGAAAAAAATGGAAAAAGAAAAATCTCCAACGAGGCATTCTGGGGCAGCACAGACAGGTCTTTTCTGTGTTAGAGTTTTACTCGCTACAGGGTGTACTTTGAGGGTTTGTGACTGCAGACCGTTTACATGCAGAAAAGGCTACATAACACACAAGGGGACGGACAATAACCGGAAAAGCATGTCACGGGACCTTTAAAAAAAAAAAAAGGTAATGCATTACTTAGTTACTCGATGCTGGAAGTAATTAGACAAATAACAATATGAAGTTAAACCTGATATTTGCCCAGATCAGCAGCAATCCTTAATCTTATGAGGACAACACTGAACACTGTTTGAACTTCTGTTTTCTTCAGCTGAGTTTCCATCAGAACTCTGGTCTAGGTAGCTTCAAAAGTCTCTGCCATGTCTGCTCCGTCTCTTCATCCATGAACTAGTGTAAGCAAAGGGACGTTTGATTTATTTTTCTGTGCTCCCAATATTCAGATAGTTGAAGACCTTAAAGTAATACTAGTAACCAGATCATTTCGTGCTTAGTAACTGAACTGTAATTACTGCTGTTATCAACAGTAAAGCGCTACATTACTGCGTTACAGACAGATGTAATCTGATTACTTTCTTGTGCGTTACCCCCAACACTGATCACAACGCTCACCTCCTGAGTTTGGATTTGATTCTCAGGTTTTAAAATGTGTGTCTACACACATAGACTCTACAGAATATGGATGCAGTCTCCATGACGACACCCGTAGGTTTCTATGAGTTGTTGCTGAAACAGCCCCTCGAGGAGCTGCAGTGTTTCAGCACAGACCTCCACCTGAAGGTTACCTCTTCAATCTCAGATGACACAAACTTGCTCGAAAGCATTTTTTTACCATATCGTTCAAATTGAATGGAAGTAAACAATAGGCCAAAGTTTCATTTGTGCTTATTTGTGACTGTGACATAACAAAGAAGAAGAAGAGGAAGAAGATGGAACTTTATTGACCTTTATTAACAAATGATCTGAGTAAGGTCTTATCAAACGTCCCCATTCCTCGCCTTCGCTCTATCTCTCTTCCTTTGATTTGACACAACATTGGAGTGATCTACCCCTTGTGATTCATAGGCTTTTATTTCTAAACCAATTATGAATGCCTGTGTTTTGTCGTGGTACTTTTTTGTTGTATTTATTTCCTTCCATACATCATTAAGATAAAATGTGTGGCTTTTAGAAAAGGTTGTAGTCCCTTGAAAATCCAGAATGTGCCCATAGACAAAACGTCTGTGGTGACAATGGGTCCAATGTTTGACATTACACGGTAAAAAATAAAACATTGACTGTAATAAGATGTATAATGTCAAGAGATTTAAAAAAAGGTTATTTTAAAGCAATAATATCAAGTTTAAATAAAAAATGTTAGGTTCAACTTCATATTATTGCTTTCAACTAACCTAATACAGCTTTGTGACATTTGTTGACTTTATATATTTAATTAAAGTCCACGTTTCAGTTTTTTCAGAGTACCATGTGATTCAGACACTCAACAACCCTCTCTGTATGAAAACCCAGCTTTTGGTTTAAATCCGAAACTAAAGCACATTTCTAAGAGGCTGTGCAATCAAAGCTCAACTCAGATCATAACATTCAATTTAAAGCAGAGAGAGAGAAAAACCTGACATGACGGTCTTGTGATCATAGACAGAAATCATCAATGATATATGTATGGTTACAATATTCTCTGCAACTGCTTGAGCTGCTGATGCTCGTCTTTCAGTTGTTCTGCTTTGGGTTACAGTGGTCCCTTGCTTCAAATGTAAGAGCCATTAAGGTGTATCATTATAAATAATAAATGTATAAGTTGATGAGAACGTTTTATATTCTTTTTATTTAAATTAAATAATCATGAATAATAATTATATAGTTGGTATAGTTTTGTCTGTATCCACGTGTTCTGGAATGTGCAAAGGTTTATGTTTGTTTACGACCTAGTTTCATGCCGGAAAGCAGACTCTAGTGCGCTTGTCCAAGAGTTTAAAGATGGGGATGATGCCAGTGGGAGAATGGAAGTAATAATAATATATAATATTTATACAAGAAGGATTTAATTAATAGACCCTGGAAAGAGTCCTGTATGGGGCTCCTGAAGGGGACTCTTTAATCTTGCTGGGAGACTTCAACGCACATGTGGGCAATGATGGAGACACTTGGAGGGGTGTGATTGGGAGGAACGGCCCCCCTGATCTGAACCGGAGTGGTGGTTTGTTACTGGACTTCTGTGCTAGTCATGGATTGGCCATAACAAACTCCATGTTCGAACATAGGGATGCTCATAAGTGTACGTGGTACCAGAGCACCCTAGGCAGAAGGTCCATGATCGATTTCGTTATCGTATCATCGGACCTGAGGCCGTATGTTTTGGACACTCGGGTAAAGAGAGGGGCGGAGTTGTCAACTGATCACCATCTGGTGGTGAGTTGGGTCGAGTGGCAGGGGAAGCCTCTGGATAGACCTGGTAAGCCCAAACGTGTAGTTCGGGTGAACTGGGAACGTCTGGAGGAGGCCCAGGATCAGGAGGCCTTCAACTCACACCTCCGGCGGAGCTTTTCGGGCATTCCTGTGGAGGTTGGGGACATTGAACCAGAGTGGTCGGTGTTCAAAGCCTCTATTGCCGAAGCCGCGGCGGGGAGCTGTGGTCTCAAGGTCCTAGGTGCCTCAAGGGGCGGTAACCCTCGAACCTCCTGGTGGACACCGGTGGTCAGGGAAGCCGTCCGACTGAAGAAGGAGGCCTTCAGGGATTTGTTATCCCGGGGGACTCCCGAGGCAGTTGCAAGGTACCGACAGGCCCGAAGGGCAGCAGCCTCAGCCGTGGCCGAGGCAAAGCAGCGGGTGTGGGAGAAGTTCGGAGAGGACATGGAAAAGGACTTTCGGGCGGCACCAAAGTTGTTCTGGAAAACTGTCCGACACCTCAGGAGGGGGAAGCAGGGAACCATCCAAGCTGTGTACAGTAAGGATGGGACGTTGTTGACCTCAACTGATGGAGTGTTAGGGCGTTGGAAGGAGCACTTTGAGGAACTCCTGAACCCGACAACTCCGTCCTCTATGTTAGAGGCAGAGCTGGAGTATGACGGGGGATCAACACCAATCTCCCGGGGGGAGGTCACTGAGGTTGTTAAACAACTCCACAGTGGCAAAGCCCCGGGGGTGGATGAGATCCGCCCAGAAATGCTGAAGGCTCTGGGTGTTGAGGGACTGTCTTGGTTGACACGTCTCATCAACATTGCGTGGAAGTCGGAAACGGTACCGAAGGAGTGGCAGACCGGGGTGGTGGTTCCCCTTTTTAAAAAGGGGGACCAGAGGGTGTGTGCCAATTACAGAGGCATCACACTACTCAGCCTCCCCGGGAAAGTTTACTCTAAGGTACTCGAAAGGAGGGTCAGGCCGATTGTCGAACCTCAGATTGAGGAGGAACAATGCGGATTCCGTCCTGGTCGTGGAACGACGGATCAGCTTTTTACTCTCGCAAGGATCCTGGAGGGGGCTTGGGAGTACGCTTATCCGGTCTACATGTGTTTTGTGGACTTGGAGAAGGCGTATGACCGGGTTCCCAGGGAGTTACTGTGGGAGGTGCTGCGGGAGTATGGGGTGAGGGGGTCTCTACTCAGGGCCATCCAATCTCTGTACTCCCAAAGCGAGAGCTGTGTCCGGGTCCTCGGCAGTAAGTCGGACCCATTTCCGGTGAGGGTTGGCCTCCGCCAGGGCTGCGCTTTGTCACCAATCCTGTTTGTAATATACATGGATCGGATTTCGAGGCGTAGTCATGGGGGGGGGGGTCTGCAGTTCGGTGGGCTAAGGATTGCACCACTGCTTTTTGCAGATGATGTGGTTCTGATGGCTTCATCGGTCTGCGACCTTCAGCACTCACTGGATCGGTTCGCAACCGAGTGTGAAGCGGCTGGGATGAGGATCAGCATCTCCAAATCTGAGGCCATGGTTCTCAGCAGGAAACCGATGGATTGTCCACTCCAAGTAGGGAATGAGTCCTTACCCCAAGTGAAGGAGTTCAAGTATCTCGGGGTTTTGTTCTCGAGTGAGGGAACAATGGAGCGTGAGATGGGCCGGAGAATCGGAGCAGCGGGAGCGGTACTGCAGTCGCTTTACCGCACCGTTGTGACGAAAAGCGGGCTGAGCCAGAAGGCAAAGCTCTCTGTCTACCGGGCCATTTTCGTTCCTACCCTCACCTATGGTCATGAAGGATGGGTCATGACCGAAAGAACGAGATCGCGGATACAAGCGGCCGAGATGGGTTTTCTCCGCAGGGTGGCTGGTGTCTCCCTTAGGGATAAGGTGAGAAGTTCGGTCATCCGGGAGGGACTCGGAGTTGAGCCGCTCCTCCTTCGCGTCGAAAGGAGCCAGTTGAGGTGGTTCGGGCACCTAGTTAGGATGCCACCTGGGCGCCTCCCTAGGGAGGTGTTCCAGGCACGTCCAGCTGGGAAGAGACCAAGGGGTAGACCTAGGACCAGGTGGAGGGATTATATCTCTTCGCTGGCCTGGGAGCGCCTTGTCAGAGCTGGTTGATGTCGCCAGGGAAAAGGAAGTTTGGGGCTCTCTGCTGGAACTGCTACCCCCGCGACCCGACCACGGATAAGCGGAAGAAGATGGATGGATGGATGGATTAATGGAAAAATGTTTCATTTACATGTGTCCTAGAAAAGCATGAGCAAAATGTAAACTTAGTTTTTATTACAGTGTATGTTTGTTAACATAAATTACATTTGTATCACAAAAAATGATGGACGCTTCCATTGTTACATTTGATCTAGCAAAGAGTATTTTCGAAGACTAATCATATATTTCATTTATATTGTTGGGGAATGAGTTAAAGACAATATATATAAGGAATTGTGTATGTTGAATTTAATTTTGTATTTTTTTTAAACCCTGAAATATGTCCCGGGTCAATTTGACCCGAACATTACTAAAGGGTGCGAAATGTGAACATAACACAAGGGTTAAGCTTTGTAGCTTTTTCATCTATCATTTCCAACCAAGCAGCAAGAGGTCTAAATTAAGAATAAATAATAGTTTGTCACGATTTTACGGAAAAAGTCAAAGTATAGTTTGACATAAAAAAAAAATGGAAACGTCATTGTGTACAATAGTATGTTGAAAAAAAAAAAAAAAAAACTCAATTCATTACAAATTAATGAATATTTTACCAAGTTATAAAGTTTTGCATCCATTAAAGAAACCCCATTCCTTACAAAGTACTTCATATTATACCCCCTTTGTTAAGTGTTGCATACATCAAAGTGTATCTAAAAGTATCTTGGTAGCAGAAAATAACTAAAATATGTAAGGTTGTCAGAAAAAGAAACCTACATTGTTTAACTGAACAAGTGTTAAAATAAAAAACTGCCATTAAAAGAAACCGAAATTCCTTACAAAGTACTTCATATACCAGTTGTTAAGTGTTGCATACATCAAAGTGTATCTAAAAGTATCTTAGTAACACAAGAAAAGAGAAAAAAGCCTTGATGTTAACAAAACTGCATTGTTCCACTTAAATAGCGTGAACATCTATTCAGACAAAGTATTTTATTTTCTAGTTTTTAAGGTTTTACATACAAGTGTATCTTACAGTACCTTGTTGAGAGAATTGCACACAAATCTGCAGTGTCAGTAAAAAAAAGTGTTAAAGTCACAAACTTGCCTTTTTAGAGAAACAGTCTTTAAGAAAATCTATTTAGACAATGTACTTCATTTTCTAGTTTTAAGGTTTTGCATACCTCAAAGTGTGTCTAAAAGTATCTTGGCGAGAGAAAAAAGCCCAAATCTGCCTAGTGTCAGTAAATAAGTGTTAAAATTACAACCTTGTCTTTTAGAGTCACAGTCTTTAAGAAAATAAATGTGTTACAAAGTGATTGACATTCTACCAGTTGTAAAGTTTTCAGACAACAGAACTGTATATAAAAGTATCTTGGTAGCAGAAAAAAGCAAAAATCAGTAAAGTCATCAAAAACGACATTGTTTAACTGGATTGTCTTACTTAAATCAAAAACTGCCATTAAGAGTCACATTCTTAAATAACATCTATTTAGACTTTTTGCATACATAAACGTGTATCTTATCTGCTGGTTAAACACTTAAAATCTTCCATACTCCCACAATGCTCCTGGCTTCCTTTGAAATACTCGCTGCTGAAAGGCAGAAATGTTCCAGTGTGAGATGTTGATGTCCTCTGCAGAGGTGAAGAGAGCCCGCTCTGCGTGCCACAGCCAAAGTGTTGGAGTGAACCTTGAGATAAATGCCTACACACACACACACACACACACACACACACACACACAAACACACACACACACACACACACACACACACAAACTCTCTCTGCTGCACTGAGGGTAAAAAGGAGAGAGGAGCAACATGGAAAAAGTGTTTTACACTTCTTAGTGGAGCGCTGTATTGTATGATAGATTTTAGTGTTGGGGTTGAATGGACTTTCAGAGTGTAAGAATCTTTATCGATCACCATGCAGAAAACTGTGTGAAAAGAAAGCATTACCTTCCGCTCTGAGACACTTTGCACTGCTCTCTCTTCATTTTTAGAATGTTCAAAACACCCATGTGCTGTGCTGCGTTACAGACTGCCCACACCTAGCCTGAGAGCTTTAAGCACACAGTCAATACATGTTTTGAACCCAATATTAACTCATGCAATTGCATTTACATATATTTTGTCATATTAATAAAAAGATACAAACACAAAATAATGGGGACAAATTGTGCTTTAGGCCATTAGAGCTTGTGCTTTGTAACAAACTCTGAATTTTAAGACTTTATTTTCTAAATTAACCCAATCTTTAAAAATGTTAACTGTGTAAAAGTTGTTCTCATTAAAGACATTATATATGTCATTTTAAAAGAATATCACCAAGCATAATCCAGATTTGTAGAAGGGCTGGCTGTAATTGTGGCTATAATAATAATACATTTTATTTATAGAGCGCTTTTCATGGTTCTCAAAGACAATATACATGTTAAAATTCATAGAAACATTTAAATCAAATCAAATCAGGTTTTATTTATATAGCACAAACGATTTTTGGTCGAGCCAAAGTGCTGTACATATAATAATTACCTTACAGTAAGGACACTTTACAGCAAATACAACAGCACAGTTTGTGCAGAATATCAGTATGAGAAAACGACACCCTCTGTCCTTTAGACCCTCACATCGTGCAAGGAAAAACTTCCGGAGAAAAAAGCCACAGTTTAAGGGGAGAAATGGGAGAAACCTCAGGGAGAGCAACAGAGGAGGGATCCCTCTCCCAGGACGGACAGACGTGCAATAGATGCCGCGTGTAAGAGATAATACATTTTACAGCGTAGTGTTGGAGTCTGAGTGGTTTTAAACCCCCCTCGGCTCCGCGTGTCGTTTGGTGAGCTTAAATCATAAAAGGACGGAAATCAGAAAACACCAATATGCCAGTTAAACAATAATCTGTTTTAATTATAAAACATCGCTTGCTGTTCAGATTCCGGTCTTGACAGCAGGAGAAGAGATAGCGATCTGAACACACGACAGGCTTATATGCAAAAAGAACGGGGAGGAGGTGTTGCCGGATTCTCCTCCCATAGAGTCCATTCATTGGTTGTTATAAAATCGACGAGCCAGCAGAGGACCCACAGAAACAAGAGTCTTTTACCATTTAAGGTAAAACAGACGCATTGGGTGTATTTTCACACACCCCCACATTTTGCAGAGACTTCCCTCTCTGTGGCCCCCTCTCCCCTTAGTTCAATGTACACACAGTTTCACATACTTTTGATATAGTTGACTAATACAAACAATATATGTACTACTTTAATATCAATAATAACGAGGAAAACATTACCTCTGCTCTCAAGCAGTAAAATAGTAGCATATCAGCCTCTTATAGAGAACGCACACTCATTTTTCCTTGTTTTGTGTCACGCACCCTCATTTTTCCTTAGGTTGTGTCACGCACCCTCATTTTTCTTTAGGTTGTGTCACGCACACTCATTTTCCTTGTTTTACCATTTAAGGTAAAACAGACACATTGGGTGTCCAACACGAACCCTACATAACATATACAGAGAACGCGCACTCATTTTAGAGATCTGAGCTATCTTCAAATAAGGACATTCCCCTGCTCACATCTTACTCCCAAATACAATGGTTTTACTCCTCATATTTCCAACTCTATATTATTATTGATACAAAGTAATTAAACACACACATATATTTTAGACATGTATCGTTCTAGCTACTTGGCATTCTGTGTTTAGAGAAGAATGTATCCTCTCCCCACATCTTTAGTCTCCTGTCAGGCAAACCTCCTCCTTATTTCACATAAGTAATTTAAACACATTTAAGCCAACTGCACAATGTTGTGGCAATTTAGTACTCACAACATGAAAGAATGAAACAGAAAGAAATCAATAAAAACACAGGCACCAGTATAATTGAGCAGTTAAATATTATAGTTATTATACTGCAATGCACACACATTCTACTCTCCGCGGTCTATAGCATATGTCTATATAAGGGTATTTCCTATCTGTCCCCTGCTCTCCTCACTTCTCATCTCTCCAGATTTTTGTTCATATAAACTGCTACTATTAAATACAAAGTAATTAATTACACACATGAATATATAAAAACACACTTATTATATATCAGGGGACATTAAAATGAATATCCCCAAAATTACACTGTATTAAACTTCCTGCTATAATATGTTAATTTAATTCTCTTCAGTAGGTAGACCGAATGTTTGGAAATGCATGTGTCTATAATAAGAAGATGAATCCACGAGGATGTCAAGAACAATCCTGTGGGAGCCATCAGGGAAGCAGCATGACGAGACCCAGGCAGGACCGCAGAGACAGGTTTAGCCACGACCCGAAGTCCACGACTTAATCCAGAACTCAGGATAGAGGATCCAGGGCACAGGACAACAGGAACAGTATCAGCCTCGACTCCGGATACCGGCGTAGAAATAGATATAAAAAAAAGAAAATTTGGGGGAGGCTGGGTTAATCGGAACATGAGAATACACAGACACAGACAGGAACACGCAGGGAGCAAGGTCCCCGCTGGAGCCTTAGTTGAAATTGGTGAGAGGTAAGGAGGTACGCTGTGAATACGGGATAACACTCCCCGGCTGGAATAAGCCACTCTGCAAACCTGTTTCCCTCTAATAAAAAAAACACATTAATAACAGATTAAAAGCAGCTCTGAAAAGGTTTTGATTTGTGATTTAAACAAGGTGAGATAAGTGCAGAGAAGGCTCCGCCCCCCAGGTCCGGTGCTTGGTCCTGTGACCATTATGAAGTAGAGCATGTTTATTTCAATTGTTTATTTCTTTCAGACTATTGTATTTAATTTTCACTGCGTCAAAGTAATGGCACACTTTCTTCTCTCCTTACAACTGATATCAGGAAATATCAAAGTTGTCCTTGGGAGGCTTGACAACCCACACACACACACTCTTTTTATCAGTTAGACTTATTCAACGGTACCTGGTGGCCTGACAGACTGAAGGGATATCCATAGAGAGATTTGTATGCAATAACATAATGTTCAACTTGTAAGGTTTTATCACATACTTAGATTAAAATAAAAACATTTAAAGTGTGAATGTTACTGAAACTGGCAACACTTTATTTGACTATAAAACCTGAAAAACAGCCTCGGGGCTTAACAGGTTAACAGGCCTGTTTTTGAGGTCTCAGGCTCGACAATGACATTCCCAGAACAAATGACTATATCTTCACTTCTAAATGGGGTAAATTAATAATCTTTTTTCCCAAAGCAATGATAAACTGGTGAGTTGGATGTAGAAGTGTCGGAATCAATATAGATTTTTTTATTTTAAAGTAAATTCAGATTGAACATAGTAAAACAATTTAAATTATAGTGAAAACCACCCTTGAATGATGGGATAGTAGATTAAAAGCTTTAGGAATCCAAACTATAACATATAAGTACCCTGTATCAAGATTGATGCAAAACAAGTGAAATTTGACCTTTTATAGAGAGATTTAGAATAAAAAAAACCACCTCTGGGGTCATTTGGGTGTATTTGCCGTTTCTCTGGAACCCATTGGTCGATTTTGGTGATTGACACCTCTTTTTAACTGTTAGAGCCAATAGAATCGAGGGGAAGATCCTAACTCCACCTACACGTTACCATTGAGGAGTGAGAGTGATGTGCACGCAGCTTGCCCAAACCGAAAGCTATGTTACGCTGAGAAAACTGAAAACTAGGCTTATTGCCATAAATATGATGAGGTATTATCAGTAATCATTTCAAAGAGACACAGAGACATTGGATTAACCTTCAGCAGCGTTGTATGCCTTTGTAATGCCATTGAACACAACATTTGATCAGAAAACAGAAAAGGTAAGAGGTATGTGTCGTTTTGGCTACGTAAAGCTACATTTTATGTTGTCTGGTTTTTGCCTTCGCTGCCCTGAGTTCTGGTCGCACAGTGATGATACTTAAACCTCTAGAATCTGTGGAATCTCATCTTTCATTTGGTATCTTGTTTGTGCAGATACGATAAGTAATACCATATTTCTACCGTGAGTTCTGTGCTAAGTGGGTTAGCATTTTTTCGCTTAGTGCTAATTCAGAGGCTTGGCGTTAGACTTGTGTTTTGTTTTGGTAAAAATGGTTCATATCGTCAGTTAGCTGAGTTTGACACATAATAGGTTGTTAAATGTTAAGAAGCCCTGAGACACAGTTTGGTGAGAAAAAAGCCTGTTGGGCCCGCCGGCGGGGGCTATGGGGCTTAACAGGTAATGCTCGCTATTTGTTTATACTTTTATACCCCACTTTTAATCAGCATTTGGGTCCTGATTACCTCCTAACAACGGGGGCTGCCGGGCTTAACAGTTTAAGTATTCTGCTCCAGTACAGTCCAGAGGTAAATGGTGTACTTTTACTCCACTGCATGTATTTAATACCATTAGTTACTTTACAGATTTGGATTAATGATGTGAAATATAATCAAGTCTTAAATCAGACTTTAGTCACCCCTGGAGTAAATTCCCTAGTTGATCGAGTCATGGGCGTAGGAAGCATCTTGAATGTGGGGGGGACATTTTTAACGGGGGGTGTGGAAAAATAGATTTCCTGTATTCTGGTGCATTTGGTTGATACATTTATGTGGTTATACTAGCATGAGGAAAATGATGGGTACATTTTGTAATTTCATCCAGTAATAAAGAAAGGAAACATATTTGATTATTAATTCAGAGCCGTCTTTGAATTAATAAAAAGCAGTTTAAATGCCCATTTTTTGTACATTTATATACAACAAGTGCATTGAGAGATATTGTTGTGGAGAGTCATTTATATATAAATCTTCTGTGAGCATTTATTAATATTGAGACTGATCTGACTCCATACAGATGTTAAGTTCACCTAGGAATTGTATCATTGACTTAAATGTTCAAATCAATGTTGCTCTTCCGTCTATATTGGTCATATGATGCCCCTTGACTGAAATGTTTCCTGTTCAATATCCCCACTGATTTCCTTAAAATTCTGGGATGAGAGTCCACATCACAATTGACTCTAAACTGTAATTTCCCTTTCATCACTCACCTCAGCACCGGACCTCTCTCCACTGTCCCTGTGTTCTGCCTCTGACTCACTCTCAAGCGCCTAGATGTCAAGAGAGGTGGTGAAGTGATCATTATTTATTGAGCAGTAGACTCTTTCACATTGAATCATAACAAGTCATACTGAATGTATATACAACTGACTCTAAAGTAAGTCCCAGTCTGTGATATTGGACATTTTGAAGACACAAAGTCCCAAGCAGTAGGTAGAATATTAGCTAGTCTATGTAATGTGCACAGAAAATAAATAGTTAATTGAATACTGGGATGGAAATTGCCTATAAGCACTCAGTAAAAAAAACACACACAAAAAGCTTCTGAATGATAAGAAGTATAATTAAAACATAATGCACATTACCATTTTGAGAGAGAGTACCGAAGTTAAAGAACTCCGAAGGTAATCTTTCATCGAACTGAGGCTCCAGTAAAACACACTGACTGCATCTCTACATGGACATCATGGTGTTTACATGAGCACAGAGAGATCGGTTATTCATGTTCCCTGTTTACATGATAAATACTAGTAACCTGGCATTTCGATGCCTTTTCTCATCTAAACTATTCAGTATTTGTATCTCTCTATCATGACATAAAGACGAAACTCCTCTCCAGAAGTGAGATGCTTTTGCCGCCGCCGCCATCACTGTTAACTGATTAACTGCTGCCAGCTGAAGACTTACTTTCCTCTTCTTTGATAAAAAATGTCTTATGTCCATGTTGTCTGGGGGTGAAAACATATCAAACCAAGAGATCGTCAGCTTTGATTTTCGCTGTATTAACCATTTCCTGAACACTTGGCGTGTGTGCCTTACCTCCGCTACCGGCATTGCTTCATACAACAGATCTGAGCTGTCCAACTATGGCAATAATCCTTGAACATGCGTGTGCTATGGGAGAATCTGCCTTGGTACAAAGTTTCAGTGAAAACATGGTACGGAGTTTCATGGATTTGGGCATTCTCTCAATAAGCAAGTGGAATGGATTTGATAGTGAAGCACTGACACAGCGCTCTACAAAGTGCGGAGAGTGGATAGACCGATTCACGGACTTTCCACATGGTAAAATTGGGGGGGTCTAAACTAATCATTTCAAAAAGTGGGGGGGACTTGTCCCACCCTCATATAATGGCTGCGACGCCCATGATCTGAGTACTTCTCCCACCTTACACGTAATTGGGGCAACATAACTCAGAGTTAAGTTCGAAAATGGTGCATTTCTCCGTATGAACATACAAACATCATATTTTCCTGCTGTGTTTAAATACACACTCACACAAACACACACCCTCTCTGCACAGCATTGATTTAGAGCAGTGGTTCTCAACTGGTCAGGCCTCGGGACCCACTTTTTACTTGGTCAATACATCGCGACCCACCATTTTGAAGCACTGAAATCTATTCAACAAAAAATCGTGCTGTAAGATATACACTTTTCAGCCTACACTATTAACTAAAGTGAAGTACAGTGCATATATCGCTTATATCCCTTCACAGAACTAAAGTATGCTTTTAAAAAAGGTTTAATGAGATGATGGAATCAAAGCTGAACTATATAAAAAGGCACACATGCTGAAAACCCAATCCCAGCAGGGGGGTCTGGGGGGATTCTCCCCCAGGAGATTTTTAGAAATACTAACATAAACTATGCATTCTGGTACAGTCTGAGAAGAAAATAAATAAATCTATTACTACCCGACATATTAATAATATTTTATGCCATTGTTTGTTTTTTACTTTGTTCTGACATCTTGCTGCGAGAAGAGTAAAGAGGAGATAGTCTGTGTGGCTCCTATTGTTCTGTGACCTGTCAATCATCAAACCGGGGGATATTTCATTATGTGTTCATTTCTATCTGAAGTTGTACCCATGGATGTATAAAGAATAGTTCTACTGCAAAGTTATTCTCCGTGGGGACTTCCGGCAACAATCTTGATTCTGATTAGCCACAAGACTCGAAAAAACATCAGCAAAGATATTTTATTGAGAAGATGATCACTATGTGACAGAAGTTTTCAAAACCGTTTATGGTCCCCGGTACTTACAGTCCAACGCCTACTGCATGCACAGCGTTAGAAAATTGGGCCTTCAAAATAAAAGTTTGACTTTTTCCCCAAAAAAAAAAGATTCAAATTTTTTTTTTTTTCTTCACTCACACATCCGCGACCCACTCGAAATGGGTCTGCGACCCACTTTTGGGTCGCGACCCACCAGTTGAGAACCACTGATTTAGAGGAGCAGATATAAGGCATAAATCCCTCTCTTTGGCATCTAATTCTCCTTCTGGAGTTAAACACAGATGAGTATATCATTCATCTGAACAAAGGCCGTTCAGTCTGCGGCTTCATGGAAGCCACCGTCCCTGACTCTAATATTGTCTGCAACCATAAAACTCTGAACCTTCTTTTTCTTTTTTAGATGCTTTGAAATCAATTATCAAAAAGAAGGCTATGCAAATGGTCCGTTTCTAAGCGGTAAATAAAGGGGATGGACTATGTGAGGAGTAGAGGACAGTTCTGAGTGATTTTAAGTAAAAAGAGATGAAAGAAAGGAGAAAACAATGAAAAAGGAGGGAAAGTTGTCAAATGTCGGAGGATCTAATAATATTTGTCACCAAAAGCTGCTTGTGCAGACTGGGCATGTGGAACCTAATCAGAGTGATGACTAATGAGTGACAGGACATTATAATGATGAGTCATAGGTCAGCAGACTGTCAGAACAGGAACATTGGTCCCGCTCATCTTTTCAGATATGACTTCTTGATATAAATCTGTCATCTTTGCTTTAGTTTTTCCTCTCTCCTTTATCAAAAAAAAATATCACAGTCAAATCTTGATTCTAGTCCAAGTATTATTTAATAAATAGGTGTCATTACGTGGTGAACCTAGCATAGCGAACGGGAGTAGGCAAAACAGCCAGTCTTTGAACAATGTATCACCAACACCTAGGGGTGTAACGGTATCCGTATTCGTCCCGTACCTTTTTTTTACGAGTGGGAAAAAAGTCTGTCATTCAGGGCAGTATCCACTACACTATATATAATACAGGAGGTGGTATTGCGCCTAAAAGCTGTTTGCCAGCCGCCCTTATACAACAAATGAAGAAGAAGAAGAAAACACAACAAAACGAACAAAATACAAGACGAAGAAAAGTTAGTATTGCGAGTTCAGATAACGCACAGGAGCTACAACCCACCTGCTTCTTTTAAATCAGCTGTGTGAGAACATATCGGACGAGGACGGTGTGTCGGTGTTGTTCGACAGCGGTGCGGTATGCTAATAATAATAATAATAATAATAGATATAATTTGTTAGCGCTTTTACAGGTGCTTTACAGACGCTTTACAGATATAGTGAAGGGAAAAGGAAGGAACAACAAATAAATATATAGTAAACAATCACACATTAAAAGCCAGATTGAAGAGGTGAGTTTTTGTAAGTTTTTTGAAGGTGGTGAGGTCAGTGCAGTCTCTGATGGGTTGGGGGAGTGAGTTCCAGAGGGAGGGGGCAGCGACGGAGAAGGCTCTGTCCCCCCAGGTCCGGTGATTGGTGCGGGTGGGGATGGATAGGAGGTTGACTTCTGATGAGCGGAGGCAGCGGGAAGGGGCGTGGTGGTGCAGCAAGTCTGTGAGGTAGGGGGGGGGGCCTGATTGTTGAGGGCTTTATGAGTAATGAGGAGGACTTTGAAGTTGATTCTTTGATGGACGGGGAGCCAGTGGAGGTTCTGGAGGACGGGAGTGATGTGGTCTCGGGAGCGGGTGTGGGTGAGGAGGCGGGCAGCAGAGTTCTGGATATGTTGGAGTTTATTGATTAGGTTGGATGGTATGCCGTAGAGGATGCTATTGCAGTAGTCGAGTCGTGAAGTGATGAATGCATGAATCAGGGTTTCAACAGCAGAGGAGGAGAGTGATGGGCGGAGACGGGCAATGTTTTTGAGGTGGAAAAAGGCGGTCCTGGTGATGTGATGTATGTGCTGGTTGAATTTGAGCTGACTGTCGAAGATGACTCCGAGGTTGCGGATGTGAGGGGGGGAGATAGAGTGTGGCTGTCAATGGTGAAGTTGAAATTCTGGATGTCTTTGATACGGGATGGGGGGCCAATGATGATGATGTCTGATTTGGCACTGTTCAGTTGGAGATAGTTTGTTTGCATCCATGCTTTTATTTCTGAGAGACAGTTGGTGAGAGTGGAGTGTGTTGTGGGGGTGATGGTTTTTGTTGAGATATAAAGTTGGATGTCATCGGCGTAGCAGTGAAATTGAAGGTTGTGGCGACTAATTATTTTGCCAAGGGGGAGCATGTAGAGGATGAAGAGGAGGGGGCCAAGCACCGAACCCTGGGGGACACCTTGAGACAGAGGAGTAGTGGAGGAGGTACAGTTGTTGATGTTGATAAACTGATGTCTGTCGGTGAGGTAGGATTTCAGCCAGGAGAGTGCAGTGTCGGTGATGTTGAGTGATGATTCGAGGAGGGACAGCAGGATGGCGTGGTTGATGGTGTTGAATGCTGCGGTGAGGTCGAGGAGGATGAGGATGTTAAGGTTGCCAGAGTCAGAGGAGAGGAGGAGGTCGTTTGTGATTTTGAGAAGAGCTGTTTCGGTGCTGTGTTTTGATCGGAAACCGGATTGAAATGGCTCAAAGAGATCATTGAAGCTGAGGTGGGCTTTAAGTTGTGAGGCAACGACACGTTCAAGTATTTTTGACAGAAAGGGGAGATTTGAGATGGGCCGGAAGTTGGACATGATATCAGGTGTGAGTCCAGGTCTTTTGAGAATGGGTGTGACAGCAGCCAGTTTGAGAGAGGGGGGAACTGATCCAGATCTGAGGGAGGAGTTAATGATGGTGGCGATGAGTTGGGAGATGGCAGGGAGGCTCTCTTTAACAAATTTGGAGGGCATTGGGTCAAGTGTGCAGGTGGAGTTAATTCCAGTCATGAAGTCGGACAGTTGCATGGGGGTCACAGGGGAGAAGTGGGACAGGGGCTGTGAGGTGAAGGGGGGGGGAGCCAGGAGGGAAGGTGGGGGGTGCTGATGAGGGTGTCAGATTGCTGTAAATGTTGCTGATTTTGGTTTGGAAAAACGCGAGGAAGGAGTTGCACTGTTCGGTGGTGAAGGATGAGGTGGCGTTGTCACAGGGTTTGAGAAGTTTGTTGATGGTGGAGAACAGACGCTTGAGGTTGCTGGAGCCAGACTGAATGAGTTATATTATTATAGTTACTAATGATAACACACGCCAAACATGCTAAATCATATCAGAAGGCATCACCCAGATTTGGCAATCGCCGGAGCCCGGCAAAAGACAACAGCAGTTCAACAGCTTATCCCTGCTGTTTTAAGAAGCCAATAGACATGAAAGCCGAGAGACCAAAATAAATAACGGAAGCTTTTGGCATATGTTTTTCAACGGCTATCTCCCTTATGCAATAGTAGAGGACCCCGGCGTTTATTGATTGTGATTGAAACACTATCTTATTATTTATTTCGTAATATTTTCAAGACATTCTTTTTAGTTTTACAGCTTATTGAACCTTTTTGTTTGACATCAGCCATTATAGATAATATGGCCATCTGAGTGTCTGTGGTACTGTTTGTGGTTTGTTTTTAACCTGTTAAGCCCCATAGCCCCCGCCGGCGGGGGCAACGGTTTTTCACCAAACTGTGTCTCAGGGCTTCTTAACATTTAACAACCTATTAATGTGTCATACCCACTTAACGGGAAGAAACTCAGCTAACTGACGATATGAACCATTTTTACCAAAACAAAACACAAGTCTAACGCCGAGACTCTGAATTAGCACTAAGCCAAAAAATGCAAACACACTTAGCACAGAACTCATGTTAGCGATCTTTTATACTTCATCGGATCTGCACAAACATATCATCTGAAAGCTGAGATTGCACAGATTCCAATGGTATAAGTATCATCACTGAGCGATCAAAACTCGCGGCAGCGAAGGCTGGCAAAGACAACACACAACTTCACTTTACTGGGCGAAAAAGGCAAATATGTCTTACCTTTGCTGTTTTCTGATCAAAAGTTGTGTTCAATTGGCATTAAAATGCAAAAGCTTTTGGTTTGGGCAAATTGCGTGTGCATCACTCTAACTCCTCAATGGTAACGTGTAGTTGGATTTAGGAACAGCCTCTCGATTCTATTGACGCTAACGGTTCAAAATAGATGTCAATCATCAAAATCGACAGAGGGGGGCCAGAGTGGGGCAAATCCACCCAAATGACCCCAGAAGTGTTTTTTTTGCTAAACCTCTAAAAAGGTCAAATGTCACTTGTTTTGCATCAATCTTGATACAGGGTACTTCATATATGTTAGTTTGGATTCTTAAAGCTTTTAGTCTACTATCCCATCATTCAAGGGTGGTTTTCACTATAAGTAATGGGTTTTTGTTGGACGGACACTATAATTTAAAATGTTTTGCTATGTTCAATCTGAATTTACTTTAAAAGAAAAAAATCTTTATTGATTCTGACTTTTCTACATCCAACTCAAAGGTTTATCATTGCATCAAGTTATCTAATTATGTTCAGTCAGTGCCCTGCCACTAAAATATGTCAAAAAGGATATGGTTACCTTACAAAAGTTGACCAAAAAGAGTGATTTCCTCAGCAGTGATTTTTAGCATTGTCAACTTTCTCAGTTGAAGCTAGCTGAAGGGCTTTTTGTTCGAACCACAGTGACATCTAGAGGTTGTTTTGTGCATAACATGTCAACCAAAGGGTAGAGCTGGCTGAATCAGATGGATTTCAACTTTTTTTTTTTTTTCAACAAAATATCAAGACACAAAATGTGCTCTACCAAATGGTGGTGCTGGCAGTTAAAGGGTTAAAAGGTGAAACTCATACATTATATAGATTAATTACACACACAATAAATTATTATTGGTTTTAATCTTGATTATTGGTTTTAATCTTGATTATTGTGGCTTGCAGCTAATGAAACTCCAAAATTCAGATTTTTTTATACAAAATTGTCGGCCTTCTGAAAACTGTGTTCTAGTGTTTGCACTCAGTACTTGGTTGGGCCTCCTCCTTTAGCATGAATTACTGCATTATGTCCCCCAAGGTTCAGTTCTCGGCCCCCTCCTCTTCATCCTCTACCTGCTTCCCCTTGGTCACTTAATCCGCCATCATGGACTTTCAATTCCACTGCTTTGCCGACAACATCCAGCTCTTCCATCTCCACCAAGTCCATCTCCACTGCTACCCACTCCATCCTGACAAACTGCATCACTGAAATCAAATCCTGGCTCCAACTCAATTTCCTGAAACTCAACTGCGATACATCTGAGATAATAATCATTGGACCAAAAAAGCTCACCACACCTATCCATAACTTCACCCTCAACATAGACGGTTTCCCAGTTCCAACTTCCCCTCACATCCGGAACCTAGGCATCATATTTTACCAAACCCTCTCCTTCAACAAATACATCAAACAGATCACGAAGACAGCCTTCTTCCACCTCAAAAACATTGCCCGTCTATGTCCATCCCTCTCCCCCACTGCTGCAGAAACCCTCATCCACGCCTTCATCACCTCCCGTCTGGACTATTGCAACAGCCTCCTCTATGGTTCACCTGCAAAAATCCTCAACAAACTACAATACATCCAGAACTCCGCCGCCCGTCTACTCAGCCACACTGAGTTTATCTATTTTTGTATTTTTCTTTGTTTTTTTTGTTATTCTCTGTCAAAGCGTCTTTGAGTTTCCTGAAAAGCACTATACAAGTCTCATGTATTATTATTATTATTATTATTATTATTATTATTATTATTATTGCAGCAGCACGGAGGCGACCCACCGGCTGCTCTGCTGAGGTGTGATGGAAGCGTTAGTCTCCTGGATTCTGTTCTCTCCCCTCTTCCTCCAGATTCTGGGACCTTGATTATCAAATGAAATGCAAAATGTACTTGAATCTGAAAAGAGAACTTTGGAACACTGAGTAAGTTATTTTTCTCCTTAGCCTTGGATTACTGAAATTAATTAACCTTTCCAGCATATTCTATTTTTTACGATGCACCTTTAAAAATAGCTTCAATTGTATTAACGTTAAATTGCTAAGAATATAGAAATAGAATAAAATGCTTATTGAGAAATAGCATGCTAAAATAGGGCAATACACATAAATATGCACTCAAACATCTTCACAGTAACTGGTTTGCTTTTAGCCAGCATGTGACTTAGACCACATGCTGTGTTGTGAATGATGTTATAACTGGAATTCATTTGATTTCAGATGTGTTCTAGAATTTACTGCAAAGATATACAAAGCGTTATTTTACAGTGGTCTCTCACCATGTTACCAGTTACTCTGTAACTATCTAAAACGTGAGTTATGCATTTGTGTGGTGTATTCTTTTAAATGTGCCTCTGGTAAATATCAGCAACAGAAACAGTGAGGGGTGAGTTCCCTGGCCAGCTAAACTGGGTGTCATCTAAACATGCACTGCCTTAAAGAGGGGCCCTCATGATCTACTTTCAACACCTTTCTTACTTTTTGTATTACTGATATTGTGCTCATTTGGTACATGTACTTAGAAATAGTTAGATACATTTGTGTTTGCAAGTAATGACAAACTTAATGACACCAGAAATAGTTCCCCAATAATAAACGCAGCTCTTAGGAGGGGTTTTCTTAAGACTGAAGACTTTTTGTCAGATGAATGCAGAAGTTGAGCAGAGATCATTGTTTGACTTGTACCTTGTGTGGAAACACAAGGTACAAGACTCATGATGGCAGTGAACTGACAGATCCTCATAGACAGATGTGAGGGAACACAATTCCTTCCATATGTTGCTACACATTAACCGACAAGTGTCTACAACATTGTAAAACCAGGAGGACAAAGATATTTGTGATTCCAACAAGATTTCCCTGTGCGCTACATGCAACTCTTTATTGTTTTTGGCTGCTTCCACACTCTGCAGTTCATAAGAAGGTAAAGCTGTGCACTGCTATGGTGTTTGCTTTTCTATCCTGAATAGGGCCTCTTTAGGAACATGTGAATCTCTATATACAAAACATAGCCTCAACATTCAGTAAATCTCAAATTATACATTTCATGTTGGTATAGCAACAAGGGTCATCATGATATAGCTACACCTCATGACCCCCTACCCCCCCAAAATATTGTATAAACAAACAGTGGATTCACCAAAGTCCAATAATAATTTGTCTTTGAAACTTTAACATGTCATATAAATAAGCCAATTTATATCTTGTGTATAGGTTAACAATTTAAGCTTATTTGCGTGTTAAAGTAATGAAACCAAAAATGCTCTTTATTGGTTTAAAATAACTGCATACACATTAGATCAGTGGTTCTCAACTGGTCAGGCCTCGGGACCCACTTTTTACTTGGTCAGTAAATCGCGACCCAACATTTTGAAGCACTCAAATCTATTCAACAAAAAATCGTGCTGTAATATAAACGCTTTTCAGCATACAATATTAATTAAAGTGAAATACAGTGCATATATCCCTTATATCCCTTCACAGAACTAAAGTATGCTTTTAAAAAAGTTTAATGAGTTGATGGAATCAAAGCTGAACTGTATAAAAAGGCACACATGCTGGAAACCCAACCCCAGCAGGGGGGTCTGGGGGGATTCTCCCCAGGAGATTTTTAGAAATACTAACATAAACTACGCATTCTAGTACACTCTGAGAAGAAAATAAATAAATCTATCTATCACTACCCGACATATTAATAATATTTTATGCCATTGTTTGTTTTTCACTTTGTTCTGAAGCTGAACTTGCTGCTCCTCACAGAGAGAAGAGCAAAGAGGAGATAGTCTGTGTGACTTACTTTAAATTGTGGGTTAGGGTAGATAGCTCCCATTGTTCTGTGACCTGTCAATCATGAAACTGAGGGTCATATTTCATTACGTGTTCATTTGTATCTGAAGTTGTACCCATGGATGTATAAAGAATAGTTCTACCGCAAAGTTATTCTCCGTGGGGACTTCCGGCAACAATCTTGATTCTGATTGGCCAGAAGACTCGAAAAAACAGCAGCAAAGATGTTTTATTGAGAAGATGATCACTACGTGACAGACGTTTTCAAAGCCGTTTATGGTCTCCGGTACTTCCTGTCCAACGCCTACTGCTTGCACAGCGTTAGAAAATCGGGCCTTCAAAATAAAAGTTTGACTTTTTTCCAAAAAAAAAAAAAAAATTCCAATTTATTTTTTCAATTGTTTTTCTTCACTTTTTCCGCGACCCACTCGAAACGGGTCCGCGACCCACTTTTGGGTCGCGACCCACCAGTTGAGAACCACTGCATTAGATGTTCACCAACTGCAATACATATATGATTAAAGATGGCCGTTAGTGGATATTAAGTAACATTGTTGCCACATGTAGAATCATCACTTTACTTCACGGTCAGCTAAAACACAATTATTTAATTATATCGGCAGGTCTCCCTTGTAAAAGAGATCGTTGATCTCAATGGGACTTTTACCTGGATAAATAAAGGCTATTAACAAAACTCCACATGCTGTGGTTGTTTGATGTCAGGTACACTGTAATAATACAGCTGTACTTTACCTTGTTTATGGTCTGTCCATATATCCTATTTAAATGCCGTATTTGTATTGCTTATGTGTTTTGATGGATATTTGTATTCCACAGTCGTCCTCTATCAACCACTCAGTGCTCAAATACCAAAGGAAATGTCTCCACACCAATGGAAATAAAGAAATACAAATGATCCATTCAGTTACTTCCAACCCCCTGCATCATAATCTGTTTATCATAGTCTAGGGCTGCACGATTTGGGGAAATAATCTAATTGCGATTTTTCTGACAGGTATTGCGATATTTGTTTTTAAGCCACCTGTTAGAAATTAAAATCAATATTTAATGATATAAAATAGATTAAACACCAGTAATTGTATAACTGTTTTATTGTGAAAATACTTCCGGTTAGCTTTCACCTGTGGTTAAAGTTTATTTGGAAAAGCTATTCCGGAAGGGATCTCCGAAATACCAACAGTAGCTTGACTTCAGGTTTTACGGAAAAGCAACGATTGCAGCCGTTAAAATGCAATAAATGAAAAGTCATGAAAGAGAATATGAGGAGAAAAGGCGTGTTTAGTTATGGATTGAATGTACAATGTCTGAATCATCTGTTATGCGCAACAACGGACATTGAATACCAGAGGCGGGAGGTCCCCTACGTCACCACAGCCGCCATTGAAGAGGAGGATGTTGTATGATGTGAGGGTCTAAGGACAGAGGGTGTCGTATTGTCATACTGATATTCTGTACAAACTGTGAAGACCAATGAGACAAATGTAACATTTGTGATATTGGGCTATATAAATAAACATTGATTGATTGATTGATTGATTGATTGATTGAGGAGCCAAATGAGATATATAGTCAGGTGACAGAGCTTTGTGGAGCCTCTTCTCCTCTGCAGCGACTGCGAGAGGGAGCTGCAGCTTCTCTCTCTCTCTTTGAACCATTTTCTGCCTGTTCAGTACACACTTCCGCTGATCCCTGTTCCAGGTCATTCTGTTCCGACTGAGCTGGATTGTTTCTACACGGACCACTATTGCGGTAAGCATGTTGTAACTTCCGGTTGTTGTTGTCATCTCCGGGTATCCCGTGTGCCTGTTCTGTTGCTGATAGCTTATTATCTTAACTTAATCGATCGTTTTAAAACTCTTGATCACGGCAACTGCCTGACGTTGTAACCACACGTTACTACAGCTTAAGCACTCACAACTCTCCTTCTCTTAGCGACTGTAACTCCACAGTTGCCTACACTCTTTTTGGGTTTGCTAACGGTAGCTACTTTAGCTTGATAGCTAGCCATGGCTCTTTCCCCACCCTCGGGTGCTATTTCCTGCTCTAACTGTCTCATGTTTGGTTACTTCCCTACAGTGGCGGCGCCAGAGTATTTTTGTTGGGTAATCTATGGTAGGTCTAACCCATACAGTGGTGTTATGGTCCCATACAACCCATACAGTGGTGGGGCAGTGAGTCAGTATTTGTAATGTAATTACATACACGCTATATCGCACCGCTTGACAGTGAAATGCCAGGCTTGAGGCTTTTATTAGTCTCCTTTTATCAGCTAAATTACATCGAGAGCAACAGGTGTGAGTTAAACAATACAATAGCCTATTCTGCTAATTCCACATTGTTACAATGTAATGTCTTGTCTTTTATCTGGACCCTGAGTCTGTAATAAAGTTTTCATTCATTACAACATGCTACGCAGCGGCAGAAAAAAAAAAAGTTGGCATATAGAATTGACACGGAGAGGGAGAGAGAGAGAGACAGAAAGAGAGAGAGAGACACACAGGTAAACAGAGAGAGACAGACACAGCACACAACAGGTGGCCTGTGTGTTACGGTGTGTGAAGCAGGTAGGACCCAAATGCAGATTAAAGTGAAAATTCCTTTATTTCAAGGCTATACTAACAAAGACAAAACAGAACACTCACCGATAAACTAGTCATGACACAAGACAAACCGACAAAGACAGACAGAAAAACCAGAACTTAAATACACACAAGACTAATCACACAAATAAGACACAGGTGAGGAGGGAGGAGAAAACACAGGGACACCAGGTGAACACAATCGGGTAAATTAGACACACCAGGGATACTAACGACAGGGCACCACAGACAGATTTAAACAAGACACAACGCAGACAGAAACAGGCAAGACAGGAGGTGAAGACCTTTCAAAATAAAACATGAAACAAAAGACAGAAAAAGACAAGACAAAATACAATACAGACAGATCGAGACAGTACCCCCCCCCTCAAGGGACGGATCCCAGACGTCCCAAAAAAAACACAAAAGTCCAAAACCTCAAGCAGGGTGGGTGGAGGGGGTCCGGAGGACGGGACTGAGCTGACCGCCCAGGAGCACAGTAGAGGACCAGGAAGGGATCTCGGGCGGACGGCCCGGGGCCAAGGCAGAGTTCAAAAAGGGGTTCTCGGGCGGACGGCCCGGGGGCAAGGCAGAGTTCAAAAAGGGGGACTCGGGCGGACGGCCCGGGGGCAAGGCAGAGTTCAAAAAGGGGGACTCGGGCGGACGGCCTGGGGGCAAGGCAGAGTTCAAAGAGGGGCGAAGACCACAGCTCTCAGGGGACCGGGCAGGAGCCAGTGTTGACCGGACAGTAACCAGAGCCGGTGGAACAGGTGTCGGCAAGATTCCCCACGGAAGAGGACAAGGAGTTGGCTGGACCCCCGGCGAGACATGTGATGTCGAGGCCTCCAACGAAACAGGACATGGGGTTGGCAGGACCCCCGGCAGGAGAATAGTTGGCGGGGCCTCCAACGGCACAGGACACAGGGTTGGCAGGACCCTCAGCAGGAGAGTGGTTGGCGGGGCCTCCAACGGCACAGGACATAGGATTGGCAGGACCCCCGGCAGGAGAGTAGACGGTGGGACCTCCAACGAGACAGGACAAAGGGTTGGCAGGACCCCCGGCAGGAGAGTAGTCGGCGGGGCCTCCAACGGGACAGGACACAGGGTTGGCAGGACCCTCGGCAGGATAGTGGTCGGCGGGACCTCCAACGAGACAGGACAAAGGGTTGGCAGGACCCCCAACGGGACAGGACAAGGTGCTGGCAGGATCCCCAGCGGAATCTCCAACGGGACAGGACACAGGGTTGGCAGGACCCTCGGCAGGAGAGTAGTTGGCGGGGCCTCCAACGGCACAGGACATAGGATTGGCAGGACCCCCGGCAGGAGAGTAGACGACGGGACCTCCAACGAGACAGGACAAAGGGTTGGCAGGACCCCCGGCAGGAGAGTAGACGGCGGGACCTCCAACGGGACAGGACATGGGGTTGGCAGGACCCCCGGCAGAAGACTAGTCTGCGGGACCTCCAACGGCACATGAGTAGGGACTTGAGAGGGAACTCGAGAGGAAACTTGAGAGTTGACTTGAAAGGAATCTCGAGAGGGAACTTGAACGGAGACTCGAGAGGTGACTTGAGAGAGGGCTTGAGAGGGAACTCGAGAGGAGACTCGAGAGAGGGAATTCGAGAGGGGACTAGAGAGGGAATTCGACGGGGGACTTGAGAGGAATTTCGAGAGGAGACTCGAGAGGTGACTTGAGAGGGAACTCGAGAGGAGACTCGAGAGGGGACTTGAGAAGTGTCTTGAAAGGGGACTCGAGAGAGGACTTGAGAGAGGACTCGAGAAGAGACTCGAGAGGGGACCTGAGAGGAAACTCGAGAGGGGGCTCGAGAGGAGACTAGAGAGGAAACTAGAGAGGGGACTCCGGTAGGAACTTGAGAGGGGACTTGAGAGGGGACTGGAGAGGGGACTGGGGAAGGAACCAGAGGAGGGACTAGAGAGGTGACTTGAGAAGTGTCTTGAAAGGGGACTCGAGATGGGACTCGAGAGGGGACTCGAGAGGTAGCTCGAGAGGAGACTTGAGAGGGAACTGGAGAGGAGACTTGAGAGGAGACTCGAAAGGGGACCTGAGAAGGAACTTGAGAGGGGGCTCGAGAGGGAACTCGAGAGGGAACTGGAGAGGGGACTAGAGAGGAAACTCGAGAGGAGACTTGAGAGATAACTGGAGGGGAGACTTGAGAGAGTTGGTTCGCCAACAGAACACGGGGTGCTGGAGTCGGCTGGAGAGCCAGCAGGAGACGAGGTGCTGGAGTCGGCCGGTATGCCGACAGGACTCGGGGAGCTGGCGTCGGCTGGAGAGCCAGCAGGAGACGAGGTGCTGGAGTCGGCCGGTACGCCGACAGGACACAGGGAGCTGGCGTCGGCCGGAGACGAGGGGCTGGAGTTGAAACCATGGCTGCTGGGGCCTGTACTGGAGCCGGTACCATGGCTGCTGGGGTCGGCACTGGAGCCGGAACCATGGCTGTTGGGCGCGGAGCGGAAGCCTGGACCCTGGCTGCTGGGGTCGGCACTGGAGCCGGAACCATGGCTGTTGGGCGCGGAGCGGAAGCCTGGACCCTGGCTGTGTAAGCCAGGTAATGGAGTATGGAAGCAAAGCTGCGTGGGCCGGTACTGGAGCATAGAGCCATGGCTGCTGGGGCCTGTACTGGGGCTGGAATCATGGCTGCTGGGGCCAGAACTGGGGCCGGAACCATGGCTGTGTGGGCCGGTTCTGCAGCCGGAACCATGGCTGCTGGGGCTCGGGCTAACCTGGCCTTGCGACGACTCCTCTTAGCAGCCGCCTGAATACTCCGTGGACCTCCACAAGCCAGACGAGTTCCGGAATACAACTCCTGGACAGGAGCAGGAACCGGGGCAGAAGCACGGGCCGACCTCAGGCGTAACCCACCAAGGCGTATGGTGCCAGGTTGGGAATTGGGAGACATGGAGTTAGCATGCCTGGGGCTAGCAGGCCGGGAATCACATGTTTCAAGGAAGTCCAAAATCCAGTCAGGTAAGAACTCCACAAAACATAGTTTCTCTGCTGCCAACCGGTGCGCCTCTACCAGAGCGGCCCTCTTCTGTCGAACACTGGACGCTCCCTTCCACCAATCGAAGCAGCAAGCCAGAGAGAAGGTAAAATGCTGTAATTCTACCTCCCATGGATCATCTGCTGGGTCCATTTGTTGGTCGGTTTGTAATGTTACGGTGTGTGAAGCAGGTAGGACCCAAATGCAGATTAAAGTGAAAATTCCTTTATTTCAAGGCTATACTAACAAAGACAAAACAGAACACTCACCGATGAACTAGTCATGACACAAGACAAACCGACAAAGACAGACAGAAAAACCAGAACTTAAATACACACAAGACTAATCACACAAATAAGACACAGGTGAGGAGGGAGGAGAAAACACAGGGACACCAGGTGAACACAATCGGGTAAATTAGACACACCAGGGATACTAACGACAGGGCACCACAGACAGATTTAAACAAGACACAACGCAGACAGAAACAGGCAAGACAGGAGGTGAAGACCTTTCAAAATAAAACATGAAACAAAAGACAGAAAAAGACAAGACAAAATACAATACAGACAGATCGTGACACTGTGTCTCTATTGTCATACAAAACACTTTTTCAAATGACCCATTATTATAAAAATATATTCAAAACTCACTATTGCCGTTCTCAAAGCAGCACGATCCGCCGGTTGTTGTGGTTGGAAGCGAAAATGTCAATGACACGCTGGACATCCAGTGCCTTACTCCTCTGCTTATTGATAGCCAGCAGGCCCAGGTTGCTGTTCCGTGCATCACCACTGCTGTTTCTTAGATAATTCTTGATGCGACGGAGACAGGAGAAGCTGCGTTCGCAGCCAGCAGAGGTCACAGGCAGAGTCAGGGAAATGCATATGAGTCTGTGTAAATCCGTAAAGGCATCCTTGTAGGGTTGCATTAAAGGCAGAAATTCCGCTGTGTCCTTCAGTTCATGTCCCTGTTGTTTCTTTCTTTCCAGTAGGCACTTAACCTGGTGTAGCTCTGGGGTCAGGTTCTCTTCCGTCACTCCATAGAACTTGGGCATGGGTTGCAGACATTTTTTGTCTAAGAAGGATGCATGTTTGGGGCTGAGTGCCGAGACTCCGGATAGGACACCATCGGCCTCGGTTGAGAAACGTCTTCTCATTTCAACCACAAGTCTGTTGATTACTGGGTAGAAACACTCTGTGCGCAGCGCATCTAGGGATGTAACTGGTGTGCGTTCGATGTGGGCTTCCACAACAAACTCCTGTAGATGTCGAGGAGGCTGTGACTGTCTCCTTTTGAGTGTCTCATTGTGATTAGGGCTAAGCCATTTCTTGGTATTGCTATAGCCTACCCCAGCCATACCCTGGCGCCGCCACTGCTTCCCTACATCCTTTACTGGTACCGATAAATGTGTTAAATGTAGTATAGTTGTTAGGTTGGAGGCGGGAATCATAGCCATAGAAGCCCGGCTCCGCATCTTGTTTGTTTGTTTGTTTGTTTATTTATTTAAAGGACAGTGCACATTAATTCACATTGCTGTAAATGAGCCAGTATTAGCCAGCAGGCTAATTTTCAACTGTTGTCCTTGGCAAGATGTTAAATGACCACAACAAGACTAGAAAATAAAAACATAATTAAATAGAGTACAGCAGACAGCATCAGTACAACATAAATAAATAGCAGTACAACAATAAATAGGAACAGCAGTACAACAATAGAGAGGAACAAACAAACATGCAAACAGATGAAATATCATCATACCTTGATACAGTTAAAAGTGTTCACATTTTTGATTGTTTAAAAGCCAGTTTTTATGATTGTGGTTAAATGTATGATAGGAGGTGTTATTCCTTATCTGTATTGGTATTGTGTTCCAGAGTGTTGGTGCCCTCACAGAGAAACAGTGTTTGCCAAAGGAACTGGACCTAAGAGGGACTACACAGTCCCCTCTTAGGGCAGACCTTGTGGTTCTGCTGTTTGAATTTTTCTGCTGTATAAAAGTGCAGAGTGGTGGGGGTGCCTTGCCGTTTAGAATTTTAAAAATGAGACATGCATCAGTGTGTTTTAATATATTTTCCCAGCTGAGCAGGTTATGTTTGTCCAGGATTTTGCAATGGTGGTATAGCTTTGGTTTTCTGTCTAAAACTTTGAGAGCTTGTTTGTAAAGTGACAGGATAGGCCTTAATGTTGTGCTATTCGCCTGGGTCCAGCTGGTCATACAGTATGTTAGGTGGGGAAGGATCATGGCAGTCATGTAGAGTTTTGCTACAGGTGTTGTCAAACAATTCCTTATATATCTAAAGTTTGATAGATTGTATTTAGTTATTTGCGTTACCTTTCTCACTTGTTTTTTGAAGGATAAAGTAGTGTCAAGGATAATGCCTAGATATTTAAAATGTGTAACTGTTTGAATGACCTCCCCAGACACATAGACCTTGGGTTCACAGTGTGATACAGTGTTGGTCTTGCTAAAAAACATACAGACTGTCTTCTTAACATTCAGATATAGCTGTGAATCAGTAAGCCATTGATTTACATGAACCATTGCATCATTTAATTTGGCCGCAGCTTCGGCCTTGGTTTTTGCATGGACATAAATGACAGTGTCATCAGCATACATTTGCACCTCACATCCAGTGCACACTGATGGCAAGTCATTTATATAAAGGCTGAATAGAATTGGGCCCAGGATAGATCCCTGGGGTACACCCAGTTCATTCCTCAGGGGTGGTGATGTCTCGCCACTTACCCTCACACACTGAACTCTGTCTGACAGATAGGAGCTCATCCAGTCTATTGCACTGGGTGAGAAATTAAAATAAGACATTTTGTGAATGAGTACTTGATGATTGACTGTGATCTTAGAAATCTTAGAAAGTAACTCAGCTACAGTAAAGCCCATGTTAGCCGGTGCGGACCAGCAAAAGGTAGCTCCTATTAGCCGTCCCCCGGCAACTCCAGGGAGCAGGGAGACTGGGCGACTGTTCAGAAGGGGCATAACACGAAACCCGCAGGTCCCCACCAACCCGTTCACGTATCGTTCACGTATTCCCACTCAGCGAGACACCCGCTGAGAAGCCAACTCTGGTTATTGGTAGCTCTATTATGAGACACGTGAATTTAGAGACCGAAGCCTCCACAGTCACATGCATTCCGGGTGCCAGAGCGGGCGACGTTGAGGCGCATCTAAAACTGCTGTCTAAAAATAAACGTAAATACAGTAGGATTGTTATTCACGTCGGTGGTAATGATGTTCGTTTACGCCAATCAGAATGCACCAAACTTAATGTGGAGTCGGTGTGTAGTTATGCTAAAACAATGTCGGACACCGTAATCTTCTCTGGTCCCCTCCCCAATCTGATCAATGATGACATGTATAGCCGCATGTCATCATTTCAGCGCTGGTTGTCTTGGTGGTGCCCAGCAAACAATGTGGGCTTCGTAAATAATTGGACAGCCTTCTGGGGAAAACCTGGTCTGATTAAGAGAGACGGCATTCATCCTACTTTGGAAGGTGCAAATCTCATTTCGGCAAACATTTCAGGGCTTTGTGGACTTAATCCATGACAAACTGGAGTTGAGACCAGGAGGCGGAGTCGCGGTCTTACACGCTTCTCTGTGCTCTCTCCTAGGCAGTGTTGTGGCAGATATCTCTGCTCCGCGCCGATCCTATATGAGTTTGCTTTAAAAGAAGGAAAACTCAAAACAACCAGGATGAGGGTTAAACAATAATCTGTTTTAATGATAAACGGTAAGAATACATTACACTTTCAAAGGAGTGGACCCCACCCCCTGCTCTGGTCCCAATGCCGGGAGAACCTTTCATCTTGACGGCAGGAGCAAAAGAGAAAGAACTAAAATATAGAATAGGCTTACATGCAGAAAATAAACCAGGAGGAGCTGTGGTCATGGCAAATCAGCACGAGCCAGCAGAGGACATGGAAACAAGAGTCTCAAGCCGTCTCATATTACTGCAGCTTTCATCCACACACACACCCTTTCTGCACATTCCAGAGACTTGAGTTGTGTCTAAAGAATATCCCCTTGTTCACAAAGATAATACATATTAATACTCTCATATTTCCAGCTTCTGGTTACACAGACTGCTTATTATGAATACAAAGTAATTAAACACACACATATACTATTCAAGATATGTAGACTTCCCTGAAACATGACAAACTGGAGATCTTAAGCAGAAGGTACTCTCATCCACCTAGCCCCCTGTCCTGCCTAACTACACCTCCCCCACAGAGTAATAAAAACTGTTTACTCCAAGCACCCCAGAATGTTTGGAGCAAGTTTAGTCCTCACATTTATGAAAGGATAAAACAGAGAAATCAATACAAAACACAAACACAGGTATTGTTTGAACAGTATTCACTTAACTGCTACTATTGATAATTACCAGAGAAACTCCAGGGGCCTCTTTCAATTTCTGGAAATTGCAACAAGACTTTCTGCCATTTCAAATGTAACACTCTTCCCAAATATCAGATGATAATAATCTTCAGCGGTCATCCATAAGAATCCCGAACCCAATAAAATACCCAATATTAACGGTGTGTTAGGACAATTTAAGGTAAACCTAATAGTGGTGTCATACATAATAACCTAATAAAAGTAAATGTAACAACTACTACAGTGCAACAAAACAGGAAGATTAAATGTGGTCTCTTAAACTTAAGATCTCTAGCATCTAAAGCAATATTGGTAAATGATTTAATATCAGATTATAATATTGATATATGCTGTCTCACTGAAACTTGGTTGAGACATGAAGAATATGTCAGCATAAATGTGGCCACTCCACCCAGCCATATCAATACTCATATTGCCCGAGGCACAGTCCGAGGAGGTGGAGTTGCAGCAATCTTATACTCAAGTTTACTTATCAATACTAAACCTAAATTATACCTCCTTTGAAAGCCTCGTTTTTAGTCTTACGCATCCGACCTGGAACACTTTGCAGCCAATCTTATTTGTTACAGTGTACCGTGCACCAGGTCCTTATTCAGAATTTTTTTTTTTTTTATCATTACATTACATTTCATTTAGCTGACGCTTTTATCCAAAGCGACTTACAATGACCGATTACAGGGACATTCTCCCTGGAGTAACTAAGGACTAAGTGCCTTACTCAAGGGCACACTAGTGGTGGTGTTCCTGGCGGGATTTGAACTCACAACCTTCCGATCTTCAGCCCACCTCACTATCCATTAGACCACCACTATCAACTTTGGTTCTTAAAACAGATAAAGTAAATATCGTAGGTGACTTTAATATTCATGTTGACGATGATAAAAATAGTCTTACTGTTGCATTTAACTCTATATTCGATTCTGTTGGTTTTTGTCAGAGTGTAAATAAACCAACCCACTGCTATAATCACACTCTTGACCTTGTTCTGATTTACGGTATTGAAATTGAGCAACTATTAGTCGAACCGCATAATCCTGCTTTATCCGACTGTCACAAACGAGCTGAGGACCAAAATGCAGAACACGGGAAACCAGGGATAGTCGGTAACCAGCTTTATTGAAGGCAATAGGCTGGTAGGAGACAAAACGGCAGATAGTAGGCAAAGGGCTGGTCGGGGACAGGCGAGGGTTCCAGGAGAAAGCAGGACGGGAGTCGCAGGTACAGAACGGGTCAGGGAGCAGGCGAGGCAGGCTGGTCAGGGACAGGCAGGGTCGAAACCGGGAGAGCAATCTGAAGGGTAATGCGGGAAAGACTGGCATGCTGCAAAGTACGATCTGGCACTGAGGTGAAAGTGAAGTGGGCCTAAATACTAATGGAGCTGATGGGTGTAACAGAGTGAGAGAGAGACAGGGTGTGACTACCAGGTGACTAAGGAATGTTAATGCAGAAATAGGTGAGTGAGAAAGCAGACTGTGACACCGACCATTTCTTAGTAACTTTTGAAGTACTGTTACTAGACTACAAAGCATTAGTCAAAAGCTCCTGCAGCCGAAACCTATCTGTTAGTGCTATAGCCACATTTAAGGAAGAGATTCCACCAATACTTAACTCGATAGCATGTCTGCATGTAAGGGAGGAAACTTATACAAAATGTACACCACCCCAAATTGATCATGTTGTTGTTAGTGCTACAGATGCGCTGCGAATAAAATTAGACTCTGTTGCTCCTTTGAAAAGATGCTTTGTTTCACCAAACCATCTAGGAAAGCTCCATTGGAAGCAGATGATTGGATCAATCTGTCTATCACCTTCTATCATGGGCTACTTCTGATTGGTTAACAATGGCTGGTACATGTAGAGCACAGCACTTATGATTGGTGTGGATGACTGACACAAGAAGAACAAAATAAATGTGCAGGCTTTGCGATTTGATAATCGCATCATTTCAAATCGCGATTTCGATTTAAAGTCGATTAATCGTTCAGCCCTATAATAGTCCACCATGAATCTCTTCAGAAAACATCAACACTCTGTTTCCGAGAGGCTCGTAAGTAATTCTGACATTTAGCAGTGACAGGTCAGATACGTGATAATAACCTTCTGGATTAGCTCCTCAAACACCAAACATAAAGCAAGGTGTATCACCAGTGTGCACTCTTGCAGTGTAATGATGTCAGCCTGTAGGCTCTGTGTTTTATTTGTACTGTGTGTTATAACTTTAAAAGCTAACAATCAATGACAAAAACGATTGATTAAATGATATGGTAATTTCATATATTGTTATTTCAAAAAATATCCCGAAAGCCTGAGGTGTATTGTATGTGAGATGATTGCACATTTCACTAGGCAAGTTACATTTACATGCAATCTCATAAAATACACAAGGAAACAAATAAAACAAAGTACACACACAGAGATGGAGCATGGGGTGTGGGGTGGTGTGAGCAGGTGTATCCAGGTTCCATACACACACGTGTTTAAAGCAGCCATTCAAAGAGTTTCTGGTACGTGGTGGTCAATGAAGACGGAGGGGAATGCTGAATTATTAATAGAGGCTATTGTGTTCAAGCCTGTTGGCAGTATGTGTGTGTGTTTGTCTGTGTTTGTGTGTGTATACGTTTTATTGAGTGAGTGGATTTAGAGATCTTACAGCACACACACATACAGCTGCTTGTTTTTTTATCCAGCAAGTTGCAGCTGGGCTTCCGAGAAGTACATGGCGCCGAGATAGATTTGGTTCAATATGATAGAGTAAACTGACCTGTGTGTGTGTGTGTGTGTGTGTGTGTGTGTGTGTGTGTGTGTGTGTGTGTGTGTGTGTGTGTGTGTGTGTGTGTGTGTGTGTGTGTGTGTGTGTGTGTGTGTGTGTGTGTGTGTGTGTGTGTGTGTGTGACATCCCCAATGTGCCCTGGAGACAGTGTGTAGAGATGTCTATGATAATTCATCCACTATAAATGAAGCTCCATTTATAGATTCTAATGAAATCCTAATTGCCAGCTTAATACACTCCCCTACTGTTATGGAGACATAAGTAATAGGCATGGGGACATGAAATTATTTTATTCTGATATTTATTACACCCATTTGACTCCTATGCAATACAGTTCTAAATTAGATCAGGGATGAGAATTATCTAACAAATGATATCATTTGGATCAGCTAATTAGCTGATAAATAAATAACATAAATAAAACAATCCAACGGAGGTTTATCTCCTGTAATGAGACACAAATATGACATGTGATGTCTGCTGCAGGTAGAGGAAGGCAGTTGTTCTGCTGTGTGACATAATGACTCTTTGTACATCACAGTGCAGCGTGTCAGGATATTATGATGATCCATTTACAGAAGCCACTGGCACGTTATGTTTGATCAAATCCAGAGCAATTCTACACAATATCATGTCTATTAAAGACATGCATCTTTTTGTAATGATGTTTAGCATCATGCTCTTCTTCAGAACATGTACAGTATTGTGCAAACTCTATTTTTCCATTTTGTTGCAGGCATATGACTCTATGAGAATTATGAAAGCAAGAACTTATGTTAATCTTTACATCAGAACAGTTTTATTCAAAGAACCTTTCACGTTCCCCTGTAGAAATCTTAGACAGTGGTGTTGTTGTGAATATGAGGTATGACACTGATGAGACATGCGTATTGTGGGATGCAGACTGATATTACTTCATTATTGTACAATAACCTGTTGCGATCAACATTATTACAAAAATACCATCTGTTTTTACAAATGAGAAATCACCTTTATTTTCCCTAAACCAATACTCTATTAGAATAAAAATACACTTTTGTCATATTATGACTGACAATAATTCATTATTATGTGCAGGTTGTTATCAATATTGATATATAAGCAGAATAACAAATGTAAAATAAGTAGGGCTGTCAGTCGATTAAAATATTTAATTGCGATTAATCGCATGATTGTCCATAGTTAATCGCGATTAATCGCAAATTAATCGCACATTTTTTATCTGTTCTAAATGTACCTTTGAGGAATATTTTTCATGTTTTTAATACTCTTATCAACATATGAGTGGACAAATATGCGTTATGCAAATGTTTATTATCATTTGAACGATGACAAATATTCTCATGAATATTAAACACAACAACCTCTGAACATTACAAATATTAGCCTCAATTCAACCTGGAACCTCTCATACAATACAATGTGTGTGTGTGTGTGTGTGTGGGGTGTGTGTGTGTGTGTGTGTGTGTGTGTGTGTGTGTGTGATCGTTGGAGCTATGTGCAACTCAAGGCATACGCTCGAACGGGAGCTGCCTGGACGCTGCAATCATGTTGCGCGCACTATCCGTGCGAGTGTGCTGACTTTTCGTGCAATGTCCCACTGTCTGGCTCCCTGCATAAAGTCAAGTGCTCGGCGCAGTTGTCGGCGAAATGTCGCTCCTCTGTTTTCATTGAAACAGCTTCTTATATCCGTTTGCGCTTTCCAGGTAGCACCAGATGCTAACAAAAACAATACACGTAAGGTCTCTCTCGCTCGCTCGGGCCACACATACACACACCCTCCCCGTCCTCCCGATGGCAAGTCGGTGCCTGCCGGTGAGCGTGGAAGTGTGGTATGCCACAAGCGGGCATCAGCTTGTAGACGGTATTTTAAACTGCACTCTGAAACTACGGGGCGGCCGAGGACAAAAAATACACATGCGTTAATCGCGTTAAAATAATTAGTGGCGTTAATTTTTTTTTGCGTAACGCGTTATTAACGCGTTAACTTGACAGCCCTAAAAATAAGACTACTTAAATAAAAGAATAATTATTTACAAAAATATTTTTTGGACGTAATATGGTCTGTGTTTACATTAGCAGGCATCGCTAACACTCAGAGCTAACGCTTTACTGGAGAGAGCATGTGTAAAGAAGCAGGAAATTAAAAAAAGGAACTCACCTTGTGGTAAACCCGCAAGAGAAAAATAATTTGAGCAGAAATAATCCTTGATATGGTTTTGAAATGAATCACGGCAGCATTTAGACTGTGTCTGCCGGGTCCCGCATGAGCACCGTCCTTCTTTCTTTTCTTTTTTTAAGCTTTATACCCCGAATCAGCACATTAGTAACATGGCTAGAATGCATGATCTGTTTGGTATTTTGAGCAAAACACTTCATAGACATGTTTTTTATATATTTGTATATATCTGAGACCTATGCTATTGCCTAAAAATAGCATGATAGGTGACCTTTAAAGATTTTTGATGTTTGCCGCTGAAACCGATTCCTTGCTTTTTATTCAATTTTACTTTGAAATCTCCTAAATTCATCTAAATCCATCATATTGACGACTGTGTCATCACTACACTTTGTGTGGTCTGGGGGAAAATAATGTAAATGCAGACCCGGGTCACCACAAACCAACAAAATAATGTCCCAAATTGAATATTTAATAGCATGAAATAATAATAATCAGAATAACACAAAATCTCTTAACCCTCCGGTATCATTCGATTGGACTACGCAAATTAGTAATTCGAGACAAAAATGTCCACTGCAAAATGCTTTGATAAAAACATTATATTAAATGGTTTTTTTCAGAACTTTTTTGGGTTCAATCTTTAAAGCAACTTCCGCCCTAATAGAAAATTCCAAAAATGTAATCATTTTCAGGATTTTAACCCTTTAAATGCCATTTTGAATACATGAAACCGCTGTTTTTTTTCATGATGAAAACAGAGAAAATGTGTTATTTTTTTTGCATTATTAGTTTTTGCACAAAATCAGATTGAACAAAAAAGTTACAAATTAGTCATTCGGGACAAAAATGTCCACTTCCAAAAACTGCTCTAAAATGACAACAGATTAATATTTTTTAAAACTTTTTGGGGTTAAATCTTTCAATCAACTTCAGTCCTGATCAAAAATACGAAATGTTAAATTATGTTCAGGATTTTAACCCTTGAACTGCCAGTTTGAAAACATGAATTTGCATTTTCTATGAAAAACATGCACAAAAAGGCAGTTATTTTCCATATAATAAATGTTGGGGGGGGTCGGCTTTTTTTTTATCAGAGTCTTGGATATGTCAAAGATTAGCAACAACATTGATTTTGGTTGATTATTAGTTTTTGCACAAAATCAGATTGAACAAAAAAATCACACATTAGCCACTCGCGAACAAAAATGTCCCATCCACTCCCATTATAACCACATCTTTTGATCTCTCCGCCATACCGGTATAAAATCATGCATTTTGTAATGTCAGGGTTTTATATTGGAGGAAAATAGTTAAATGTGTCCTTTTTACTGTATATGACCAGATGTGACATTTTACCATTGAATTACATGCTTGTCATTTCTTGGTTTCTTTGCCTGTTGTATAATGGGGCCCTGCCAGCAATTGGAACACATGTATGCAACTAATATGATGTAGGTGTGTTGGTATGGATGTGGAAGAGTGGTATCAGCTGAGAAATGTGTGTGTGTGTTTGTGTGTGTATGGATGTACAGTGTGTGCACAGAGACAACAATATACATTAGATTTGGTTTACAGCAAGTGGCAATTTTCACCTCATATCTTTCTTTCTCTCTCTCTTTTTCTCTCACTCCCTCATTCCCAAATTCATACACAGTCTTACATATTAAACCTCCTTATACCTTGTATGTGTGTGAGTGATTGTGTGTGAGAAGGAGACAGGAGTAAGTGTGCTCTCATCAAGTTTTGTTTTTCATTTGTGCTGTTTCATGTGTCTTTGAGGTAAACAGATGTATGATCTTGTCCCAGCTTGACCTCTATGTTTTGAATTGTTTGAACTTCAAAGTCCTTTGGTAATGTCAAACAGACATACACAGCGATACATACACTCCTTGAAGTAAATAAAAACTATTAGTGACACTGTGTGATGTGCATGATGGAATACACAGCAGTGTCCGCTGGTATATTCATGTCCACTCTCAAAGACATATTGTTGTTATATATCACTCCGCCCGCTACTGGATTCTATGGGTACTACTCTCTATCATGCTATGCAGGCATTCACCTACTGAGTTGCATAAACGTAGCCGGACAATCGGGGCGAGCCTACCTGAATGCGCGCGCAGGCCCACAGTATATAAGGCACCTCCCGACTGTCATCCTTTTTCTCTTCAGCAGTGGCGAGCCGTCAGGGCCCTCTAGTCCCTCTGTGAGAGCCTAAGATATTCTAAAAAATAATATTTGAAAACATAAAAAAAAACATTTTTTTTTATATATATTTTTTTATATATTTTTGTAGTTACATTTTTCATTAGTTTTACCAAAATAACTTGATTTAATTGTATTTAAAATAACATTTCCAAATAAATAAATCCTTCAAATCTGCCTGTTCAGTTTCTGTTGGAATGTGAAGGGTTAAATGCCGTTTCTGCGAGTTACTGTGAAGACGGGAGAGCTTGTTGGTCCCTCTCTACATTCACAGAGCGCCCAGCTATAGTAACTCAATGAGAGAGTAATGTCAAATGACAGTAATTGACCAATCATATCTTCCCTCTAAATGGGCGGGCTTTATTTTCGCAGACTTTATGACAAGTTCCGCCCGCTGTGAAGTCTATGTAAGTGGTGCAGTGACGCGTCCTAAAACCCGGAAGTAAGCTGCGCTCGGATTCCCTCGACAGAAAGCAATGGGATTTCTCCATAGAATTTTGGAAAATAGCTGGAAATAAGGTCTGTGGAAAACGAAACTGTTAGATAAATGCACGTTTTGTTCAGCCGTATAATATCCACATGTCTACCCTACTTTTATTATTTTCGAATCATAAATCTAATCGATAGATTTATGATCGATAGATTTATGATTAGCATAAGTTCGTTCATGATGGCTCACTTCAGTGAGAGTGATGGCATCGTTTGCAAAAGTATTAACCGAGTCATTTTCAAGATTGAGTTACAATGATAAACTGGAGTGGCAAAGGATCAGCTGCATGACCCCGCCATCAAGTGCTTCATCCAAAAGTACAGGAGGATGGACTTTGTGTTTAATAATGCTCGCTATTTGTTTATACTTTTATACCCCACTTTTAATCTGCATTTGGGTCCTGATAACCTCCTAACAACGAGACCCTGTGGCCCTGGGGGTATAGGGTTCTGGGGTTCTAGGGACCGCTCTCAAAGCCCACTCGTTAACGTCCTGTGTTTGGCCGCATTAGCTTAATCTCTCTAAGAATGGCTATTGCTGGTCTGGTCAGTAAATCCTCTCCTTTGTTTCAGACTGAAACGTCTCCACAGCTCTGCGATGGATTGCTGTGACAGTGCAGATATTTGGCCCTCAGGAAGAAATGTAAAAACATTGTTATGCTAACGAGAGATGATGGGAGAGAGACTACATTCACCAGCTCCACTCCAACATGTTCCACTTTTGATATTACTGAAGCGCAAAGCTTATACATATTACAGCTACTATATGTGGAGAAAACTTCTGTGCAGCAATGCAGAGCCAAGGCTCAGGAAAGGATTGAAGCTGGAGCGACTTTAGTCAAACACTGATATTTATTGAGAGTATAATACGGCCGGAGAGATCACAAAGTATATCACACTTTCATGTAAGCTACCAAGCAAACTCTGAAGACACTAAGTTAAACATGGTTCTGTTAGAGGGAAAAGGAGGGACCTAGAAAGCCCGCCTTTTCCTATCTTAATCATTACCAGACATGGGAACAAAGACCAGTTTGTGTTACAAACTCACATGAGCCAACTTCTTCCCCACAGGAAGGCAGAGGACCTCTTGACCTGTGTCCTCCACACATTACAGGCAGGAGCATATGCGACTTAACGAAAAGCATATTGTTTGTAATTTGACAGTTTCTCAGAAAAGCTGAGAAACTCAAGACACTAAGAGACCAGATTAAAATATTCTCTGACACTATAGCTGCAGACATGTCATGTTTGTTGTTATATATTTACATTAATAAACTGTGTTCATCAATAAGCTTCTTAGGTGTTGGTAGGGGTGTAACGGTTCACAGAATTCACGGTTCGGTACGTACCTCGGTTTGGGGGTCACGGTTCGGTACGGGTTCGGTACAACAAGAAAAAGAAAAAATAAGTCCCAAATGCATAATTCCAGGGGTGTTTCTTATTTATTTTGAACAGTAGTGCAAGTTTCAGTTTAAAAATAAGGAACTCTAACATTTTGAATAATTAACTTTATTACACAGTTAAGTGAGTTGATCATCAAAGGTAGGCCTAAATCATTTTCAATGTGGAACACCGTGCCGACTTAATTCATTTGTAATTGTTACTTGGCTTGCCCTGTCATGATAGGTATTTATATAAATGGTGTTGTTTTGGTAGAGGGTCGCTGTCATTATGAAATAATATGGACTCACCACTCCTTGAACCTCGGCCTGCCCTACATGCCCTGGATTAATTGCGGGCGCTGATCCCCACCGATTGTGCTTAGAGTGATTGGGGCCAGACCACGCTGTGGAGGGCATCAACCATTCTCCGTCCTGCAGTGCCTGTCGCGCGCTCCCACGGCTCAGACGCCAACATCGACAACAGCATTATGTCTCGCCGGACGAGGCGCAGGACCAGGACGAGCTTGAGGTGGTGGAAATGGAGGACCAGGAGGTGGCCGAGGAGGTGCGATTTGTGTTCGCCATTCCGGCGGGCCGGGCGGCCCCGTTTGTCGAGGAGTAGGAAGACGAGGACTTCTCGTTGTCGAGCGCTTTTGGGTCCGGCGTCCACGAGGGTCCACCGCGCAGGTATTCCCGTCAGGATTTCCCTCTGGTGATGGCCATGGCGGCGGAGCGTGTGGGTCTACCGCTCCCCCCTCTGCTACCACCCAAACCGGTGAGCCGCCTCCGTTAGGGGTTTTATGGACAATTATGTAATTTTATATAATATTTTTTATTATATCATAACTTAGTACTTTTTTTAATGAATGTAACATATGTAACATTAAGCTGTCTGTGGCTCTTTTTCCTGCTGTAACTAGTGTAGTGGAATATTTGAATGTATTCATGTTAGCTCCAAATGGATAAGCTTAAAAATGGGAATTATTTGGGTAAAACTGTGAGCTGGGCTTTTGAGGCCTAGAGCATGTGACTTTTGAGGACAAAGGGAGATTGGGAGAAGGTGAGAGCATGTGACTTTTGAGGACAAAGGGAGATTGGGGGAAGGTGAGCGCATGTGATATTTGGGGCATGTCAGCAGGGCATCAGACAACCCCTCCCATTGCTAGAGAGTATAAATGCAGAAGACACAGCTGGATTCAGTCTCTTTCTGCTGGCTGGCTGACATGATCATCAGGTAAATTCGGGATCCCAAAGATAATTGTATTGAATGTGTACTGTATTTGAATGTGTACTGTATTGATTGTGATGCATTGTTATATTACCATTAAAGTAGATTATTGTTTACTTGGTGGCACTGGATTCCTTCCATATAATCAGCTCCATAGGGACGCGGAGAGATTTGAAACGCGGAGCATTAATCCTTTTAAATCTCTATCACTAGGCAAATGTCCCCTCCGTGGGACTAATAAAGGTATTCTGATTCTGATTCCTCTCTCCACCTGCATGTTCCTCTGTGTGTTCCTCTCTCCACCTGTGTGTTCCTCTCTCCACCTGCGTGTTCCTCTGTGTGTTCCTCTCTCCACCTGTGTGTTCCTCTCTCCACCTGTGTGTTCCTCTGTGTGTTCCTCTCTCCACCTGTGTGTTCCTCTCTCCACCTGTGTGTTCCTCTCTCCACCTGCGTGTTCCTCTGTGTGTTCCTCTCTCCCCCTGCATGTTCCTCTGTGTGTTCCTCTCTCCACCTGCGTGTTCCTCTGTGTGTTCCTCTGTGTGTTCCTCTCTCCCCCTGCGTGTTCCTCTGTGTGTTCCTCTCTCCACCTGTGTGTTCCTCTCTCCACCTGCGTGTTCCTCTGTGTGTTCCTCTCTCCACCTGTGTGTTCCTCTCTCCACCTGCGTGTTCCTCTGTGTGTTCCTCTCTCCACCTGTGTGTTCCTCTCTCCACCTGCGTGTTCCTCTGTGTGTTCCTCTCTCCACCTGTGTGTTCCTCTCTCCACCTGTGTGTTCCTCTCTCCACCTGCGTGTTCCTCTGTGTGTTCCTCTCTCCCCCTGCGTTTTCCTCTGTGTGTTCCTCTCTCCACCTGTGTGTTACTCTCTCCACCTGCGTGTTCCTCTGTGTGTTCCTCTGTGTGTTCCTCTCTCCCCCTGTGTGTTCCTCTGTGTGTTCCTCTCTCCACCTGTGTGTTCCTCTCTCCACCTGCGTGTTCCTCTGTGTGTTCCTCTGTGTGTTCCTCTCTCCCCCCTGTGTGTTCCTCTGTGTGTTCCTCTCTCCACCTGCGTGTTCCTCTGTGTGTTCCTCTGTGTGTTCCTCTCTCCCCCTGTGTGTTCATCTGTGTGTTCCTCTCTCCACCTGCGTGTTCCTCTGTGTGTTCCTCTCTCCACCTGTGTGTTCCTCCCCATGCTCCACCTGTGTGTTCCTCCCCATGCTCCACCTGTGTGTTCCTCCCCATGCTCCACCTGTGTGTTCCTCTCTCCACCTGCGTGTTCCTCTGTGTGTTCCTCTGTGTGTTCCTCTCTCCCCCTGTGTTTTCCTCTGTGTGTTCCTCTCTCCACCTGTGTGTTCCTCTCTCCACCTGCGTGTTCCTCTGTGTGTTCCTCTGTGTGTTCCTCTCTCCCCCTGTGTGTTCCTCTGTGTGTTCCCCTGTGTGTTCCTCTGTGTGTTCCCCTGTGTGTTCCTCTCTCCACCTGCGTGTTCCTCTGTGTGTTCCTCTCTCCCCCCTGTGTGTTCCACTGTGTGTTCTTCTCTCCCCCTGTGTGTTCTTCTGTTTGTTCCTCTCTCCCCCTGTGTGTTCCTCTGTGTGTTCCTCTCTCCCCCCTGTGTGTTCCTCTGTGTGTTCCTCTCTCCCCCTTTGTGTTCCTCTGTGTGTTCCTCTCTCCACCTGTGTGTTCCTCTGTCAATCAATCAATCAATGTTTATTTATATAGCCCAATATCACAAATGTTACATTTGTCTCAGTGGACTTCACAGTTTGTACAGAATATCAGTATGACAATACGACACCCTCTGTCCTTAGACGCTCACATCGTAAAAGGAAAACCTTCCGGAGAAAACCCACAGTTTAAAGGGAAAAATAGGAGAAACCTCAGGGAGAGCAACAGAGGAGGGATCCCTCTCCCAGGACGGACAGACGTGCAATAGATGCCGTGTGTAAATTGAAAAGATAATACATTTGCAACATAGGTAGTCCAAATGTTAGGAAATGCATGTGTGTATAATAGGAAGATGAATTCACGAGGATATCCATCCAGGACTTATGATCCAGGACCACAGCCACGACTCAAGATCCAGGGCTCGCGATGCAGGACACAGGACCGCAGGATCATCCATGACTCCGGATCCCAGCGTATATAGACACCAAAAAGAAAGAAATTTGGGGAAGCTGGGTTAATCGGAACATGAGAGTACACAGGTATAGACAGAGAGAAGGAAGAAGTAAGATGTTCCCCGACAAACTAAGCCTATATCAGCAAAACTAGGGGCTGAATCTAATCAACCCTAACTATAAGCTTTATCAAAAAGGAAGGTCTTAAGCACACTCTTAAAAACGGATAGGGTGTCTGCCGCCCGAACACAAACTGGAAGCTGATTCCACAAATGTGGAGCTTGATAAGAAAAGGCTCTGGCTCCCATTCTACTTTTAGAGACTCTAGAAACAACCAACAACCCTGCATTCTTGGAACGCAATGCCCTCGTAGGACAGTAGGGTATAATGAGTTCTTTAAGGTAAGATGGCGCCTGCCCATTAAGGGCTTTGTAGGCGAGAAGAATAATTTTAAATTCTATCCTGTGTTCTATAGGGAGAACACATGGAGAGAGCCTGTAAGGCAGCCAGAACAGGAGTAATGTGGTAATGTGGTCCCTTTTCCTAACTCTGGTTAGTACACGAGCTGCAGCATTTTGAATCAGCTGAAGCTACTCTCTGTGTGTTCCTCTCTCCACCTGTGTGTTCCTCTCCCCCTGTGTGTTCCTCTGTGTGTTCCTCTCTCCACCTGTGTGTTCCTCTGTGTGTTTCTCTCTCCACCTGTGTGTTCCTCTGTTTGTTCCTCTCTCCCCCCCTGTGGTGTTCCTCTGTGTGTGTTTCCTCTCTCCACCTGTGTGTTTCCTCTGTGTGTTGCCTCTCTCCCACCCTGTGTGTTCCTCTCTCCACCTGTGTGTTCCTCTTTCCACCTGTGTGTTCCTCTGTGTGTTCCTCTCTCCACCTGTGTGTTTCCTCTGTGTGTTCCTCTCTCCACCTGTGTGTTCCTCTGTGTTCCTCTCTCCACCTGTGTGTTCCTCTGTGTGTTCCTCTCTCCACCTGTGTGTGTTCCTCTGTGTGTTTCTCTGTGTGTTCCTCTGTGTGTTCCTCTGTGTCTTCTTCTCTCCACCTGTGTGTGTTCCTCTGTGTGTTTCTCTCCACCTGTGTGTTCCTCTGTGTGTTCCTCTCTCCATGTGTGTTCCTCTCTCCACCTGTGTGTTCCTCTGTGTGTTCCTCTCTCCATGTGTGTTCCTCTCTCCACCTGTGTGTTCCTCTCTCCACCTGTGTGTTGCTCTGTGTGTTTCTCTCTCCATGTGTGTTCCTCTCTCCACCTGTGTGTTCCTCTCTCCACCTGTGTGTTCCTCTGTGTGTTCCTCTCTCCATGTGTGTTCCTCTGTGTGTTCCTCTCTCCACCTGTGTGTTCCTCTGTGTGTTCCTCTCTCCATCTGTGTGTTCCTCTCTCCACCTGTGTGTTCCTCTCTCCACCTGTGTGTTCCTATGTGTGTTCCTCTCTTCATGTGTGTTCCTCTCTCCACCTGTGTGTTCCTCTGTGTGTTCCTCTCTCCATGTGTGTTCTTCTCTCCACCTGTGTGTTCCTGTATTCACCACCAAACAATGTGAGTGATGCACTGACACCGCTCCATCTGCTCTGTTAAACTTCATTCCGTTTTTTTTTTCTGTGTCCGATATCGCGTAAAACAGAGGATTTAGACATTATGTGGTCATTGTATAACTCCACACACCTTTTCTACTCATACACTCTTTCATGACTTTTTATTTAATGTATTTTAACGGCTGTGATCGATGTTAACATAAGACCGGAAATGACGTCACTGTTGATATCCAGAGACTTCTTCCAGTAAAGCTTTTCAAAATAAACTTTAGCAACAACGTTAGCCACAAGCCAATGCTAACCGGAAATGTTTTCAGAATAAAACCGTTTTAAGCTTACCATATGTTTAAACTAAATTACGTCATTAAACATTGATTTTAATTTCTAACACCCTACAATCTAGATGGATGAACATAATCTAGGGCCTAGATTATATTCATCCATCAGAGTGTACTCAACCAAATCGACAACAAATGTCATTTGGAATACATTTTCAGTGTCTATTCTTTGTATATTCACTGCCGTTATTAATGTAGATATCATTTGGTGACGATTAATGTTTTTTGTGTAGACAAGAGATGTTAAAACAGGTGAAATTGGACCAGCAACCCCCAAGTAAGGGGGGAGAAAGGAACACGACAGGAGAGTTAAAGGTTGTATTATTTGTGTCTGAAGAGAGACGGGGCAGCATGCTGGTCTGTGAAGAATGTATTGTGTTGTGTTTGTTCAGTCTACCATGCACACTAAATACATGGTGTTTCGGTTTCATGTGCAGCCTTTGTCACCCAGAATGCACCCAGCATGCACCCACAGGGTCTCACACACACACACACACACACACAGAAACAAACAGCATACACTCACGCTACTTCAACAACAGCAGAAAATGAGTACTAAATATATATTCAGTTCTTTGAGTTTTCTTAACAAAATAAGTTCATGCTGCAACGATATTTTGTAGGAAAATAATGGTATTTTTATTTGCTAAATTTCCAATTTGAAATGCATTTTTAACATATTTGTTAAATCATTCAAGCTTCCTAAATATAAAATATAAGACATATTTAATTGTTCCTAAAGAGATCCCCTGCACACAAATAAATATAAATATCTGAAAGGTCTCCTATCATGCAAATCCACTTTTTGATGTCTTTTATACATAAATACGTGTCCCCGGTGTGTCAGAAGACTCACAAAGTGTCAGAAAATAAGACCCTCTCTCTTTTCCTCCTTACCCACATCTCTAAAAACGGAGGAACAATGGAGCTGATCCAGATTTGCGTCCGATATGACATAATATCGGAAATGTGGGCTGGCTTTATGTAGTATAACTTTTGTACAGATGCTTTAGTGTTCCTGAAACTTTTTTTGGCCGGCTTTTATAGAAATTAATGTAATCATAGCGTCTGTAAATAAAGTTTTACATTTCTTACAGTGATCACATCTTTCCAGCTCAAAATGATCAATACAAGTGGATGATTATTATAACAGTTTCTTTTCTTTATCTTAATGCAGATTGCCATCTATCTGATATTTATAAAGAAATTAAACGTACAGCTTCGCTATTCACATCATTTAATTTATCGTTTGAAATGCTGTTCGAATGTAACCACAAATTAAATAACAATAGTACTTTATCCCAATTAGGCTATATCTTACTGTAGTTCAAATTGTTATGAAGCTATGTATCTAGACTGGGTATGTTGAAGTAAAGCTATTTAATATGTGTTTTAATATGATGTTGTATTAAACCACATACTTATTTCTAATCAGCAACAACAACAAAAAACACTACCAATGATGCTGATGCCTTGGCCAGCAGAATTGAGGTCCTGGTTGCAATTATAAAGAGACACTCTCAGCGTCTTTATAAAGTTACGGACGGCAACACATCTCGTGCCAGGATCTGGTGCAAGATCAGGAAGGAGAAGGAGATCCTAACCTCAGTTGTAGAGAGTTACAACAGAATGGTTCCAAGTACAGAACATCTTTGATTGGAGGAGGAGAACGATTGGCCATTGCAGCTACCAAACAGTGGTATGTACACAAGTCTGTATATAAGTCTGTATAAGTCAGACATACTTTGTACATAATTGTATGAGGGGCCGTGTAGGCCAAAATTCAAACTCACCTCGCACACACACTACTGAAAACATCTGGCCTTGCACACACACTACTGAAATACTCTCACATTCACTACTGAACACCTCACACACACACACACACACACACACACACACACACACACACACACACACACACACACACACACACACACACACACACACACACTACTGAAAACATCTGGCCTTGCATACACACTACTGAAATACTCTCACATTCACTACTGAACACCTCACACACACACTACTGAAAATGAAGCCTCATACATATTACTGAAAATGAATCTCACACACACACAACTGAAAATGAACTTCACACACACACTACTGAACACATCTGGCCTTGCACACACACTACTGAAATACTCTCACATTCACTACTGAACACCTCACACACACACTACTGAAAACATCTGGCCTTGCACACACACTACTGAAATCCTCTCACATTCACTACTGAACACCTCACACACACACACACACACACAACTGAAAATTAAGCCACACACACTTTATCAAAAAGGAAGGTCTTAAGTGCACTCTTAAAAACGGATAGGGTGTCTGCCGCCCGAACACAAACTGGAAGCTGATTCCACAAATGTGGAGCTTGATAAGAAACGGCTCTGGCTCCCATTGTACTTTTAGAGACTCTAGGAACAACCAACAACCCTGCATTCTTGGAACGCAATGCCCTAGTAGGACAGTAGGGTATAATGAGTTATTTAAGGTAAGATGGCGCCTGCCCATTAAGGGCTTTGTAGGCGAGAAGAAGAATTTTAAATTATATCCTATGTTCTATAGGGAGCCAGTGTAAGGCAGCCAGAATGTGGTCCCTTTTCCTAACTCTGGTTAGTACACGAGCTGCAGCATTTTGAATCAGCTGAAGTGACTTGACTGACTTCTTGGTACATCCTGATAATAAGGAGTTACAATAATCCAGCCTTGAAGTAACAAATGCATGGACTAGTTTCTCTGCATCGTTTTGAGGCAAGATATGCCTGATTTTTGCAATATTACGTAGATGGAAGTAGATGGTCCTTGAAATTGATTTTATGTGGGCGTTAAAGGATAACTCCTGATCAAATATAACACCAAGATTCCTTACAGTCTCACTGCAGGCCAAATTAATGCCATCCTTAGTTAGTATATCTTTAAATAATTTGTTTCGTAGATTCTTCAGTACAATAACTTCAGTTTTGGTCTTGTTTAACATCAAAAAATGTAAGGTCATCCACATTCTTAAGTCCTTGAGGCAGTCTTGAATTTTATTTAGATGATTAATTTCATCAGGCTTGATTGATAAATATAGTTGAGTATCATCCGCATAACAATGAAAGTTTACAGAATGATTCCTTATAATATTGCCTAACGGAAGTATATATAATGTGAACAAAATAGGTTCGAGCACTGAGCCCTGTGGCACTCCATGGCTAACTTTGGTTTGCGTGGAAGATTCATCGTTGACACGTACAAACTGAGAGCGTTCAGATAGATAGGACCTAAACCAGCCTAAAGCAGTTCCCTTTATGCCAACTAAGTGCTCTAGTCTTTGCAATAGGATATCATGGTCGATAATATCAAATGCAGCACTGAGATCGAGCAAAACAAGAACATAGCGTGATAATAAAGACATATTCATAATATTTAATAAAGAAGTGCTAATTAATGGAAAAACTTCCTTCAACAGCTTAGTTGGAATTGGGTCTAACATGCACGTTGATGGTTTAGAAGAGAGAATCATTGAATTTAATTTATGAAACTATTAATGTGTAGCACCAGGTTAACGGGTAGAATCTCAGCTAACTGAGGATATGAACCATTTTTACCAAAACAAAACACAAGGGTAATAAATACCAAGCCTCTGAATTAGCACTAAGCGAAAAAATGCTAACGCACTTTAGCACAGAACTCAAAATAAAGATACCCTTATTACTTATCGAAACTGCACATACAATATATCAGATTAAAGCTGAGACTCCACAGATTATTTAAGTATAGTATCATCACAGCGATCCGAACTCCCGACAGTGGAAGCAAACACAGACATCACAACACGTACCTTTACGGAGCTTTTACGGGAGATCGTCTCACCGTAGCTGTCAATCTGATCAAAAGACGTGTTCAATGGCATTAAAACGAGAAAATACGCGGCTGAATCAGTTGATCCATAGGTTAATGATGTATCTGTGGCTTTGAATCAATTATTTATAATCCATAATTCCATTTTTATGTAAAAATCGGAGCAAAACAATTAGCTGCTAATGGTAGCCACCAGAGTGTATGCAGCTTCCGGTTTTGGAATCAATATTATTTCCAGCTGGAAAGGCAAGAGTTCCTGCACTAGTAGATAATAATAATAATAATAAATTATATATTTCTATAGTGCTTTTATTGAACCCAAAGACGCTTTATATTTGGGAGGGAGGGTAGACAAAAAAAAGAAAGAAACAAAACAGAAAAGCAGTCAGGAGGAAGTTGGTTGAGAGGGGGGGGGGGGGGGGGGGCTTATGGATATACAGAGTTGAAGTGGTGGGTATTGAGGCAGGACTGGAACAGGGTGAGGGACTCAGACTCACGGAGGTCTTGGGGGAGGGAGTTCCAGAGCTTCCGGGCTGCCACAGAGAAGGCTCTATCCCGAAGTTCCGGAGTTTGTCCTTGGGGATGGAAAGCAAACCGGCTGAGGTGGATCTGAGGAACCGGGGTGGTTGGTAGAGGATGAGGAGGTCAGTGAGGTAGGGGGGGGTAAATGGTGGAGGGCTTTGTAAGTGAGGACCAGGAATTTGTAATGGATGCGGTGTGAAATGGTGAGCCAGTGATAGCACCAGGATCTGAACACAGAAAATACAAACACTTTATTAGGGCTGCCCTTGACTAAAGATTTTCTATTCAACCAATAGTCGTCAATTAAGGCGATCAGTCGACTAATCATCGCAGTTTTATGATACATTATGATTATAAATATATATAATGTCAAAAGTCAACTTAACTAAAAAAACAAAACCATAGTTCAGCCAGACAACTCCCGTGTTTCTTGACATGTTTATTAGAAGCAGCATTTAGTTTGAGTTTGGCGTCTAGACTCGGGCCTCATCACTCCACAGATTTACATTGAGCGATGATTACATAACTATCCCCCGAGCCTACAGGTGGTGGGGAGGTGGGGGGCAGGCGAGCAGCAGCATCAGCGAGGCAGATCTGGCAGCTTGAACAACAGATGAGGCCCCACCTCTTAACCCAGCCGGATGGGATGGAGGAACCGCCAAAAGAAAGGTAAGGGGAAAAAGCGTTGACTGTGTGAGGAACATCCCAGGAGCTGAGCTGCCGGAGACCAGTTCTGAATACACACGTCCTTACCACTGACTCTTAAAAACCTAAAAGCATGGTCTTGTTGTAATCAGCAGATAGTTGGCCTGACCTGAACTCTTCAGCAGTTCTCCCCTCTTCACTAAAACTGCGTTTATCAGCTGGGAAAACACTCCAAAGGTCAGACCCGCTGCCCCGCTGAATGCTGAGAAGCCTCTGGACGCTCCGTCTCATGCAGACTGGATTACTGCAATGCACTTTTCCTGGCCTCGCTCTCAGATCGATGGCAGACTGCAGCTTATTCAAATTCAGCGGTTCACATCCGCTCTGGAAAAGGAGACTAAAGACATCCCTCCGCTCTGAGCTGCTCAGGGTTTAAGTCTATTGAAATGTGATCGATTATGTTGGAGTGTTGCATGGCTCTGGTTCCTGCAGACATCCTGGACCTCCACACACACTCCAGTCTTTATTCTTCCAAATCTAGGTTAAAGATAGGAGTTAACCACAACACCCTGAACAGGGACTAACCAACACAGCCAGGGCCTTCGCTCTGGACTTCAGCTCTGCATGATGTCCATAAAAAATGAACATTTTAAACATACATGAAGGAGTGTTTATATATTTATTAGGCTTGTATTTCAGGGAGAAACAAAAACAAGGACAATTCAATCATTTAACATCCTCTGCAGGCATATTAAATGGTGCACAAGTTTAATTTGAAGATGTATCTTGTCAAATGAATAACCGGGGATAATTACTATGTTCAGTGAGGACACACTCAGAATTCATGATGTTATCATAACATAAACAGAGAGGAGGTGTGTTTTTTCTTTATTTTATTATTATAGTGAATGGTGGTGGTGGTACATCCCCCCCTCAACCCACGTCCGCTGTACGTTCCCGTTTCCAGGAAAGCCTGGTGCTGAATAATTGATGTGTGTCTCCCTGCTGTGTGAGCTGTCTGTCTGTCATTGTGTTACCGTGCCAACGTCTGTTCCTCTCCTCTTGTGTTGTCAGCTGGGTCTCCATTAGTTTAAGTTGGAATATAATCTAAATTCTTTCGTGTTTCTAGAAAAAAGGAAAAATACAGCTATAGTGTATTATATCAGTATTATTATTTCAATTCATACACTACATATTGTTTTATTGGTGTAATCGTTGTCTTTGCTTTGGGCCTCTGGTTGGTTGTTTCCACGGCCCTGCAGTGAGTGAGCCTCTTCACAGCAGACATTGTGAGAAAACATCAACCCTGTCCCTATACAACTAAACTCCATTCCACTTAAAGAGGGATGGAGGATACTTTGTATCTCCTGGTAAACGGTTGAAACATATGGTAACATTGTTTATTAAAGCAAAACTAAACATAAAAAAACACTACTTGGTTAGATCAAGATAAATAATATCTCTTTTAGCTTAGTTTTAGAGTGTTGCATTTTATTAAATTGTCCCCCCTGCTCCGTGACAGTGAAGATGGTGACAAACATTACAAGAGTAGAACATTCTTCATCAATCTGCATAAGTTTAGAGAACCATAATTCATCAGTTATAGAATAACTGTTCGGTTGAGAGGGAGGAGTCATCAGTCTATTAAGCTATAAGACAATCAAATGCAAACAGTCCTTAATGAGATAATATTACATACATAATGTAGTAATAATATACAAATGTAATGATAGGACAATTAGTTTACAAGAACCTTTGGAAAGCAAAACAGAGTTATAGTAGTATCTGAATGTGCTGATATGATATAATGTTGTTTGGCATGTTGCATCAATTCATTTCATGGCTTTAATCTGTACATGTGTATGATACCACAGATCATGCTGTTACATTTGTATGCACGTTATTACAGTAGGCTCCTGCACACTTTACATTTTCTGATGATTGTTAAAAGCATGGTCACATTAGTATGTTTATTTCTCTAAAGTTACATTACATTACATTACATTGCATTTAGCAGACGCTTTTGTCCAAAGCGACTTACAATAAGTACATACGACCAGGAAGACACAGCCCAGAAGAAAAACAGAATCATATAAGTACAGCAGGTATCATAGAGCCACACATTTCAAGTGCTACTCAGCTGGCTATAGATAGGCCAGTCCTATGTTAGTATATAAGTGCTTTGTCAGCTGGCTATAGATAAGCCAGTCCTATGTTAGTATAAAAGTCAGTCCTATGTTAGTATATAAAGTCAGGAGTACTGAGACTTGGCCGCGGGGTGTCAGTTAGTTATGACTAACAGCCATGTACGTAGGTCCGTGGGCGGTGTGAACATGTCGGAGTAAAGTTTGATGTGTTTGGGACGCTGCTTGACACAACGGAGAATAAACATTTAGGTGTAGGTGCAGTCAGTGCCGCAGCATCGTGGACGCACTCACTGTTTATTCTACACTTTCAATCTCTACACACTCAATAAGTGAGAGTGATTGCCTTTCAATGGCCACACACACACATACACACACACACACACACGCACACACACAAACCTCAACAAAAGCTTGAAATGTGATTTATCGTATTTAGCCTGTGCCTTCTCTGACAGGTCTGGAATTGCTTTACATTCTTTTATTTTGTAAATGAAGAGCAAAAAGTGATTTTTTTTTTTTTAAATAAAAAGTGTCAGGAGTCACCTGTGCCATCCATTTAATCCCATTTAATTTATTGTAGGAACAGTCCTCCGTTTCTCATTCATTTGAAATTAGATAGATAGATCTTTATTTGTCATTGTACAGGTACAACGAAATTACAATAAACTCAAGGTGCCAACACGCAACAACAAGACAATATAAAAACAACAAGACAATATAAAAACAACAAGACACGCTAAAAACAATAAAAGCAATAAATGGGACTTAAAAAAGACATGATAGGGAATATGTACATAAATAAATAATAAATAAATTAAATTGCACGATTCCCCTCGTATTGCAAGGAAGGCTTATATAATTTAAATATTAGCAGCGTTTAGTGCACATATGGCCTTGGGAAAAAAAACGGTCACTCTTCAGTGTTTAGAGGCTGTGGATCTGTGGGTCCTGGCTTTGCGGCAGAGTTAAAGATTGCAGGCTGAGCCCTGTCTCTCCAAATAGGCACCCATAATGCATTTTACTAGCCTCCAATAAAAGGGGTATGAATTGTTTTTCTTTAACATTATTTTATCCAACCATTCAACAAATATCAATTAAACTATATTTTCAGTATCTCCATGCAGGGACGTGCACAGACATTTTGGGGGGCGGGTGCTGAAGTGAGAAAAAGGGCACTTTCCATAATCATTTATAAAAAAATGTTTTAAAACAAAAAGTTAAATATAGTTGCACATCTCTGACTTACAGACCAATTTATTTGAATACCCTCACACTCTCGCAATTGTTTAAACAGAATTCTACAAAATAATCAGCTATCACAGAGACAATGGTCTTCTTTAGTATTCACTACGCACAAGAGCAGACAACAAACTAGTACAAGTCATAGTTATTAAATGAGCAGCCGACAATCAAAATTATGAAGTTACTGCTTAACCTCTTAGGCCCGGCCCCCCTGATACCGGGGGAAAAACGCGTCACTGCAGGAGACAGCATCTGGGGGCTTCTTAATATTTAAAAACCTATGAATGTCTTATACTCAAATAACGGGAAAAAACTCAGCAACCTGACGATATGAGCCATTTTTACCGAAACAAAACACAAGTCTCACAAGAAGCGTTAGCATTAGCCCTTAGTGAAAACAGGCTGATGCTACTTCCGGTGCTAACTAGCAAAAACGATCTTTAAAACATAATATGTTCTGCATACAACTACATATGATCTGAAAGCTGATACTCCACAGATTATTTTGATATAAGTATCATCACTGTAGGACACGAACTCACTGAGCTAGCAGCCAGAACAGAGCAAGAAAACAACAACAGTGTTCTAAACCATAACAATAATTATGTTTTACCGTTGCTGTTTTGTGATCAAAAGTCGTGTTCAAGGGAATAGAAACGCTGCTCAAGGTTAATCCAATGTCTCTTAGTCACTTTAGAATTGTTGCTGATAATCCATCATTACATTCATGGCCGCAGAGTAGGTATAACATTTTGCAGTCCGGGGCTCCGGCTGTCTCACGTGCTGTTTACGCAAGCCTCTCTCTCCTTGGTGTAAGTGTTTAGCGGGGTTTACTAACTCCTCCTTGATTATATTGGCTCTAAAGTTTCAAAAAAGGTGTCAATCACCCAAATCGACCAATGGGTTCCAGAGATAGGATCCTGCGTAGTATGAATAATGCCAGCAGCGGCTGCTTTGCGCACATGACGCAGCACCGCTAGCCGCACAGTACAGCAGCAACGAACACAGCGAACAGAGAACATAGAGACAACAGCAGGCAACCCTGATTATTAACTTCAGGAAAGGTATGTACTCTCTCTGTTTGTATCTATTAGTTGTGTATTAGGTGTAATCTATAGTAATTCCACACTCGCAAAATACAAAATGGACGCCGCTTTGTTGTGGTAGCGTTATCGTTCAGTGAGAAACTAAAGCAATGGCAACATCATGTTGGTGAACGTATAAATAGATTAATTGTATTTCGTGACTATAACCCGGCAGTATATAAATATATATATATACCCTAATATATATATATATATATATATATATATATATATATATTAGGGCTGTCAGTCGATTAAAATATCTAATCGCGATTAATTGCAAGATTGTCCATAGTAATCGCGATTAATCGCAAATTAATCGCACATTTTTGATCTGTTCTAAATGCACCTTAGAGGAATATTTTTCAAGTTTGTAATACTCTTATCAACATATGAGTGGACAAATATGCTTTATGCAAATGTTTATTATCATTTGCACAATGACAAATATTCTCGTGAATATTAAACACAACAACCTCTGAACATTACAAATATTCGCCTCAATTCAACCTGGAACCTCTCTCATACAATAATACAATACAAAGTGTGTGTGTGTGTGTGTGTGTTCGTTGGAGCTATGTTCAACTCAAGGCATATGCTCGAACGGGAGATGCCTGGACGCTGCAATCATGTTACGTCTATCCGTGCGAGTGTGCTGACTTTTCGTACAATATCCCACTGTCAGGCTGCCTGCATAAAGTCAAGTGCTCGGCGCAGTTGTCGGCGAAATGTCGCTCCTCTGTTTTCATTGAAACAGCTCCTTATATCCGTTAGCGCAGCTAGCTAGCACCAGATGCTAACAATAACAATACACGTAAGGTCTCGCTCGCTCGGGCCACACATACACACACCCTCCCGGTCCTCCCGATGGCCAGTCGGTGCCTGCCGGTGAGCGTGGAAGTGTGGTCTGCCACAAGCGGGCAGCAGGAGCGGGGCTGTCAGCATCAGCTTGTAGATGGTATTTTAAACTCGATGCGCTCTGAAACTACGGGGCGGCCGAGGAAAAAAATACACATGCGTTAATCGCCTTAAAATAATGAGTGGCGTTAATTATTATATTTGCGTTAACGTATATATATATATATATACTGTTATTCCACACACGCCAAATGGATGCTGTTTTGTAGTTCTACAGACATTGACTATTAGCAGTTTATAAATAAAGCTGTATTGTATATCAGTATATATATATACTGTTATTTCACACACGCTAAATTGAGGAATTATTTCTGATTTGAGTTACATTTTTGAAAGAATAAGCCAGTGAAGTAATCAAAGTAATTGTTTTTTCCACATTTGTTTTCACAGTGATGAAGACGAGTATCAAATGGCTTCTGGATCACAGCCATCAACATCTGCCTCATCCGAGCTACGACGTGCATCAGATCAGCATACAGTTGCCCCAGAGCCATCAACATCCAAGCTACGCCGCCGGATGTCTGCACCAGTACTAACTCAGCCTCCCTCTGCATCTTCTGATTCAGTGGACAGACTGTCAGGAGGAAAGTGAAACGGGCTGGTGGGTGGCAGACTAAGATTGTTACCGTTCCTGACGCTGTGGTGGACTACAACAGAAGCATGTGCTGCGTGTATGTGTCCGATGCTTTGATTGGGTAGTACAGCGTTCACCACAAAACCATGAAATGGTACCATTTTCTGGACATTGCAGTGGTGAACAGCTTCCTTCTCCACAAGGAGCTGCACAAGATGAGGGGTGACCCCGGCAGGACGAAGCCACACACCCAGAAGTCCTTCAGGGAGCAGCTTGCTGCAGACATGAGGGGTGAAGTCCCTGCAGCACCACCACCACTCCCCCCATCATCACTCGTATGCATTCCCAAGTATTATGGGGAAGATGCCACCGCGCTCAGGAGGTGCTCCGATGCTGGCAACACAACGGTGAAGACCTATCTACTGCACTAAGTGCCTGGTGCCTCAATTCAAAAACACTAAACACATTCAGGTTGTGTACATTTTTTCTTTTTTGTCAGTGTTTACAAAAAAAATGCTTGTGGTGTTATTTCGGTTTTAGTTTAGTTTTTTTCAGTTATTTTTTAAATAAATCTGCTCCTGTTGGAGACTAATTTATCCTATGTTTCCTAATTTTTATTGTGTAAGTAAACCTTCCTAGAAGTGTTAGTCGGGTGATAAACATGTAAGGACTGTGGCAAAGTCCACACACAGACACACCATTTACATACAAAAAAAAATGTAATTTAAATTTTTTTTTTTTTTTATAAAAACTCTTGTATTTGGATGGAATGATTACCTATATTGATAATAAAATTATTTGTACAGTATGGTACCTGAAAAAGGTCAAATGGCACTGATGGTATCCAAATGTGCCAAAATGTGCCCAAAGGTCAGTCTTTTTGACAATTTTAACTTTTTCTGGGATCGCAGACATCTTTTCAAGGCAAATGGAGTTTGCCTGAACAAGTCAGGAGTGAAATTGTTTATCTCTAACATTTTCAACTGCCTGCGTCATCAATCTGTTCCCTCTGCCAAGGACAAGCGGCAAGAGGAATCAAAACAGGAGAAAGACACAACACATCGCGCAGAAAACCCTGAAGAATTATCACTGCACCCGCCTGAGGAATGTTCTGATTATGGGAGACACATGGAGGAGTCTCCACTGCCCGTCACCCCCCCCCCCCCCCCCCCCGAACACATGAAGGCGATACGCAGGGTTGGCAGCATGTCCTTTACCCCCGCTCCTCAATGACGCCCACCAAAATCACCGCGGAGACGCGCACCATCTACCCCGTCTTCATCACCATGCCTACGTCAACCACCTCCCCCCCCTGGCAGCATGTCTTCTACCCCCGCACCATCTCCCCCGTCTCCATCACGTGCCTACGTCAACCACCGCCCCTCCCTTCAAGAAAGCATCTGCAGTCTCCGAAGCCTGATAAGGATGTGTGTGTACAAAATGCAACAATCTCTTACTGATATGGGCTGGGTCCAGGCTCAAGGGCGTATGGCACTCTCAACTCTTTCCAGGACATGCTGGGGCCCTGCCTGCCTATAGCTTTGCCGATATCTGTGTTGATAGGTAATAGATTAAGAGCGGTGAATCATCTTAGATACAGGAAGCGCTCAAACGTTTGTGTGAGTTTATCTAATTTAGCAGTGATTCCATGTCAGCCACAGCTTGTTACAAAAAACATGACTGATAGTGTGTTTAACAAACTTAAACTAGCTTTATTAAATGTCAGGTCTTTGGCAGGAAAAACATTTGTAATCAATGATTTTATCACTGAGCACAATCTCGATTTTAAGTTTTTAACAGAAACTTGGATTGAACAAAATACCAGTGCAGCTGTTCTTATCGAATCAACCCCTCCCAACTTTAGTTTTATGAGTCAGGAAAGAATGCATAAGAAAGGGGGTGGAGTTGCTTTTCTGTTCAATGATTCTCTTCAATGCAGGAAGACATCTTATGGGAACTTTGTTTCTTTTGAATATGTGGCCCTTCAGCTGAAATGCTCCTCTCGAGCTCTGTTCCTAAATATCTATAGACCACCAAAATACTGTGCAAGCTTTTATGATGACTTTACTGAACTGCTGTCTATAATGTGTATTGACTTTGACCGTTTAGTCATTGTTGGTGATTTTAACATCCATGTTGACAACCCTCAGGACAGAGGGGCAACATAACTGTTTTGTGTTCTTGATAGCTATGGACTGACTCAGCATGTGACGGAGCCCACGCACAATAAGGGGTAAACTCTGGACTTAATTATCTCAAAGGGTCTGAAAATCTCTGAGGTTGTGGTGACTGATGTTGTGCTCTCTGATCATTCCTGTGTTTTCTTTGAGAGCTCTATTTCTGTTCACAAAAATGTTCAAAAAGAGGTAACCACAAAGCGATATTTAACTGAAAATACTAGGGAAATGTTTACTCAGAATTTTTCTTCCACACTTGCCCCTGCTAACATCTCAGTAAATGAGCAAGTAGATCATTTTAATTCAAAAATTAAAAATATTATAGATGCCATTGCTCCAACTAAGGTAAAGGAAGTGTCTGGCAAGAAAATATCTCCATGGAGAAAGGCCATGACCGTGAAAACAGAAAAAAGAGGGTGTCGAAAAGCTGAACGTAGGTGGCGAAAAACAAATCTCCAGGTTCACTTTGAAATATATAAAGAGAGACTTGGCATTTATAATTTGGAATTGAAAAACGCACGACAATCGTTCTTCTCTGATATCATTACCAAAAACAAAAACAACGCACGTGCCTTGTTTGCTACCGTCGACAGACTAACTAACGCCCCAGTGTCAGTAGCCTCTGAATTTCTATCCACCAGGGCGTGCAATGATTTTGCCTCCTTTTTCACTGACAAAATTCAGAAAATCAGACAAGCAGTCAGTGCCTCTGCATCAGGAACAGCAAATGTGTTGTCTCTGTGTCCACTTAACATCAATTCAAACACCATGACACAATTCCATCAGATTAATGATAAAAACCTAGAGGACATTATACAACTTCTGAAATCCTCCTCCTGCTGCCTTGATATTATTCCAACGGGATTTTTCAAAGATGTTTTGCCTTGCATGGCCTCAGATCTACTTCATATAGTAAACAAATCTCTTCACTCAGGTATTTTTCCACAGGCCCTGAAAACTGCAGTCATTAAACCGCTCTTAAAAAAGAATAATCTAGATGCTACAGTAATGAACAATTATAGGCCCATATCAAACCTCCCATTTCTAGGTAAAATCATTGAAAAAGTTGTTTTTCAACAGTTGAGTAATTTTTTGCATTTAAATAACTGTTTAGATGTGTTCCAGTCAGGCTTTCGTCCAAACCACAGCACTGAGACTGCTCTTGTAAAGGTCTTTAATGACATCCACTTAAACACAGACAGTGGCAGAACTTCAGTGTTAGTATTATTAGATCTCAGTGCTGCGTTTGACACTGTTGACCACAGCATATTACTAGACCGACTGGAAAACTGGGTGGGACTTTCGGAAACAGTCCTAAATTGGTTTGAATCCTACTTAAAGGACAGAAACAACTTTGTTTCTATAGGTAAATACACATCTGAGTTGACAAATATGACATGTGGGGTTCCTCAAGGCTCCATCTTGGGGCCTCTTTAACATCTACATGCTACCACTGGCTCAGATAATGAAAAACAACAAAATAAGTTACCATAGCTATGCAGATGACACACAAATGTACGTAACAGTTTCACCAGGAGACTATGCTCCAATTCAAACACTGAGTAAGTGCATTGAACAAATCAATGACTGGATGTGTCAGAACTTTCTCCAATTAAACAAAGATAAAACTGAGGTAATGGTTTTTGGAGCCAAGGCAGAACGTATAAAAGTTAGCGCTGAGCTTCAGTCTGCAATGTTCAAAACAACAGATAAAGCCAGAAATCTAGGTGAAGTCATGGACTCTGACCTGAGTTTCAACAGTCACATTAAAACAGTTACTAAATCAGCCTACTATCACCTAAAGAACATATCTAGGATTAAAAGACTAATGTCACAGCAGGATTTGGAAAAACTTGTCCATGCTTTTATCTTCAGTAGACTCGACTACTGCAATGGTGAGAAAGTGGATCACATCACTCCTGTTCTGAAGTCTTTACACTGGCTTCCTGTGTGTCAAAGAATAGATTTCAAAATACTGCTGCTGGTTTATAAAGCTTTGAATGGTTTAGGCCCAAAATACATTTCTGATCTACTGCTAAATTATGAACCATCGAGATCTCTCAGGTCTTCAGGGACTGGTCAGCTGCAATGCCTTGGTAACTGCATGCAAATTAGCGCATTTTAATTAGACATAGTTAATGCCTAATTTGCATATCAATGTGGCGATAGAGAACCGCAGTGACGCGTCCTAAAACCCGGATGTAAACTCCTTCCGGGTTCCTTCGTCAAAAACGCAATGCAATTTCTCCATAGGATTTTGGAAAATAGCTCGAAATAAGGTCTGTGGTTGACACACATTTAAGAGACGGATCACGTTTTGTTCAGCCGGATAATCTCCACATGTCTATCCTACTTTTATAATTTTCGAAGCATAAATCTAGTCGCAAGAAGAAAAATGCTAACGTTATGCTATAAAGGAACTACAGCAGGGTCGCTGCTTCAACGTCACGCCAACTTAAGATCCATATTCAAACATACATATTGTACAAGTTGAAGTGTTTGTTTGAACAGTTTGCAGGAGGCAGGTACTTGCTTTCAAGCAGAACAGGGCAAACAAACTTAGCGTGTTTTACGTGTTCGGTGTAAAGACGTAAAACGGCCTGGACAACTTCTGTAGTCCTATTCAGCCACTTGTTAACAACCATAATTTTTCAGACACGTAAACTCTTCAGAAATCACCAGCGGGGTCACTGCTGATGTATTTAATGTCGTAGAACAAAACGTGATCTGTCTCTTCAATTTGTGTCAAACACAGACCTTATTTGGAGATATTTTCCAAAATCCTATGGAGAAATTGCATTGCTTTTTATCGAAGGAACCGGACGAGGTAAAAATGCTAACTTACTTCCGGGTTTTAGGACGCATCACTGCGGTTCTCTATTGTGATGACGTTATTAGATACACATTTTACACATTTTACTGTATTCACTTTAAGTGTCTCCCCTTTAGTACAGTACATTAGCCTGTATGCTCATGATAATTTGCCTTAGCTAAACCTTGAGCTAACTCAGCGTTTCTCAAAGTGTGGGGCGTGCCCCACTGGTGGGGCGCAGAGATGTGATAGGTGGGTCGCGAATGGACGCGATGAACGAGAGATTTTTTTTTTTAATTTAAAAAAGAAAATGTTTTGGACCTCAGGCCGGAATCGAACCTGGGTCCTCGCGGGTGGTAGTGGATTATTACAGCCGGAGACTCGCAACGGCGGTGGACTTTCACAGTACCGCTGCACCGGACCTGCCGGAGCCGGCAGAGCCTCGCAACGGCGGGTGTTTGCGGCGGCGGATGCGGTACCGGCGCTGTGAAAGTCCACGGCCCACCTATGTCAGAGCCAGCGGCCCACCAACGGCAGCGGCCCAACGGGAAAAGTCCCGAATCTCCCGATGGCCAATCCGAGCCTACTCACACACACACAACCAGTGTTGGGCAAGTTACATCCAAAATGTAATATATTACATATTACTTATTACTCTCTTTTGAAAGTAATAAGTTACATTACAATATTACTGTCTCTGAAATGTAATGAGTTACACTACTTTAGTTACTTTTGAGTTAGTTTCACCAAGAATGGCTAGTTATTTTAAAACCTAATGTGGTTTAGTGCAGCTCATTATACATCCAGTGAAGGGCAATGTGGTATAGCATAACAACTGTGTAGGCCCTTAAAGAGCCTGTGACACGAGTTTCCCCCATCATCCAAACCCATCAATTTGAGTAAATATTGTCCCCTTGAAAATCGTTACTGAACTGATTTTGGATATTTGTACTTTGATAACCATTAATCTGCCCTTCAATGTTGACCATATTCTGGATCTTCTCGGGGATTCTTCAAGTCCAAAAATGGAATGGGACTAAAAATCATCCCGGGACTCTCGACCGGCCCACTTCGGTTCCGCTATTAAATTGTCAACGGGGGGATGTGCTAGTGACTTATACGACCGGCCCACTTCAGTACCGGCCCATCGGGATTCGTCCCGATGGCCAGTCCGCCACTGCACCCAGCCCAGCCCACGTAAACTGTCAACGGGGAGCCTTGCTGCGGGGAAACGGTGGACCTAGTGTCCCGATCGGAGTGGGAATAATAATAATAATAATAATTAAAGCTGCAAGCAGCGTTGAGCGGGTCTTCGACGTTCCGCAGGCTGTTGTCGGCACGTCGACGTGTGTGTCTAGGTGTCTCGAGGAGTCGGCCGTTGGCAAACGTGGGAAGATTCAGGCCGATCGGATAATGTCTTTGAGTTACAGCAGTAACACAAACATTGTGTTTGATGATGGGTGATCTGTCGCCATGGTAACGGCATATGATGACATCCCATAATTGACATAGAGCTGTTGAGGGCCGGACTAGGAGCCATCATATGAAGTCTGGTGGTGTTTGGAAGATTTCCCATTGAATTACAACAACACCATGTTTCATGACGAGGGATCTGTCGCCATGGCAACGGCATATGATGACATCCCATAATTGACATAGAGCTGTTGAAGGCCGGACTAGGAGCCATCATATGAAGTCTGGTGGCGTTTGTAAGATTTTCCATTGAATTACAACAACACCATGTTTCATGACGAGGGATCTGTCGCCATGGCAACGGCATGTGATGACATCCCATAATTGTCGTAGAGCTGTTGAGGGCCGGACCATTAACTGTCATGTGAAGTCTGGTGCAGTTTGGACCATTTTCCATTGACTTACAACAACATGGTATTATTTTGCGAGGGATGCGTTTCCATGGCAACGGCATATGATGACATCCCATAATTGACATAGAGCTGTTGAGGGCCGGACCATTAATGATAGTCTGAAGTCTGGTGCCGTTTGGACGATTTTCCATTGAATTAGGACAACATCGTATTTTTTGGCGAAGGATGCGTTACCATGGAAACGGCATATGTTGAGCTCTCAGATTTCACGTAGAACTGTTGAGGGCTGGACCATTAATGATAGTCTGAAGTCGGGTGCTGTTTGGACGATTTTCCATTGAATTACTACAACACCAGGTTTTTTGGCGAGGGAAGCGTTACCATGGCAACGGCATATGATGACATCCCATAATTGGCGTAGAGCTGTTGAGGGCCGGACCATTAATGATAGTCTGAAGTCTGGTGCAGTTTGGACGATTTTCCATTGAATTAGGACAACATCGTATTTTTTGGCGAAGGATGCGTTACCATGGAAACGGCATATGTTGAGCTCTCAGATTTCACGAAGAACTGTTGAGGGCTGGACCATTAATGATAGTCTGAAGTCGGGTGCTGTTTGGACGATTTTCCATTGAATTACTACAACACCAGGTTTTTTGGCGAGGGAAGCGTTACCATGGCAACGGCATATGATGACATCCCATAATTGGCGTAGAGCTGTTGAGGGCCGGACCATTAATGATAGTCTGAAGTCTGGTGCAGTTTGGACCATTTTCCATTGACTTACAAGAACATCGTATTTTTTGGCGAAGGATGCGTTGCCATGGAAACGGCATACGGTGAGATCTCAGATTTCACGTTGAGCTGTTGAGGCATGGACCAGTGATATAAAAGTGAAGATTGGGGGACGATGGGACCGCGTCCATTGGATTTACAGCGACACCTCCAAGAGGCTTTTTGGTTTCTCTCCGCACCCTAGATATGCGTAGCGAGTTTCGTTCGTTTACGTGAAAGTTAAAATAGGGGGAGTTAACGTTAAAAATGGAAGTGGGCGTGGCCTACGCAATTTTTTACGCAAAGTTCCGGAACCAATTACACATTGCAATTTTGTCACGGTTTGACGCGAGTGCAACATTTGGTGAGTTTTCACATATGTTGCGGGGGTCAAAAGGTTTATCGTTCGCGCAATAGGGTCTTCGCCGACCTCTGGTCTCAGACCCTAATAATAATTTGTGCATTTTATCCATTAATTTCCCCAACATTGTGGTAAAAAAAACACGTTTAATCCATGTTGGTGTACAACTACAAAAAGCATCGGTTTGTTTTCTCATCAGGAAATGCAGATCGGCTCAAACAAACAATTTCAAAATCATCATTCTCACGATCATTTAATGTATCATATGTTCGCCGGATTGACATGAAAGCACTAATAAATGTAGTTTCATCCACTTGAGTTTACAACTACAAAAATAATCGATTTGTTTTTTATATCACATCCCACGGGAGGAAATTCAGCAGCTACCGAATCACTACCGATTTTTAATCCTAATTTAATCATCATCTTCACCACGATCATTTATGTTTATGTTCGCCAAATTGACATGACAGCACTGACAAATATGAATATACTGTAGTCAACTTCATTACAACGTTATTAACGTGCCTAAACTCAGTAATTCACCATTTCTACGCATGACAACACACTTTATCCGTGTTTGGCTCTCTCGCCGCACAGTGAAGCATTCCCGCATTGACGTTACTTCCGGCATCCCACAAAACTTCAAAATGAGTCGAAGGAATTTCCCCGCGATGTTCGAAATTATTGATATTTATCGGACCGGTATCGCACCTTCTTTTTTAAACTGAGGGTTCGAGATGACTAGTAGCCCAATATTTCATTGCACAACAGTTGTTGGGAGGCTGTCACAGGCTCTTTAAGGCTACTAACAACTTGTATTACACGGCTTAGTTGAATACTCAATTCTGATTGCAACTTCTTAACATGTGACACATTGTTAATACAGTACAGACCACTGTCAAGGACTATAATGAAGGTTGCTAAGGAGGATCAAGAAAGAGAAAGGAAAAGAGGTTAAAAGACGGAGCGCTGGATGTCAGATAAATCACCAGAAGAAGGCAGAGAGGAAGTAACCACTAACAGGACACAGAATGGGCTCTGTATTTTGTTTAGTATATGGCCGTGTACAGGCCCGGTTCCAGAACAAAATGACTTGGGGTGCCTTTGAGATTACAGGGGGTGCAGCAGTAGTAGGTTACACGAGCAATAGTGGCCGGCAACAGCAATGAAAAATAGCATTGATGGTCCCCAATGAACAGATTATGGCATTTGTTATGTTTTGAAACCAAGCAAGTGAGAACATTTCAAGTGAGTTAAAAGTGCAATCCTGAAATATGTCATATAGTCCAAAGTGGACTATGGCAAAGAAAAGCCCAAAAGCTTCAAAACTGTACTGATAAAACAAATGAGAACATATTGTAAATCAAGGCACATATTATTTAAACCAGCTCATGGTTTGAAATGGCAAACATTGAAAAGCAAAAGTATTATTAAAACCATGTACTAAATCATCACCTTGGTCCCATCATATACTCTGGGAAGAGAATATTTACTGTGCTTGAAAACTGGTATCACATCATCATGTGAGGTTGACTTTGTGACCTGGAGAACATTTCAGCTGCAACATTAGCTTGTTGATAAACTTGGGATATGAGATCTTTTTGTAGCCATTCGTGGTGAAGGCATCTGTGCTATTGTATGCATTATGTTTGACCCAACATTTCTACAGGCATGGCAGAATATGGCACTATTTTCACATGTTGGCCCAGGTTTGCCAACTTTGGGTACCTGGCTGGAGAGAGATTTTGATATCATGGGTTTGATTACACATATGCGCACTAAATGACTGCTATCGTGTCAGTAGCGAGACCTTAGCATATATTACATTACATTACATTTCATTTAGCTGACGCTTTTATCCAAAGCGACTTACAATTACCAATTACAGGGACATTCTCCCTGGAGTAACTAAGGACTAAGTGCCTTACTCAAGGGCACACTAGTGGTGGTGTTCCTGGCGGGATTTGAACTCACAACCTTCCGATCTTCAGCCCACCTCACTATCCATTAGACCACCACTATCCCCATATATATAGGATATATATACAATAAAGGGCACACAGTTTCATTCACTAATGAAAGTCAAACACATGTTTGTTTCCACTGTTTTATTGTGTGCCTGTCACGATAAGCAATTAATTGACCTATCGTACGATAAATACAAATGAACTCTATACATTTACATTTACATGAGGATGTGACTAGCAGTTTGAAAGGATGTACTTGAATTATTATTATTATATATTATCATTATGTCAGTGGTCTAAAATGATCATACAACGGTGCCGACAATATTATCGCTTATCGCAATAATTTCCGGGAAAATGTATCCAACAAAATTAATCATCGTGAGAGGCCTATACATGAAACACACAGACACAAACAAATCTACAGACTTACTCCAAACTGCCAAATATATTAATTAACACACTCTCACTCTCATATACTATTTGACTCTATGTTGGCCTAGTAGAACAATAAGCAGCAGACTTTTACTTTTTATAATTTCTACTGGATCTTAGATCTGCGCATGCGCAATACGGGTCGGGGATTGACCAACCGGCTCCCACTGCTCTGCTATCTGTTAACGTTAAGAGTGGTGGGGGCGGGGAGGTAGCGGATCTACAGCTTGAGCAGCTGTCAACTCAACATTTTAAATAACCAACCAAAAACGATCGCCGGTTCATCTTGTTTTTGGCGTGAGAATAGTTTGGGCAGCGTGAGAGCGTGAGATTGAGAGTGAAAGCGTGTGTCACACGCCAGATGCGTGAGAGTTGGCAATCCTGTTCTAGCCATTGTCTATTTTTATACCCCGAGCTGCAAAATGACCGCCTAACCCCACTGTACAGGCGGGTACTTGTTTAGATATACATGGGGAGGCTCTGTTTTGCCGTGGTATCCTGGCACCTGCGGGCCGCAGAGGGGCGGCGTAGTTTGGGGAGACGAAGACTGCTGCCCGGGGGCGGCGAGTCAGGCGGGAGTGTCCACAGCGGAGGGTAGCGTGATGTCCCCATCTGACCTGTTGCTACTGTCTGCAGTAGATGCAGTGTTGCTGGCGTTTAATGATGGTTGCTTTAACCATTTTCGTATAAATTATTATCCACAGATGTGTGTCACTGCTGTGGAAGCACTTTGGAAATGATGCACGTGCAGCAGAGCAGGTCACCCGCACCTGACACAATTTGTTGTTTGTATTTTTCGCTCCGTTCTCTTTTTTGAATAGAGGGTGCATAACATTCAACTGCCCGAAGATCCCGACGCGAAGCCTAAAGGGTAAACACACCAGGTTTACTAATCTACCCGCACAATTTGTCTGGTGTCGGAATGTCTCGCTATGTTAGTACATTCTTAAAAAAACATTTAATTTCGGGTTGAAATGTGTTGTAACTGCGTTACTGGGCATTGTTACGGGTAATATATTACCCACATTTCATAAGTAATGCGTTACATTACTTCGTTACAGCAAAAAGTAATATCTTACTGTAACTCCGTTACTTTTGTAACGCGTTACACCCAACACTGCACACAACTGAAACCAAAGTCATTTGCAGACATATGTAAAAATCTCTCATACACACATGTGAAAGAGAGAGAGAACACACCTTTATCTATTTAATATAGCCTAGTTGTACAAAATAAAGTGAGAAATCATTCCAATGTGTACTATAGGACAGTAAACAGTTTAAAAGGGGAGTGGATCATGGCGCCGCCCAGAGTGGCTACCTGTACTGAGCAGCTCTTCCTTTGTCAGGAAGAAGAGGGCTTTCATGGCGAGAGACACTGAGAAGGCTAAGACTGTACAGAAGGAGCTACAGAAGGAGCTGAAAAAAGAGCTACGGGCAGTCAAGGAGAAATACAGAGATAAGTTGGAGAGTCGTCTGGAGGCCAATAGCTCTAGAGAAGTGTGGGGAGGGGTGAGGAAAATCACTGGGTACAAACAATCAAGCACGGCTGTGCAAGGGACCCCTGAAGGTGCAAATGAGCTAAACCTGTTCTTCAACAGGACAGCTATCGAAGATCAACGTGAGGAAGGCAAGGGGTCCAGACAACACCAACCCCCGAGTGCTCAAGGCATGTGCCGGTCAATTAGCAGGAGTTTTTCAGCACCTCTTCAGTCTCTCCTTGAAGCTGATGAAGGTGCCGGACTTCTGGAAGACATCTTGCATTGTCCCGGTGCCCAAAAAGACAGGCCCCAACACCCCAGGAGACTACAGGCCTGTTGCTCTGACTTCAAACGTCATGAAGTTCTTTGAGAGACTGATTCTGCAGCACCTCAAACCCCTCGTATGTGACTCCATGGACCCTCTACAGTTTGCCTACCAGGAAAACATTGGTGTAGAGCAGGGGTGGGGAACCTCCGGCCCCCAGGCCGTATACGGCCCGCGCGACAATTTGGTACGGCCCTCGAGGTAATTTATAAACACACGCAAAAAATAAAAAAATTAAAGAAATCTAGACCGCAAAAAAATTTAAAAAGCGAGTGCCTGTTTTTCCTGGGTTTGTCAGGGTCCTTGAACACAACACGAGCCTAACGTGTCATCACGTGGTATATGTCTCGAGTGACAGGGGCAGTTCTGACGGAGAGCACCAGAACGCTGCTCCAGCACTTCAGAAACTGCAGTACCCATAAGGAGCCGTACACATGCAGCAGTTTCTGCGTGTCTGTGTCTTTAGTTGAAAGCCCAGTGGCGATCTGTTCATCTGTCATACTGATCATACAGTCAATAACTTTGTTGTTATTAGCATCTGGTTAACAAATATAAGAAGCGTTTTCTACAACCAGTGAGGTAAAGGGACATCTATATATGATCATTATAGTTGACAAGAGAACAAGAGAATAAAGTAAACAGGTATAAAATACTATATGACAGTAAACAAAAGTTGTTATTAATAAAGAAGAATACAGTTTAAAGGGGAGTGATTTGTCAAATATTCATAAAGAAAAATAAATCTGCTTCCAGTTCTGTTTCATCTGGGTGTTGAGAGATGTATCCATAGATCTCCTAATTTTGCTCTCAAAGTGCACCAGATTAATGCTTTTAACTTCCACATTTAAACAAAAATCTTCCCGGGGGTGCTGGAGGAGGTTAGGTCCCCCCCCCCACTTAAATCACGTTCACATGGATAGGAAACTAAATACATTTGCACACATCTTGTGTCCATATCTTTCTGTTTTGGTGGTCACGCCAGACCGTGCATGCATACGCATATGGTCACACCACGCCACACCGTGCATGCATACGCAAGTCATGGTGAGATATCTGGATTAAGAGGTTGCTTTTTCTTTGCACAGAATGAAATGAATGGGCTGTGATTTTAGTTTTTTTAAGCAGAGTCCAATAATTTGTACGGCCCTCTGAGGATATTGTAAAAATTGAAATGGCCCTTGAGAGGAAAAAGGTTCCCCACCCCTGGTGTAGAGGATGCTATCATCTACATGCTCCACAGAGCCTACACACAGCTGGAGAAGCCGCACAGCTCACTGAGAATGCTGTTCTTCGACTTCTCCAGCGCCTTCAACACGATCCAGCCACACCTGCTAGCTGAGAAGCTGTCAGTGATGCAGGTGGATCACAGCATGGTGGCCTGGATCACAGACTACCTCACCAGCAGACCTCAGTATTACATTACATTACATTACATTGCATTTGGCTGACGCTTTTATCCAAAGCGACTTACAATAAGTACAATCGACCAGGAAGACACAACCTTGAAGAAAACAGAACCATATAAGTACATCAGGTTTCATAGAGCCAAACATTTCAAGTGCTACTCAACTGGCTATAGATAAGCCAGTCCTTTATTAGTATAAAAGTGCTCTGTTAGCAGTTCATTGTTAGTAATTCTATCGCTCGAAGTGGAGTCGAAAGAGATGAGTTTTCAGTCTGCGCCGGAAGGTGTGTAAGCTATCTGCTGTCCTGATGTCAATGGGGAGCTCATTCCACCATTTTGGAGCCAGAATAGCAAACCCACGTGTTTTTGCTGATGGGAACTTGGGTCCCCCTCGCAGCGAGGGTGCAGCGAGTCGTTTGGCTGATGCAGAGAGTAGTGCACGCGCTGGGGTGGACAGTTTAACCATGTCCTGGATGTAGGAAGGGCCAGATCCATTCGCAGCATGGTACGCAAGTACCATTGTCTTGAAGTGGATTCTAGCAGTTACCGGAAGCCAGTGAAGGGAGCGGAGGAGTGGTGTGGGAAAATGTAGGAAGGTTGAAGACCAGACGAGCCGCTGCATTCTGGATGAGCTGCAGAGGTCGGATGGCACATGCGGGTAGACGAGCCAGGAGGGAGTTGCAGTAGTCTAGGCGTGAGGTGAGGAGAGCCTGGACCAGAACCTGCGTGGCTTTCTGGGTCAGCTGGGGATGTATCTTCCTGATGTTGTAAAGCGTGTATCTGCAGCAACGGGTTGTAGCAGCGATGTTTGCAGTGAAGGACAGGTTGTTATCTAGGGTCACACCCAGATTCCTTGCAGTCTGAGTCGGGGAAACAACAGAGGTGCCGATGTTGATCGTCAGGTCAAGAGTGGGACAATCTTTTCCCGGAAGGAAAAGCAGTTCAGTCTTGTCAAGGTTGAGCTTGAGGTGATGAGCAGACATCCACTGAGAGATGTCAGCTAGACAAGCAGAGATGCGTGCGACCACCTGGGTCTCTGAGCGGGGAAAGGACAGACTTAATTGGGTGTCGTCAGCGTAGCAGTGGTATGAAAAAAACATGCGGGCTAATGACTGATCCGAGCGAGTTTGTGTACAGGGAGAAGAGGAGGGGACCAAGAACAGAGCCCTGAGGGACCCCTGTAGTTAATTGACAAGGGTCGGACTCGGCCCCTCTCCAAGTTACCCTGTAGGTACGGTCTTTGAGGTATGAGGTGAGGAGGGAAAGTGCAGAGCCTGAAACTCCAGGTTCTTGGAGAGTGCAAAGGAGGATCTGATGGTTCACCGTGTCGAATGCAGCAGACAGGTCCAACAGGATGATGACAGTGGAGAGGGATGCTGCTTTGGCAGTGTGCAGTTCCTCAGTGACAGCAATGAGAGCAGTTTCTGTGGAGTGACCTGCCTTGAAACCAGACTGGTGTGGATCCAGAAGGTTGTTCTGATGGAGATAACAGGAGAGTTGTTTAAAGACAGCGCGTTCAAGTGTTTTAGACAGGAACGGGAGGAGAGAGATAGGCCTGTAGTTTATAACATCAGACGGGTTGAGAGTGGGTTTCTTTAGGAGAGGGTTTACTTTTGCCTCCTTAAGACTATTTGGAAAGTGACCAGAAGTTAGAGAAGTGTTGATGAAATGGGTGAGAAACGGTAGAATATCAGGAGCGATAGTCTGAAGGAGGTTTGAAGGGATAGGGTCCAGAGGACAGGTGGTAGGGCGGGCAGAGGTAATGAGGGTAAGAACCTCACTTGGAGAGAGAGGGGAAAAGGAGGTTAGTGTGTGGGTGGAAGGAGGGTCTGGTGAGCCAGCGGTGAGTAAAGGTGAGTCAGAAAAAGAAGAGCGAATATCATCAACCTTTTTTTCAAAGTGGTTAACAAAGTCGCTTGACAGAAGTGAGGAGGGGGAGGGGCTTTGGGGGGGTCCAAGAGGGTGGAGAAGATGGAAAATAGTTTTTTGGGATTGGAATAAGAAGATTGAATCTTATCTTGAAAGAAAGTGCTTTTTGCCTGAGAGATCGAAGCAGAGGAGAGGAGAGCCTGATAGGTTAGGAGATCGTCACGGTGTTTTGATTTCCACCGTTTCCGCTCTGCTGCCCTAAGGACGGTTCTATTAGCACGCAGTGCGTCATTTAGCCAGGGAGCAGGAGGGGACTGACGAGCCTGCCGAGATGTGAGAGGACAGAGAGAGTCCAGAGAGGATGAGAGAGTACAGAGGAGAGTTTCTGCAGCAGAGTTTGGAGGCAGGAGTTCGAACGAGTCAGAGAAAGGGAGGGCTGAGAGAACCGATGACGCAAAGGTAGAGGGGGAGAGGGAACAAAGGTTACGGCGGACAGGTGCAGGATGAGAAGCGATTCGTTTTTTATGTTTGGAAAGGGGTAGAGAGAATTAAATGAAGAAGTGATCGGATGTGTGGAGCGGGTTTACAGAGAGGTTAGAAGTAGTGCAGTTCCTTGAGAATATGAGATCAAGGACATTGCCAGCTTTATGAGTTGGTGGGGATGGAGACAGTGAGAAAGCAAAGGCAGTTAACAGAGATGTTAGTTCGTCTATCTACCCTAACTGGAGGTTGAAGTCTCCGAGAAGTACAGCTGGAGGGCCAGTTTCAGGGATGTGTGAGAGGAGATTATCTAATTCCTCCAAGAAGTCTCCCAAGGCGCCTGGTGGACGGTAGAGAACAACAATGGTTAATTGTATAGGATGGGTTACTGTGACGGCATGGAATTCAAAGGTGGAAGGAGTGAAGTTAGGTAGCTTGAAGAGGGAAAAGCTCCATTTGGGAGAGAGCAGGAGACCAGTGCCACCTCCTCTGCCAGTGGGTCTGGGTGTATGGGAGAAGGAATATGCTGTGGAGAGAGCTGCTGGGGTGGATGTGTTGGATGGAGTAATCCAGGTCTCAGTGAGAGCAAGGAAATCCAGAGACTGCAGGGAAGCGTAGCCAGAGATGAAGTCAGCCTTAGGAACAGCTGACTGGCAGTTCCACAGGCCACCTGAAACTAGATGTTGGATGTCAGTGGAGCATGTGGGATAGACGAGAGCAGGGCGGTTATAGCGATTATGAGACACACGGGGCCAGCGATGATTGCGAGAAGACACGTGAACAGGAATGGAGAAAATACACATGATTATAGCATGAGGGGCTAGAAAACTAAAGAAAAGAAAACACCAGCGGTAATTAGCTCAGTTAGAGGAGGATTTGCCTCCTCTTTGCCACCCTCGTGACTCCCGCAGGACTCCAATGTCTTTGTCAGTCTTACTCCCGCAGGACTCCAATGTCTTCGGCTGTCTGACGCTCCAGGAAAGAGCTACCTAAAATGGACACCTGATTGCTGAGTTCTCACAGCTGTGGGGCCACGCCCCTCTAATTAGTTAACTCTCTACAGCTGATGGGCGACAGCAGAGTGGCCCTGCCTTTATTGTAATGCGGGGTTGAGTACCCCACTGAGACCTGTGTTACAGGTTCCCTTTGAGCAGATCTGAGATTTAAAATCTCTCAAAAGCGCCGTTTTAGCTACAGTAACTACAGAACAATTATACAGACTAGAATAAATGAAACAGAGAAGTCTAATTAAACAAGAATATAACTTACAGTGGTTGCTGCGTCAATAGGTAGTGTCGTCACGCGGTCTCGATGCACACTGTATGTCAGACTGCAGGGCAGCGTGTCTGATGTGCTGCTGAGCAACACCGGAGCCCCCCAAGAAACTGTGCTCTCACCTTTCCTGTTCACTCTCTACACCTCCGACTTCCGCTTCAACTCCGGCTCATGCCACCTACAGAAGTTCTCTGACGACTCCTCTATTGTCAGCTGCCTCACAGATGACGATGAGGAGGAGTACAGGGCCCTGGTTAAGAACTTCGTAGGCTGGTGTGACAATAATCACCTCCAGCTCAACATCAGCAAGACTAAGGAGCTGGTGGTGGACTTCAGGCGGAGCAGCAAGACGCCTCTGACCCCCATCACCATCAGGGGGGAGGATGTGGAGGTGGTGAACAGCTACAAGTTCCTGGGAGTGCACTTAAACAATAAACTGGACTGGTCAGACAACACTGATGCTCTCTTCAGGAAGGGACAGAGTAAGCTGTTCTTCCTGAGGAGGCTCAGGTCATTCAACGTGTGCACGAGGCTGTTGCAGATGTTCTACCAGTCTGTGGTGGCCAGTGTGCTCTTCTTTGCCGTGGTGTGCTGGGGTGGAAACACAAACACTAGGGACACTGGCAGGCTGAACAGGCTCGTGAGGAAGGCTAGCTCTGTAGTGGGAGTACAACTGGACAATCTGGAGGAGGTGGCAGAGGGGAGGACAAGTTCAGCCACAGACTCATCCCTCCACAACAACGCACCAAGCGCCTCGGACAGTCCTTTGTGCCTGTAGCCATCAGGCTGCACAATAAGGGGTTAATGATGAAAAAGAAATAAAATTAAATCACTGGTCATAAATATACACTGTTTCCACAACCCATGTTAACTTTTCACTTGTCACTTTAACTTATTCCGCACTTTATAACTTAGATGATGACCAAATATGTATATATGCTGACAGTTATTTTACTCTTATTTGTATTCATCTCCTATTTTCATAGTCTTTTATTATTATCATCATTATTATTTTTTTCCTTGATTTTATTTTATTTATTATAGATGTTATTGATCTGTGTGAATCTTTGCTGTACTGTTTTTTTTCACGCTTACCCTGTTGCTGCTTTGTACAACTGAATTTCCCCTTGGGGATTAATAAAGGTTCATCTTATCTTATGATTGGTAAAATATGCATAAATAAAAAGAAAGAATGCTATATAGGTAACATAAGATAAGAATACACAAGTTTAAATTATTTGTTATTGGTTGTGATCATATTCTAAAGATGTTTGGATTATTGAAAAGTATACAGCTCCCTTTCATAGAGTGTTGTGAGCTGTATCCATAAATTCATTTTGTGCTCAAAGTGCACCAGATTGATGCATTTAACTTCAACATTTAAAAAAAATCATACATTTTCTTTTCACTGAAAACTGGTCCTACAGACCCTGAAGTAGTGTTACAGCAGGAAGTTTAATACAGCGTATTTCTGGTATATGCATTTTATTATGTCACCTGATATATAAGAAGTGTGTTAAATTTGAATGGACAAAGTACATTTTTTCCTCTTACTTATAGAGAGGTTTTTTATATATTCCTGAAACAATGTCCCTTTTTTAAGTAAAAATAGATTAGCGCAATAGTCTTTTCTTCCACTTTTATGTATAAGCAAAAGGGTGTTTTTTTGGCTATTTGTGAGTAGGTAATGTAAAGATTACCCGTTAAGTATTTTTCAGTAAGTCTTGTTGCAGTTTCCAAAAGAGGCCCCTGAGTCTCTTTGTTAATCATCAATGGTTTTTTCAAATTAACAGGGGAACTCCAAGAGAAACCTTCCTCAGATATAATCCAGTTGAAGTCTTGTTGGTTAATGATTCATTTCCTGTAAGGCTCACAAAGAGGGCCTGAGGGTATGGGAACCGTTAACCTTTCTTGGTTGACTGATCCTGGTGAGGTCATGGGAAAGGGACGGTTAAAACCTATCCAAGCATAGCTTTCAGAGAGGAAAGCAGGTGACATTTGTGTGGGGGGCTGCATAATGAAATGAGTGTGTGTTATTTCACTGCTTGAGAGCAGAGGTAATGTTTTCCTCGTTATTATTGATATTAAGGTAATGTACATGTGTTGCTTGTATTGGCCAACTATAAACCTACTGTGTGTGGGTTACACTGATGTGGGAGGGGGAGTAGAGAGGGAAGTCAGAAAATGTGTATGTGCAGGAATGTGAGACAACGGACACCAGATGTGTTTGTTTTCCCTCAAACTGAAGAGACTCTTTTTCCTTTCTGCCTCCTGGCTGGCTCGCGCTGATTCGCTGCGACAGGATTACTTGCCGTGGTGCCAGTGCTCTTGAGCAATTATAGCCTATCACAATCTAGCTGTGGTGGGATTTCATCTGCTATTATACGGAGATGATTCCAGTGCCTTGCCGTTTCACAGGTAGGAATGTGTTTTCGATTCATCCTTTATGATGACATGTTGTGCATCCTCTCGTTCTTGTACTGTGCTGTGATTCGTTGATTTATCTCTTCTAGCACAGAAGAGATCCTTAGTGTAGGTTGGAGGGAGATCGATGAGGATTGTGGAGTTAAAACCTCTCACTCTGAGACCTTGGACCCTTTCACTGTGCACCAATGCATCCTTTCCAATCATCGTTGTGAGCTTCAGCCTCACAGGATGTGTCTCTGTTTGCAAGCTGTTGCTTACTTCCTTTTCAATGAAGACCGTAACACTTTGAGTGTCGAGCATCGCATACACAAGCCTTTCCATACCTGAATTGCTGACAGAAGAAACCCACACTGGCACAATCATTGAAGTATTCTCAGATGGGTCCTCAGTATTCACATTAACCTGTTAAGCCCCAAGGACCCCCTCGGCGGGTCCTTTTTTTTTTTTTTTCACGACACTGTGTCTCAGGGGATCTTAATATTTAAGAACCTATTAATGTGTTATACCAGATTAACGGGAATAATCTCAGCTACCTGACGATACAAAACACAAGTCTCATAAGAAGCATCTAAATGACCCCTGAGCCAAAAATGCTGACGCACTTTGGCACAGAACTCAAGATAAAAGATACCCTTATTACTTATCGTAGCTGCACATACAATATATCTGATTAAAGCTGAGGTTCCACAGATTATTTAGATCAGTGGTTCTCAACTGGTGGGTCGCGACCCAAAAGTGGGTCGCGGACCCGTTTCAAGTGGGTCGCAGATGTGTGAGTGAAGAAAAAAAAATTTGAAAAAGAAAAAAAAAGGGAGAAACCTCAGGGAGAGCAACAGAGGAGGGATCCCTCTCCCAGGACGAACAGACGTGCAATAGATGCCGTGTGTAAATTGAAAAGATAATACAATTGCAACATAGACTGTAGTCCAAATGTTTGGAAATTAATTGTGTATAATAGGAAGATGAATCCACAACGGTATCCATCCAGGACTTATGATCCAGGACCACAGCCACGACTCAAGATAGAGTATATTTAACTGTACGATTTTTTGTTGAATAGATTTGAGTGGTTCAAAATTTCGGGTCGCGATCTATTGACTAAGGAAAAAGTGGGTCCCGAGGCCTGACCAGTTGAGAACCACTGATTTAGATCACTAAGTGATCCGAACTCGCGACAGGGAAAGCAAACTCAGACATCACAACACGTACCTTTACGTAGCTTTGACGGGAGATCCTCTCACCGTAGCTGTCAATCTGATCAAAATACTTGTTCAATGGCATTAAAACGAGAAAAAACACGGCTGAATCGGTAATCCATAGGTTTGATAATGTTTCTGGGTAATAATTGTTTTTATTTATTATCCATAATTCCATTTTTATGTAAAAATCGGAGGAGTAACGTTAGCTGCTAATGGTAGCCACCAGAGTTATCGCAGCTTCCGGTCCTTGGCTATGCGGCAGTCTCACACACACACATTACCAAATAAGGAGTATGTGGGAGTTCCCCCTCGATGCCATTGGCTCCGACGGTTAGAAGAGATGTCAATCAGCAAAATCTAACAAGGGGGGCCAGAGATAGGTCAAATCCACCCAAATGACCGCAGAAGTGGATTTTTTAAATAAATCTCTCTAAAAAGGTCAAATTTCACTTGTTTTGCATCAATCTTGATACAGGGTACTTATTATATGTTGTAGTTGGATTCCTAAAGCTTTTAGTCTACATTCCCATCATTCAAGGATGGATTCACTATAAGTAATTTTTTTTTTTTGGACGGACACAAATAATTTACATTTTTTTACTGTGTTCAATCTGAATTTACTTTAAATAAAAACATATATATTGATTCTGACACTTCATGGTTTTATGGTTGCACTCAAAGGGCCGGTTGTGTAACTATATAAATATACATATATAAATACATAATATATATGAAAATAATGTATTATATTATTGCCTCTGCATTGGATTTGTATTGGATTGGGTATTAACTTCATAATTAACTACGTCTGAAAGCAGAAGTCTAGGGCAAATAATTGCAAGTCTCTTCAGTGCGCATGTCACAACATGCTTCTGTCAGATAAGATAGATAAGATGGACCTTTATTAATCCCCGTGGGGAAATTCAGTTGTTTAACAGCAACAGGGTAAGATTGAAAAACAGGACAGCACAGATTCACACAGATGACTAAAATTAAGGATAAATCAAAGATTAAAAAAATGATAAATAACTGTAAAATAAGAAATTAATTAAAATGAAAATAGTATAGACATACTGTAAAGTAGCATGTAACCATATAATAAACGTATTATATTCTTTTGCAAGCTCTTGCGGGCCACATAAAATGAAGTCGAGTGCCGGATTTGGCCCCCGGGCCTTGAGTTTGACAGCCCTGCTCTAAACTGGAAAAGGCCTCCCCCCGAAAAAAACACAAGACCTTTTGAAAATTGTAACTTGTTTTTAATGTAAAATAACCAAACGATTATTACATCAGCTAAATTTAACAGTAATTCACATCTCATAACAAAATAAGCTAAGGCGACTACTTGCATTCGGTGACTTGATTTTAAAAATGAAAACCAGGGACATTTTTTGTTTTGCGTTCCATATCTCATTAAAATATCTAATGTTAGTAACTATTAAAGACAAAATGGGGACAATTTTGTTCTAATGTAGTTTGACCATTGTAACTGCTGTGCAGTACAGACATACTGATAAAATAGGGCTTCTAACTAATTACCTTAAATAAACTCACTAATTAATTAAACAAGTTCAATACGCATTATTCTTATTCTTATCATTCTTTATGAGCGCAGTAACGGTAAGGTATCTAATTACTTATTTAGTATTCAATAACTTAATAATGGAAATGGTCAAATTAAAGTGGTAGAGACATGGCAGAATCCTACATGAAGCAGGACATTTAACTGTTCACCCGTTAGAGGGCGATCAAGAAAGAGAGACGAGCGGCCCCGTTGAGGAGTTTACAGATGAAAGACACAGAAAGACAGAAGCCACAAAAACAACAAGTAGGCTATATTTAGGTGTTTTTTTTGTAAATAACCGACGGTATCAAGAGAGGTAAGTCCCCTGGTTTGTCCCTTAATCCAACTGCGCCATGAGACAAGTCAAAATCAAGTTTCCAAATCCGACACTAGAGCTGACCAAAGTTTGTTTCCCGCAGCGAGACGCTACAATACTAATTGTGGGCTTATCATGTTGATTCGGCCACAACAGAAAAAAGAAAAACCACAACTCTCACCCTCTCCAGAGGGCAGGTCAGCCAAAAAGGCCAAACGGGCTGTTGCCCGGGCAACATTAGCCCATACCCAGGCCCGGACTGGCCATCGGGAGGAACGGGAGGTTTCCCGATTGCCTGGCCTGCTATGTGGCTGTGGCCTGAGGAATTTCTTTTTTTAATATATGTATTAGTGAACGCAACGCTGCGCCAAATGTGGGTCGACTCTGCCTCACAGAGGGTGACTGACTGTCTACATGATGTGGCCTGCCGACATGGCCACTTTCATACAGATCATACTAACGAGCGAGCGTGAGAGAAAGCGCGCGCACCGGTTACGTGTTGTTGTTGTTGTTGTTGTTACCATCTGGTGCTAGCTAGCTGCGCTAATGGATATAATGAGCTGTCAACAAGGTTGAGGAGAGTCCTCTCCAGTCAGACTGAGAGACTGATAACTACAGCTCAGGTGAGGTAAAAGGACTCTGAGTGTTTAGATAGTTAACTTAGTCTAAGTTCTCTGTGGGTCTCAAACGGTTTGGTCACCATTTATGTAAACACATATTTCCATTTGAAGGGGGAGTGATTAGTAACATATGCATGAATAATAACAAAATAAAATGTTAACTAGGTGAAAAAAGGTAAGATAAACTTTATAAACTTGTTGAGAGCTAAAACTAGTCTTTGCTGCTGCCTCAAAGAGGAGCAGGGGGGAGAGGAGGGAGACAGGTGAGGCTGATTCAGGAGCCCAGACACACTCACAACTATAAATGAACCAAAAACAAATAAATAAACAAGTTTCAATGTTTTTTCATATTGGATATGGTATGTTATTGGTTATGGCCATGTACTTATGATTTTATGATTATTTAAATGTATACAGTTCTGTTTCATATGGGTGTAGTCTCTTTATTTCCCCGTCAAAGTGCACCAGATTGATGCATTTAAGTCCAACATTAAAAAAAAAAAATCTTACCCGGGGAGCATGCCCCCGGACCCCCCTAGAGGATTTTAGGTCCACCTCCACTTAAAATATGTTCACATGGATAGGTTCCTAGATGTGCACAGCAACGCCTAAATAGATTTGCACAGCAACACTGTATAAATTGACAAATAAATCCAGGAAAATGGCACAAAAGAAAACTGGTAGTGGCCTGGCTGGGTGTATAATTCCCGGCCTGGCTTATTGGTCCCAGTCCGGCCCTGCCCGTACCTGTGCACGTCCCTGAGCTCTTATATTATTTTCTGCCTTCAATCTTTCCAACTCACGTTCTCTGAGCTTCAAGTTCTCTCCTTTGTTGCTCCTCTAGGAGTTGAATCCTTTCCCTTAGTTTTTCCTCTTCCAACAGCAATTCATACTCTGCTTCCTTCGCTGCTAACTCTGCTGCAGCATCTGCCCCCTTTTGGCTGCTACGATGGTGCACACAGAGTTGGAGTTGGAAGCGTGGACTTGAGGGTGTGGGCTGTGGAACCGTAGATAGAGTGAGCATAGTCTTTGTAAGCAGCTCACAAAGACGTTGCCTAACTGCTTCGCTGTCAAAATCTCCATCAATGCCTGTTATCCTTTCATATGCTATTTCAACAATGTCTTTAGTGACTGCTTCACAGGCATCAATACGACGTTCTTGTCTCATTGGATGGAGGGTAGATGATCTCTTATTTCCATATATACTTGTTTTCTTGCTCTAGTGTGTCTATTATAGCTGCAATCTGGCTCTCAGTAATGTTTTACTTTAACTGATCTCTGGCACTACGTGCCTGAATCTTCCATTGTTCATAAATATGAATTAGCCTTTTCTTCTTTTTGTGAGCTTCATCTCTCTGAAATGCAAGCATCTTCTCCGTGGGGGGTCTTTAGACGAGTAGATCGGCAAGTTCCTCTCTTCGCTGTCCTTATAAGCATCCATTGTCTTGTCCTTGTCCCATATCGTCTAAAGATGAGTTGTCTGATGCAGGGGCGGACTGGCCATCTGTAGAATCTGGAGACCACAGGAACGGCCGGTTGGTCAAGGGCCGGCCACACGAAGAGAAGGGATTAAACGCAGTGGCAGACGGGGAGAGAATGAAAAAACATGGATAAAATCAAAGAAAAACGAAAAGAAAAAGATGGGGCCGAGAAGGCAAGAGAGAAAAAAGGTGAAGTCACTCGCAGGTAAAGCATATAAATGTCGCAAATTGACAGACCTTTTTGGCAGCAGTGCTGCTCCAAGCACTATCAGCAGCAGCTTAGAACAAGTGCAAGATGATGAAGAGAATGATGAGGGTGCAAGTTCAGATATACAGCCAGCCTCCTGCTTTCATGATGAGGGACAGAGTTGAGCTGGTGGAAGAGAACCAGCTCAACTGGCACATACAAGTGCAGGGCAAGAGCAAGAGGTGGGTGAACTGCAGTGGCGTTTTCTCCTGGACGCCAAGGAGCCAGGCTTCCCCTGTTTTTTTGGATTGTAGTTATAATTTTAATAAATAAATAAAAAACACTTTGTTTAGTTTCGGTAATTATTCTGCCGGCCCATCTCTCCCCATTCTCATTGAGTATTTTACAAAGAGTGTGAAACAGCGCCCTCTAGATGTTATGGTGATGAACAGTAGAGTGCACTCTCTGTTGCGAGAGGAGGCTCGCCGAAATTGGCTTCCCTTGGTGAAAAAAAATGGAGGGAATGACCAATCAGATGAGATTTACGTCATGCCTCACACTCCAATCAAATCGCAATCAACTTCAGTTCGTACGTGACTGTCATCACGCCCTTAAAAAGTAGCAAGCAACTGAAGCAAGTGCAATTATGGAGGGTGGAGATTTGGTATTTCATACAATAATTGTACTAAACTCCCGCTACAGAGCAGCAACTAAAAATGAAACCTGATGACAGGCCAATGCCCAAACTGGAGCTGTGTACAGAGAGGAAAAAGGAGGGAATCGGACGTAAAACGTTAAATAATAAATAGCGGATTTCTAACATTGACATTTCAGTGGCCGGACTAGGTCATGTTTCCAGGGATGAATTTTAGTCCCAGTCCGCCCTGGTCTGATGCCATTTCGTGAGTGGGTTTGTCACAACCTTAGACCATCACATTCAAGTCCCTCCGCAGTCATCCTTGGTCATGAGCGTGGTGGGAATGAAGGGGCACAAGCTCTTACTGTAGCGTCCCCTGAATAATGGTCGTACTCTCGAACTGATGGTATCCTTTTATTGTACATCTTTGCATGTATACATTAAGTTTCAACGTACCAAGGTAAGAGCGATTAAGGCGAGACACCCCAGGTGAATAGGGTAATTTTTTTAACTTAAAGGTATCAGCTAGAAATTTCTCCAGTTAATGTCTTACAATAAGGCAATTGTCTTTTGTATTACAAGTTTTCTGAAATAGCATGTTTAAATATGCAAATGAGCCATTATCTCATTAAATAATTAGTCGCCACAACCTTCAATTTCACTGCTACGCCGATGACATCCAACTTTATCTCAACAAAAACCATCACCCCCACAACACACTCCACTCTCACCAACTGTCTCTCAGAAATAAAAGCATGGATGCAAACAAACTATCTCCAACTGAACAGTGCCAAATCAGACATCATCATCATCGGCCCCCCATCCCGTATCAAAGACATCCAGAATTTCAACTTCACCATTGACAGCCACACTCTATCTCCCCCCCCTCACATCCGCAACCTCGGAGTCATCTTCGACAGTCAGCTCAAATTCAACCACCACATAAATCACATCACCAGGACCGCCTTTTTCCACCTCAAAAACATTGCCCGTCTCCGCCCATCACTCTCCTCCTCTGCTGCTGAAACCCTGATTCATGCATTCATCACTTCACGACTCGACTACTGCAATAGCATCCTCTACGGCATACCATCCAACCTCCTCAATAAACTCCAACATATCCAGAACTCTGCTGCCCGCCTCCTCACCCACACCCGCTCCCGAGACCACATCACTCCCGTCCTCCAGAACCTCCACTGGCTCCCCGTCCGTCAAAGAATCATCTTCAAAGTCCTCCTCATTACCCACAAAGCCCTCAACAATCAGGCCCCCCCTACCTCACAGACTTGCTGCACCACCACGCCCCTTCCCCTGCCTCCGCTCATCAGATGCCAACCTCCTATCCATCCCACCCGCACCAATCACCGGACCTGGGGGGACAGAGCCTTCTCCGTCGCTGCCCCCTCCCTCTGGAACTCACTCCCCCAACCCATCAGAGACTGCACTGACCTCACCACCTTCAAAAAACTCACAAAAACTCACCTCTTCAATCTGGCTTTTAATGTGTGATTGTTTACTATATATTTATTTGTTGTTCCTTCCTTTTCCCTTCACTATATCTGTAAAGCGTCTTTGAGCACCTGTAAAAGCGCTAACAAATTAAATCTATTATTATTATTATTATTAAATATGCACATATTTTAACACATTTCAGGAATCGAAATCTGAACTTTGGATAAAGCCAGGTTCCAAATTCTTGTTTCATTTTGTAGTCATATTAGTATCTAAGGCTTTTACAGAAGGGATATTGGATATCTCTTTTTATCACTCAATAAATCAGAAAATACTGTCAACAGCCCTAAAATATCCATTTTCGCCATGTTTTTAGGTATACAATGTTGTATAATTCAGGCTATGAATTATATATGAACAAACCCTTCTGTAAAAGCCTTCATAATATTGATAGGAATATAACTGGAAGGTTTGGTGTCTCTACGTGCTTCTGAAGTTGAAATTTCGAACTCAGAGTAGGAGAAAAAACTCATTTTGAGAAAACGACCTTTAAAGATTGCAGTGAGGCGCTAGCTAAACCGTCCTGTTCTCTGGATGACAGCTTGCGCATCGACGCACTCCGTGAAGGTATTTCATGTTCGGGGTCATTTGTTTTTTGTATAACCTTGCTTCGTGCAAGAGACAATTGTTGTCGTCTTCTCTGTGAACGTTTTTTTCGCCGTTCTTTTGCGATTTTGAGATTTCAATTTCTAGCGGAAAGCTAAACAGGAAGTGTTTTAGCACACCACGTGACGCATCTGAACGAATCACGTTGTCAGAAATTGACACCAGCCAATGAGATTTCGTTTCTTGGTTTAAGACCCCTTTGTGCTTTCACGATTGGTTGCTGATACAAAGGAAATGACCATATTTGGATCCGATGAGATTGTGCAGGAGAGACGGAGCTTTCCAACGATACCTCTGTTGACATGGTGCACACAGCGGTCGCGGTACTTTATGTTACGTTAGAATGCTAACTTTTGGTGAATTTAGGAGAAATCTACAGACGCAAATAGACAAACTATAGTAAAATAAACACTTAAATGTGTATTTTGTACGTTTTCCTTCCAAAAGCCTGAAAGAAAACATGTTATGGAATCAAAATAGCACAAAATCTCAAAATTGACCAGTACTTGAAAAACGATGTTTTTGCCTGCCGTGTCTCGCCTTAAAACAGATTATTGTTTAGACTGGTATCCTGGTGTGTTTTATGATTTCCCTCCTGTTATGATTGTATTCAGCTCGCCAAACGACATGCGGAGGCAAGGTGGGTTCTAAAAACCTCCCTGCCACAACAGTCTGAGCCATAGCGACACGGACTGATTAAGGTGCCTTTATTGCCGTCTGATTTTTTCTGCACAGTCTGTGAATCGACTTGTTGGAGACCCCTGGTCTATACGATAAAGAACGTTCGCGGATACAACTGATATCGTTTCCGTGTGGACGGGGCCTCAGAGGTTTGGTCAGATCTCAGAGGTGTTAAGTAGGCAATAGTGAGGCATTTGACATTAGTGTGCTGCATCGCTGACACATCATAACAGGGAACCGTCAGTGTGTGTGTGTGCACGTTCTACTCACCTGAAGCTCCTGGCTCATATTTATGAGGCGCAGTGTAGGCCAAAATTCAAACTCACCTCGCACACACTCTACTGAAAACATCTGGCCTTGCACACACACTACTGAAATACTCTCACATTCACTACTGAACACCTCACACCCACACTACTGAAAACATCTGGCCTTGCACACACACTACTGAAATACTCTCACATTCACTAGTGAACACCTCACACACACACTACTGAAAACATCTGGCCTTGCACACACACTACTGAAATACTCTCACATTCGCTACTGAACACCTCACACACACACTACTGAAAATTAACCTCACACACTATTGAAATCATCTCATATTTGATACTGAACACCTCAGACACACACACGACTGAAAATGTACCTCACACACACACAACTGAAAATTAACCTCACACACACACTATTGAAATACTTTCGCATTCACTAGTGAACACCCACACACCTGAAAAACATTTTACTGAAAGGTTCTCAGTAGGGAATGTGCATGTGTTTCACCTATGTGTGTGTGAGGGGGATTGTTGCTGTAACGGAAGTTATTGTAATGAAACGGAAGTAACAAAGAACAATACTGCAGTGATACAGTAGGTGGCGATAATTCTCGTCTTCTCTGTTTGGAAGTCGCCATTAAAGAAGAAGAATGAAACCGAAGGTCCAATTCAGCATGGATTTATAGAGAAACAGCACTGCAGCCTGGACCGAGCAGTCTACAAACTGAGACGGTCTGGTCTATGGAGGTGTTCTTGTTTACATCACCTGGCGCAGCTCGTGAGGTGGCCTAGCAACCCACTAGCAACATGCACAGCTGCAATAAGCTAACAAGCTAAGTAAACCGAAATTGAGCCAGAACCTTTCCTATTTTGTTTTACAATTGTGGTAAAATATTGTCTTGTTGCAGTTTCTAGATATAGAGAGGTCCATAAGTGTTTTTGTTAATCATCAATGGTCTTTGCCATTAACAGGGGACATTTTCCCCAGATATAATGCAGTTAAATTATTGGTAGTTAATGATGCATATCCTGCAGACCCATAAAGAGGCCTTGAGAATTGAGTCACACAGTTAAGGTCTGAATTATCAATAAATGTATTCAGTCCAGTAATCTGACCTCGAGGTGAGAGGGAGTTCAGCGATGGCTTTAGGCTACAAGGACAGTTAACTTTGGTTAGTTGACTGATCTTGTGGCCCCATGACGTTTAAACATTTACAAATATGGCTCTCATGAATAAAGACATGAGACATCTGGAGGGCAGAAGGATAGGAGGTGAATGTGTGTCTATTGCAGCAGCTAGATGGGATTACTGCTCAACCTCAACCTAACTGTGTTTGTGTTCCATTGATTTCTCTGTTTTATTCTTTCATGATGTGAGGACTGAATTGCTACAAACATTGTGGAGTAGTTGGCTTAAACATGTTTTATTACTCTGTATGAAGAAGTTGCAGTTATGCAGGACAGGAGACTAGGTGGGGGAGGAGACATTCTTCTTAAGATCTCCAGCATGTCAAGTAGCAGGGAAGTCTACATATCTTGAATAATATATGTGTGTCTTTAATTACTTTGTATTAATAATAGCAATCTGTAACAAGAAGCTGAAAATATGATAAGTGAAACAATCGTATTTTGGAGTAAGTGGAGAGGGCTGCATGTGAAACTGTGGGCCCTTCTCACTTCGGGTAAATGGATTCCTTGCGTCCCTCAATTGCGTCGTTTCCCTGTGACTAGTCCCTACCACCAGGGAAGCATGGAGAGACGCAAGGAAACCACGAGAAGCAGGGAAATGAGTTTTAAGAACAATGGGACGTCCTTTCCTCCGGAGCGTCACGTGAAGCGACGTCCATTTGTGATGACGCTGCACAGCTGATCGTCTGACAGCAGCTCTGTCCCCGTTATTTCCACACACACCCCCGCCTCTGTTAGTACACATTTACTGACACAAACATTTGTATCATCTGTTGTCGACCCAAATAAATAAAATTAAATAAGAACTCATTCTCAAAAAAGATAAACGCCATTCATTCTTAAAATGTATAAACAAACATTAGTTGGATATTGATTAGAGTGCACAATAGAAATAAAATAATTGAGAGAAGAAAAAGAGAGATGTTATCTATCAAAACCCAGTTAGATTAACATTCATTGGATTGCACACTTTGTTTGTTTGGATATGTAGCAAATTAACATTTTAATAGCACTTAATGACTGACTGAATGGAAATGACAATAAATGAAAATGTAAAACGAAAAAAGCGATCATGAAAATGTTTCCAAAAAATGAATAAAATGATTTTTGACCACTTTGTTGTTCAGATATATCACATATTTGTAACTAAATGATACATTAATTGAAACAAAACACGGTATAAACTGAGGAGTGACTCCCGTGAGGTTCATGTATTTTCTTCACTCTGCTGGGAAACTGCTCTCATGTCAAGAAGCATCAGATCAGTGCATGCACTGCCTCGTCCAATCAGTGAGCGATACACAGTAAGGGGGCGGGGCGAGTGTCTGAGGATTTCATCGGAGGATGGTCTAGTGGTTCCTCGGTTATAGCTCCTCCATTATCGCTCCTCGGTCCTCCAGCAAAAATAAGGCCATTGGGACGCTACTCAAGATGGCGCAGACAAATCAACTTCCGGTGAGACAGAGACCGAGGAGCGAGGAAATGAAAAATAAGAGAAGTGAGAAGGGCCCTGTGTGTGTTAAAGCGGGCTGCAGAGAAGGGAGGAGGGGAGAATGCATGTTGTAACCGGACACCTTAGAATGTGTCTGCCTGTTTGTGTCTGCCAATCAGTGATCTGGACTGGCTTACCTAAAGCCAGTTGAGTAGCACTTGAAATGTTTTTGCTCTATGAAACCTGATGTATTTATATGATTCTGTTTTCTTCAAGTTTGTATTTTGTTGGTCGAACGCACTTATTGTAAGTCGCTTTGGATAAAAGCGTCAGCTAAATGCAATGTAATGTAATGTAATGATCTCCTTGAGGGAGTCTCTGCATAACTCCTCCCACGGGAACTACCATATGTCTCTGTGAAGTCCTATTTCTCGTTCTCTCTTCCTCCTGCTGACAAGACAAGTAAGTTGTCTCCCAGCGGGAGGAACCAGAGCCGGTGTAATCCGGATTACTTCGTAATGTTGTGTTATTGTATCTTTTGCCATTAAATCAGCATATGTGTTATAACATTACCCTGGTTGCTTTGAATTCTTCCTCTGTTAATCTGACCCATTCACAAAAGGACGCGTGGAGGCAGAGGGGAGGGGGGGGAGAGTGTGACTCCTGTGGCTTGCCCCTGCCCCTGAGTGGGGTTTTCAGAGGAGGGAACACTAGTGACCGCATTGGGTCCAGGGGTCCGCACCAAGAATATCTTTGACAACTGACAAGAGGGCCCTGACAACGAAAGAGGTAAAACAGATGCCTGTTTTATATCAAAAATCTGTGATTGGCTGAACTGAACTACATTTTAGAAGTTGTCAAGGACATTCACGGTGTTTTGGTTTTACGGTAAAAGGATGCAATACATATAGTAGATAGGTAGGAAAGTTATATAAATATAAAAGTGAAGCAATGAGGTGTGTAAGAGGATGGTGAAAGACCCCGTGGATTTTTTCAGAAATCAATAAGGCAAACTCATTGGGGAAGTTCAGTGGTTTTCTAAAGACTCCATCCAGAACTAAACAGAATAATACTTTCCAGTCTCATAGGAGCTGCAGTTGTGTTATAAGTAACAATCCAAGAGGAGAAAACGCGAACTTCAAAAGCCATTTGGAATGATCGATTCTCACTGTCTCTTGTTCTGTTTGGTTAAAATCTAACCAGCTAAACGTGACGATAAAGGAAATATACATCGCACTATAAAGGCCGGATAGACTGTACGGGGAATATAACTAGCTGTGAATATATATAATAGAATTAGTGAACATAAATCAACCTTAGTCAGTTAAGGAAATACAAAGTCATAATGGAAGGATACCATGTTGTTTGATAATTGTTCACAAAAGCCCCCCTTTATGAAGGTAGATATGGTGCAAAATGCAAGAGCCTGTAAAACCTGATGTGAGCACTTGCAGAAAAAAAATCTGAGCTTGTGTGCATACATGTACACTTGTAAAAAATATCTACGTAACTGAACCAAATTTGAAGTCACAGAAGAAAAAAAAATGTTTGTAGCTTGTAGAAAAAAAATGAACTTAGTGATCAAATGTTCACTTGCAGAAAAATACCATCCATCCATCCATCCATCTTCTTCCGCTTATCCGTGGTCGGGTCGCGGGGGTAGCAGTTCCAGCAGAGAGCCCCAAACTTCCTTTTCCCTGGCGACATCAACCAGCTCTGACTGGGGGATCCCAAGGCGCTCCCAGGCCAGCGAAGAGATATAATCCCTCCACCTGGTCCTAGGTCTACCCCTTGGTCTCTTCCCAGCTGAACGTGCCTGGAACACCTCCCTAGGGAGGCGCCCAGGTGGCATCCTAACTAGGTGCCCGAACCACCTCAACTGGCTCCTTTCGACGCGAAGGAGGAGCGGCTCAACTCCGAGTCCCTCCCGGATGACCGAACTTCTCACCTTATCCCTAAGGGAGACACCAGCCACCCTGCGGAGAAAACCCATCTCGGCCGCTTGTATCCGCGATCTCGTTCTTTCGGTCATGACCCATCCTTCATGACCATAGGTGAGGGTAGGAACGAAAATGGCCCGGTAGACAGAGAGCTTGCCTTCTGGCTCAGCTCCCTTTTCGTCACAACGGTGCGGTAAAGCGACTGCAGTACCGCTCCCGCTGCTCCGATTCTCCGGCCCATCTCACGCTCCATTGTTCCCTCACTCGAGAACAAAACCCCGAGATACTTGAACTCCTTCACTTGGGGTAAGGACTCATTCCCTACTTGGAGTGGACAATCCATCGGTTTCCTGCTGAGAACCATGGCCTCAGATTTGGAGGTGCTGATCCTCATCCCAGCCGCTTCACACTCGGTTGCGAACCGATCCAGTGAGTGCTGAAGGTCGCAGACCGATGAAGCCATCAGAACCACATCATCTGCAAAAAGCAGTGGTGCAATCCTTAGCCCACCGAACTGCAGACCCCCCCCCCCCCCCCCCATGACTACGCCTCGAAATCCGATCCATGTATATTACAAACAGGATTGGTGACAAAGCGCAGCCCTGGCGGAGGCCAACACTCACCGGAAATGGGTCCGACTTATTGCCGAGGACCCGGACACAGCTCTCGCTTTGGGAGTACAGAGATTGGATGGCCCTGAGTAGAGACCCCCTCACCCCATACTCCCGCAGCACCTCCCACAGTAACTCCCTGGGAACCCGGTCATACGCCTTCTCCAAGTCCACAAAACACATGTAGACCGGATAAGCGTACTCCCAAGCCCCCTCCAGGATCCTTGCGAGAGTAAAAAGCTGATCCGTCGTTCCACGACCAGGACGGAATCCGCATTGTTCCTCCTCAATCTGAGGTTCGACAATCGGCCTGACCCTCCTTTCGAGTACCTTAGAGTAAACTTTCCCGGGGAGGCTGAGTAGTGTGATGCCTCTGTAATTGGCACACACCCTCTGGTCCCCCTTTTTAAAAAGGGGAACCACCACCCCGGTCTGCCACTCCTTCGGTACCGTTTCCGACTTCCACGCAATGTTGATGAGACGTGTCAACCAAGACAGTCCCTCAACACCCAGAGCCTTCAGCATTTCTGGGCGGATCTCATCCACCCCCGGGGCTTTGCCACTGTGGAGTTGTTTAACAACCTCAGTGACCTCCCCCCGGGAGATTGGTGTTGATCCCCCGTCATACTCCAGCTCTGCCTCTAACATAGAGGACGGAGTTGTCGGGTTCAGGAGTTCCTCAAAGTGCTCCTTCCAACGCCCTAACACTCCATCAGTTGAGGTCAACAACGTACCATCCTTACTGTACACAGCTTGGATGGTTCCCTGCTTCCCCCTCCTGAGGTGTCGGACAGTTTTCCAGAACAACTTTGGTGCCGCCCGAAAGTCCTTTTCCATGTCCTCTCCGAACTTCTCCCACACCCGCTGCTTTGCCTCGGCCACGGCTGAGGCTGCTGCCCTTCGGGCCTGTCGGTACCTTGCAACTGCCTCGGGAGTCCCCCGGGATAACAAATCCCTGAAGGCCTCCTTCTTCAGTCGGACGGCTTCCCTGACCACCGGTGTCCACCAGGAGGTTCGAGGGTTACCGCCCCTTGAGGCACCTAGGACCTTGAGACCACAGCTACCCGCCGCGGCTTCGGCAATAGAGGCTTTGAACACCGACCACTCTGGTTCAATGTCCCCAACCTCCACAGGAATGCCCGAAAAGCTCCGCCGGAGGTGTGAGTTGAAGGCCTCCTGAACCTGGGCCTCCTCCAGACGTTCCCAGTTCACCCGAACTACACGTTTGGGCTTACCAGGTCTATCCAGAGGCTTCCCCTGCCACTCGACCCAACTCACCACCAGATGGTGATCAGTTGACAACTCCGCCCCTCTCTTTACCCGAGTGTCCAAAACATACGGCCTCAGGTCCGATGATACGATAACGAAATCGATCATGGACCTTCTGCCTAGGGTGCTCTGGTACCACGTACACTTATGAGCATCCCTATGTTCGAACATGGTGTTTGTTATGGCCAATCCATGACTAGCACAGAAGTCCAGTAACAAACCACCACTCCGGTTCAGATCAGGGGGGCCGTTCCTCCCAATCACGCCCCTCCAAGTGTCTCCATCATTGCCCACATGTGCGTTGAAGTCTCCCAGCAAGATTAAAGAGTCCCCTTCAGGAGCCCCATACAGGACTCTTTCCAGGGTCTCCAAGAAGGCCGTATACTCTGAACTGCTGTTGGGTGCATAAGCACACACAACAGTCAGAGTTTTCCCCCCCATAACCCGCAGGCGTAGGGAGGCAACCCTCTCGTCCACTGGGGTAGACTCCAACAACGAAGCACCCAACCGGGGACTTGTGAGTATCCCCACACCCGCCCGGCGCCTCACACCTTGAGCAACTCCGGAGAAGAATAGAGTCCAACCCCTATCCAGAAGTAAGGTTCTAGAGCCGACGCTGTGCGTAGAGGTGAGCCCAACCAGATCCAACTGGTACCGCTCCACCTCCCGCACAAGCTCCGACTCCTTCCCCCCCAGAGAGGTGACGTTCCACGTCCCCAAAGCCAGCTTCTGTCGCCCGGGTCTGGTCCGTCGAGACCCTCCGCTTTCACTGCCACCCTTCTGGCAGCGCACCCGACCCCATCGTTGTTTCCTGTAGGTGGTGGGCCCGCGGGACGGAGAAGCGGAGGTGTTGCCCACGTTGCCTTTTCGGGCTGGGCCCGGCCGGGCTCCGTGGCAGGCCCGGCCGGGCTCCGTGGCAAGCCCGGCCACCAGACGCTCGCCGACGAGTCCTCCTTCTGGGCCTGGCTCCAGAAAGGGACCCCGGGCTTCCTCCGGGCCGGGTATCCTCACTTCTTGTGTCGTCTTTCATGAGGTCTTTTTGAACCAATCTTAGTCTGGCCCCTTGCCTGAGACCAATTTGCCATGGGAGACCCTACCAGGGACACAAGGTTCCAGACAACACAGCCCCCAGGTTCATCAGGGCACACAAACCTCTCTACCACGGTAAGGTGCTGGTTCTTCAGAGAGGGAAAAAATACATATTTTTTAAATATATTTTCCATTACAACTGCAACTTGGTTATTACAACCTCTCAAATCAGTCATTACAACGTCACGAATCTGCTCTGTGGCAGTATACATCGACGAATCTGCGGTCTTGACTTTTACTACACTTCTTGCGATAAATGTGTCGCAAAAGTAATTTTCACCTGTAGATGTGGGCGGAGGGAGGGGGGTTGGAGCGAAGGGGCGGAGCTATCAGAACGACGAGGCTCGAGTCAGTCACACAGTCACAGCCACAGTCAGGTCGAACCGGATGACTGCCGGGCTAACAGTTCGTGTCGCTGTCGCTACCAGTCCGCTGACATGGCGCGTCAATCAACGGTAAGTTTTGCCCATTACTTGCCCAGTATTACTTTGAATATTATTATTGTGATTGAGGATTAAATCCGCTTTGAAGTCCACCGTTTTATATCGTGCAGTTTAGCGGAAAAATAACGTCAGTTAGCCAGCTAACGCTAGCTTTGTTGAGTTTATGCTAGCTAAACAAGTAGTGGTTGTAGTTTACAGCAGTAATTAATATATTATAGCCTGCTGCTTTGGCACTAACGGTTGATAACCGTTTATGAAAATAAAACCAATTGAACTGTACTGAAATAATGACAAGTTTTATAATTGTCTTGGGCTCCTGCTGTGTTTTTAAAGCCTTTGTAAATTATCCACGCTATTTTCTATTTAGCTAACGTCGAAGTAGTGTATGTGAAATCAACCTCACAATAAGATGTGTGTATATTACAATTATTAATGTCATATTTCAAGATGATTACTTAGATATTACAATATGGTTGGTTGAGCTGGAGTTGGTTGACCTTGTTGTTTTTATTAATTGTATTACCAAATTGATATCAAATAAACAGTAAAATAAAAAGGACCCTGACTCGGACAATACACAATCCAACATGTTCAACAGAAGAGAATAAGTTATATTGTTTGTACACATGTGTATTTTATGTTAGTATTAGCTGGGGGAGAATCAAAGCTACTAGAAAGACTGTCGAACCCGGTGCATTTCTCCGTCTGAATGTGGTGCACTTTTGCTAAATGTTTAGACAAATTGCTCGTGTTACCGCCCTTACATGATAAACTCTTATTGCACTTTAGGTAACGAGCATCGAGACGGGTAAAGTTGAACCACACCTCGGAGTGCGTTCTCTCCGCCATCTCCTCCGTGAGTGTGTGTGTGTGTGTGTGTGGCCTAGCATTACTATACTTGTGGGGACCTAAATCTGTTTACACAGTCACGTGTGGGGACTCACCTCCCTTATGGGGACAAATTGGAGGTCCCCATGAGGGGAATCATTAATTTTAGGGTGAAGACTTGGTTAGGTTTAGGATTAGGGTAAGGGTAAGGGTTAGGGCTAGGCATGTGTTAGGATAAGTCTCCAGGAAATGCATGTAAGTCAATGTAATGTCCCCTGAAGTGATGTATACATGGTATGTGTGTGTTGCTGCATGTAGCAGCCACGTGTGTGTAAACTGCCCCGCCCCCTCGCAAGCAGACGGGGGAGAGAGATCGAAAATACTAAAAATAATCATAGACGCATTTTGCAGTCTTTTTGCATATTAGAAACGGAGTTGGCGACACTAAAACTGCAATATAATGTTTGTGTAGCAATAATACACATTTAGTACCGATAAAAAGACCGTTAACATCGGAGCTTAACGGTACCACAGTCTTATTAATTTAGCCCCGGGGCCCGTTTAATACCGGGGCTCGGTACCCATCCCTACATCTGACATAGCTGCCCTTTCCCCTTTGTAATAAGTCCTCAGTAATGTGTTTTCAAAGTATTGGAGTCTAACGTATAGACATACTGTATGTAATATGTGTGTTAAGCGTTTATGCTCACAGATGATTATTTTGTCAATTTTTCAATCATGCTTATTCTTACTTGACTGTGAAAGATTTAATCAGCCACACTATGGACTCCTTTAACCATAGGTGGATTGTGAGACAATGGGCCTCTTTGATTTAGGACAGGGATGGGCAAATGGCGGCCAGATTAATTTATAAACAACGTAATTAATAAAAAATAAAGTTTTTACTTGTAGTACTGATACAGTCCACTAGACTCCTAGTTACGTCACGAGCTGCGTACATGATTTCAAATACCGCGAAATAATCTGTGACGCATTTGTGTGTATTTTGTTTGTTTCCCGGGGAAACCCTCACAAGAAACACCGGCTGTTGTTATGCCTGCTGTGACGTTAAGTTGCCTCTTGTAATTATGCCTTTACAAGCATAAAAGTATTTATCATCTGAATTTGGCGAAACAAGTTTAGTATTCTTAAAACCAAGACTTTGTTTATTTGAAATCAGATGAAAACAAACTGTCACGGACCCTGCCATGTTATCTATGATTACTACGCTTTTCATTCATAATTTCAGCGGGAGGGAGGGGGAGCTGTGCTGAGGAACAGCAGAGTGCGGGCTGACGGGTGTCTGTGTTGACATTCCCCTATTGTGGAATAAGGGGAATGCAAAGACAGACTACAAGTGTTTTAGGTTCAAGTTAGACAACTAATGTCTGGGTTAGTGTTCATGACTTCATGTTTATGTCATCTTAATTGTTAATCTCAATACACACACATTTTCCGTGCTTTCCAATAGTTTAAAATACTTTTATTCCACTGTTTTAATAACCTGTTCAATACAAACATGCCACTTGTAAAAATGAAATAATATTTCTGGGAACTGATATTTGTTTAGTGAGCTTATTAGCTCACTACATGTTCCCATTTTTTGGGGATGTTCCCTTTGATTGTAAAATGTCAATGAAGATGTCAGACTTAGTATATTTGTTAATAATTACATACAACACATGGAATTTTTGTGTGTGTGTTCCAAGTGAATCTGCGGCCCCCTGGTGGCCAGTACATCAATTATGTGGCCACCACCACCATCAAAGTTGCCCATCCCTGATTTAGGATAAGGACACACAAAACTTACGCTGTTATATGTTGTCTCTTTGTGCTAATGTTGTAGTTATTATGCATGTTTGTGATTGTTTTGCTCCTATTTGTAGTTATACTTTCAGTCTCTTGCTTTGTGTCTTTGTAGTCCTTTTGTGAAGTGTTGACGCTGTTTTTAGTAATTGTGAATCGTTTTGTGTCTCTTTGCATCTCTTTGTAGTCTTTATTCATTTCTTAGGGTTCTTCCTTATCTCCTGGTTGTTGCATGTGTTATTAACTGACACAATGTTGTTGAAGACCAGAAACAGGTTTATTGCCAAGTCAGTTTACATATAAGAGGAATTTGTCTCGGTGTATAATTATGGTGCATACATAAACAGGGTAAAGAAGATAAATTGTAAGAAAAGGAACAAATAAAACAGTTATACAAAAGTAAAAAAAAAATTATAACATTAAAATAAAGATAATATTTACATGAAATATAGATATACCAAATAAGTATGTACAGTTCATTATGACAAAATACTCTGAATAAAATATGTACACATTGGTATGAAAAGTGGAAAGGTGGCTTTGCGTAAAAATGTGCAACATTTGAAGGCTTACCCTTTATCATGTTGTATCTCCTTTTTTAAGCATTACCACTGTACCTGAGGTTAGCTCGGTTTGTTTGTGGTGTGGCAGAGTGAGAACAGCTTTTTCCTGAGGTGTCAACCAAAGGCTTAGCACTGGCATGCCCCAAAGTTGACTTCAAACCAAAGTTAAAGAGTTAGGCAAATCAATAAAGGCCTATGTGAGTCTTCAGCTATTACCAGTGAAATACACAAAAGGTTTGCGCAAGCTGAGGCCCAAGTGCAGGCAAGGCCAGCACTTGAGCTTGGTTTGTCAGCCATGCAAAATTCAACCTGACAACACGAGCAGCCAGTGTTGATAGCTGGTTATTCTCTGCTGGACTAGAGTTCAGCAGCAGATTGCATGGTGGCTTGTTTGCTTGGCAAAAATACCAAAACCGACCTTAATTAGTAACTCATTGTGCACTTGCTCCTCAGATTGCCTCAACTCTAACTGTGTTTGTTTTAAAGATCCAGAAGCTATGTGGGGTTTATTAAAACACAGATGTCTAATTATCATCAAACACCCATGCCCAGTGGTACCCCCCTCTGTGTCTTTGAACCCTTTAGTACATCTGCTCATGAACCCCTGTGTCATGTACAGCAGCTTCCCTTGCTTTAATATATTTTTAGCTGAAGTCTTAGCCTACTTTAGTCTTGTTTTTAATCTCAACATGGAGTTTAACTGAGAATGGAACAAACATCATCTTCCTATTTGAAGTTTCAATTTCGAGATTCATTTCTGCCCTCCAAATAAACCCTCGTTGCATTACCACAAACTCTCCTTTCTTTACCTCCTACAACCTCTTCATTGCTCTCTTCTTTATCTTGCAACATTTATTCCACTTTTCTCCATCTCTAAGCTTCCATCTATTCAATACCAATTTGGTGGTGTGTGTGTGTGTTTGTTTGTGCATGTGTGTGTTAGGGACCAACCAGTCACGCAAACGGACCCAGGAGTTATTCAAAGAAACTGGGTTTTTTATTTGCCCAAGCATACACCTCCATGCAGTGCCAGTCATCTCACTAACTGTAAACTTATTTTACGCATGTGCCATAAGAGGTGGTGATTACTATGTGGGCCATAATAATGTGTGACCAAGGTGGTCATTTTTACCCCCCTGCATTTTCAAATACATGTAACTCTGTTAATATAAAACCCAAACATCTCAAACTTAAAAGCATTCATACCTAGAACCGCCAAACGGGGTCATTTTGACCCTTCATATAAAATATGTCATATGTCACGGAGAAGAAGCAGTGGTGGGCCAGTAATAATAATAATAATAATCAATTGTATTTACAAGTGCACTTTTCATTTGCGTAAACAAAACTCAAAGTGCTACAGAGTAAAAAGTGTGAAACAAAACAACAAAAACAATTAAAACAACAGAATAAAAGCAGTGACATTTAGGCCGGCATGGCAACATGTGGGGGTTATAAAAATCTAGTAAAAGGCTATTCTAAAATGATGCATTTTTAGGCCTTTTTTTAAAAGCATCCAGAGTCTGTGGTGTCCTCAGCTGGTTTGGTAGGGCATTCCACAGTCTCGGAGCAGCGGAGCAGAAGGCTCGGTCTCCCATGGTTTTCAGTTTGGTCCTAGGGGGAAGGAGGAGGTTTGCCTTTTCTGATCGTAGGTTCCTTGTGGAGGTTTGTGGGGTGAGCAATTATTTGATGTAAGAGGGAGCATTTCCATATATGCACTGATAAGTGAAGAGGGTGATTTTGTAGTCAATCCTGAGTGAGACTGGGAGCCAGTGCAGTGATTTGAGGATGGGTGTGATGTGTTCATACTTCCTTACTTTCATCAGGATCCTAGCATCGCTGTTCTGGATGTATTGCAGCTTCTGGATGTTCTTGCTAGGAATCCCAATGAGAAGTGTGTTACAGTAGTCTAGCTTGGAGGAGACAAAAGCGTGGAGAAGCTTTTCAGCATCTGGCAGACTGAGTGTGGGGCAGAGTTTAGCAATATTTCTCAGGTGGTAGAAGGAGGTCTTGCATGTTTGTTTGATGTGGGCCTCAAAGGTCAGGTGAGGATCCATTTTAATACCCAGATTGGTAACAGTTGATGAGAGTGGAATGTTCTGACCGGAGAAGGTGATGCTGGTGATGGAGGGTGAACAGACCTGATGTGGAGTGCCAACTAGAATGGCTTCAGTCTTGGAGCTGTTTAACTGAAGGAAGTTGTGCTTCATCCACACCTTTATCTCCTCCAGGCATGTTGTTATTGTGGATGATGGCTGAGGTGCAGAGGGGGTTGGATTAGCTCTGATATAGAGCTGTGTTTGTCATCAGCATAGCAATGGAACGATATTCCATGCCGGCTGATGACACGACCAAGGGGAGACATGTATATGGTGAAAAGGGTGGGGCCGAGGACTGATCCTTGGGGGACACCACAGGTCACAGAGTGTGTTTGTGATTTTGCCGCTCCCAAGGTGACATGCTCAGTCCTCCCGTTGAGATATGAGTTGAACCAATTTAGGGCAGAGTCAGAGAGTCCAATTGTAGAGTGAAGACGATGGAGTAGAATGTCATGGTCGGCGGTGTCAAATGCTGCAGTTAGATCCAGGAGGATGAGGAGAGATGGAGATCCGGTGTCAGCTGTCATCACCAGGAAATTGGTCACCCCGACTAAGGCAGTTTCTGTACTGTGGCTCTGGCGGAAACCAGACTGGAATTTTTCTAAGAGGTTATTCAGTATGAGATGTTCCTGGATCTGAATGGTAATTCAGACATCTAATTCCTTCATGAATTCTCCTAGTGGACCTGCTGACCGGTATACAACAAACATGATAAATTGAATGGGGTGAGTTTATATTCACTGCGTAAAATTCAAAAGAAGTAAATTACAGGTACAATTTTTTTTTTTACCATTTCAATCAAATGTGTGGTTTTAATTGTTGGTGTGGTTTAGTACAACTGAAATGAATTAAAATGTGTAAATGCTTTACCCTTTGTGTGGCCATCACAGTGTGTCTTCACATCCCCTCTTGATTCTCCAGTCCCTGCGGTCAGCTGATCAAACATCCGCAGGTCGAGAGAGAGGCATGGTATTGGTGTAAGGCACCATCATTGCGAATGTGCGACCACTGCTCTCATTTGCTGTGTGTGTGTTGTTGAAAAGAGAAAACGGACAATTTGATTGATTTGATTGTGCTTTTATGCCTGTGATGTTCACAATGATAACAAGTGCCAATTACATGGACTGTGGTTTGGACAACATGTCAGCTGCATTTTCACTGACGACAGATTATGAAAAGAGGACAGAAATTGACAAGTCTGTCCCCCTGCAGTATTTACTGATGACTCCACTTCCTTCAAAGCTAATGCAGCATTCTAATTGTTCCCCACAAGCTCCTTCAGAGTGAAGTGCTGAAAGGGCTGAAAGGGCTTTCTATGAAGAAGCTGCTATGTTATATAAGAGAGACAGTTGAGTAATTGGGCTAACATTAGTCATCAGCTCCTCTCCAGTGCATCACGCTTCATCATGGAGCCAGCCATGGTCCAGAATGTAAACTACTAGGCAGGCACCATTAGACCATATCAAGACAGATTAAGGCCACCACTCTGACGCCTGTTACTGAAGGGATGCCCGCATGCTCTGGTATTCATTTCTAATGACTGATTTTCAGTTTTTGGTTTAGCAGGACGGATTAGTCAACTGTTTCTACTCTGGCCCCTTCCTTTTAAAGCACAGCTGTGATGCTGCCCTGAATTTTCTTTCCAACAAGGGACACGTTAGCTGCTTGTGAATCTGCTGAAGGACGTGAATCCTGAGCCTGTGCTGGCTCTGAATCTCTTCACTGCTCTCTCTGCCCTCTGTGTCTCTGCAGTCTTTTTAGTTTCTCTTTGCTTGCTTCATGCTAGTGAAGTGAATGGGATGGCATGATGTTTAGTGAATTATTCAGAACCAGGGAGCAGAGGCTGAAGCTGCTGCAGCTCACTAGACCCGGCCCTTTGACTGGATCCCCCCAGGGATGAGCAAAAACCAGAATGACCCTCCTCTGTACCATACAGTGAGGCACACACACTTTGAGACTCACAGTGACATGGAAACACAACCACAGAATATACATGGGGGGGCAGTGCACCAACAGCAGATTTGAAAAGTAAAGCTGCAAATCGGAGTGCAAGTAGTAAAGGGTTTAAAATGCTTTATTTTCATACTGCATATGCACAAGGCGAATTAGTTTGAAGTGGGTTGTCAAAGTGAACGGAACTTCCTTTTAACGGCATTCATTATCTCCTGTTTGTAGCTACATCATGCAGGCTGATTACCTATTAGATTGTCATTTGTCTTTGTTTTGGATTGTTGCAATAATAATAATAAACATACATTTTGTATAAAGCTGTATAAATCATATTTGTCCACTACCATTTATTAAAAAAAACAAAAAAATATCCCTTTAAGAAACATTTAGAACAGATAAAAAATGTGCCATTATTTTTGTAATTAATCACGAGTAATCGCAAGTTATCTGAAAATCATGCAATTAATTGTTTTATACATATTTTAATCGATTAACAGCCCTAGTTCGGAGATTTAGCAGACAAGATGGTAAGTGATGGTGAAGGCCTTAAAGGGGCCATATTCTGTTTATTTCAGGTTCATATTAGTATTAACATTCTCTCCTCTGACAGTTTCCATGCTTTAATGTTCAAGGGAGAAACTCCCTCTGGAGGGAATACAGGGATTTTAGCCTTTGCATTTATGTGCAAACCTATACAACACACTCTAGGAGAGAGAAAATCCCCAAAACATAATATGACTCCTTTAAGTTATGGTTGTTCTCTTAAAAAGCTACACTGTTTACTGCACAGCACAAACAAGTGCTGGTAGAGATAGTTTTGGTCATTTTCATTGTTTACAAGATCATAAAAGTAAAAGGGTACTTCATCTTGGGAATGACAAATGATTCAGCACATGCCATGATAATTATGCAAAACAGTATATGACAGTTTCAAATGTGGTGTAAGTGTATGGACATTTTGGCGTAGAAGAAATAATAAATATGTTTTATACATTTTATGTCAATCTATGCATTACATTTTTAATATTAAGAAATGCAAGTGAACATTAAGCATAGACAAATGGCACTGATTTAGCATAATGAAAGAAATTGTGCTCTGGGAAATGTGCATACTCTGTGAGTGTCATTGAATAAAAGCAGTGAAGCATGTGGAGAAAACCTAAAATAATAAAGAAAACAATAATAATGTATGAATGAAAGCAAGAGCGATGGCTGACTGACACCCTGTTTACCTCGAAGTTTCTTCAACGCACCAACAGCAGGCTGGACTTAGTTTAGACAGACAGGCTGACACACACACACACACACACACACACACACACACACACACACACACACACACACACAAGGTAGAGTGTCTGAATAAGTTTGAATGAATGACAGGGATAAATAAACAAGCTTTTGGAAACAGATGCCAGATGCCTCTCGTGAGGGTCAAGAAGAGCAGATGCTGATAGAAACGATTCACATCATAGACCCTCGAATAATAATATTGGTTCTAATTATATTGATGGTAAAAGGAAGACTCGAGTTTGAAGCTCAGCAAACGCTAAAAACTCCTCCGGCACAGTCCGGAGTCAATAAGTAAATCTGCCACTGAGTTTTTCCTCACGTATTTTTTCATTTTACCTTCCTCTCAGTTATCCCCCACCCCCTTCTCTCACTTGGTGTGTGTGTGTGTGTGTGTGTGTGTGTGTGTGTGTGTGTGTGTGTGTGTGTGTGTGTGCGCGCTGTCAGGCTGCAGGCACTTTTATTCTACAACATTACAAATGAGCTCCACTGCTCGGCCCAAAAGCTACTTTAAGTAGACAGAGTTGGACAGGGCAAATAAGAAAAAAAAACTCCTCTTATTGACGCCGCTGAGTTTCACTCGACCCTGCAGCTATAATACAAACACACATGTGCCAGAGAGTGGAGTCTCCTCTGTGCGGTCTATTTCTCTCCTGCGTTTCTTTATTTGTCTTATAGACTGGGACTCTATCATTTCCTGTTGGCTCTCCCGTGTTATAAAACATGAAAGGTGTTTTCTTTAGCCCTCGTTGATAATGTAGAAAAATGGTATCTGACGGGGGGCTACCGGGTGGAGGAGGGGCTGGCTCCCACCATCGGGTAGGTTGAATCCAAAGTCACAAATCTCCTGTGGCACCGTGTGGAGCGCACAGTGTTTTCTTCTTCTGGGGAATATCTATGCTGTGCATCTTCTACCGGGGAGGGATGGCATAGAGGGGAAATCACTTATTTTAATCGGAATTATAAATCTGAAAGCCTGCTGTTGCTATCTGCACTCACATCACACACCATAGTTCTTCAGCAGGACCCCGAAGACAGGTTAGATTACAGGGGGGGGGGCTTTATCAGATACACAGAGAGCCCAAAACACAGATTATATATGATTCACCTGGAAACAGTATCCCAAACATCCCAGATACACAACTCTGGAGTTGGATTTTAAACATGATGATTAAAATCAGATTCATTTTAACAGTGTTGCCCACCTACATACAGGCAACATATTCATGGTGGAATAAATCATTCCACTGCGTTGGTTGGCAAATTGGAAGACCTTATTTAGTGGGAATGCTGATACAGCATTCCAACTACTTGTTCTTCTACACACTAATTTAGTGGGAATGTTGTTAACAGCATTCCAACTACAGTGGGGCAAAAAAGTATTTAGTCAGCCACCAATTGTGTAAGTTCTGACACTTAAAAAGATGAGAGAGGCCTATAATTTTCATCCTAGGTATACCTCAACTATGAGAGACAGAATGAGAAAAAAAAAATCCAGAAAATCAGATTGTCTGATTTTTAAAGAATGTATTTGTACATTATGGTGGAAAATAAGCATTTGGTCAATAACAAAAGTTCATCTCAATACTTTGTTATATACCCTTTGTTGGCAATGACAGAGGTCAAACGTTTTCTGTAAGTCTTCACAAGGTTTTCACACACTGTTGCTGGTATTTTGGCCCATTCCTCCATGCAGATCTCCTCTAGAGCAGTGATGTTTTGGGGCTGTCGCTGGGCAACATGGACTTTCAACTCCCTCCAAAGATTTTCTATGGGGTTGAGATCTGGAGACTGGCTAGGCCACTCCAGGACCTTGAAATGCTTCTTACGAAGCCACTCCTTCGTTGCCCGGGTGGTGTGTTTGGGATCATTGTCATGCTGAAAGACCCAGCCACGTTTCATCTTCAATGCCCTTGCTGATGGAAGGAGGTTGTCACTCAAAATCCCACGATACATGGCTCCATTCATTCTTTCCTTTACACGTATAAGTCGTCCTGGTCCCTTTGCAGAAAAACAGCCCCAAAGCATGATGTTTCCACCCCCATGTTTCACAGTAGGTATGGTGTTCTTTGGATGCAACTCAGCATTCTTTCTCCTCCAAACACGTCTAGTTGAGTTTTTACCAAAAAGTTATATTTTGGTTTCATCTGACCATATGACATCCTCCCAATCCTCTTCTGGATCATCTAAATGCTCTCTAGCAAACTTCAGACAGGCCTGGACATGTACTGGCTTAAGCAGGGGGACACGTCTGGCACTGCAGGATTTGAGTCCCTGGCAGCGTAGTGTGTTACTGATGGTAGCCTTTGTTACTTTGGTCCCAGCTCTCTGCAGGTCATTGACTAGGTCCCCCCGTGTGGTTCTGGGATTTTTGCTCATCGTTCTTGTGATCATTTTGACCCCACGGGGTGAGATATTGCGTGGAGCCCCAGATCGAGGGAGATTATCAGTGGTCCTGTATGTCTTCCATTTTCTAATGATTGCTCCCACAGTTGATTTCTTCACACCAAGCTGCTTACCTCTACAAGGTCTACAATTGTGTTTCTGGTGTCCTTTGACAGCTCTTTGGTCTTGGCCATAGTGGAGTTTGGAGTGTGACTGTTTGAGGTTGTGGACAGGTGTCTTTTTATACTGATAACGAGTTCAAACAGGTGCCATTAATATAGTTAACAAGTGGAGGACAGAGGAGGCTCTTAAAGAAGAAGTTACAGGTCTGTGAGAGCCAGAAATCTTGTTTGTTTGTAGGTGACCAAATACTTATTACAGAGGAATTTACCAATTAATTCATTAAAAATCCTACAATGTGATTTCCTGGATTCTTTCCCCCCATTCTGTCTCTCATAGTTGAGGTATACCTAGGATGAAAATTACAGGCCTCTCTCATCTTTTTAAGTGGGAGAACTTGCACAATTGGTGGCTGACTAAATACTTTTTTCCCCACTCTATCTGTTATTTTACGCACGAAAAGTTTATTATTCCGCCGGTATTTTGGCCCTCTTCTCCTCCCGCATTGAACATCGCAGAAACTCCGTTCAAACATCAAAACGTTCAGCTCGGTCGGGAATCGATGGCAATTACTTTTCTCATTCATAACTTTCATCATTCCAGAGATACATCCCATAATTCATCACATTTTTAACATTGAAGTCAATGGAGAAAATCTTCCGACTACAACAAATCTTCATGCAACTTCAACTGCTAACTGTTCATTCATACTTTCACTCAGAAACCTCATTCCAACTTTAAAATGTTACCCATCTTTCTGACATTATTCGTGTAAAACAACTTTTAAATCTGATTCTTACTTTTAGAGATATTAACATTGTTCAGACCTTGTTTTAGAGGTTTTCTTGCGTGATGTCACAGCTAGAGGGTAGGAAATCTTGACATTTGCCTTTATATATGTTTTTAAAACTGCCATAATTCCCAAACCCTACATTCCTGAGACATAATGTATCATGACAAACGTAGGAAAACATCTCATAGCTTGAAAAATGACAAATAATTAAGCAAAAAATAATTAAACAAAATGCCTCTTGAGGGCATGAAGTGACAAAAACTTTCAACATGCCTCCATTAAAGCCAATTGTAATTTCAGGCAGATATTTCCTCACGGCAGCAGCCGCACACCTTTAGTTAAACTGCCAAAAAGGCCACATTATTAACCCGAAACTACACAAATATTACACTTCAGATACTCAACTTCTTTGACATGCTTCACATTTTTGAAATTTCACAGATATCAGTTACGGTTCTTCCACAAAACGTTCACATGTAAGAGGTTTATCTCTCATTCAGAACAACGGAAACCTGTGAACTCAACAGAGCTTGTTAGCTCAAATATAAACACCTGTGTCATGGAACACGATGATGTCATCACTCCAACTGACATGCAGCAGACTTCAACAGTCCAGCTGTGAAGACATCTTCGGGACAGTTTTGAGATTTCTTCAAGTGCCGTTGCCATGGCAACATAATGCTCGCCTTGAAACACGGTTTTCTCATAGCTTCAGTGAAAATACTCCAAACAGCCCAGAACTTCACAAGTTTGATAACGATGCAGCCATCAATGCATCTAAGCGTAGTATGGGGTGTCATGAAATGCCGTTGCCATGGCGACAGACCACTCGCCATGAAACACGATGAGGCTGTAAGTCCAATCGACACTGTCCAATCGTCCCCCAATCTTCACTTGTATATCACCGGTCCATGCCTCAACAGCTCTTTCTCTGGTATAATAGGCCACAGCCACGCCTTATGCTGCGTTCAGACCAGACGCGATGCGATGTTTGGGTGCGGCGCGATTACATGTAAAGTCAATGCAGAGACGTGGACAGAAGCGGTGGACGCGGCGTGATTGAGGCGATTGAACGGTCCCGCGTCAAACGCGAGACTTCAATTTTTTCAACTCGAGCGTCAAATTCACGTGACGCGTTCTCGCGGAAGCCAATCAGCGGTGAGGATCTCAGCCTTCCTTTACTGAAGTTCAACCACAAAACATCAGCCATTAGCTGTTAGCACACAGAGATTCACAGCTCCTCATATCTGTTCAGAAACTGTACAAACGTTAAACAAGTACATACCAGACTGTCTGTGTCATGGCGAATACAGTCGCTGGTTTATTTATGTCTGTAGGCCGTTGTTATGAGTGTGGAGTGAGCATATACAACGTTAGCTTAGCCTGGATGACCTAATCTCCATTCAGAAAACAAGCATTTTAAAAGGTGTTTCGCCTGCCGTCTTGTCTGCAGACTTGTCAAGCATTAATTCATGGTTTTTACTAACCGGTTTTGTTGTAGTTAGCTCCCGAGCCAGCGCGTCTTGTTTGAATGATGCGAGTAAACACAGCTGGCAGCCGCGGTGAAACTTGAGCGAAGCGAATATTCGCATTGCGTCCGGTGTGAATGTAGCATTACAGAACCAATCAATAGTATAACACTCATTATGACTTTTCCCCACACTCGAAGACAACTCCTACCGTCTCGTACTCCCTCCACACACACACCGAAAACGCGCACACACACACACTTGGAAGGGGCGGTCTCTCCCTAACTCCCACAAACAACATTGCCTAAATAACTTTACAAATGTACTAAACTGTGCACATCTGATAACTGGCATAACTATTAACTTGGACACGCTACAATATTATCATCAATATTTACATTAAAACATTCCTTTGACACTTATAACATTACTTTGCAAGGTAAGCACAACCAAAATAAGTTAGTAAAAGCATAATTTGAACACTGTTTCTGTGCTCCTACAATATTTTTGTATAATACCATTACACCCTAAGTGTACAAGTACACAATAGCGATCGTTCACTGTTTCAACTGGCATGCTGTAGCATTTAACCTCATCACCACACCACAAACAGACAGATGCACGCACACACACACACACACACACACACACACACACACACACACACACACACACACACACACACACACACACACACACACACACACACACAGATAACAGGGTTGTCCGGATGGAACAGCTCGTTTACGCTGACTTCTTTCCATTTTCGATCCGTGTTCACATACTGAGAATTATAACAACATTAGTAACAGTTTGCGCTTTAACTTACAACGACCCCTGATAGATCTCGCGAGAATGTGTATAAATATATATAGATACCGTTGCTAGGCCAATTGTTGGAAGCTACCTCCTGGCGCCGCCCCTGCTTGTATATCACCGGTCCATGCCTCAACAGCTCTACGCCAAATCTGTGATCTCACCACATGCCGTTTCTATGGATCCCTCGCCATAAAACATGATGTCGCTATAACTCCTATGAAAATGTACTGTTATATCACAGTACTTCCATGGGTATGGCAACTGTAAAGTCACAGTATGTAGTTGTACTTTTATTCTAATTTACTGTAAAATATCTACCGTGAATTACTGTGAAATATTTACAGTAAATTACTGTGAAATCCATGCAACTAGTAGCCAGTAATTTACTGTACATTTACAGCCAACATGTTTACAGTGTGGTCATCTCACCACGGGCAAACAAGAATATTAGTCTCGATGGAAATAGGGGTCCACGCGCACCCCTCGGAATTTTTTATGCCACCTGATTTTTCTTAATCCTTAAAGTGTCTACTTTCAGAATCTGCCAGGTGCCAAGCTGAAATAATGTCCGAAAGGCTCCATTTTTAACCCTTTATTGCACCTAACCCAAAACAGAAACATTAAAATGTGATGTAGCAAGAGGCATAACCTTTGAAGTAAACAACATACAGAGACAAATTAATACATTTTTCCATACAATTCTGACCCTAGGAATTCAATGGAATGGTTATTTTTGACATTTGACAACATTTGACTGTATTTCTGAACAAAAACAGCAAAAAAATGCAAAGAATGTGTGTCTGACCAACTACTTTTTTATTTTTCAAACGCATAGAGTGAATATTTGTTGACAATCAGTTTTTTTTCAATCCTCCAAGTGTTTATTTTAAGATTATATTGGGTACCAAGCTGAAATAATGTCCCAAAGGCTAGTTTTAACCCTGTATAGCACCTAACCCAAAAATCGAAAAATGAAAATATAATGTAGAAGAGGCATACCTTTTGAAGTAGACAACTTACAGAGTGAAATTAATACATTTTCCCACACAATTTTGATCCTAGGAATTCAATGGGATGGTTATTGTTGGCATTTCACAACATTTTGACTGTATTTCTGGACAAAAACAGCAAGAAACATGTGTGTATGACCAACTACCTTTTCAACACATAGGGTGAATATATGTTCACAATCAGTTTTTCTCTAATCCTTTAAATGAAATGAAATTATTAAATAAAATCTTGTTGGGTTTATTTTTAACTCTTTATTGCACCAAAATCAAACATGAAAGATTATGTAAAGTGTGATATAATTACAACTTGAACAATGAATACATTTACCTTTTCATGTCACTACCAACTTGCTGACCTAAACTACTCATCATCCTCATCGTCACTGAAGAGATCTTCTAATTCAATTTCTTCCATCTCCAGCTCTTCATCCTCATGCTCGTACTCTCCATCCACTTCACCCACAGACAAGTTATTGTTGGCGTAATCGGTCACCTTGTCAAGAGCTGCGTCCTCTTCTGACTCTGCTCTCTGAGCCAGTTCCTCAACAAGAGAAGGAGGGAGGATGGGTCCAATTGTCCAGACCGGTTCCAACACCTCCTCTTCTCCTGTCTTCTCCCAGCCCATGCCTGGATCATGTGGTTTTGGGCTCTCGATTATTGCCTTGTCTGCTCTCTTATAGAAGGCGACTCTGTAGTTGGCTCGCTGGACATGTGGAATGAGACAGACCTTGGGGGGAGGCAGGCGTTCCAGGTCTACTTTTGACTTAGAGTCCAGGACTTTGTCAGTGCCGACCATCTTTCTCATCATTTTCACCCGTACTGTGTCAACTGACGTCATCCGTGCTTGGCCATACATAATGCATGTGAAGCTCTCCATCTCCTCTTGAAGCTCATCAGTGACCATCCAGTCTGCACCAAGCTGCCTGAAAGCTTTGTGGAGTTTAGGAGTCTTCTCCAGCTTCTTCAGGGGATTCACCTTGCCTTTAAAAGCGCTGGTACAGTCCTCCCCAGTAAACGTAGAATCCCAGCAGTGTGCTACAGTAGTCAAGGCCGAGTGATTCCGACAGTTCTGTCACATTTATCAGTGTGCGATGTTTGCCAGAGCCGTGGTCAAGGTAGATGGAGAGGTTGATCCTGCTGGCATGGTAGAGGAGGATCATCAGGATGTCTGTGTCAGGTGTCCTCACCACACTGGACTTGTACCCCCATTTGACAGCCTGGTAGAGGTACAGGACAATCCGGCTGTCTGTCTCCTCCTGGTTGGATCGCAGTTCATAGATCTCAGAAGTCTGGACCTGTAACAATCAAACAAAGTAAATTAATACTACTACATATTTTAACAAATTAACATTTTAAGTTATGCCGTTTTTGTCGTATGTATTAAGAGCCCAATTATGGTCTGCAATTGTATGTGTGTGTCACGCTTTTTCTGTCAACGTACTTGACTTGTCTTGAGCGTAAGTTTCTTGAGGCGATCAAAGAAGTCTTTCCTCTTGGAAATGAAGCGCTCTTGGATGAACTTGGCAGCCCTGCCTGCAGCCTCGGCCCGCAGCACGTCAGCCTCAACCTCTGGATCGATGGGAGCTCCAGATGCGAGGGAGTACAGTCGACTTTTGTCTGGGATTCTCCAGGGGTTTGTGAAGCCATTGATGGCAGAGTTGACGCTCTGCACCGCTAATTCAGACCTTTTGATTTGGGCAGGCTCCAGCTCACGGTGCTTGCCTGCTTTCGGCATCTCAGGGTCGTCAATCATGCCACACATCTCAAGAGTAAGCTCATAGAGCTGAGGCAGAGGTTGTGCGGCACCATTTCTGGTATGCTCCACAGTTGTTGAAGAGACCTAGTAGACCACCTGCAATGTAGAGAGGGAGAAGTCTGAATTTTAGCGTCACAACCAACATGAACATGGAGATTAAATATAGGTGACTATGTTTGTGTCCACAAACTGACATACCTGAAGTCTTAGCAAACCTCATGAATGTCTCCTCCATGGTCTTGTCCACTGCTGCGAGAGCCCCTGGGATCAATGATCGTGCAACAGCTATAGCTCCAAGCTTGATGTAATCAAGAGCACCAGGATGGGAGAGGTCGATGTTTGTGAGAAAGGCCTCAAACCAGGTAAGGTACCTGTAGGAAATGAATGATAATTAAAGTTTATTACAACAACTACAATAAGCTCCCACTTATTTTTATATTGAGTATTCAGGGAATGAGTGCATAGATTACCTGGCGTAGTTGTGGCCATCATACGCAAAGAAGAGATCTGCCATGGTGCCGTTGCAGTGATGGAACAGCTCGAAATTGTTGGTTTTCACAGCAAAATCCATCATAAAGACCAGCCTTGCATGATCCATCATGGAGAGCCAGAACATGCCCGTTTTGCCCAGGTGGCCCCTGCGTACCTTGTCTTGGTATTGGAGGTAGTCACCAATCAGCTTGAGCAGTGTGGGATCCTTCAGAGTGGAGTTGAGGCTCTCAGAAGTGCAAGAGTGGATGAGGTTGAAGAGGATCTCATATGGGATGTCTGGTTTCTCCTCCTCTAGAAAAACATTGAACAGCAACCGTTTGAGTGACTCTGTGACCGCCTTCAGACTGAAGAGAGCCTTGGCATATGACTTCCCGCTCAGGATATTTATCAGGCAACCACTGTTTGCGAGGCCAGCTTCTATGAGGATCTCGGCGTAGCCAGCTCCAAGACACTTGCGCCCAGTGAGTCTGCCCATGTAATTCATGGCTGTGTGGAACTTGCCAATGAGGTTCACATGCTTACTGAATTCCTCCTCGTACTTCCATACTATAGGACAGGCTTTCATGATGACTCCCAGGGCAAACGTGTTGATGGTGTATGGCTGTCCAACCTCCTCAGTTGTTGCCTCAGATCTCTTGAGTAGCTCATACACTACTGCGTTGTCTGTAATGGGCTGGTTGATGGGGGTGTAAAAGTCGATGGTAGATTTCCTAGGAGGCACTTTCCCTGTGCTTGAAATAAAACTACCATAGAGAGGAAGGGTCCTTTTCTTGGTGCTCACGTGGCTCTCCTTCACTTCTTGAATCATGATTCCCCCGGCGCTGTTTACCACATTTGAACCATGAACGTTGGTGGTGATTCTGTTCATTTGTCCCACTCGCTGTGAAAAACAGTGTTTCCATCGCCAGTGATGATTTGAGGGGTCAGGTTGGTGGACATCTCATCAAAAGCCTTGGCCATGGCTGTCTCAAGTTCCATACTGAAGTCATATGTCTCTGAGTGTCCTAGTCGTGAAAGGATGGGTGTGAGCTGTGTAGTAGAATATTTGAATGTATTCATGTTAGCTCCAAATGTATAAGTTTAAAAATGAGAATGAATTGGGTTAAAACTGTGGATTTTGAGCCCAAGCACATGTGACTTTTGAGAGACCATGTGGTGTTGGAGGACAAAGGACTTTTGGGGGGAGGGTGGCCGCATGTCTTGACTTGCACTGTATGCAAATGCTCTTGCCACCTGAGAATGGAGAAACTCAAGATTTGGGGGGATGGGGACATTTGGGCTGCCAATCAAAGTAGAGGAATCAGAGATCCCTCCCATTGCTTCTGGAGATAGTCAGAAGACACAACTGAGTTCTCTCTCTTTTCTGCTGGCTGGCTGACGTGATCACAAGGTAACTGGGGTTTCCAAGTATATTGTATTATTGTATGTATTCTTGTATTGAATGTAATGAGTTCTGGTGCATTGTGATATTACCATTAAAGTAGATTATTGTTGACTTGGTGGCACTGAATTCCTTCCATATAACACAGCTCAGAAGGACGCGGGGATATTTGAAACGTGGTGCGTAAATCCATTATAATACCCAACAGATGGTGACCCGACGTACAAGATAATGAGCTGAGGAGGATTCAGACGACCGGATTGGGTCGAGAATAAGCGCTTTTAAACACCTCAGACAATCACGCAGGGCCCTGCACGACTCAAAGGTATTTCAGACTCCTGTTATATAAATCGATTGTCTGTGATTGAATACACTAAAATGTTAGGATTGTCTGAAGGCGTTTCACAGTGTTTTTAAAGTTTAAATGGGATATACAATGCATATTTAAACATAGTCGTTGATCGCAGGTAGATATTAGTCCGGCGTGACGTACATACACAGTTACATATTGATTACAGTTTGGCGCGGATCTACAGGTAGATAAAGTCCTGAGTGGCGTACATAAGAACGGTTTAGCGCGGATCTACAGGTAGATAAAGTCCTGAGTGGCGTAAGAGACGGTGCAGGCTGGGGGTTGTGAGGTTTGATTCCCACACGCCAGACCTGGAAACCCGATATTTCAGATCGGGTCGCCGGCTGGAACTGAGGAGTCTTACAGCACAGACGAACGCTCTTTAGCTAAGGGCCGGAGCTCTGTGGTATGGTAATTACTCAATATTTATAGATCTCAAATGAAGCACTCGGATGAGTGAGGCTCATTTGTGGTCTGCTGCTGCCATCTAGTGGCTGAAAGGGGGTAGTACACCTTTGACATTGTTATATGAATTTAGCTTCAAGCGCTGAGGTTAAATATTACATTGCTGACCGGTATTGAAGACGGGAAGCGCGTTAATAGTAACTACGACAATAGCCCAGTATATTAATACATGTGAGCACATGTTGATTGAGTCAGATAAATAAAAGTGAAGTGCACATATTAATTGAGTCAGATAAATAAAAGCGAAGTGAATATGGAACGACAGAATGCTAAAAACGATTCTGAAATTCCAGGTAGTTACCGGGTACAATGGGAACAGATTAAGAGATTGATTTTAAGCGGTGTCAAACAGGGAGCTAAAGAAAAGGCTTGTACTGATCTCCGATTTCTACGCGATACAATGATAACGGAGAATAGAGTGGGAGATGACGACACTATAGGTAATTTGAGCACAGCATTGAATGTATATGAAAGACAGATTGTAAAGCAAATTGCACACCTAAACGAACAGAAACCCAGATGGTTTGCTCGTAGCAAATGGAACAAACAGATGCAGGCTCTAGATAGATTGAGGAGGGTTTGTCACAATGCTGCCCTCGCAATGAGTGGAATTACAATTCCTCCCGTCACAGACCAAAATCTCCCGGGTGCAGTGGCAATCCACAGCCCGATAAAAACAGATGAATTTAACACTCTCCTGTTCCCTCATGGTGTTAAAGTTACGGAGGTGCCTACAGATGGCGACATTCTGGACTATGTCGCAGAACGAGTCGAATATTTTAGGACAATGCAAAATAATGTTGTCCCTAACTCAGAGCACAAATCTCAAACGGAGCCCAAACTAAATCCTGCTATTCTCACACGCTCCTCTCTCCTTTACCCGGATTTAGGTAGTTTAATTTCACAAACCCCTCCCCCTTATTCTCTGCCTGATGGAAGCGCAAATAAATTACAAATGATATTGACAGATGCAGCGGAAACAGAAGGAGAGGGGACGGCCATAAGCTCAGGGAACTATAGAATGATGGGAACAGTAGCATTGACGCCGCTGGGGGGCGTCCCTACTCCAGAGACAAGACTAAAAGTTAAAAAAACCCAACTTTCCTCCTCGTTAGACAGAATACACAGCGCACACACCACGTGGAGGCCTACTTGTAACTCAGACCAGGGGGAGGTTTCCCCGAGCAGGGACAGTCGACCACTTAATAGGGACCTCAACTCAGAACAATTGGCTTCCCTTCTGACAGATCTTACAGAGAGACATACAGGCGCTACACAAACAGAGATAACATACACAACTGACCTCCTAGATGAGAGGGAAATACGAGAAAGGCGGTGCTACGAACAACAGATTCAAGATAGACGCAAGGAGGAAGTCGGGAGACAGGAACAGATCGGAGATGAGAGCTCGGTAGAAGATATAGAGGAAATTAGGGAGAGGAGAGGCCAGCACACAGATGTACACAGGCGCGCTGAGGAGGGGGAGAGAGGTGAGCCTTTTCAGAACAGATCGCGCCAGACGTCTACGTCTTATTATCCATGTACGAAGGGGGACAGTGGTGAAGGGAGGGCAGGCCATAAAAGGGAGAGGGACGCAGCAAGCCATGAAACTGAGGATTTTTACGATAACACAGGACAGGAAGAGAGAGACAGCAGGGGGGCGAGGTGCAAAGTTAAGCAGATATCTATGACAGGAACAATCAGTGAACTAATGGAGGTAGATCAGGTTCTTTCAATGCCTCGTAACAGATTACGGTCTCACCACACCGCAGAACACCCAACCGAGCATGCCTTTATTTGTCCAGTAGTACAGGCGCCTTTAGTGGTCGCGCAAGATGGGAGAACGGCTTATCATCCTTTCACATTAGGTGACATACATGCGCTGATCGATAAAATGCCATTGCCTACTGAGGGAGGGAGACATTGGATGCGAAGGTTTGCGGACATGGCTGTAGGACAGACTATCTGTCTGGGAGATTTCAGGAGAATATTAGCACAACAGACTTCCTATTATGAGGTAGAAAGAGTTGAGGATAGATCAGGAACATTGACATTGAAGGATGACGTGCCTATTTCTTTTAATGATGTTCACAGCAAGCTGGGCAAAGCAATGAGAGAGCATTTCCCACAGACAGGGGGAGGTTACGGGTCACTGTCGTTTACATTCACACCTGGAGAGGCTGCAGCAACCATGTTGCTCAGGGCACGCCAACAATACACAATGGCAACTGATTGCAGTCCAGATAATAATGACCAACATATACAGATGTTCCGTAAGGCAGTGCTTGCAGCGGTGCCGAAAGAAATTAAAAGTCTGATGGAGGACAATCCAGAGGTAGATCAGTTAAACACACAGACGTGGGAACGTCATTTAGCACATCATTTGAGTAGATTTAACAAACAACATGCAGAGGGTAAAACTGAGGAAGAGGAGTTGAGGGTGCAGTTACTGCGAACGCAGCTGGAAATAGCCCGGAAAACAGTTCAGAATGACAAAAAGAATGCCAAACAGTTGATTGTTCACCCTGTAGCGCCGGCCATGCAGCCACAGGAGCCGCAAAACCCAAAGGGGGGGTTTTCTTACCAGGGTCCGCCCTATAGTCAGCCCCAATTTGTATACGATAATGGCTCTTGGCAACAGAGGGGCGGGTTCAGAGGCGGGTTCAGAGGCGGGTTCAGAGGTGGGGTCAGAGGTCGAGGTGGCTTTGGAATGACTCCTGGATTGGACTTAAACCAGAAGGTGTGTTTCATTTGCGGACAGCCAGATCACTGGTTCAAGCAGTGCCCACATAAAGCCCCACCAGGAAGGGGGCGGGCTAAAGGGGGACAGAGAGGATACGAAAGGGGGTACGGATCAGAGAGACCATGTATCCAGACACCCCAGGAGGCTGTCCCATTGCCGCAACAACCGAACCAGGGTCACATTGCCCCTAATGCTATGGCAGCTCCCTATGGCCAGTTTGTCCTGTATGAGGGGGAGTACTACGGAGAATGAAGACGCCCAGGGAACTCTGGATGTGTGGGCCTGGCGGATCCATACATTAATATGACTGTTAAAGACTCAAAGCTATCATTCCTTGTTGACTCAGGGGCAAGATATTCCACCATCAATTCTCCCGTCTTCAAGGCGTCCCTTTCATCTACAACAGTCTCAGTCATAGGGTTTTCGGGAAAAATAGAAAAAATACCGCTTTCCACGCTGTTATCCACCAAGATAGCAGGACAGACATTCTTACACCAGTATATTCTTGCACCTAAAAGCCCGGCTAACCTCATGGGCAGGGATATTCTGATCAAAGCGAATGCCTCCATCCTCTGTTCCCCGGATGGACTGATAATATCATTCCCAAATGGCACGACCTTCAATTGTTCATCATCTACCATAAAATCAGGTTCTCAGATGATGTTGGCCCAGTCCACTGAGCCAGAAGCAACCCAACATGCCACTATATTCTGGGGACTGTTGGACCGACCGCGGGACAACACACCTGGACTATACTCCATTTTTCAACAATGGAAGCCATGGATTAACCTCCTCAGGCCTTATGGCCCCCCTCCAGAACCCCCCCACCTGACGCTGAATTATGATAGAGGAGACGACCAAAGTTATGAGTATGAGTATGATAAGGAGGTGTCTATGGCCGTTTGGGATGTTACCACGACAAATCTCTTTGTGGGGCAGGCGGGTGTGGCTGCGTCGGTTGAGCTCTCTGATGAACAACTGTATTGGTACCGTTTGTCTACTGAATCCACACCACACATTTCATTAGCTATCAGGAAGGGTTATGAAGCTAAAGAACTTGGTCCCATGGTAAAGACGCTGCTAGAAGTCGAAGATTGGGAACCTACGCAGATCGCAGCACTGACATACTCTCCCTCACACAGAGCTTATCGTCTTAAAATCTACACACAAGAATGCATCCACATGGAGAGACACGAAGTAGATAGACATCATGGTAGGGAAAAGACTGACCATGCATATACAGTTGACATGTTGCGTGATCTCCCGTCTGACCTGTGGGCGTCGCACTCTCATGATGTAGGTTTTTGCTTAAAAGCCACACCAGTAACATTTGAGGTGAGCAGCTCTGTGCCTGTAAACCGGTCACAATACCCGATCAAGCCACAGGCAAAAGGGGGTGTGGACAAGGCAGTTGAGGGACTGAAGAGAGCAGGGGTGTTAGAACCCTCACAAAGCGTTTGGAATACTCCCATACTTCCTGTATCAAAATCTAGCGGGGAGTACAGAATGGCTCATGATTTGAGAACCATTAATGCTATTACGACTACAGCTCTGATACCAGTTCCTAACCCCTACACGGCTATCTGTAATATCTCACCTGAACATACATGGTTCACCTGTATTGACCTAGCCAACGCTTTCTTCTGCATACCTCTCGCAGAGAGTATGAGACCTATTTTTTCTTTTACAATAGGAGGGGAGAAACTACAATACACAAGACTACCACAAGGCTTCAGTTTGTCTCCAGGAATATTTAACAAAGTACTCAGGGAACAGCTAGAGGGCGTTACATTGCCAGAAGGGGTAGTATTAATACAGTATGTAGACGACCTTCTCATCGCAGCACCTTCTGCAGCCTCTTGTTTGGAGGCCACCAGAAACCTACTGGTGCGGCTCCACACAGCAGGGTTCAAAGTCTCCAAGAAAAAGCTACAATGCACCCGTAAAGAGGTGACATTTTTGGGCAGAGTGATTTCCCCAGCAGGCACGGGCATGTCAGCGGCGCATCAGGAACACATTTTGAACCATCCGAAACCCAAAACAGTCAAAGACATGTTGTCTTTTTTGGGCCTCACAGGCTACAGCAGACACTACATCCCAGAGTATAACCCGAAAACAGCTGAACTCAGAAAACTCATCAATGACAAAGGCATGCGCAATCTCACTGCCACGCTAGACTGGACACAAGCTGCAGAAGCTGCGTTCATTTCTCTCAAACAATCCATGTCCCAGGTCACGGCTCTTGCCTCTGCATCCTATGCATTACCATTCTTTCTTGATGTTTCTGAAAATGAAAACACAGTAAATGGGATTCTTTTTCAGAAAAAGGGGGGATGTAGGACGATATTGATGTATATTAGCGTTACATTGGACAGAGTGGAAAACAGAGAACCTCCCTGCATGAGACACGCGGCAGGTACAGCACGAATCTTAAACAAGATTTCACACATTGTGATGAGCCATCCTTTGACAGTACTGACAACACACAGCATTGTCTCTTTTGTGAACTCAAGTGCATTCACAATGACTTCAACGAGACAAACAAGGCTGGAGAAAACTCTGACAAAGGCACACATCACATACACACACGAAGGAGTGAACAGCGCAGACACCATAGGTAGCGGAGAGCCCCACAGGTGTGAGGAAAGAATCATCCAAGATGTGAAGCTAAGAATAGATCTCAGAGACGAGCCCATCCCACAGGCAGAAAACCTGTTCACAGACGGCTGTTGTTTTAGACACCCCCAAAACGGCCTCCAAGCGGCCTATGCCGTAGTAAAACAAAAACCTGAGGGACACTTTGAGGAAGTATCAGCGGGGGAAGTAACAGGGAAAGTATCAGCACAGTTGGCAGAAGTAATGGGAGTCATTGCAGCATTAGAGCTATCAAAAGGAAAGGATGTAAACATCTACACTGATTCAACATATGTCCACGGCGTAATTCACGTGGAAATGCGACAATGGTTGAGAGCAGGATTTGTAACATCCACAAATACCCCCATCAAGCATGAGAAGGAGATCAAAAGGCTTGCAGAAGCAGTAATGTTGCCCAACAAGTTAGCTTTACTTAAGTGTAAAGGTCACAACACAGAAAACAACTACTTGGCTTGGGGTAACAATGCAGCAGACAAGGCAGCTAAAGAGAAGGCAGGATATACTCCATGGTATCAAATGCTTGTCTTAAAATCTGCTGACTTGCTGCCCGCAATAACAGATGAGACGCTTAAAGAAGCTCAAGAAGCGGGGTCTCCTCAAGACAAAAAACTATGGTCAAACAGGGGAGCTACCAATAAAGATGGGATATGGTACTCCCCAGATGGGAGACCGGTTATACCCCCAGAGTGGATAAGATCCATGCTTAAAGAAGCACACGGCCCAACACATTGTGGTAAAACTCAGATGAACAGGCACCTGACCCACTGGTGGCACCCATACCTACCAGACATGATAGCAAATCACCTAGAAGAGTGTGTCATTTGTTTAACCCATAACATCAGAGCCACTGTGAAACCACACCAGGGAAAGTTTCCTTTACCTAAGATGGCAGGAGAAGAAATCATCATTGACTACACTGACATGATTGACAAAGTAAGAGGATTCAGATATTTGTTAGTAGTAGTGGATGGATACACAGGTTGGCCAGAAGCTATCCCTTGCAGAAGAGAAGATGCAGACTCAGTGATCAAATTCCTAGTCACGCATTACATTCCATTACATGGATTTCCTAGGAAAGTGAGGTCAGACAATGGCAGCCATTTCAAGAACCATGACCTACGCACAGTAGAAGAGTCCCTAGGGCTAAGACACAGTTTTGGAGCAGTTTATCATCCACAGTCTCAGGGAAAAGTGGAAAGGATGAACCAGAACCTAAAACAAAAACTCAGCAAAACATGTGAAGAGACAGGCATGAAATGGTTAGACGCATTGCCTCTAGCTCTGATGTCAATCAGGAGCTCAATTAACAAAGGGACAGGTTTCTCTCCATTTGAGCTCACTCATGGTCACCAGTTCCCAGGCCCAGGAGCCCTAAGTGTAGGAAAGGAAGTAGAGGTTCTGAGTTCGAAACCATACTTCCAGCAACTTAAGGGATTAGTGGCAGATTTTTCCACGCAGGTGGCAGAGGCAAAAGGGGGACCCGAGAAACACGAAGCGAACACTGCAGAGTTCGTCTGGCTGAAAGCGATCAGACCCAAGTGGCTGAGACCCAGGTTCTCTGGACCCCATCGGGTGATGCAGAGGACATCTCACGCTGTCCGCCTGGAAGGGAAAGGAGACATCTGGTACCACTGGAATCAGTGCGCAGTGGGCAAACCTCCAGGAAGGATCCAAGACAACATCATCCCGGACGCGGGCCGCACAGAGGAGGAGGAACCAGAGGGCGTCGAAGAACGGCACTGAGGGAACGAGGCAGAGCGGGGTGGATCAACACTTCCAGATGGCGTCTGTCTCCTCCACCGGAGGCTGGCGTGTGAAAGCTGTCATCATCCTCCTCGTGCTGGGCCTGCTGTACCTGTCCAAGGTAGCCCTGCGTGATGAAGCCGTGACCATTCCAACAACAGGTGGCGAGGGCTCTCGCCCCGCGGGGGGAGAAATGAAGGTACTCTTATCTAAGGGCTCAGACCCTGAGGGCAAAATCACACCAACGGGCCATTCAGTGCCTAGCAACAAAGACAGGTTGTTTCCAATCACCACACAAACATTCAGTACGATGAGAGAGAGACAAAGAGAGAGACTCAGAGAGAGAAGAAGGAGGAATGCCCCTCTCTCTGCTCACGAACCACAGAATGTTTCTTTTAACTGCCCAATTGCAATATGTGACGCACCAAACTGTGTTGTTGCCTACCCTGTGTTCTTTAGCAAGGGTGGCGACTCCGCGGTGTGGAAAGCGTATCCAAGGACGCACTATCAGGAGTTCCGGGTCTCGCCACGGATGGTAAGAATAATACTCAACACCATTGCAAATATGCCCCCAGAACTGTGGTGTAGCACGGCAGAACAGTTAAAATATGAGTTCCAGTGCCCGGCAAGGAAACCAGATTACAAAGCTCCCAATTCGGGGGTCACTGGATGTGCATTTACTGAATCAGAAAATAAGACAGATTTTTCTAATTTAGGGGTCGCCGGACACGCCTCTATTACAACATATATTGAACCATATCATGAAACAGGTTTTTCAGAAAATGCCCCAATATCCACTCCACCTAAGCAAACAGGAGAGGACGTAGATTCTTCCAAAAAGGCCTTAATCGCTCCACCTAAACTAACTAAGACCAATTCGGCAATGAGTTTAATGTTAGACTATGCACATGAACGCAATGTTAGCAACTGTTGGCTGTGCCAGAATATGCCAGAATCTGTGCATTCTCCCATGTTTAGCCCAATTCCTTTCACGAAAGCAGACTACGGTTTAGTTAGCTGGAATGACATAGCATCCCGCATTGGAGAGGAGGCCGAGGATTGTTACACTCCTTCGTACCCAATAAACTCTGAGAAACCTCTACAATACAAGGGTCTAATCTCGCTCATTGTTGAGACAGTAAATAAAGATTACCTGCCTGAGGGGTTCAAACAGTTGACGGTCCTAAGACTAATATATATGAAGAAATATATTAACCTAGCTTTCGAATACAGATTCCAATTAGCTCTAGCCCAGACTAATTGCTCGGTTAACGTTACCAGTCCAATATGTACTCCGCAACCACACACTCCATCTTTATTAGTTGAGGCTTTGGTAACAGTAGTGCCCTGGTTTGGCTCCAGAACAGTGGACTCGGTTGAGGTTAAAATACATGACTGTTCGCAGCCATTACCCTTAGGTAAGTCCCCTACCCGAGACTGTTCTGTCTATGTTCCCCCAGTTATAGTACATGAGTGGAAGAATGTGTCCATCTGTTTCCAGAATGAAAGAGGATCTCTTACCTCTCCAGATGTGGGTCACAGCGACTGTAATACCGTAATAAAGGTGCAGTTAGCCAGAATGCCCCTCCCGCAGAGAGTTTATTTAGTTTGTGGGGACCGGGCCTATGGCTGTATGCCTTACGACATTTTCTATGGCACCTGTTACCTGGCCTATCTAATCCCTTTAATCCGGAAAGTAAAGACTGATGAGATTGCAGCTATACTTCCCTCTCTACATAGAAACAGTAGGTCAATTACAGAAGGACAGCGGATGGCTAGTCTATTTTTACCATGGTACGGTATTTATGTTTCTCAGCAGGAAATAGTGGCGTTGTCCCAAGTAGTGGAGAATCACTTAAATGCATCCAACACCGCCATGTTAGCCGAACATAAAGAATTGCAGGAGGTTAGGACTGTAGCATTACAGAATCGTATGGCACTGGATCTTCTATTAGCCGCCCAGGGGGGCACATGCAAGGTGATCGGATCTGAGTGTTGTTCTTTCATCTCTGATGCTACACCTGAGGTGATGGATATGGCTCATGATACCGCCAGGGGGATAAAAGAGTTGCATGAAACTCATGGGTTTACCCTTGGGGATTTAACTGGAACTTTTGGATCATGGGGTGCGGGGTTGGTTAAATTTGTAGTAACCGTTTCAATGTTTATCTTAGGTGTGCTAATTGTGATAATCTGCTTGGTCACGGTAGTTAAACTAGCCATACGAAAGATGACCAAAACCGTCATCCAGGCTCCACAGAGACTAGTAGGATATTCCACAGTTAATGACTCCGTGTTGATGTACGATGCCCAGCTTGCAGATCCGTGGAGCTTAATCACGGCCTCTGCGCCATGGGGTCCCCCACAAAATTGATAACAAGTTGATTAAAATTGGCACTCAGAATGAAGAACATGTATATAGATTTTACCCTTTCGGGTTTTTACACTACGCCATAAATGTCTGATTCTTCTTTTCCAGATGTTTGAACAATGTATTTGACTGAAATGAATGTATAGACAAGTGCCTTACTTTTGACTAAAGCGTAATGAAGTATACGTGAAGTAATGTTAAAGCTTGAAGACACTGCAATTTTGCAGATTACAGATTAATTGAATCACCACTGTGAGTGTTATACCTTAAACTGTGAATTTCAACTGGACCTTTACAATCCAGATTTTATACCTCAGGTGGAAGTCTAATAATCCTAAATGTGAAATATGTTTTTACTATAATTGTCCTGAAGCAAATCTTTAAGATGCAAGCTAAAAAAAAGAAAGAAAAAGTTGGTAATTGGATGATTAAGGAGGACTGAAAGATAAAAAAGGTTATTCGGAAACATATATTTTACTACTTTCTTCTATATTTGTTGGTATGTTTATTTTTGTGCTATTGATGAACGATTTGTCTAGACACTGAGGAGAGAGGATTTTCTGTTACGATTGACTATACTCAATCATTCGGATTGAAGGGTTTTAACTTTGTTGTTACTAAGTAATGTAATTGATGTATGGAGTTATTTACATATTTTGGTATTTCTAACACGGTCATATGAAGTTGATATGTGGAGCCATTTCTGAACGTTTAAATAGTCTGAATCCCAGAACGAATGTGAATGTCTTGAAAGTAGTTGATTTATTAAATTTAAATCAAAAGGGGGATTGTAGTAGAATATTTGAATGTATTCATGTTAGCTCCAAATGTATAAGTTTAAAAATGAGAATGAATTGGGTTAAAACTGTGGATTTTGAGCCCAAGCACATGTGACTTTTGAGAGACCATGTGGTGTTGGAGGACAAAGGACTTTTGGGGGGAGGGTGGCCGCATGTCTTGACTTGCACTGTATGCAAATGCTCTTGCCACCTGAGAATGGAGAAACTCAAGATTTGGGGGGATGGGGACATTTGGGCTGCCAATCAAAGTAGAGGAATCAGAGATCCCTCTCATTGCTTCTGGAGATAGTCAGAAGACACAACTGAGTTCTCTCTCTTTTCTGCTGGCTGGCTGACGTGATCACAAGGTAACTGGGGTTTCCAAGTATATTGTATTATTGTATGTATTCTTGTATTGAATGTAATGAGTTCTGGTGCATTGTGATATTACCATTAAAGTAGATTATTGTTGACTTGGTGGCACTGAATTCCTTCCATATAACACAGCTCAGAAGGACGCGGGGATATTTGAAACGTGGTGCGTAAATCCATTATAATACCCAACAGCTGTAAAGATAAACAAATGCTTTTTTTTTATCAATATCAAATACCTGTATGAAGCATAGTTGAGCAATGACAATGTAGGACCTCATAAGCAATAAGTTAGCTGATCACTCACCTGTTTGCTTCGATAGAGGTGCCGAAGTGTGGCACACAGGAGGATGTGCTTTGGGAGTTTCCACTTGCTGTTAGTTGCTGCTCGACACACATCTTGTGTAATCGAATAGACCAGCCTCTGCGTCTTCTCACACTTTTCTTCATCAAGTGTCCCAGTCACCACTGAGCTCAGAAATTGTACAAGATGCTCTGGGAGCAGTTCATCCATTTTCACAGCATCCAGCTCCTGTACAGTTGGGGGCCATGGTAGCTCCTTTGACTCTTTGAATGCCTTTTTAATGTGAGAATTGAGGGTGAGTGCTGCTTCTTGTAGTTGATCAGATGTTCCAAGTTTGTACGCACATGTAACTGCTTCATCTACAGTAATGCTTGAGCTGTATATAAGGTTCAACTCAAGACAACCATGGTGTGGTACCTTTGAGAATGTGAGTTCACGAGATATGTCTTTGTCTCCTTGTAAACGTCTTGCCAATTTCTCACTGCGGTATTCAGGATTAGGAAAACCTTCACCTTCCAGTGTCTTCCTGTACAAGTTGCACATGGATCTTAGCTGGACGACTTATTTGTGTTCAACCACATTCCTAAGAATGTAATCCTTTACTACACAATAGGACTTGTCATGTGCTGCCATTTTCCGGGCCTGCGGGCTGTCAATGTTGTCTGCTGCCTTTTTTCCTCTCTTCCTTCCACGCTCATGGTTTTGGTACTCATTGTTGAAGTTATTTCTACATATTGGATGATACTGAGCTTCCATAGCAAAGAGGTCCTTGTCCTGCACCTTGCGATAAAGATCCTCTTTCTTCAATTCCTAGTAGGTTTGATAACTTTCCAGGCTGGTTCTTTGTGTTTCCAACTTTTGAAACTTTTTTAGCTCTTCAGTCTTCCCCTTGAACTTGGTTGTTGTTTTGTCACAGAAGATACACTGATTTGGGAACAAGAAGCCCCTTCAGTTTGACTTGAGAGACATTTGGGATGGTGTAGGGAGTCCTTTATCGATGACGATGATTCACCAGATGTAGAAGCCTTTGACACTTTTAAACGATCCAATTTCCCTGTGAAGGTTTTGTAGAAGTTTTGATGATAGCCAGTTTTATCCAAAGGCAAGCCTTCTAACGTCAATGGTATTTGGTCACAAATATCCTTCATGCGGTATGGTGAGGTGGCTGTTTCGCAGAGTCTCATATCACGAACACTGTGTAGATACGATAGCTTCTCGCTTGCCCCCCCCCCTTGCATTTGCCGAGCATGATACAATTACCATACTCAGAAGTTGAGACATGTCAAATGTTATTGATCTAATCCTCTTTGGAGGCACTTCAGCTGTGTTACAATGTTTCCTTTTTCCCATTGTCAGCAGTTTATGTAATCAGCCTGAATAAAGAAATTAGAAACATTAGATAGCTACCAACACTCTGAGGAGGACCAAATTATGAAGTATACAATGTTTCCTTTTTCCTATGGTTAGTATGCGTAATCAAACTGGAAATAAAGAAAAACCTTATCTAGCTACTAACTTAGCTAGCTACCAACACTATAGTCAAGAATACAATGTTTTTTCCTTTTCCCTATTGTTAGTAGTGAGTAATCAGCCTGAAAATCCTGAAAAACATTAGCTAGCTATCAACTCAGCTAGCTACCAACCAGGGTTTCCGCTAGGATTTTTTCTCACCGGTCAAATGTCCGAACAGAATTTATTTTACCGGACAAATTTGAAACTTACCGGTCATGTTTCAATAATAATAATAATAAGAAGTGTGTAGCAGAGTTTCCGTTAGCAGGTAATCACCGGACTAGGACCGGATATGCTGATGTTTAAAACTCAGTTAATGGGGCTCGTTTTTATATTGCTTCAGTTTATGATCGTACATTTTATAATAGATCAAAAAATTCAGATTCATTTTTCAATAAAGATTCCACAAACAACAAACAACATAATTATTACATTCAAAGAAACTACTTGTAGTAGATGAAGTACATTATTCAAAAGTTTATATTAACTTTGAATAATAACACGGGAGAAACGGAGCCTCTCTTTTCCTCTCTCCCTCTCTCTCTCTCCTGACAGCCCGTCAGTTTCTCATGCAGCTCCTGCAGCTCGCTAAACAGTGGGCGGGGCTTCAGGTGATTATACAGAGCTGCGTGTCTCCGTCAGACTCAGCAGCTGATCTGATCTCTCTCTCGGGTCCGGGTACACTTCACTCGCGTTTATGTCCATATGGATCAGACCCAGCTCTCCTGATCGGCCTTTATAGAGAGCACCGATCAAACTATTAAGAGTGAATATCGGCCGATAATGATCGATCGGAGCATCGGACATTTTGACCGGCAGGTTTTGAATTTACCGGTTTTTATTCAATTTTACCAGCTAAAAACCGGTAATTACCGGCTAACGGAAACCCTGCTACCAACTTAGCGAGCTACCAATTTAGCTAGCTACCAACACTACTTAGTCAAGATTACAGATGTGATTTCTGTATACCTTTTGTTGAAGAATTACTTGTATATGACTATTAGGTATATCTTAATAATAGTTAATAATAATTATTAATAATACTTACCAAGAAAATCCTTGAGATTGTTCCCAAAGAAAGCAGTGGGAGACTGCCATCTGCAGGTAGCCAGGTACCAGGTAACGGCAACCAACTGTCAACCAACTGCCGAGCCCCGGTCACCAACATCATCAGCTTGGTACCCAATATTATCCAAAAATAAACACTTAAAGTATTAGAAAAAAACTGATTGTGAGCGAATATTCACTATGCACTTTAAAAGATGAAAAGGTAGTTGGTCATACACACATGTTTGGTCATTTCTTGCTGTTTTTGTCCAGAAATACAGTCAAAATGTTGTCAAATGTCAAAAATAACCATCCCATTGAATTCCTAGGGTCAGAATTGTATGGAAAAATGAATTCATTTGTCTCTGTATGTTGTTTACTTCAAAGGTTATGCCTCTTGCTACATCAAATGTTAATGTTTCGGTTTTGCGTTAGGTGCAATAAAGGGTTAAAAATGGAGCCTTTCGGACATTATTTCAGCTTGGCACCTGGCAGATTCTGAAAGTAGACACTATAAGGATTAAGAAAAATCAGGTGGCATAAAAAATTCCGAGGGGTGCGCGTGGACCCCTATTTCCATCTAGACTATATGTACTATGTTAATAGTTTACTGTATTATCGTTTAACTATGACTGTTTAAGATTACTGCTATGAGAATCACAAATTGAGTTTATTCACAAATGTTGTGCAATGATAAAATCCGAGTAATTTTTTTAAATAGTCTGGCTTTAATACGAATGAAACAGACTTGGCAGGTCTCTGTAGGTGATAAGGGGGGCTGTGACTCTTTGTTTCACACCTAATGGGTGTCTATAGGTATCTTCCTCTGCTCTCTGCCACAGACCGGACCATTAAGGTAAATACAGAGGGGGGAAACTAGTGCCCCCCTTGACACAAAAATCTAGTCACAAAAGCGATATCATATTGACAACTTTGTGTATTTCAGTTTGCTTGTCTTTTTGGGCTTAATTTCAGACCCATTTCCAGAGTGGGATCTCTTCTCATGACCCAACCAGTTCATTCACATTACAATGTGTCCTTGATCATCTACAGATCATTCAGCAAACACAACGACAGAGCTGCAAACATTATTGAAGCAACAACTTCTACTGTTAGTCCAGGAAACCGAGGCCTAAACAGAGACCAAAGGTTACCCAGTTAGCTGTTTATGTGTATTTGTGACACCCTCTCAGGAAACAGGGGGAGGGGTGTAGATCACCAGCCACTGGGATCTGTTGGGTTTCCGGCTGGAGGTCGATAGGTGGAGGGGCGTCTAGTTGGCTACATCTGTACGTCATGTTTGCATCAGGGTTTCCGTTAGTCGGTAATTACCGGTTTTTAGCTGGTAAAATGTATTAAAAACAGGTAAATTCAAAACCTGCAGAAAAAATGTCCGGTAATAATTAGGGATGCTCCGATCGATTGTCCGCCGGTCATTATCGAACGATATTCACTCTTAATAGTTTGATCTGTGCTCTCTATAAAGGCCGATCAGGAGAGCTGACCTGGAACTGATCGATATGGACATAAACACGAGTGAAGTATAACCGGACGCGAGAGAGAGATCAGAGATCTGATCAGCTGCTGAGTCTGACGGAGATCTGCATGATCACCTGAAGCCCCGCCCACTGTTTAGCGAGCTGCATGAGAAACTGACGGGCTGTCAGGAGAGAGAGGGAGGGAGAGGGGAAAAGAGAGGATCCGTTTCTCCCGTGTTATTATTCAAAGTTAATGTAAACTTTTGAATAATGTACTTCATCTACTACAAGTAGTTTGTTTGAATGTAATAATTATGTTGTTTGTGGAATCATTTATTGAAAAATGAATCTGAATTGTTCGATCTGTTCGAAATGACTCCCATTAACTGAGTTTTAAACACCAGTCTATCCGGTCATTGTCCGGTAATTACCTGCTAACGGAAACTCTGCTACACAATTCTTATTATTATTATTGAAACATGACCGGTAAGTTTCAAATTTGTCCAGTAAAATAAATTCTGTCCGGACATTTGACCGGCGAGAAAAAATACTAGCGGAAACCCTGGTTTGCATCCCAGCTAGTTTTGACACTGATGAGGTTGACCATGCATATTAATATAAACAAGATGAATAGCAGCCATATGATTATGAGCTTGCGTGGCATGCTAGAGAGCGACAGCAACAACAAGAACAACAGCTGCTGGTGAGGGATTGAGTCGTGTTGGGAGGAGGACCGGTGGAGAACAGGAAGCTGCATGGAGGGTGTTATGGCAATTATGGTATTAAAGCTTAATACAGTGTAATCCTAATTAAATGTAAACTGCTGCATCCTGAGAATGTCATGTAAATGGATGTGTGATAACAGATGTGTTCACGAAGGGTTTTATGACACTACAGGAAGGACAGGGACAAAGGAAGACATTTTCTGTATGGGGGTAGCTGCGACAACCAACTGTTCTTTGGAGGGTGTGAGTTTTAGCATACAGTGCTGTGCCAGGAGGCGAACACCTGGCCTCACATGATCTTGTGTTGTCATGTGGGTAGTCTTTGATGTTTCCCTTTAAGAGTGGCTGTAACAGAACATAACAGGACACACTCTTTGGTGGAGGTGTCTGCTTGCAAGCATTAAAAGAAGATCTCAAAATGTTTTATATCGATATTGTGTTCCTTTGGATATTTGCCTAACTCATCTTTTACTCTAAGACCGCAGCTGATTTTAAGTTGCTACGACAAGGGTGACCGATGTCAGATGTATTAAAAAAAAAAGAAAAAAGATTTCATTTTATTTAACAGTCTTTTTCGTTCTGCATAATGAAATACTGACTTGAATATAGATGAGGCATATATACTGTTTCTTTTCATCACTGCATCGTCTCCTTTATAACTCTTTCCATTAATGCCCTGTCATATTTGAACAAAGCTGTTCAGAACTTATTTTCACAACAATATCTTATTTTCACAACAAGTTTTGTAACACTGTTGCTGGATCAGCCCACGCGTCCCCCACCCACTACCACCCACACATCCTTTATGAACTCTCCAGGCTTTCTCTGCAGGTTATACATTATCATTTATTTTCTACATTTGTGTAGGTGGTTGTACATCTTTTCAGTGCATGGCTATACATTTGTTGACCAGGAAAAGGGCTATTCTGATAAACTGGAGTTTATTTTTGTGATTTTTATCATGGCTGTTATGCCCAGTAGGGTAGCTTGTACTGGGATGAGAGCTTTTTAAAAGTTTAAACGGCTCCATCTTTCATATTTCAAAAAGTGTTCATACCTTTAAGCTGTAAGGAGCACACACCTGGGAGAGATTGCTATAGCATCTATAGTTCTAAAATGTGTTGGAATGCATAGCTGAAACTAAGGGCCTGTGTCCACATAGCGTATTTTCTGCCAGAAAGGTGCTGGCATGTTCGCTGGGGAGCGCCCACTCCCAGCATTTCGAGAGCTACCGACAAATCACCGGCAGCTTCAGAAGCTCGCGGTTCACAGACTGTGTTCTCAGAACTCAACGACAATAAATGCACCTCCTCCCACTTAAATTCGATCGAACACATGAGCCATTTCTCAGACTCCTCGCATAAGATAAGATAAGATGAACCTTTATTAATCCCCGAGAGGAAATTCAGTTTGTACAAAGCAGCAACAGGGTAAGCGTGAAAAAAACAGTACAGCAAAGATTCACACAGATCAATACAATCTAAAATAAATAATAAATAACATAAAATCAAGGAAATAATGATAGTAATAATAAAAGACTATGAAAATAGAAGATGAATAAAAATAAGAGTAAAATAACTGTCAGCATATATACATATTTTGTCATCATCTAAATTCTAAAGTGCGGAATAAGTTAAAGTGACAAGTTACCATGGGTTGTGGAGACAGTCCATGTTAACTTGTCACTTTAATCTTAGTCCCACCCACAGGAGATGAGGAGGGGGACCGAGGAGAGAGGAGTGGAATCAGCAGGTGTTTAGAGAAATGAGAAACCCTCTCCTCTGAGCGGCCATTTTAACTTTTATATATAATTTTAATTCATTCACAGTGTGGTATACTGAGACAATAATAGGCTACTAGGGATGTTAAGATTCACCGATTCGCATCGGTGCACCGGCATAAACGTTCAAGATGCGAGAAGACACATCGGCTACAGTTTGGGTTTAACTCGCGATGCATCGATTGTAGCGTCTTTGCATATCCTCTCATCCTGTCAGCACTCAGCAGAGACGATCTCTGATCTTTGCTTCGCACTACGGAGGCCGAGAGTCTCAGTTATCAACACACATGGAAGTCGAGGAGAAAGAGAAACACAGCGCAACGAAAAATACCTACAAATGAAACGTTTGGCAACACTTCGGATTTTTCAAGAAAGACGGTCAACTTGAAAATTCGCTCGCAAATTGTAAACGATGCCGTGCCGCTTTAAAGTACAAATGTAGTACGAGGAACTTAGCGACGCACATGAAGAGGCGACATGGGGTCTGCGGCTGAAAAGAGAAACGTGAAAGTTAGACATATAAGTTAAATCACTCAGTGAGGTGTTATGTCAGAGAGAGTGGTGTTTAGTTTACAGCAGCCTGTGAATGCCAATACTAGTTTAAATGTCTTCCTTACAATTGTAAGCAGTTATGAAATACCTGTTTGTGAAAGGTTATTTGTATTGTTTGTTGTTCATATAGAAACCACTGCTTTCTGCTCACTGGTGAGTTAGCCTATGAATGAGTGTTAAGCAGTGGTGTAGTGGGGATTTTTTTACTGGGGGGACGTTATTTTAATTAGCTCCGAACAATGCCACACAAGTGTGCATGCGGGCAGACAGGTCCACAGAAACTACCGGTATGCTTAATCCTACTTTAGTTACTGTACTTCAAAAAGCAGACGGTGCTGCGCTCAACACACACACAGACTCAAAACCATGGACACACTGGCACATCAATTACAATTTATAGACCTACATTACATAAGCTACAATATTGCAACTAAGCAGATCTCTCTCTCTCTCTCTCTCTCTCTCTCTCTCTCTCTCTCTCTCTCTCTCTCTCTCTCTCTCTCTCTCTCTCTCTCTCTATATATATATATATATATATATATATAAAACTCATAACAACCAAACAAAATTCCCAAAGTTGTCCTGAAATTAACTTATTAAATATATGAAACGAAAAATATAGCCTACTTATGCAAACACCATTGAATCTGGACTTGAAATTATTCTGATTAGGCCTAGCTACATTGCAAATAAGCAGACAGCGCTGCTTCTCACACACACACACACACACACACACGCACACACACACACACACACACACACACCTCCTCCGTCCATACCTCTGGGAAAGGTGAGCTTGAGCTAGCCAGCGGAACGTTGCTAGTGCAGCTAACGTTAACGTTAGTGCTAGCATTATCCACGACTTTAGGCGGCTCTTCTGATGATGTAGTAGCCTAATAGTAGCAGTTTCACTTGTAGCTTCGGTGCTGCTAGCCTCTTTCTTCTTGTGAATGATATTCTTTTTAGAAAATAAGACAAGTATAAAATGTTTGCCTGCCATTGTAGAGCTTTTTCGTTAGCGTTCTTGAGGGAAAGAGCTGCCGCAAAATCGGCGGGCGGCGAGCTACACACCCCAACTCGCCACGGGGTCACGAGTGTGATGACAAGTTTTTTTTTTTTATTATAATTACTGTGAAATGTATTATGTTTTTGTCATTATTACAACAAATATACACTTGCAACTGATAACACTGGCAATGATTTTATATTTATACTATTGAAAAAGATCATGCTCCAAATAAGTGGGGGTACGGCGTACCCCCGCGTCCAACGCCCACTACACCACTGGTGTTAAGCACATCAGGCTGGCAGTTGTATGGTCATTGCACTATGGTAGTTGTTATTTGCACATTGTTAATCATGGGCAATGCATCCTTACATTGTTTGACTGTGAGGTGTTATACAATTGTACTGTACTCTGGAGAGTTTTTTAAGGTAAAAAATAAACGGCATGATGGGATGCGCATGTACTAGAGAGAACCAAATATGTAAAGCACTTTTTTGTTAATTTATGATTTGCTGCATATAAGGAATAAAACAAAAATCCTCTGTCGTACCATATTGAATTGTATCATTATTTTGCATCGCATCGCATCGTATCGCCCCGAATCGCATAATGTTGAATCAAATCATATCGAACTGTATCGCAACAGGGGTGAATCGTATTGCATCGCCTGGTGTTTCAAATGTATCGTTAATGTATCGTATCTTTGGCAACGTATCGAGATGCGCATCGCATCGGCCTCAGTGATGGAGATGCACATCCCTAAAGGCTACAGATGCTGACAGTTGCCGGTATGATTGGACTGAGGGGGAAATCTTTTCGTAAAATTAAAAGGAACGGATTTAACTTTGGAATATCCTGTAGACATGCTAAATAATGACACAAATATATGATTTCAGAATCAATCTATTAACAAAGCACTCTCACAATAATGTAACACTATCAGAGACTGGACCTCTCTCTGGTCGCTACAATGGGGAAATTAAATCATATATCTACAATTATTCAAAGTAAGCAGGGGAAACCAGATGTCTGTTCAATGTCGATCCTATGGAGATGGAAGTTATAAATCTCCAAAATCATGTCCAGCTTAAGTCTCAGCAACACTCACAACATTTCTGGAGCCTTATAGACCCAGAAAACTATAAGAGCATTCAGCAAGCAGCACTGGAAAATGTATGCTTTATTTAGCTCTACATACCTTTGTGAATCAGCTTTTTCTGACATGAATGTGATGAAATCTAAATTCAGAACCAGACTGACTGATGACTCCATTAGAGTGAACCTAAGTGTACAGCACACCCCTATATTGTGGACTCCATGCAGTGCCAGTCCTCTCGCTAACTGTCAAAAAGAGTCAGGCACTTATTTTAGCCATAAGAAGCTTGTAAGGTGGTGATTAAAGTCATTATGCTACTATATATTTTAAACAATGTTTTTTTACGATAAGCATCAACCAGAAGGATCTTGCTCTCACACTTGAGAGCAAGTGTGAGAGGATTTTAGGATTGATTGGTGCACAAAGGATGCTTCAATCTGACTTTATTCAACCAGGGGACCCTGTATCTCTGATTGGATGGTAACAATTAATATTCACTGTTCAGAACATGGTGGGGGTCAGAGATGATGTTGGGACAGCCTCACTATGTTATTATGGTCTGCTGATTATTGGAGTCTCCCACAGGGTTGACATACAATCTTTGTGATGATTTTAGAGAGGGAGGAGGACAAAGTCACACACTCACCGGCAGCAACATCCGGCGTCCACCCCTCTCCGATCTGCTCCAACAGACAGCTTTTCCTTTTTTTTCTGGAGGGGGCCACCTACGATGGCATGAGCTCGGTTCTCATGGGAATCAAATAAAAAACACGCTGATGCTCAGAAGATGTGTACATGGGCCCTAAGACACTCTCTACCAAGGATTGTGTCATTGCTCTACAATTACAGATAGGGTTATTCAAAATCCTTTAAAATGTTTTCATTGTGTACTCATAGAGTCTTCATCACTCTTTCTTTGCCGCCTCGGTGCAGGGCTCTTATGCCAGGTACATTTTATACAGTTGAGAATGAAAAAAACAATGTCAAGTTCCACCAATAAATGTCCTTCTACTGAAGGAATAATATCACAACTTCTGTTTCATAGTGTATTTTTATAAAACACAATGGTGATAAGTACATGGCAAAATAAAGGAGGAATGATTTTACAGAGCATTTTAAAACACCACAGAGAAAAAAAACTAAGCAAAAAAACAATACAATGGTCATACATCAAAAAGTAATCACAAGTGTTGTAGATAATATGGGAAACTATTGGTTTAAAGTTGTTGAGGGGAAGCAGAAATTCATTAATTTTATAGAAGTAATTTCAAAGCATATACGGTCTCTTTCATTTAGAGGCAGAATCAGCTGTGCTCCATGGACTCACAACATCCTAATGTGGTAAACAACTTTAATTAAGCATCTTCCCTTCTCTTTCTCATTCCTCTTGTTTGTCTCCACATGAACACCAAATATATGCTGAACAAATACATTTGATGCTGCTACAAGCCAACAACCAAAGTCACATTGTGATTAATAATGTACCGCATGTGCAGGTTTTACTGGATATCACTTCAGACACAACAATTAATTTGGCTTCTGGATTTCTTTGTGAACATAATTGAATTGTTAAGGAGTGTTTTTAAAACATGTGCTGAAGCACTTTTCAATTTAATAACTCTCTCTATAATCATGTCTGTTCAAACAGCTGAAGTTAGTTATATAATGCTCTAAAGTGTAATGTTTCCTCTCCTTGAGGCCCAATTAAGAGTTTGCACACAACCATAAGAGTCCAGTCCGCAGAGTAAAAAACAAAATATTAACATGATTAATTACTGCTAAACTGCAGGATAAACAAAACAAACCATGGACATACACTGTAAAAATACCAGAGTTGGAGCTCTGCTGTCTCAATATGAAATATAAATGCACATTGTGTTTTCTCAGGCTGCTGAGTGCTCTGTGCTCTAATATTTGCATTAAAGCATTGCATTTCAGCCACTTCAAAAGCAAACTGTGATTACTTTTTGCTGGTGGGAGGTGAATCAACCAAATATCTACACAATGTTTCCACTGGAACACACGAGAAGTCAGTTCTGCCTCGGCAGCATTTGATTATGTCTCTGCTCTGTCTCTTACTGTATGGAAGTGAAAGCAGGTTAATCAAACACACACATGTAAAGTATTGTTAGTGTGTGTGTGTGTGTGTGTGTGTGTGTGTGTGTGTGTGTGTGTGTGTGTGTGTGTGTGTGTGTGTGTGTGTGTTACTCTAGAGGCTATGAATCAGCTAGTCATAATAAGTGAGGTTCAGACTGGCCTCCCTGATGAAAGCAGAAATAAAAAGTAGCGCTTGGCTGAAAGGCTTTTTCTAACACACACACACACACACACACACACACACACGTTAGTAACACACAACCAAACACATCTCTGAGGGATCAGCTGTGTCTCACAGAACTGTTGCATGTTGGGAGTATTGTCCAGGGTGTGTGTAATCCTAAATCTGCAGAGCATAAACATGTTCCAAACGCTGTTGGTATCTCCTGCTGTGTCCCTAAACTCGACATCCCCCCCTCCTTCCTTATCTATCACCCTCTATTTTATCTCCCCTCTCTATCTCTCCATATCTGTCCCTCCATTTATTACAGTTTTTCTCAATTGCTAAACCCACTCTTTAGAATCAAAATTCATCTCTTCAAAACAAGAACATAGCCATCTAAACAGAAACACGCTTGCCATAACTCTGAATATCTTTTGCAAAATGCACTTACATGACCAAAACTGAAAATACTGGTCACAAAAAAGAATAAGTCGATCGAAACAGAACAAATTGTCCTCTAATGAGACAAATGTGTTTTCATAACTGAAACTCCGGTCACCATAATAACACATTCTACCATAACAATATACATTTCTTGCAAAGTGCTCTAAGGCACTCAAAACTAAAAATACCCCTTCCAAAACCAGATACCTTCTCCAAAAACAAACATGTGTCAGCTCATTAGAAGACTATTTGAACAGTCATTACTAAGTGGCACACTAAATACTGACTACAATCATCAATACACAAACCTCAAGCTATCGATATTGGAAACTGAACGGAAAAAGTTGGGAGAAACAAACTTACATATAGGAAAAACAGTATGTTACTGTAACTATGTCATTGTTTTTATTGTCTCATTTTCAGAAGAGCACCGTAACAGAAATAAAAGATGAATAGCAATACACTGGAAAAAAAATAACATGGGTAAATGATGTAAATCAGCAGTAAAGCAGAGAATGAGATCTATATAGCTTTACTGATCTGCTCTTTGGCGTCTGTCTGGCCACATAGCCTCACCTACGTCACAGCATATGTCTTCCCTTGCAAGGCAGCGTGGGAAATATCTCCTTGCGTGTCGACACCACCCTTGACAGGATTCCGCAGAGATGTCCCGACAGCCAGCATTCATTGCGTCCAAAAGGGGCATTCTGTCATGAGGATGATGGTCATAAACCTTCCATCTCCAGGCAGAGAAGAACTCCTCAATGGGGTTTAGAAATGGGGAGTATGGAGGGAGGAACTCCATGGCCATGTGTGGATGAGCCTCAAACCATGCCCTCACGTCACGAGAGTGGTGGAATGCCACATTGTCCCATATGACCATGTGAACCGAACTCACTTGATCCCTCTCTTCTGGTGGCACAAGTCGGTCATACAGGACATCCAGGAAGGCAAGGACACGTTGCGTGTTATATGCTCCCATTACAGGGATGTGAGCAAGGACGCCTTGTGTTGAGATAGCCGCACACAATGTTATGTTTCCTCCCCTTTGGCCTGGAACAAAGACTGTTGCTCTTTGCCCAATAAGGTTCCTCCCACGTCTCCTCACTTTGGAGAGGTTGAAGCCTGCTTCATCCACATATACAAAAACATGTGGTAATGCATTGCCTTCCAGCTCCATCATTCGCTAAAGAAAATGAAACAAACAGAGGACCGTTTTACATTACTGTAAGCAGTCCGACATACTAAAAATATAGGCAAGCCATCACTGTGATTGAGGTCCTTAACTGTACATACCGGTGCCTTAACTCCTTCACACGGTCAGAGTTGCATTCAAAAGGAACCTTATAGATCAGTTTCATTCTGAGGTGGTGCCTCTTTAACACCCGGTCAATGGTTGCAACACTTATAGATGGAATGTTACTGAAGACATCCTGGTCTGCAATTATTCTGGCCTGAATCTCCCTTAAGCGGATTTCATTGTTGGCCACAACCATATCAACAATGGCAGACTCTTGTTCTGGAGTAAAGGCCTTTCCTCTGCCACCAGAGCGGGGTGCTCTTTCAGTTATATCAATAAATATTTGAGAATGTTATGTACTGTAATATAAAAACAGTGATCGAAACCTACATAAAAATAGAAATGCATGAAGTGCTGTAAAAAAGGGTTACAGTAGCTTACCTATTTTCGTGCCTGAAGATCCTAATAATGGATGCTGTTATCCGTGTAATAATTCTCGCGTCCAGGAGAGAAGCTTAAAAAGGAGACTAAATGGAGTCTCTGAGATGGTTTCAAATTGGTACTTTAATTCAAATAAAGGCGCGGTAATGTTACAAACAGAATATTGTCCGACAGAAAAACAGCTGTGTTTCTGGCCCTCTGCCAGGTGAAGAAAGAGGCCGAACCCGAAGGTCTCGCTGTATTTATATCCTCTGCTGGCTCCTCCCTGCATGCCGGCTCTCCAACGTTTTAATGTCCGTTGTTACGCATATCAGAGGATACAGACATTGTACATTCAATATATCTAAACACGCCTTTTCTCTTCCTTAACTCTTTCATAACTTTATATGCAATACATGTTAACGGCGTCAATAGCCACTTTAGTGATAATAATGGACGGTAGTCCCGGATGTTGTCATGAAGGATTTTCAGAATAAAAGCTTGGTATTGAGAACTTCCGGTTTTTTCCAAAATAAAATAGCATTTAAACTGATAGTATGTTTAAGCTACATTATGCTATTAAACATTGATTTTAATTTCTAACAATGCCACTGTTGATCTCCGTATATTGGGCTGAACCCTTTGGCCAGCCTCACTGAGGGACATGCCATGGTTTATGACGTGGTCCACAATAGTTGCACGGGTGTTGTCCGAAACTACTGTTCGCATTGGTCCCCTTTCAACTCTTCCACCACGCATATGTACAGCCCTCCCTCTTCCTCTGTGAACATCAGGGTTCCCTCTTCCTCTCTGAACAACAGGGTTCCCTCTTCCTCTCTGAACATCATCCCTCCCTCTTCCTCGCTGAACAACAGGGTTCCTTCTTCCTCTCAGAGCTCCTCTACCTACTCGATCAGCCATTTTGTTCACACAAACATCTTACTGAAGTGAGGGAGGTCTTTTATAGGATTGTCACTAATTACAATTACTATAGGAAAGTCATTGATATCAGCTAACAGTAACATCATTACTGTAAGGTATACAGTACATTCCATGCAGTTACCTTTTTCAATGGGGTGATTGACTGATAACATGTGTTAATATTTTGCACATCAAGTGTCAATTAGTGTAGCTATGGTCTAAGTTTATGAGGAGTAAGTATTATCCACTGTGAGAAGATTATTTTGTTTTGTAGACATGAGTTACACAAAAGATTTTTGATGTTTGTGTAGAGAATTGTAACTTCAGTTAGAGAATTGTGTGATCTGTTTTGCAAAACATTGCTTAGCATCTGCATTTTGTGTGATATCAATGATAAATGGTATACTGTTGTAGAGAAATGGTTTTCTGTTTCGATGGCTGTGCTGTTGGTTTGATGAAAATAATTTTGATTCTAAATAGTGGGTTTAGCGATTGAGAAAAACTGTAATAGTCCTCTCCCCCCTTTCCCTTTCTTTGACACAGTGAAAAAGAGGAACTCATTGCTTACATCCCCCCACTCCCTCTGGGATTGTTATGGTGTTGCGCGCCAATGACAGATAACGACCTGGCTGATGAATTTCTAAACTAATCTATATTTGTACACAGTTCACAAGTGGCCAAACAGGGAGAGCGGAGAGAGGCGGGGGCGGGGGGGTGCTGGTGCAGGCAGCCAACATTAATTAAACCTCCTCAGCCTGCGGAGGAAGAAGAGCCGCTGTTGAGCTGTTTTGGTGATGGTGATGAGTCCATGTCAGGTCCACCGACACCGAGGAACCTGAAGCTGCTGACTATCTCCACCGTAGTCCCATTGATGGTGATGGGGGTGTGTGTCTCTCTCTGCTGCTTCCTGTAATCCACAATCAGCTCCTTGGTTTTGCTGACGTTGAGATGGAGGTTGTTATCCTGGCACCAAGATGTCAGGTTTTTGACCTCCTCTCTGTACGCCGTCTCGTCGCCGTCGATGATCTGTCCGATGATGGTCGTGTCGTCAGCAAACTTCACGATGGTGTTGGAGCTGTGTGTGGCCATGCAGTCATGTGTGAATAGGGAGTAGAGGGGAGGGCTGAGCACGCAGCCTTGAGGGGCTCCGGTGTTGAGGATCAGGGTGGAGCAGAGTTCCGTTAGCCGGTAATTACCGGACTATGACCAGTAAAATATGCTGAAGACCGGCAAATCTAAATCTCTCCGGTCAAAGTGTCCAGTCAAAATAATTTCCCCTTAGCGCAATACTGCATTAGTTGCGCAACTTGCGCCACTTATGTGACAGATGTCACAAACGAGCTGAGGACCAAAATGCAGAACACGGGAAACCAGAGATAGTCGGTAACCAGCTTTATTAGAGTCTATAGGCTGGTAGGAGACAACACGGCAGATAGTAGGCAAAGGGCTGGTCGGGGACAGGCGAGGGTTCCAGGAGACAGCAGGACGGGAGTCGTAGGCACAGAACGGGTCAGGGAGCAGGCGAGGCAGGCTGGTCAGGGACAGGCAGGGTCGAAACCGGGAGAGCAATCTGAGGAGTAGTGCGGGAAAGACAAGCATGCTGCGAAGTACGATCTGGCACTGAGGTGAAGGTGAAGTGGGCCTAAATACTAATGGAGCTGATGGGTGTAACAGAGTGAGAGAGAGAGACAGGGTGTGACTACCAGGTGACTAAGGAATGATACTGCAGAAAATAGGTGAGTGAGAAAGCAGACTGTGACAGAACCCCCCCCTTAATGGACGGCTCCAGACGTCTAAACAATACTAAAAAAAACCAACAAAAGAGACCCAAGAAAAAAAAACCCTACAGATACCGGGTGGAAGGTGGAGGTATGGGAAAGGTTAGTACTCGTCTGAGACTGCTCTCTCGGCCTCGCCCTCCTGGAAATCCTCGTCCTCCTCGCCCGATGACGACTCCCCCTCCTCCTCGACGAAGCCTCTGGTCCGTAGCGGACGAGTACTCCCTGGCTTAACGCCTGGTCGAGCGTGGGTCCTAGACGGCTGCTCCGGGTAACGCAGGTGGAAGTCTCGGATGAGCTGAGGGTTGAGGATATGACGAGCCGGGACCCACTGCCTCTCCTCAGGACCATAGCCCTCCCAGTCCACCAAATATTGAACCCCTCTTCCTCTGAGACGGGAACGGAGTAAACGACGAAGGGTGTAGGTAGGTCCCCCATCGATCATCCTAGGGGGTGGTGGTGGAGGGGCGGCGGAAACCATAGGGCTCTCCCGGACAGGTTTAATCCTAGAGACGTGGAAGGTGGGATGGATTTTCATGTTCCGGGGCAAACTCAGTCGAACTGCTGCAGGATTAATGACCTTGACAATCTCGAAGGGTCCAATAAACCTGGGCGCTAACTTCTTAGACTCCACCCGAAGGGGAATGTTCTGGGTGGAAAGCCACACCCTCTGGCCTACCTGGTACACAGGTGCCTTGGTTCGTCGGCGGTTCGCTGATGTGGCGTACCGGTTAGCAGACTGAAGCAGAGTTGTACGAGCCTGCCTCCAAGTCCTCCGACAACGTCGGATGAAAGCCTGGACAGACGGACAGGTAACCTCCTTCTCCAATGCAGAGAACAATGGGGGTTGAAAACCGTATGCACACTGAAAAGGGGAAAGACCAGTAGCGGAACTGATGAGGGTGTTGTGGGCATACTCCACCCACAGGAGTTGTTTTGACCAGGTCGTGGGATGATCGGAAGCCATGCAGCGGAGAGTGGTCTCCATCTCCTGATTCTTCCGTTCGGTCTGGCCATTGGCCTGTGGGTGGAAACCGGAGGTGAGACTAACCGTCGCCCCGATGAGCTCACAAAACTCCCTCCAAAACACAGAGGTGAATTGGGGTCCCCGGTCGGAAACCACATCAGTCGCCAGTCCGTGAATGCGAAACACGTGGAGCAGAATCAGTTCTGCCGTCTCCTTAGCTGACGGGATCTTAGGCAGGGGTATGAAATGAGCCATCTTACTAAACCGATCTACCACCGTCAAGATGGCAGTATGTCCGTGGGACGGTGGTAGACCAGTCACAAAGTCCAATGAAATATGTGACCAAGGGCGACGTGGGACCGGTAATGGATGAAGGAGGCCAGCTGGCGCTTGGTGAGATGGTTTGTGCCGATTGCACACAGGACAGGCGTTCACAAACTCCCGGGTGTCAGCCTCCAGCGTGGCCCACCAGAACCGTTGTAGGACCATCCCCTTGGTACGTTGAATTCCAGGGTGGCAGGAAAGTCTGGAGCTATGAGCCCACTGAAGCACCTCAGCCCTCAAAACCTGAGGCACAAACAAGCGGTTAAGAGGACAAGAACTAGGACCGGGTTGGTCCACCAAAGCGGTCTTAACCCTCTCCTCAATCTCCCAAGCGAGGACGCCGATCACTCGAGGAGCAGGAAGAATGGTGTCCGGAATACCCCGGGTGTCTCCCTCCCTCCCGAACTGCCGGGACAAAGCGTCGGCCTTCACGTTGCGGGAGCCCGGGCGGTAGGAGAGAAAAAAATTAAACCGGGTGAAAAATAACGACCACCTGGCTTGCCGAGAATTCAGTCTCTGTGCCGACCTGATGTATTCCAGGTTCTTATGGTCGGTCCATACCTGAAATGGTTGTTCTGTCCCCTCAAGCCAGTGTCGCCACTCCTCCAACGCCAACTTGACTGCTAGAAGCTCTCGATTCCCCACGTCATAGTTTCTCTCCGCCGGACTCAATCTCCTCGAAAAGAAAGCACAGGGGTGGAGCTTCTGGTTCTCACCAGAACGTTGCGACAGGATGGCCCCCACCCCTACGTCAGAAGCATCCACCTCCACCACCAACTGACCAGCGGTGTCTGGTACTTGAAGGATAGGAGCTGACGTAAACCGGCCCTTGAGGTCCTGAAAAGCCTCCTCGGCTGCAGGGGACCATCGGAACGTCACCTTGGATGAGGTCAGGGCGGTGAGCGGGGCGGCCACGGTGCTGTAGCCACGGATGAACCGTCTGTAAAAGTTGGCGAATCCCAGGAAACGCTGCAGCTCCTTCCGGGAATCAGGGACCCGCCACGAGGTAACTGCTGAGACCTTAGAAGGATCCATCTCCACACTTCCTTGACCCACGATGTAGCCAAGAAAGGCGACCGAAGAAGTGTGAAACTCGCACTTCTCCGTCTTGACGAACAGTGAGTTCTCCAGAAGTCTCTGGAGGACTGTCTGGACATGATGGACGTGCTCCTTGAGGTTCTTAGAAAAAATCAAGATGTCGTCCAGATAGACAAAAACATAACGATCCAACATGTCTCGGAGTACGTCGTTCACCAACGCCTGGAAAACTGCAGGGGCGTTGGTAAGTCCAAATGGCATCACCAGGTACTCGTAATGTCCCGAAGAGGTGTTGAAGGCGGTCTTCCATTCGTCCCCCTCCCGGATTCGTACCAGGTGATAAGCGTTTCTTAGATCCAGCTTAGTGAAGATTGTAGCCCCCTGTAGTAACTCAAATGCTGACGAGATGAGTGGCAAGGGATAACGATTCTTCACCGTGACGTCGTTCAGACCCCGATAGTCAATGCAGGGTCTCAGGGTCTTGTCCTTCTTCGCCACAAAAAAAAACCCTGCTCCTGCGGGTGATGTGGAAGGACGAATAATTCCCGCAGCCAGAGAGTCATTGACGTAGGTCTCCATGGCCTTCCTCTCCGGTGCCGAAAGCGAGTACAACCGGGCCTTGGGTGGGACTGCGCCTGGATGTAGCTCAATGGCGCAGTCATAGGGCCGATGAGGTGGGAGAGATGTCGCCTTAGCCTTGCTAAACACCTCCTTAAAGTCCAAATACTCCGCCGGAACCCCTGTGACATCCGGAACCAGGTTCATATCCACAGATAGTTGAGGTGCGGCGGCCTGCTTGAGACAAACCTGATGACAGGAAGAACTCCAACCTAGGATGGACCCAGTTGCCCAGTCAATGTTCGGGTTGTGGCGGCGGAGCCACGGATAACCCAAAATCAGAGGGATTTGGGGGGACCGTAGCACATGAAACCGGATTGTCTCATGGTGGTTCCCCGACATGAGCATACGGACCGGTGTCGTCTGGTGTGTCACTGTTCCCAGCAGGTGACCATCCAAAGCATTAGCCGGTACCGGCTGGAGCAGCCGAACCTGTTGGATGCCCAGCTGTCGTGCGAGCTCCTCGTCAATGATGCTAACATCTGATCCGGAGTCGATAAAAACAGCCAGAGCCTGAGATTTGCCTGTCAGGAGGAGTCGAGCATGGCACAAGGGTCTTAGATTGGGGATCAGCTCAGAGGTTTGGCCCACCAGTATACTCCCCATTACTGATGAGCTCTGTCTTTTACCTCTTCGACGTACTTCCCTCTCCTCAGAGGTAAGACTGGTATGACCCACTTGCATGGGCTCGACCTCGTACCGTGAGTCAGAGTAGGAGTGGGAACTCTCCGCCGAACCCGGAAGTCGAAATCTCCCGGAAACCGGAAGTTGTTGTCGCGAGCAGCGGCCCGCCGCTCGCGTCTGTTGCTCTCCTCTCCGAGTCTGGATTCGTCCGTCAATCCGAGAGGTGAGCTCTATCAACCCATCCAAGGAAGCAGGGAGATCATAGGAAACCAGCTCATCTCTCATATAATCCGCTAATCCTCTCAGATATGCGTCACACTGCGCCGGCTCATTCCAGCTGCTGCGACGGCTACTGGTGCGGAAGTCAATAGCGTAATCCACCACCGTGCCGGCACCCTGGCACAAACTCAGCAGGCCTCCAGCAGCGTCGGGACCCAGACGAACGGGACCGAACACCTTCCGCATCTCCGCGGAAAAGGCAGCAAACGAGGCGCAGGCTGGTGTCTGCTGCTCCCACTCAGCAGTTCCCCATAAACGTGCTCTCCCCGTCAGATGATTAACGGTGAAAGCTACCCGAGCCGCCGAGGAGGCGAAGGTGTGTGGCTGCAGTGAAAACAATATGGAACAGTTTGTGAGAAAAGGCCTGCATCCCTCCGGCTCACCAGCGTAGCGTTCCGGCGTTCCCACACGAGGCTCCGGAGCGTATCCCGTCGACCCAGGGGCTGGAGCGAGCATCGGAGCTGCGGGCGGAGGGACGGTAGCAGCCATGGTAGCGGCTAGCTGTTGTACGGTGGCGGCCATCTGTTGCATCTGGGAGGTAAGGTAAGCCAGCGTTTGTCCCTGGGTTGAGGTTGCCTGGTGGGTCTCGATAGCTAAGGTAGCTATTGTGACCTCCTGTCTTTGGATGGCATCCTCAACCCTCTCAAAGCGGTCTCTAGGAGACCCGGTGTTTGCTTGGTCCATTTCTGGCCAGATCGTTCTGTCACAAACGAGCTGAGGACCAAAATGCAGAACACGGGAAACCAGAGATAGTCGGTAACCAGCTTTATTAGAGTCTATAGGCTGGTAGGAGACAACACGGCAGATAGTAGGCAAAGGGCTGGTCGGGGACAGGCGAGGGTTCCAGGAGACAGCAGGACGGGAGTCGTAGGCACAGAACGGGTCAGGGAGCAGGCGAGGCAGGCTGGTCAGGGACAGGCAGGGTCGAAACCGGGAGAGCAATCTGAGGAGTAGTGCGGGAAAGACAAGCATGCTGCGAAGTACGATCTGGCACTGAGGTGAAGGTGAAGTGGGCCTAAATACTAATGGAGCTGATGGGTGTAACAGAGTGAGAGAGAGAGACAGGGTGTGACTACCAGGTGACTAAGGAATGATACTGCAGAAAATAGGTGAGTGAGAAAGCAGACTGTGACAACAGACAAGAATAGTCAATTCTAATGTCTAACACTTATGGAGAAAGAGATGTCCTGTATGGGTTGATTGTGCGTTGATCTGTTGGTAATGCCTCGGGGTTCCGGTGGGCATGTAAACAAATGCATAATGCTGCGCTATACTTTGCGGCCTCACCCGGTTGCATAGCGACGCTTATTGTTTAGGTGTCTTTTAATAAGCAGGTAGTCATATCATTAGCTAGAACTAGCTAGATCTGATCGATATGGACATAAACGCGAGTAAAGTCTAATCTGACGGGAGAGAGAGATCAGCTGCTGCTGACGAGTCGACACGCAGCTCTGCATAATCACATGCAGCGGTGAGCGGAACAAAACACACACTTCAGGTTAGAATATCACACGTAGCTATTTTAATTACCTCTCAAACTACCTAAACTAGTTATAGATATGTTTAGTTTTACTGTCGTGTCACTCATTACTGATCTGCAAGCTGCATGATACTGACGGGCTGTCAGGAGAGGGAGAGAGCGTTCTGTTTATTATTCCCGTGTTATTGTAAATTCCTGTACACTTTTGAATAGTTAATCTACTATAATTAGTTTGTTTAATATCGAATCATATCAATTTGTTTTAAAGCTCAATAAATAACAAAGAAGACCTTTGACCGGAACTTTTCTAAATGTTTCCGGAAGATTTAAACTTTAACGGACATGTTGACCAGCGAAAAAATAGTGGAGTGTTTCAAACATGTGGGGACTACAGACTGCAGCAGGGACCTGTTGAAGATGTCTGTGAACACCTCTGCCAGCTGAACTGCACACACCCTGAGAACACGGCCAGGGATGCTATCAGGTCCAGGAGCCTTGTGTGGGTTAACCCTTTTAAAGGATTTGCACACATCTGCCCTGTTTAAAACAAAGGGGCAGGGCTCCTGATCCTTCTGTACCTCCACAGCCTGGCTGCTCTCGTATCAAAAAAACAGTTTAGCTCATCTGGGAGAGATGCGCACGCAGACACTCCTGCAGCACCCCCCGCTGCTCCTTTGTCGTCTCTCATTGTTCTTAGTCCCGCCCACATGTTCCGGGTGTTTCAAACACCTTCAATTAAGATTACTCCTTGATAGACTTTTAAAAATATGTATTTTAGCCAGAAGAATAGTTGTATTTATTAACTGTGTGCGGTCTTCATCTAACAGCCCAAATATTAAGCCCTGAGCCTATTTTCCAGGTCTCAGGCTCAAAAGTGACATTCCCAGAACAAATAATCTTCCCTTCTAAAAGGGTTAAATTAATAATCTTTTTTCTCAAAGTAATGATAAACCTGTGAGTTGGATGTAGAAAAGTCAGAATCAATATAGATGTTTTTTATTTTGAAGAAAATTCAGATTGAACATAGTAAAAAACTGTAAATTATAGTGTCCGTCCAAAAAATCTTTTGTACTTATAGTGAAAGCTACCCTTGGATTTGGATTTTTTTTGAGTAAGGTAGACTAAAAGCTTTAGGAATCCAAAGTACAACATATAATAAGTACCCTGTATCAAGATTGATGCAAAACAAGTGACATTTGACCTTTTTAGAGAGATTTAGCACAAAAAAACACTTTTGGGGTCATTTGGGTGGAAATGGGCATTTTTGCCGTTTCTCTGGAACCCATTAGTCGATTTTGGTGATTGACATCTCTTTTTAACCGTTAGAGCCAATAGAATCGAAGGGGAATCTTCACATACACACCAACGTTAACAAAAAAAAGTGGGGGCTTCGCGCATGCAGTTTTGGCCAGAGCGAACCTATCTCTCGCTCTGACATCTGAAAACGGAACAGTCGGTTTATTGCTTATGGATTATCATAAATCCTGGGACACAGACACATTGGATTAACCTATGTATTAACGTTCAGCAGCGTTTTTATCGTTTTATTGCCATTGAAGACCACTTTTGACCAGACAACGACAAAGGTAAGCCATTTTGCCGTTTTAGCTACCTAGTGCCACATGTTTTGATGTCTGTTTTTGTTTATAAAGTCGCAAGCTGGATATGTACAGCGTAGGGCACTAAAGAACGATGCTGTTCCTACTTTGTTTAGACCAGCGGGAGATTCGGGTACACAACCTGTAAGTATTCATTGTTGTTTGTGTATTTATGATGTTTAAAACAAACAAGGTCTCTACCACAACTATTTAAATGGATAAACGTTTTTCAGGTTACTACGTTGGGATCGCGGAGAAATGCTCTCTGCAGACCCATTCACACAGCGTTATAAACCTTTTTGTTACGCCACAAGCCACACTTGTTTTTACTTCGGCTGTGAGTGTTTGTGTGTGCTCAGGATGAGTTTCCCTTGTTCTCCTGTATCACAGACACGGAAAGCCTGTCTGCTCCTGCAGCAGCTCACAGTAACTCCCTGGGAACTCGGTCATACTCCTTCTCCAAGTCAACAAAACACATGTAGACCAGATAAGCGTATACTCCCAGGCCCCCTCCAGGATCCTTGCGAGAGTAAAAAGCTGATCCGTCGTTCCACGACCAGGACGGAATCCTCATTGTTCCTCCTCAGAGGTTCGACAATCGGCCTGACCCTCCTTTCGAGTACCTTAGAGTAAACTTTCCCGGGGCGGCTGAGTAGTGTGATGCCTCTGTAATTGGCACACACCCTCTGATCCCCTTCTTGAAAAGGGGAACCACCCAGAGTTCCCGTTAGAATATTTTTTCGCCGGTCAACATGTCTGTTAAAGTTTAAATCTTCCGGACAACATTTGAAAAGTGCCGGTCAAAGGTCTTCTTTGTTATTTATTGAGCTTTAAAACAAATTGATATGATTCGATAATAAACAAACTAATTATAGTAGATTAACTATTCAAAAGTGTACAGGAATTTACAATAACATGGGAATAATAAACGGAGCGCTCTCTCCCTCTCCTGACAGCCCGTCAGTATCATGCAGCTCGCGGAACAGTGATGAGTGACCCGACAGTAAAACTAAACATATCTATAACTAGTTTAGGTAGTTTGAGAGGTAATTACAATAGCTACGTGTGTTATTCTAACCTGAAGTGTGTGTTTTGTCCGCTCACCGCTGCATGTGATTATGCAGAGCTGCGTGTCGATTAGTCAGCAGCAGCTGATCTCTCTCTCCCGTCAGATTAGACTTTACTCACGTTTACCTCCATATCGATCAGATCTAGCTAGTTCTAGCTAATGATAGGACTACCTGCTTATTAAAAGACACCTAAACAATAAGCGTCACTATGCAACCGGGTGAGGCCGCAAAGTATAGCGCGGCATTATGCATTTATTTACATGCCCACCGGAACCCCGAGGCATTACCAACAGATCAACGCACAATCAACCCATACAGGACATCTCTTTCTCCATATTAAGTGTTAGACATTAGAATTGACTATTCTTGTCTGTCACATACTCTTTTGTCTGTCACATAAGTGGCGCAAGTTGCGCAACTGATGCGGTATTGCGCTAAACGGAAATTATTTGGACCGGACACTTTGACCGGAGAGATTTAGATTTGCCGGTCTTCAGCATATTTTACCGGTCATAGTCCGGTAATTATCGGCTAACGGGAACTCTGGAACCACCACACCGGTCTGCCACTCCTTAGGTACTGTTTCCGACTACCACGCAACGTTGATGAGATGTGTCAACCATGACAGTCCCTCAACACCCAGAGCATTCAGCATTTCTGGGCGGATCTCATCCACTGTGGAGTTGTTTGACGACCTCAGTGACCTCCCCCCGGGAGATTGGTGTTGATCCCCCGTCATACTCCAGCTCTGCCTCTAACATAGAGGGTGGAGTTGTCGGGTTCAGGAGTTCCTCAAAGTGTTCCTTCCAACGCCCTAACACTCCATCAGTTGAGGTCAACAATGTCCCATCCTTACTGTACACAGCTTGGATGTTTCCCTGCTTCCCCTCCTGAGGTGTCGGACGAAAGTCCTTTTCCATGTCTTCTCCGAACTTCTCCCACACCCGCTGCTTTGCCTCGGCTACGGCTGAGGCTGCTGCCCTTCGGGCCTGTCGGTACCTTGCAACTGCCTCGGGAATCCCCCGGGATAACAAATCCATGAAGGCCTCCTTCTTCAGTCAGACGGCTTCCCTGACCACCGGTGTCCACCAGGAGGTTCGAGAGTTACCGCCCCTTGAGGCACCTAAGACCTTGAGACCACAGCTCCGCACTGCGGCTTCAGCAATAGAAGCTTTGAACACCACCCACTCTGGTTCAATGTCCCCAACCTCCACAGGAATGCCCAAAAAGCTCCGCCGGAGGCGTGAGTTGAAGGCCTCCTGAACTTGGGCCTCCTCCAGACGTTCCCAGTTCACACAAACTACTAGGTCTATCCAGAGGCTTCCCCCGCCACTCGACCCAACTCACCACCAGATGCTGATCAGTTGACAACTCCGCCCCTCTCTTTACCCGAGTGTCCAAAACATACGGCCTCAGGTCCGATGATACGATAACGAAATCGATCATGGACCTTCTGCCTAGGGTGCTCTGGTACCACGTACACTTATGAGCATCCTTATGTTCGAACATGGTGTTTGTTATGGCCAATCCATGACTAGCACAGAAGTCCAGTAACAAACCACCACTCCGGTTCAGATCAGGGGGGCCGTTCCTCCAAATCACGCCCCTCCAAGTGTCTCCATCATTGCCCACATGTGCGTTGAAGTCTCCCAGCAAGATTAAAGAGTCCTCTTCAGGAGCTCCATACAGAACTCTTTCCAGGGTCTCCAAGAAGGCTGTATACTCTGAACTGCTGTTTGGTGCATAAGCACACACAACAGTCAGAGTTTTCCCCCCCATAACCCGCAGGCGAAGGGAGGTGACCCTCTAGTCCACTGGGGTAAACTCCAACAACGAAGCAACCAACCGGGGACTTGTGAGTATCCCCACACCCGCCCGGCTCCTCACACCTTGAACAACTCCGGAGAAGAATAGAGTCCAACCCCTATCCAGAAGTAAGGTTCAAGAGCCTATGCTGTGCGTAGAGGTGAGCCCAACCAGATCCAACTGGTAACGCTCCACCTCCCGCACAAGCTCCGGCTCCTTCCCCCCCAGAGAGGTGACGTTCCACGTCCCCAAAGCCAGCTTCTGTCGCCCGGGTCTGGTCCGTCGAGACCCTCTGCTTTCACTGCCACCCTTCTGGCAGCGCACCCGACCCCATCGCTGTTTCCCGTAGGTGGTGGGTCCGCGGGACGGAGAAGCGGAGGTGTTGCCCATGTTGCCTTTTTGGGCTGTGCCCGGCCGGGCTCCGTGGCAAGCCCGGCCACCAGACGCTCGCTGACCAGTCCTCCTTCTGATCTCTATCTATCTATATTTATTATTTATAAATATGAGCACACGCACAAGTAAAAACAACCCTCCTTAAAACAACAGTCAAGTGTACAATCCATACAAAGACCCATATCCAAATCTGTTTTTCAAAGTTTTCGAGCAAGAAACACCAGCATTGTCGGGCAAATGCATCTTTGATTGTAAACTGTCGGGAAGGTGGGGGCTCTCCATCTCCAGCTTCCGTGTTTGCTACCAGCTGGGAAAACGGAATGGGGTGGTTGTGTTTTAGGTGTAGTTTAAAATACGTGGTATTGCCTGCTTTTGTCGCTACCTTTTTTTAAACAAATGCGACACACCGCCCGGCTCATTGAAGTCCGTAAGTTTGCCTCGTTGATTTGGTTTGAATCCAAAATACTGCCATTCCGGAGAATCGAGATGTGTGGTTCCATTTCACTTTAAATTCCCCGCAAGTAAGTCACACGTTGTCTCCCGCTTGTCGCTATATTATGAATGTGGCTGCTGCACGTGGAGTATCCTGACCTGGCTGTGTGTCAGCCCCGCCCCTCACAGCGCGCGTGGCCGGCAGCCACAGCGCGCCTGGCAGCCACAGCGCTCCTGGCTAAAATGCTGGTCACATCCTTATCTAAACGGCAATTTATCGAGATCAGAAAAGTTATCGAGTCCATTTTTATTTATCGTACGATAAGTCAATTTATCGATTATCGTGACAGGCGTACTTGAGGTTTAACAGGTTAAAGGAAATAAACAAATGTGTTGTGTTATATCAGCTGCACAATTTACCAAATATGTGGTGTTCTTAGTTTCCATACCTCCTGTATTTTATGAGCGTCTTATCAAGTCTTGGCAAACGGCACAAAACATGATTAAACATGATGGTACAAACCATGCTCGTATCTATACAACCTATAGTCGTGGAGGACCGCACATTTTCCCGTCAAGTTTGTTTTTTATAAATCGCAAAGATTGCTTAAAAGTATGCGTATGCCATCTTTTGAGCGTACGCCACGTTTATAAATGAGGCCCCCTGGTCACCCGATGTAGTTGTGACAGCGACTGCTAATCCTGCTAGACTGAGGCTTTAACAGGTCCTGGATGGATTTTGAGTGGACTCATTAAGTGGACCAGTCTCCCTGTTGTTTAAGCAGCGCCATTACTGGGAAGTTGGAGTTTAAAAAAATGAAATTAAAACCGTAGATAACTAGGTGTACATTAACATAACTGTAGCACTCAATGATCCTTGGATTAATTTGGTAGGCTACATTTGCATATATGCTAATTATGGGTGGGGTTGTAAAAGTGTCTGAAGGATCAGGGAGCTGGTTTGTCGGGAGAGCGGATCAAGGCAGTCTCCACGCTGGGTTGAGTTAATACCATGGGGCGAAGTGCAGCAGAGGGATTGTATCTGCTGAACAAGTATAAGTGGGCAATGCCTCGGCCATGTCCACCTTCCTGTCAGGGCTGCAGGTTGTCTGCCCTCAGAGAACAGATACCTTCCTGAAGCACGTGTTTTCACTGCATGTGTAGACATTACACATTAACTGCAACATGACGTGATAGCCGAGTTTATTTACAGCAATCTAACATTGGAATCTGCTTCCAGTTGAGCTGAAAATCTGCTTGGATTATCACTCTTTTTCCCATAGAGCATAAAAATGGATATTGGGCAACCAGTCTTGCCGACATTTATTTAACTGTTATTTGAGATTTTAGTTTAAATGAATTGTAAAGTTATAGTTATATTGATAAATATACTAGTACTGTATTTATAGTTTATACATCTGTATTTTGATTAATTTAATTGTATGATAATAATGTGTGGAAATATTTAAATGTTTGTTCATTGTTATGTTTACCTGCCCCAGGGACTGCCGATATAGCATCTATTCTCTTTCTGAGATTCATAAAATGTTTTGCATGGTCCGGATTTAATTCAGATATAATAGTGTTTAGTGTAATAGTAATAGTGTAATAGTGTCATCTCAAAGCAGCTGGGTAATAAGGTCTGCTGTTCCAGATCTTTCATAAAGGGTTGGCTGGGTTTAAAGTCAGGACAGGAAAAGTTCCTCACACCAAACTGAGGAATCCATTCCTTAAGAAACTGACACGAAGGACTCACAAAGACTCAGATGCACGATTCTTTCTTGATTTAAAAAATACCTTTTAATATACAAAAAGTTTTTAGGATCAACTAGGATACTCAATAGTTCACTAGGTTCGACTAGTATGCTCAATGTTTACACAAGGGAGTACAGACATGGACTTGGTATAGAGACAAGACAAACCGACAAAAGACAAAAGGAGAAACAGGGCTACATATACACACAACGGTTCATGGGGCACAGGTGAAAACAATCAAGAGCAGGAGACCACAATCAAGCTGGCAGGTGACACACAACGACAGGAAGTGTAGACACCTGAAAAGAGAGGACAGAGTCAACATCAAAATAAAATGCAAGGCCACAAGAATAAACACAAAAGCAATAAACAAACAGAACTCTAACGCTGAAACCTTACAGAAACGGACATTGTGCTTTTTGATCAAACAGAAAAGAGACAAACACACACACAGTTGGAGTAACACTATTATTTAAACCAAACTGTAAAAACGGAACTGTTGACTTAGTTACATTTATTATGTCAACAGATTTCACACAGGTTAGTTGATAGGTTAGCAATGATATTACGTTTATTATTTTCGTTTTTGCACCCTCTAACACCAAATTAAACTGAAATCCAAGGCTATTCTTCCTCGTATAATGTCCCTTTTCTTACATTTTATGTAACCAGCATCGGCCTTAACCTCAGCGCGCATTTCACTTATTCGTCTGTTGAATGTCAGAGATAGAGTGACGCTGGGGAGGAGAGAGAAAAGGAGGAGAGAGAAGGGAGAAGAGGAAGAGATGGATTAGAGAGGAGTCGAGCTGGGACAGAGGAGAGAGAGCGGTTAGATAACAGAGGGAGAGAATGAGAGGTTCGTTATTTCACTCTAATGGCGAAGGAGAGGGACTTCATTAGCCGGGCCTTGACTGATGTGCTCATCAGACGCAGCAGTTGATGCATGATAACAAGGAGAAGGAGCGAGGGAGGAATGTGGGGGAGGGAACACAGAGAGAGGGAGAAATATGAAGGGAAGGAGAGATGAGAGGTGGGCGGGACAGAGAGAAGAGGATAGAAGAGGGACTGACAGTGAGGGAGGAAGAAAACAGAGAGGGAGTGAATGTGAAGAAGAGAGGGGGAGAGAAGGATGGTGGATGGTGCAGAGAGAAGCCTCCTGCAGAACCACAGAACAACATGATGAAGAGGAGACAGAACAACATGATGAAGAGGAGACACAGAACAACATGATGAAGAGGAGACAGAATAACATGATGAAGAGGAGACACAGAACAACATGGAGAAGAGGAGACACAGAACAACATGATGAAGAGGAGACAGAATAACACGATGAAGAGGAGACAAAAATAACATGATGAAGAGGAGACACAGAACAACATGGAGAAGAGGAGACACAGAACAACATGATGAAGAGGAGACAGAATAACACGATGAAGAGGAGACACAGAACAACATGGAGAAAAGGAGACAGAACAACATGATGAAGAGGAGACACAGACCAACATGATGAAGAGGAGACACAGAACAACATGGAGAAAAGGAGACAGAACAACATGATGAAGAGGAGACACAGAACAACATGATGAAGAGGAGACACATAACAACATGATGAAGAGGAGACAGAACAACATGATGAAGAGGAGACACAGAACAACATGATGAAGAGGAGACAGAATAACATGATGAAGAGGAGACACAGAACAACATGGAGAAGAGGAGACACAGAACAACATGATGAAGAGGAGACCAAATAACACGATGAAGAGGAGACACAGAACAACATGGAGAAAAGGAGACAGAACAACATGATGAAGAGGAGACACAGAACAACATGATGAAGAGGAGACACAGACCAACATGATGAAGAGGAGACAGAACAACATGGAGAAGAGGAGACAGAACAACATGATGAAGAGGAGACAGAACAACATGGAGAAGAGGAGACAGAATAACATGATGAAGAGGAGACAGAACAACATGATGAAGAGGAGACAGAATAATATGATGAAGAGGAGACAGAATAACATGATGAAGAGGAGACAGAACAACACGGAGAAGAGGAGACAGAACAACATGGAGAAGAGGAGACAGAATAACGTGATGAAGAGGAGACAGAACAACATGGAGAAGAGGAGACACAGAACAAAGTGATGAAGAGGAGACAGAACAACATGATGAAGAGGAGACAGAATAACATGATGAAGAGGAGACAGAACAACATGTTGAAGAGGAGACAGAATAACATGATGAAGAGGAGACAGAACAACATGGAGAAGAGGAGACAGAACAACATGGAGAAGAGGAGACACAGAACAACATGGAGAAGAGGAGACAGAACAACATGGAGAAGAGGAGATACAGAACAACATGGAGAAGAGGAGACAGAACAACATGATGAAGAGGAGACAGAACAACATGGAGAAGAGGAGACACAGAACAACGTGATGAAGAGGAGACACAGAACAGAAACAGAACTGTAAAATATCCTGAGGGAGGATGGAATAAAGATCATATCATAAGCATCGCCAGCCATTACTACATATTTTTAAAAGAGCAGTTGTAGAACGGAATAGTTCAAAAATATAAGGTTTCTTTCTTTATTTGGTTTACCTCTCATGATAACATGTTTAGGTAGATACAAACTGTGAACAGAGCATAAAGACTTGAAGCAGGGTGAAACGGTGTTAGTGTTCAAAATAAAAAAATACCCCTACATCTCTAAAGCTGTCTCCTATGCACATGAATATTGCAAGGTGAAAATAAGCTAGGCTAACTAGTCTTGACTCCATACATATCAATGTTCTCAAAAACAACTCAATAAGTAACTTCTCCAAACTGTTGAATTTGTACTTTTCCCAGAATGGGCCAATGGTCTAGATTAGTTTTTTTTCCTTCCCTTTCTAAATGTTTTTTCATTGTTTATAGCACATTTGATTTTATATTTTAAGTATTTAGCATCATGCCATCATGCTCTCCTTCTACAGAGGCGCCATCGAGAGCATCCTCAGAAGCTGCATCGCGGTGTGGTTCGGAAACTGCACAGCATCGAACCGCAAGACCCTGCAGCACATCGAGAACACTGCTGAGAGGATAATCGGTGCCTCACTCCCAACACTCCATAGTGAACACTGCTGAGAGGATAATCGGTGCCTCACTCCCATAGTAGGGGTGTAACGGTATCCGTATTCGTCCCGTACCGTCACGGTTCGGACGTCACGGTTCGGTGCATGCAGTCACACGGCGAATACGCCTTTTTTTACGAGTGGGAAAAAAGTCTGTTATTCAGGGCAGTATCCACTACACTATTTATAATCCAGGGGGCGGCATTGCGCCTAAAAGCTGTTTGCCAGCCGCCCTTAAACAACAAATGAAGAACAAGAAGAAACAACAACAAAACGAACAAAATACCAGAAGAAGAAAAGTTAGTTTTGCGAGTTCAGATAACACACGGGAGCTAGAACCCAGCTGCTTCTTTTAAATCAGCTGTGTGGGAACATTTCGGGTTCCCTGTGGACTACAATAACGATGAAGTGCGCGAGTGGTGGATCGGACGAGGACGGTGTGTCGGCGTTGTTCTACAGTGGTGCGGTATGCTAATGGTAACACACGCCAAACATGCTAAATCATATCAGAAGGCATCACCGGAGCCCGGCAAAAGACAACAGCAGTTCAACAGCTGATCCCCACTGTTTTCAAGAAGCCAATAGACATGAAAGCCGAGAGACCAAAATAAATAACGAAAGCTTTTGGCATATGTTTTTCAACGACTTTGCGCTCTTGAAACCATTTCTTATTATTTATTTTGTAATATTTTCAAGACATTCGTTTTAGTTTTACAGCTTGATGAAACCTTTTTGTTTGACATCAGCCATTATAGATAATCTGGCCATCTGAGTTTGTGTGGTACTGTTTGTGGTTTGTTTTTATCTGGGTAATACAGTTAATTATTCAAAATGTTAGAGTTCCTTATTTTTATACTGAAACTTGCACTACTGTTCAAAATAAATAAAAACAAACCTGGAATTATGCATTTGTGACTTTTTTTTGCTTTTTCTTGTTGTACCGAACCGTACCGAACCATGACCCCCAAACCGAGGTACGAACCGAACCGTGACTTCTGTGAACCGTTACACCCCTACTCCATAGTGAACACTGCTGAGAGGATAATCGGTGCATCACTCCCAACACTCCATAGGGAACACTGCTGAGAGGATAATCGGTGCCTCACTCCCAACACTCCAGAGGGAACACTGCTGAGAGGATAATCGGTGCCTCACTTCCAACACTCCATAGTGAACACTGCTGAGAGGATAATCGGTGCCTCACACCCATCACTCCATAGTGAACACTGCTGAGAGGATAATCGGTGCCTCACTCCCATCACTCCATAGTGAACACTGCTGAGAGGATAATCGGTGCCTCACGCTGCTATGGACAGTCATTTGCACTACTGTACATATTTTTACTGTTGTAATATATTCATCCTCATCCGTTTTGAAGTGACTGTTATTTTGTATATATTGACTGTTGTGCCTTTAATGTATGCCTCTTAATGTGTGCTTATGTATACATGTATCTATATTTGATTATGAATGTGTGTGTATGTATATATATATATGTATATAAATATATATATAAGTAGGTGTACAGGTGTGTATGTATATATATATATGTATATATTTTTTGTATAGTTTAAAGGTCCCATGACATGGCCATTTCTACTGATCATAATTCCATTGTTGAGGTCTACTAGAATAGATTTACATTGTTCAATGTTCCAACATTACATTGGTTTCTGATACAGCATCTCTGTATAGTATGTGCCAACCTGATCTCACCAGAATGCGTGACTCCACCACGACTCCTTAACACCGCAGTGCGTGGTGGAGTCACGAACTTTGCTACATTTACTTGTCTGCACCACGCAAACAACGCCAATGTAAAGTGAAAGAGGCTCCTTTGTCGTGGTGCACACACGCATTTCTACAACGTCCTGCATTGAGCTTTTATTACTTTATAGCTTGTAGTAACTCACGGGAGGCTTCTTTTATTTTATTTGTATTCATAATCATTTGTATTTTTCGTCAGAATGTATTATGGTGCATTAGTTACGAATTTTTGTTCTCAAAAAACAGTGCATTGTGTGTAATACAACTGTGATTTTTATTACATTAGTTAGTTTTTAAGGAAGGCCAGAGCTTCAGCTGTGTCAAATAGATTGTTCCCTTTAGTTAACGTTTTTTAAAAGAACATTATATTCCGATTTGATCATGTCCCCTTTATTGTATTACGGATAGCAATGTGAGCGTCCATTCCCATTGGATAACGCAGGATTTTACACCCGGAAGTAAGTATTCTCTTTACTGTCGATTGATTTTCCAGTGATATCTGCACTACTCATCAACTCAAAAACACCAGATTATCCTCGTTGATTAAACAACATTGATTGGTTTAAATTGTGAACAATGTTTTTGTAATTTTCCCTTTCGATTCGGAGAAACAAATATTTGTTAAGTTTAGGATGGCCGAAGACACTACACTACCCAGAATCCTCAGCTATTGTTCCGCTTTGCCTCAAGCTCTGGGATTGGTTGACCTCCAACTGCATTCCATATGAAAACAACGTTTCGTAAAAGATAAAATCATACTTTATTCAGCAGTGCTTGCTTTACTCTTTGAAAGTCATTGGAAGTATACTTCCAAGCCACGGCTACGGAAAACGAAGAAGAATGGAACAGGCTAACAAGTGTGCCACTCTCTCTAAAATAAATACCTCACGATGTCTATCTAATTATGAACTTGCTTTACTTTCACGGAACACATTTTTCATGATAACAAACAAATGTAACAATGTAACATATTTACCAACACATGTTCTACGCCACTACATACTTACATTTAAATGTGCTACGTCGGTTCAGCCCTTCTCCGCAAGGGTTTTTGAAATTGGTCCGTGCACAAAGCATTGTGGGGATTTTAAGGACGCGAAGTCTACCCATGTGCAGCCTCGAAATTTCCCCCAAACCAAGGACACGGCCTCGGTGGAATTCCAAGTATGCTGGAGATTGGAACAGTCCTTCGGCGGCACTCGATGACGTAGCATCCTTGAAAATCCTCGCGATTGAGAAACGGCCTGTGTGTGTCCTTCTCCCGTGACGATAACGGCTTGAGTTTAAAAAATAATAATAAACGAATTTGAAACTGGGGGGGACAACACAAACGGGCAGACAAAAAATTAAAAAAAACATTGTCTTGCCCCACCAAGACAATGGTAGGGGAAACACTGATTTGTATTCACTCTCTGTCCTAAACCAACACACTCTCACTCCCTGATAGTCCAATAGCGACGTTTGGTCAGGGTCCTTTGGCATGCAGTTGTGACGCACAGTGGCGGCGCCAGAGATTTCCTCTAGGGGGTGCTGTGGGGTAGCTTGACGTTTCATAGAGGGTGCTCAAACATTAAGGGTTTCCCATTAATGCACCAGCGCTACAGTTGAATTTTCTACTGCAACACTCCCCACACGCACACACAGTGCACTTGTGACTGTTACAATGAAGGCTCGATAATCAGCTCATGTCATATAGGTGTAAGCAGGGGTAAAGTGCTATTTTTACAAGTGGGGAGTGGACCTCACCTCCTCTAGGAGGGTCCTCACCTCCTTTAGTGGGGAAGATTTTTTAAATATTGAAGTTAAAAGCATCAATCTGGTGCACTTTGAGAGCAAAATCAAGAGATCTATGGATATGCTGTATCTCTCAACATACATATGAAACAACTGTAAACATATTTTCTATTTCTTTATAGATATTTTACAAATCACTCGCCTTTTAAAACAAACCGTTTGAGACCCACTGAGATAACTAGACTAAAGTTAACTATCTAAACGCTGAGGTTACCTGAGACTCTCCGTCTGACAGAAGATAGTTCTCCCTCCACCTTGTTGTTGAAAAAGCTCCTTATATCCGTTAGCTTGGCTAGCTAGCACCAGATGCTAACCACAACGATCTCCGGAAGATACCCACCGGTGCGATAGCTCTCTCTCTCTCGTTCGCTTGCGAACGCACACAAAATGGCTCGTGCCACACACACACAGAGACCTAAGCGACTTGCACTCACGAGGTCTATTATGTGCAGAATCCCTCTCGCTTTCAGTTGGTTTTGAGTGTCCACACGTGGACGTTTGAGGACTAAAAAACTATCCATTTGTCACTTTGCTGTTAGCAAATAATTTGGGGCTCCAGCTAACAGAAAGTCACTCAAGTGTCACAAAGTAATTTAGCCTATGGGTAGGTCAAAAATCTAATGGGTGCTGGCCATTGGCCTAATCATATCACCTGTGTTGGCTTTATGTTTTTGGTCATACATTTGTTTGTTTCACATTTGCATTGATGTAATCAATAATTTTTCTGATTTAATTTAATAAAAATAATAATAATAATTTTCGAAAAAAAAAAAAAAAAAACGTATTTCTTGGGGGTGCTTAGGGGGTGCTTTGGCAATCCTGGGGGGTGCTTCAGCACCCCCTAGCTCCCCCCTGGCGCCGCCCCTGGTGACGCACCGAGTCTCCTTCAGCTTCATAAACGGACGCAAAGTGCTTTCAACTGATTGCAATGTATTCCCATCGGCGGCGGTATTTGACGCTCAGGGAAGCACCGCATTGGTCCATGTCGGCAGCAGGTAAAGGCAATGTGAGCGTCCTTTCCCACTGGATAACGGAGAATCTTACACCCGGAAGTAAGTATTCTCCTTACTGTCGATTGATTTTACAGTGATATCTGCACTACTCATCAACTCAAAAACACCAGATTATCCTTGTTAATTACACAACATTGATTGGTTTAAATTGTGTACAATGCTTTTGTGTTTTCCCCTTAGAATCTGAGAATAAAATAGTTGTATCAGGGTTTAGAATGGCTGAAGACGCTACACTACCCATAATCCTCAACTATCGTTTGAGACAACACCATGCGCTTTGCTCGACAAACCCTGTGATTAGTCCTCAAGCTCTGTGATTGGTTGACCTCCGACTGTATTCCATTATGAAATTTTTTTTTCGTAAAAGATAAAATCATACTTCATTCAGCTAGTGCTTGCTTTACTCTTTGAAAGTCATCACATAAATGCATCGTAATAAATGGTTCGGCTGCATTATATATTACACATCGGGCTTACTTCTTTATTTATCTACAGAGATTGGGCCTCAGAATAGACCGGAAATTATTCTTTTACCGTTCTGTTTTAATTTCACAATAAAGTTAATAGTAATATTTTGTATGATATTATTCTTTTTTATTAACCTGTTGAACCCCATCCCTGTTTTTCATGTCTCAGGCTCGAAAATGACATTTCCAGAACAAATGACACTTCTAAAAAGGGAAAATTAATAATCGTTTTTCTCAAAGTAATGATAAACCTGTGAGTTGGATGAAGAAAAGTCAGAATCAATATAGATGTCAGTGCATGACATTAAGGATTTTGGGAGACGGCCATCTAAGCTAATTTACAGATGGCCCTGAGCCCAATAGAGATTGCCCTGAAAAATGCGCGCGGACGAAATGACGCACAAAGGGTTTTGGGGGCCTCCCCCTAGACAATTTAGATTTTTGCAGGTTTTAGATGCTGTCTGGTGCATTTTCTAGACTGAATTACAAGATGAACCACCACAATATTATATTGTACAATTTCAATTTTATTCTTCATTTCACTTGTTTGTTTGTTCTTGTTTGTGTTTGCTCGCTTGCATGCCCTGCATAGCTTTAAGAAATACTTAAGTTGTTGGTCAAGACACTTTCCATCTGATGAAGGCAAATGCCTTCCCAGATGTAAAAAAGTAGAAAACATTACATTCAGTTATAACTGCCAAAACAAACGTTATTTACACTATTATGGCCCCTGTTAAAAATGTTTGTAATGTTATCTACTGTAAATTGGTAGAACGAATGCCTCCTCATCCGGAAGCTGACCGAGCAGCAGTCGAGAGGAGCCGAGCGCATCCGCGAAGCACACAAAATGGCGACGTCAGAGTTCCCGTTAGCCGGCAAATCTAAATCTCTTCGGTCAAAATAATTTCCCTTTAGCGCAATACCGCTTCAGTTGCGCCACCTATGTGACAGACAAGAAGAGTATGTGACAGACAAGAATAGTCAATTCTAATGTCTAACACTTAATGTGGAGAAAGAGATGTCCTGTGTGGGTTGATTGTGTGTTGATCTGTTGGTAATGCCTCGGGGTTCCGGTGGGCATGTAAACAAATGCATAATGCTGCGCTATACTTTGTGGCCTCACCCAGTTGCATAGCGACACTTATTGTTTAGGTGTCTTTTAATAAGCAGGTAGTCATATCATTAGCTAGAACTAGCTCGATCTGATCGATATGGACATAAACGCGAGTGAAGTCTAATCTGACGGGAGAGAGAGATCAGCTGCTGCTGACGAGTCGACACGCAGCTCTGCATGATCACATGCAGCGGTGAGCGGACAAAACACACATTTCAGGTTAGAATATCACACGTAGCTATTTTAATTACCTTTCAAACTACCTAAACTTATAGATATGTTTAGTTTTACTGTCGGCTCACTCATTACTGGATCCGCGAGCTGCATGATACTGGCATAATAGATTGCCCGATCGGGCAACCAGCAGATGAGGCTTCATTGCCCGAGCTAAATACTAGATGGCCCCGGGCAGTCGTTAATGTCGAGCCCTGGATGTTTTTTATTTTAAAGAAAATGTAGATTGAACATAGTAAAAACATTTTAATTATAGTGTCCGTCCAACAATTATGTTTTACTTATAGTGAAAACCACCCTTGGATGATAGATGAAACCTATTTTACGCTCTCAAATCTGAAAACTTAAAACTAGGTTTATTGCTGATGGATTATCAGAAATCATTTCAAAAGTGGATTAACCTATGGATTAACCTTCAGCAGCGTTTTATCGTTTTAATGCCATTGAAGACAACTTTTGGTCAGACAACAGCGAAGATAAGACATATTGCCGTGTTTTTTACCTCATGCCACGTGTTGTGATGTCTGTTTTTGTTTCTCATTTTGCGAGTTCTTATCATGGAGTGATGATACAGATACCTATTGATTCTGTGTAGTCTCATGTTAGATTTGCATTTACGATAAGTAATAAGGGTTTTATGAGTGAGCTCTGTGTGAGTTCAATTTTTGGCTCAGGGCCAATTCAGAGGCTCTTGTGTTTTTTTATGCTAAAAATGGTTCATATTATCAGTTAGCTGAGTTTCTTCCCGTTATATGGATGTGATACATCCATAGTTTATTAAATATTAAGAAGCCCTCAGACGCTGTTTCCTACAGATGATGCGTTTAGCCACCCGACGGCGGGCGGATGGGGTTCAACAGGTTAAAACTACAATTCCAAGTAAAGATGTGCCATAGAACATGTTGCGAAACACACATATAGCCAGCGTGTGTAGTTCTGGGGGGGTGAGATGGACACGTTCCAGTTTTGGATATTGTGCCGTCGATGGGTTTCATTCCATTTCAAAGTGCTGTTTGACGCTCTTCGCACACTTCGCGTACTGCCAACAACATCAAATCACAGAGCTTGAGGATTAATCACGGGGTTTGTCAAGCAAAGCGGCTGGTGTGGTCCTAAACGATAGCTGAAGATTCTGGGTAGTGTAGTGTTTTCTGCCATCCTAAACTCCGAAAAAATATTTGTTTCTCCGAATCGAAGGGGAATAATACAAAAGCATTGTACACAATTTAAACCAATCAATGTTGTGTAATTAAGGCGAGACACCCCAGGTGAATGGGGTATTTTTTTTTAACTTAAAGGTATCAGCTAGAAATTTCTCCAGTTAATTACTTACAATAAGGCAATTGTTTTTTATATTACAAGTTTTCTGAAATAGCATGTTTAAATATGCAAATTATCCATTATCTCATTAAATATGCACATATTTTAACACATTTCAGGAATCGAAATCTGAACTTTGGATAAAGCCAGGTTCAAAATTCTTGTTTCATTTTGTAGTCATATTAGTATCTAAGGCTTTTACAGAAGGGATATTGGATATCTCTTTTTATCACTCCATAAATCAGAAAATACTGTCAACTAGGGATGCTCCGATCGATCGGTCACCGATCGAGATCGAACGATACTCACTTTCTACCGATCGATCGGTGCTCTCTAAACATGCCGATCGCGAGAGCCGATCGCATGACGTAAAATACATGACACTTTTCTCTGTGTGCGGCAAAACAAGCTCGCCAAAATGGTTCACCGGTCTGGCATTATTTTAAGATGTCAGAAAAAGACAGTAAAATAGCGGAATGCAACGTGTGTGAAGCAGCCATCCTGCAGCTCCGCCCGCCGGACCGGTAAGCGGAGCGAAACACACAAGAGTTAGACCTAACACACTTAGCTATTGTATCTACCTCTGGAATAAGCTAAACTAGTTATACATATATGTATTCTTCACTGTCGGGTCAGTGAGCTGCATGAAATACTGACAGGCTGTCAGTTGGGGGGGAGATGGGGAGAGAGGGGGGGAGAGAGAGGGAGAGAGGAAAAGAGAGCGCTTCCGCTCATTTCTCCCGTGTTATTATCCAAAGTGAATGTAAACTTGAATAATGTACATCATTTGAATGTAATAATTAAGTTGATTGTTGTTTGTGGAAGCTCCAGTGAATGAGCCCCATTAACTGAGTTTTAAACATCACTTTAAATGATAGATTTAAAGTTTAAATCTTCCATTTAGGCCCCGCCCACTCGATCGGATCGGCGATCGGTATCGGCCGATTCTGATTCTGGTGATCGGCCCCGAAATTGGCGATCGGAGCATCCCTAAAACAGCCCTGTCAACAGCCCTAAAATATCAATTTTCACCATGTTTTTAGGTATACAATGTTGTATAATTCAGGCTATGAATGATATATGAACAACCCCTTCTGTAAAAGCCTTCATAATATTGATAGGAATATAACAGGAAGGTTTGGTGTATGTACGTGCTACTGAAGTTGAAATTTCGAACTCAGAGTAGGAGAAAAAACTCATTTTGAGAAAACGACCTTTAAAGATTGCAGTGAGGCGCTAGCTAAACCCTCCTGTTCTTTGGATGACAGCTTGTGCATCAACGCACTCCGTGAAGGTATTTCATGTTCGGGGTCATTTGTTTTTTGTATAACCTTGCTTAGTGCAAGTGACAATTGTTGTCGTCTTCTCTGTTATAGAATCAAAATAGCACAAAATCTCAAAATTGACCAATACTTGAAAAACGATGTTTTTGCCTGCCGTGTCTCGCCTTAACAAGGATAATCTGGTGTCTTTGCAGGGGTAGACATTAAGGGTAAAAAGCCGGGCCGGTGGACTTGTATTGTCACTTGTATTGTCACTGGCCCCACCATTGTAACCACTGGCCCAAGAGAATTCGTCCCAAAAAATCGACTCTAATAATGAAGAAAATGAACACATTTGTTGCAATAGTAATTTATTTACAAACTACATTACTACGATACTACAACATCACCATCCTCATTTTCCTCCTCAGTCGGTTGATTTTGCCGTCCTCCTGATGACCAGGCTGTAAATCCTGGACGTCTGGCTCTTGACCCCGACTGCCACCACTGCAAAACAGATCTCTTGGCATCAAAGGTATCCAGACTAGGCCCTTCAATGGTTAGGAACATGAGACGAGTGAGATTTTGGGTCGACAGTGAGGACCTCCAGTCGCTCTTCACCCTCTTCATGCAAGAGAAGCCTCTCTCACATGCTGCGGTACTGACAGCCATTGTTAGGTAGATCTGGGCAAAGATGCCTAGGTTGTTAAACTTGGTCTGTAGATCACCTCTCTGGAGTATTTCCAGGAGAGTGTCTCTGAGGGGCCCATTCCGCATTCTTGCCCAGATTGTATAGAGCCTGTACTCACCCAACACCTCAGTGACTGTGGTCCCCTCACGCACTAGGATGCTCTGGTAATGGTGGCACAGGGACACAATATTTGCTCGTCCATGGAGGACAAAGGCTTCTTTGGACTCATCTGAGTTGTCCAGTTTTGGCCACACATTATGATCAAGAGCTGAGAATGTTTGCACAATGCTCTCGGTAGACAGCAGGTCTCCCAGACGGCTCTCAATATGTTTGGTAAGCATGTCTGTAATTTTCTTCCTGTCTGTAGCCAGTGTATCTGTGGTGGTGTTTTTGAGCTCTACCCCTCTATAGGTGCCATTCATTGCATCAGCCAACATCTTCCTTTGCTGCTCTCCGGGCTCCAGACACAGCTCTGTAAGGCCATTGAGGCAGGCCTCAATGTACTGCACTGCCTCCCCTGTCGTCAGACTATCCTGCTGAAACTGGAGGCTCAGTGCCTTGAGAAAGTCCAGTGTATCCAGCAGGAAGTGCATGAACTGGACATTGGTGTGGCTTTTGAGGTAGTGGAGGATGTTCTTTGCCCTTCCCATCACTGCAGGTGAAGGTCGGGGTGTCCTCTCTGGGCTGACCTGGTCCTCAAAGTGGGCCACAAAGATTGCATAGCTATTACACAGGATCTGTGTTGCCTTGTGGATGTAGGGCAACCACCTGGACCCCTTCAGGTTTGTAGGCTTGAGGACCTTCTCCTCCATTGCATCTGCCAGCATCCTCAGCTCCCTCAGTGCCTTTGGAGAGTAGTGGTATTGCTGATGCAAATATTGCAGCACCTCCTGCAGCTGCTTCAGCCTCTGATTCTCTTTTATTGAATCCACCAGACCTAATTCCAGCCTGTGTGCCACACAGTGTATAGCAAGCAGGTGTCCAATCTCTTCCTTCAGCTTTGCAGCCACACCATTCCTCTTCCCCAAATTGACAGCCGCACCATCAGCGCATAGGAAAACCACCTTTTCCTTCCAGTTATCCAGACCTGCTTTTTCAAACACTGTCTGTACTGCAGAAAGTACACCATCTGCATGTGCGTGTTTGACATCCTCAATGCCAAGGAAGGACTGAACCACTCCTCTCTCCTTATTGAAGAACTTGACATAGACAATCTCATTCTCAAGGTTCCCAGTATCAGTTGCCCCGTCAATCATCACACTGATATAGCCTGCATTCTTTAGGTCAGAAAGCAGTTGCTCCCTCTCCACATTGTAGATATCAATTGTGAATCTGAAGGTAAAAAAGGGAATTTCATTAATAATGAAGGAATTGTAAAAAGTTAATTAAATAGTAAATTTGGAATGTACAGTATTAATGTATTTGTGATTCTCACCTTAAACATGCCTTGTCTGACAAGTAACAATTGGTCATGTTGGAGCCAGTCCTACTGTTGAGCTGCACCAGGTCCGGAAAGTCAGTAAATGGCTTTTCTTTCTTGACAACATAGTACGCTGTATGAAACATATTCTCCATTTTATCCTGAAAACCTGCATCTATTTCACCATTAACATGAATCCCAGCTAACACAGCGGGTGTTTCGATTGCTGACTTCTGCCTCCTCACACACACCTGGTGTGAGGTGCTTTTTTCATGCGGGTCAAACCCTGTGGAGCGTTCTGCTACCTGGCCCTTGAAGAGTGGAGAGTCCCTAAACAAGCAAAACAATCTGCTGCTTAAATATCATATGTAAATAGCCACTAGCTAGCCACTAACTAGCTAGGCCTACTATACATTTCTATAAAGCAATTGTTCATATTTGGTTTATTAAAATAATGATGGTCATTTTTAAAATAAAATAAAAAGGAGGGTGAAACTATGGTATGAATATTATTATTTGTATAATGCGCTTTCTGCCTTCCTGTCATTATCAGGAGTTAGACATGTAATGGCTATAATATATTAGCCTCTAGCCTTCCTTGTCCTAAACTGCTGGGACATTTCCCTATAGCGAATATACCATAATATTTTCTACTCTTCACTTACTTGTCAGCATAGGTCGGCATTGATGTACAGACCCGACAGAAGACCTTGTTTATATTGGCATCATATTCAAGCCAACTCCAACGATCAAGCCAGTGTGCCTGAAACTTTCTCTCCCTCTTCTTCTTCTCGTACTCCCTGTCACTCTCCTTCAACTCCTCCGGTGACTTTTTTTAATTTAAGGACTGTTTTTTGCCCGGCGCTTGGCCGGTTACTGGTGGTTTTAAAAACATTTTGCCGAATGGTTAGGTGGCGCGAAGGTCTGTAGTGAGCGTGCAGCGCGAGCAGGCTCGAGCTGCGCGTGCACGGGCCTACTCCCGCTGCACGCGAACGAGAGCCTGCTCGCACTGCACTCTACTCTACTCCGCAACAAACAGCTGCAGAGTAGAGCGCGATGTTGTAGCGTTAATAAACAGAACAATCTAACAAAATTGCTTGTCAAAATACCAATATCACAGAACAATGTGAATGTATGTCTTACTGTTTTTAGTGGCCCGAGTGGGCAAGTGGAAAGTACGTTATGGTGGCCTGGGGTGTCGAAATAGTGCCTCCGGGCCAGCGGGCCAATTATAATGTCGAGCCCTGCTTTGAGTTGATGAGTAGTGCAGATATCACTGTAAAATCAATCGACAGTAAGGAGAATACTTACTTCCGGGTGTAAAATTCTCCGTTATCCAATGGGAATGGACGCTCACATTGCCTTTAACTGCCGCCGACATGGACCAATGCGGTGCTTCCCTGAGCGTCAAATACCGCCGCCGATGGGAATACATTGCAATCAGTTGAAAGCTCTTTGTGTCCGTTTATGAAGCTGAAGGAGACTCGGTACATCACAACTGCACGCCAAAGGACGCTGATGCGGAACATCAGCGATTATGTGTTACAATGGCGTTTGTTAGCAACCAGAAAATGACACCAGTAATGACAAACAAATGAGAATGCCGCATGGGGTCTGGGTGCCGTGTTGGCGGGACGTTGCGGGTCTCGCTGCTCAGCCCTTTGAGGCTCGAGGAGCGGACAGTGTGAGCTGGATTACTGGTGTCGTTTCCTGGTTGCTGTGTGGGGTCTGCGAGACACCCTGAGCACACACTATGAGTGTGTGTGTGTGTGTGTGTGTGTGTGTGTGTGTGTGTGTGTGTGTGTGTGTGTGTGTGTGTGTGTGTGTGTGTGTGTGTGTGTGTGTGTGTGTGTGTGTGTGTGTGTGTGTGTGTGTGTGTGTGTGTGTGTGTGTGTGTGCGGAAATTAGCGGAGAAAAGATAAGGCTGAGCGAGTGTGACCAATCCGGAGCCGTTACGTCACTATGACCAGGAAGAACAAAATGAAAAAAGAAAAATCTCTAACCAGGCGTTCTTAGGCAGCATAGACAGGTATTTTATGTGTTAGAGTTTTACTCGCTACAGGGTGTACTTTGAGAGTTTGTGACTTTGCAGACCGTTTACATACATAAAAAGCTACATAACACACAAGGGGACAGGTAAAGGGGACGGGTAATAACCAGAAAAGCATGTCATGGGACCTTTCATTCCTATGGATTGTGAGAAACAACATTTCGATCTCCCTGTTTGTATCACACAAACAGAAGATTGTTTGAAGTTGACTTTGACCATTTGACTAAAGACATACAATATACCAATCTGATGGAAAGTTGACCACCTAATAAAATAAATAAAATAGGTTTGGATTGGTCGCAGGTAAGTATAAGATCACCAAAACTATTTTATTGTATTCCTTCAAACATCTCCCTTTTTTTGTTTATTTTGTAATATCTTGGCATTTTCAACTGTTTGACAAAGGACAGTGTTTGAAACAGCGGAGAGAGATGAGTTCCACATGAAACAAAGTTCCCAGTGCACCAGTGTGGCTCATGTTTGTTGCTGTTGGTTTGGGTATTTAGATTTTTTCGGCACAAAATAAATATCCCCAACTGTATCTTTAACCACTCCATTTCACAGTGTTCCTTCAAATTAGTGAGCTATGTTTAAAGGATCGCAATCCTGCAACATTATTTAAAGAAATGACTGGTTTTGATCTGTCTTCCAAATGTCGTACTGCGTGCATATCTTGCATTGTACTGCATTGTTCACACTCGGTGCCTCTTCTCCTGTTGGCCTGCTGTAGTGTATCACTTTGAGAAGTTTACTCCTGCAGCCACTTAGTCAATTTGGTAGATAAGGGCCCGGCGTTATCGGAGACTCAAACCGGTGCCTCAAATTAAGCTAGTGGTCATAAACAATATGCAAATTAGATCTGACCCGGTGCCAGCCACTCCGACTCTCTGAGCATATTCATGAAGTCTACTTCAAGACAGTGTGCATTACGATTATGAGTTCAAATCACTCTGCGTCGCTCACACACCGCACCCAATCCCCCACAATTCATTTCTATGGAGAGCCACAGTCCTGTGATTCATGTTTATATTCCTTTTAGATAATGCAAGTGTTTATCTGGATGGTGAGAGAGGGAAAACGTATAAGAGGAGGTCTTAAATGAGATTTGATTTATGTTGTCTGAAAGGGGCTCTTAAATAGGAAGTGATTGATGTTGTATGGAGTAAATGGTTTCTTTAAAGTTCTGCAGGATTACTTGTTAGGATATAATACATGTTTAGTGAAGTTACACAAGAAAATGAATGTTGGTCCACCGTTCATTGTCCGTTTCCAATGACAGACAAATACCTCTCTTATGTGTTGTTTTCCATTCTAATCGCAGCTCTTATATGTTGTAATTTCTGAAAAACTATATTCTGTACATTTAACCTCTTCTACACCGCACCCCCGATAACGGGGAAAAAAACGCGTCATCTGCAGGAAACAGCGTCTGAGGGCATCTTAATATTCAATAAACTATGAATGTTTTATATCCATGTAACGGGAAGAAACTCAGCTAACAGATTTTTTTTAAACCCACAAAGCTAGCGCTGAGCCCATGAATTAGCCACGAGCGAAAAATGCTAACGGCGTGTTGCACAGAAACTCACTCATAATACCCTTATTACTTATCGTAGCTGCACGTCCAACCCATCGATCTTATCGTGAGATGACACAGCATCGATCGGTACATACATCATCACTCCATGATAAGAACTCGCAAAGGTATTAACAAGAACAGACATCAAAACATGTAGCGCTAGGTATCTAAAAACAGCAACATGGCTCTCCTTGGTCGTTGTCTGGCCAAAAGTGGAGTTCAATGGCATTAAAACGATAAAAATGCTGCAGAAGTTAATCCATAGGTTAATCCAATGTGTCTGTATCCCTATGAAATGATTTCTGATAATCCATAAGCAATAAACCTGCTTTTCCGTTTCCAGATGTCAAAGTGAGAGATAGGTTCACTCTGATGCAGCATGGAGGTCGGATCGTCACCAAAATAAATAAATAAATAAGTCGTCCGAAAAAAGTTAATGACAAAACAAATACACATAACCTTCCTCAGGCAGTGTGTCAGTGTGTTTGTGCCGGGGACAGGAGACCCCCCTTGATGAGAAACTGTAAGACATGATCGGGGAATCCCTCCGGAGTGGACTCATGATGACTTGATCTGAATTTTTATATTTTATTTTGTGGTTTCTGTTCCAGCTGTCGATCAGCTGTCGATCAGCTGTGCGCAGCGTCTCCACTGGAGCCTGTGTGTCTCCCCCCCCCCAGCAACTCTATCCACCACTTAAATTAAAAAAATATGTTGGTTGTGTTATATTAGCTGCACAATTGACCACATATGGTGTTCTTAGTTTCCATACCTCCTGTGTTTTATGAGCGACTTATCAAGTCTTGGCAAACGGCATAAAACATCATTAAACATGATGGTATAAAACCATGCTCGTATCTATACAACCTAGAGCAGGGGTCTCCAACCTTTCTTCATCTGAGAGCTACTTTGAAAAAATGAAAGTGGCCAAGAGCTACTTGCATTACATCACATACATTTATTCACATAGCACTCATCAGTTGAATTAAGCAACTTTTGTACACGTGTGAAATTGCAATACCTAAAGCTCATCAAAGATCTTAACTTCACATCTAGGTCCAAGAAAACGAAAATGTCTCACTTCTTATTATGGCCCACATAGTAAGTACATCGCCTTAATCACCACCTTACAAGCATCTTATGGCACATGTATAAAATAAGTGCATTCACTCTTTTTTACAGTTAGTGAGATGACTGGCGCTGCATGGAGTCCACCAGAGAGGTTTATGCTGGACCCACTTAGGTTCACTCTAAAGGTCATTTAAATGTTCATCAGTCGGTCTTGTTCTGTATTTAGATATCATGACATTCATGTCAGAAAAAGCTGCTTCACAAAGGCATGTAGAGCCAAATAAAGCAGAAATGTTCAGTGCTGCTTAGTGAATGGTCTTATAGTTGTCTGGGTCTACAAGGCTCCAGACATGTTGTGAGTTTTGCTGAGACATAAGCTGAACATGATTTTGGAGATTTATAACCGCCATCTCCATCTCCACAGGATTGACACTGAACAGTTCAGCCATCTTTTTCTTCTTCTTCGTGTTGACATGAAATTATAAATCAATTGTATAGGTCTAGCCTCCCTATATCTGTGTGTGAAATTGTTCCATCCTCAAAAACAAAAAACTAATACTTCTGCAGTCTAGCTGCAACTTCTAGCAACTGTCTTCTCCTGTTAAAAAAAAGGACACTGAAGGTCCTGAATGTGGCATCACACACATGAACACAGCAGACAACAGCATATCAAAGCAAAAATACTGCATGTGGGTGCACACTTATTCTCTGTCTTACTGTTACATAAATCCCATGCATGTATGAGATTAAGTTAGCTTCATCATATGTGACCCGCTCTATCGAAATCAGTTGGAAGCATATTTGCCAACCCTCCCGATTTTCGCGGGAGACTCCCGATTTCATTGCCCTCTCCCAGGTTTCCTCCCGGGGTCATATTTCTCCCGCATTTCTCCCGATTTCTGACAAAATCAGATTTACTCAGGACTGTTTGCACTCAGACTTCAATACAGCTACACCGTTTGGTTTCCGTGGTAGCGCGTCTCTTTAGTAGCGCGCACAACTGAAAGTCTGAGCCGATAGTCACAGAAAACAGAACAAGAATCGACAACTATACCCTTTGCTCGCTCCTTTCTTGAAAAATACAGGTCCAGCCTGCTCCATCAAGGATGGTGCTACAGGCTGCAAGACAGTGCACTTACAACTACAATAAGCATGTGTAGATGTCAACAGAGGCGCAGGAAGGTATTTTGAGTGGGGGTGCTGAGGTGCTGGACTCCAGTGAACACTATTACGGGCACTATAGAGCACGCACAAAAGCACTCCCCACACGCAAACACACAGTACACCCGCGACTGTTACAATGAAGGCCCGATCATCAGCTAACGGATATAGGCAGGGGTAAAGTGCTATTTTTTACGAGTGGGGAGCGGACCTCACCTCCTCTAGGGGGGTCCGGGGGGATGCTCCCCCGCGAAGATTTGTTTTAAATATTGAAGTCAAAAGCATCAATCTGGTGCACTTTGAGAGCAACATTAAGAGATCTATGGATACATCTCTCAACACCCATATGAAACACAACTGTAAACAGATTTACTTTTTCTTTTTGGATATTTTACAAATCACTCCATCTAAACACTCAGAGAGTCCTTTAGCTCACCTGAGTCTCTCAGTCTGAGAGGAGAGTCCTCTCCTCCAGCTTGTTGTGGAACAAACAGCTCCTTGTGTCCGTTAGTGCAGTTAGCTAACCAGATGCTAACAACACGGTCTCTCGCTCTCGCGCTCTCTCTCTCTCACACACACTAAATGCGCTATTTCCGCACACACACACACACAGCCGAGCTTGAATGGTCTGGTGACTTGCCTCTGTTGCATTCACTGAACACTGGAAATTACAGTCCTGCGTCCTCTCTAGTGTCATGATGAGGTTCACGTAAAGCACGGTTAATGTATTATATTATTGAGGTATAATTGTCCGGGGCTATAGAATTGTAGCCAACAATGTGGAATTTATTACACAGATTATGCACAGCGGGAGCAGCAATAACCGTCAAATAATAATTCAGACAGGGGAGCTCCGCACCCCCTGCCCGCCGCTAGGGGGTGCTGCAGCGCCCTCAGCACCCCCCTTCCCGCGCCCATCGATGTCAATCTAATACAGCTCCGGCGATCCACTAACACCCCCCCCCCCCCGCGCGGTGGTTTTGAAATGCTCCCGATTTCTGAGGTCTCAAGGTTGGCAAGTATGGTCGGAAGTCGCAACGGCTCATTTAAAATTAAACGTGGATTTGCGTAACAAACAGAATATAAAACTTTTATTTCCAAAATCACACGATAAATACATTTTGGAAGCTTGTAAAGGGAAGATGACAGGTACCTCTAACTCGCAATCTGCTCGTCCGCAGCGCCGCCCCCCCTCCCTCCGGCTGACATTATGAATGTACGCGTATAGTAATCATAAATAACACGGCAGGGTCCGTTACTATGGGATTAGTTTTGTATCAGAATAAAGCAAAACAATGAGTTTAAAAGAAAAAAAAACTGAGTCACACAAAATAAAATAAATTTCAAAAGTAAAACTATAAGTTGCAAACAAATCATTTGTGTAATCATGTAAACTATAAGTATTTTTTTTCTTTGTTTTAACAAAGGTTTTTGTTTGCAGTTCTTGTTTCTTCTTTCTCAATGATCAGACTTTTGCTCTCGCTGCCGCACTCTCTTTTGCGCTCCCTCATTTTTTGTTTGAGATTCTGACACAAACCTCCCAGGTGGGCGGGACTTTCAGGGGTGCTCATTGGCTACTCAGTTTTTGAGTGACAGCCCAGTCCTCCAGCGATTGTACAGTGCAGGCAGCTGCAGTGCAGTAGCTAGCTGAGCGTGGATAGAAGACCCCCAGAAGAACCAGCATTTCAATTATTATAATACTACAAGTGAAAATATATGTAAGTATTGATAATTTGTGTTGTGTGTGCTATACGGTCTGTTTCTTTATTGTGTTAAGTGAGAAGTAAAGCTGTGCTATGAAAGTTAGATTGTGCTACCTTTAGATCCATAACAATTCAAGTTAAGTAGCCTAACAGTTAGCTACATAGCTAGCAATGAGTGAGCGTTCAGACACCGGCACACACACTCAAACGGACTCGTGTGCCTGACTCTACCAACAGGTTTTCATGATTCTGTTTAGATATGCAAGTATAAGCCATGATAGCTTATTTTATTAACACGCTAATTTGATATGAAAATCAATGGAGGCTGAGTTAACTTTGTAGGAAAACCTACCGTCCATGACTGCCCCTGAGCTGTGTTTTATTTGTTAACTTCATATCTTTCATTTCCTAAAACATTTATTATCCTCTCATATTAACAGTGTGGATCATTGAGACAGCGTGGCGTCCAGTCTTATCCCGTTTTCCCACTTCCTCTGACCACGCTGGGCGTTGCTGTTATCACTGGCTCAGTGTCATTTCATTTGACCAAATGGCTTTACATATACATTTAATATATTTAATTATTATCCACCTTTTTGTTGTATGTCCTTTTATTTAAAACATTCTTTGAGACTTCATCTTCTGGTTAAAATTTCAATAAATGTAATTTGTATAATCACTCTTTTGTCTTTATTCTACATGAAAATGTTAGAGATTCCATTCAAATCTGTTGATTATTCATATCTTCCTCAGGCTAGGAATAGTATGTCGAATTTTTAATGCTAAATGTTTATCATTTTCTCACAGGATATAGAATGAAACAACACCGGTTTTATCCATTGTGTATGAATGCTTCAGCTCTTCAGAGCAACATAGTAAGATGTGAGCATGTTCCTAATTGTGTTGGTATGCAGCCTAGGTCTGCTCTGTTTAATAAAGCAACTCTGCCACTTTTATATTGCAGAATTTGTTCAATGAAAGCAGTCTTTAATTGTTTGTCCTAAACATAGCAATATATGCTTTTGAAATGTAACATGTCTTTGAAAAATAATAGTATACAGTTTATATTGTGTATCACCTTTAGCTTAAAAATACATGTTTTTGTTTTTTTAATCTATAAAATAAATAGACAGACACTTTATCAATCCCAAATTGGGAAATTATTTGACAGCAGCAGTGTGTTCAGGTATTAAAATATTTAAAGTTGGAATAAAGTATGAACTACACATCTAACCCTGCATTTAGTTGAAAACCTGTAATATTACATATATATTATGTAACATGTATTATTACTTCACCATAATAAATATTGTTGGGGAAATATTTATAAGGCCCATAACTTTGACCCATTTTATCAGTTCATACTGTCCTGACTGAACGCACGCACCTGTAACCTTGGCTGCTGTGCTCTGTGTTTTGTCTCCCTGTTCATGCCTGTTGGCGTCAGCTGATAGAGGTGTTATCATTCTATCTTGTTATGCACAATGTTGATTATTCTCTCAGAACTAGCTAAATACATGGGTCTGGAGTAGGGTTCTTCAGAATTGACATGGCAACTCTCCCGTGAAGTCAGATCTGTGACTGCTGTGACATGTTGTGTGAATCCTCCGGCCCGAAGCTCCTAATAAACCATCAGTGTTTGACATCAAACCTCCAGCTCTCCTCTTGTCTCTCTGAGTCCTGACACTCCATTGCTACAGAAGTTTCCCCCACAAATATGTTAATGGTTTCAAGGCTGCCAACACTCACGCATTGAGCGTGAGAGTCACGTAATTAACCCATATCTCACGCACTCATGCCACACTTGCCTTTCCTCACGCTAAGTTTTCGTCCAAAATAAATGTATATAAAAATAAAGTGAAGGAAGAGCAAACTGAGCGGTCTACGAAATTAGACGGTCTTCTGGCTTAGTTCAGTAAAATTGGAACGATATTGGGAGATTCGGATTTCACGGATCAATAACTCATGAACAAAACGTTATTCAGACACAAATGACGTCTCATAGGTACCGTGGTAAGGTTGACAACGAACTACAATCACATTTTCATCAATAAAAGCTAATACGCGCCGTCCTCCGAGCTGGACACATTACATTGGTCTCTATCCGTTGCCGGAGAAGAAATGAGTGCTCAGGGACTGTCTGCAAAGTGCAACTCCGAAAAAAATCACTATTATACAGCTTATTACTACCAAACTCACTACACACATCAATAGTTTCCTGTGTGTCATACTACAGCAAGGAGTTTGGAAGAATATGCTTTTGAATAATTGTGGGGAATATTTATAATGTAAAATCTTCAATAAATATGGCATCATCTTAAATAACTTTACTAGTATACAGTATATTTCTACCAAACTCACTATTTGCATTGCTGTTGTTAGTATCTGGTTAGCTTAACGGATATTAAAAGCTGTTTCTAAAACAAGGAAAGGGAGAGCTCTGTCCTGTCAGACTGAGAGATAACTACAGCTCAGTGAGGTAAGGGACTCTCTGTTTAGATAGTTAACTTTAGTCTAGTTATCTCAGTGGGTCTCAAACGCTTTGGTCACCATTTATGAGAATACATGAAAAACAGTTATGAAATACTATATGACAGTAAAACAAGAATACAGTTTAAAAGTGATTTGTAAAATATCCATAAAGAAAAAGAAAATCTGTGTACAGTTATGTTTCATATGGGTGTTGAGCAGTGTTGGGCAAGTTACTTTTAAAAAGTAACTAGTAATAGTTATAGTTACTGCTTTCAAAAAAGTAACTAGTTACTTTATTAGTTACTAAATTATAAAAGTAACTAGTAACATGTTACTTTACTTTAAAAATAATAACAATACAAATACAAGTGTTTGTGTTGTTCTTTGGCACCGTAAGAGAAAAGACAATTCCCCACATGTTCCCCACATTAGTTAGGTGCTTCAGGAGATTGGCATTGCTGTTATTCGATGTGGACAATGCTTTCTGTCCTGCACACAGTTTATATTTGACCGTAATATTTTTTGCGTCCTTTATCCCCACAAATTGAAAATAGTGGTTATACACTGAACAAAAATATAAACGCAACACTTTTGTTTTTGCTCCCATTTTTCATGAGATGAACTCTATATACACAAAATAACCATTTCTCTCAAATATTGTTCACAAATCTGAAAAAATCTGTGATATTAAGCACTTCTCCTTTGCCGAGATAATCCATCCCACCTCACTGGTGTGGCATATCAAGATGCTGATTAGACAGCATGATTATTGCACAGGTGTGCCTTAGAATGGCCATAATAAAAGGCCACTCTGAAACGTGCAGTTTTGCTTTATTGGGGGGGTCTGGGGGGGTCCGAAAACCAGGCAGTATCTGGTGTGAGGGGTAGGGGTAGGGTTAGGGTAATGTTGTGAATCGAGTGGCCTGTGTTCGTCGTCCATAACATACGCCTGCCCATACCATAACATGTTGAACTTATCTGCTCAACATTAGTATGATGACAGAGGCAATGCTTGTAAATTCTTGGTCTGGTTAATACTTAATTTCAAGTAAAAGTACAATGCAGAAAATGTACTTGAAGTATGTGGAGTAAAAGTAGTGTTTTAAAGCAAATACTCATATTTAAAAAGCTGGATCTGTAAAATAATTTTGATGGTTTAATCTATAATAAATAATCAGATTTGATAAAAGATGTTGACACACAAGTATTGTGTGTCAAAATCTGAATTTATAAAATAACTAGTAAATAAATCTGTAAAATAAATGTAGAAGAGTAAAAAGTTTGAAATCTGCTTCCAAAATGTAGTAGAGTATATATATCCGTTATTTAACCAGGAAAAAGAGTATATAGTAAGTATAAAGTAGTAGAACATGGAAATACTGGGGTAAAGTACAAGTACCTCAAATGTGAACCTAAGTACAATACTTTGGTAAGTGTACTTAGTTACTTTCAACCACTGTGGTTAAGAAACTTTAATTACAAAAGTTCACAAAAGAGTAAACCAGAGCTGTTGACACAGGTGGATGCCTTACAGGAAAACATTTAACATTTATTTCATCATTTTTAAGTTCTGAATTTACCACAGTTCATTGATGACTTCTCACAATAAAATGACCCTTTTCTACAGTAGCTTGCATTGCATTTATAATGACTGCCTTTAAAACGGTGCAACTGTTGTGCCTAATGGTGTAGAAAGAGATCAATTTCTTATGATTGCATCTGCTTTTGATGTTTTTGATTGGTTAAAGATTTACCTTGGCAGCATGAGTCTAAAAATATATATATCAGCTTTCAAAGAGATCTGTGAAGACTGACACAGTAGGACATATTTGCATGTCTTTCATCCCCTGCAGCCATTGGTAGCAGGGTCAAGGATACACACTTTGATGGAGCTATTGTCCGCCTGTTGTCTACCAGCAGAGCAGAAAGCCAGAGCATTAAAGTCTTCTGCCAAAGCTGTCTTTCCCTCCAAGGACGTGACCGGTCCGCGTGCCTGCAGGCCTCCTCTCACAGTGCATATAGATCATTCATGAAAGGCAGACAAGTAGAAGAGAGGGGAGCAGAGTGGGGATCTTGCAACCCACAAATCGTTGTTAACCCATATATTACATTCTCTTGGCCTAGGAATTAAACAAATATTTTCCAGGATGGAGGGAGCTGTTAGCTAGGTCAGACGATTAAATTATGAAGCACATTTTTAACTGCTCCACAAAATAAGAGTTTATTCTCAACTCTATTATTCTGTCGATTATTGAGCAATCTACATGGCTTGATAACTGGTAGTCAGGGCTGGAAGGGCTACGTTAAATATGTAATCTGATACAATTACAAGTTACCTGTAAGAAATGTTGATCAGGAACGTTATGTGTGTATAACAATGTAAACGTAAAGTAACCTGATTAATTTCTGTTACTTTTGGATAACTTCAATATAAAATGCAACACAAATAATAAGAGAAATTAAAAATCCATAAGAGGTTTTTTACTAAAGTTTATATTGTAAGACAAGACAATTTAATAAATCAGGTGATCACCAACTGCATTTAACATTGTCTTATTTTCATTAAAGTAGCCTAAATGAAATCCAAAAAGAAAATTCAGTGCAGTACATCCCTATAACATATTGATTTGTATCTTAAAATGTATTGTAACACTGTAATCTTGCTATAATAATAATAAAATGAATGTAACTGTAGGGATGACAGTAACTTTCTTTGGTATCCTGATTAGGTCATCCTGTTCCATGTAACAGGCTGGAGGAGGTGGGTCCACACTGAACTAAAACCTGAAACGTTGACTTGATCTTAATGTATTATGTCAACAGATTTCACATACCTGTATTAGTTAGTTGAAATAAATAATATTACGTTTAGAGAAAAAATATCTAAACGTAATGGCCTTGACCATAGAATAAATGTGGCCCGGTCTGGTCCTTATTTAGGAGTAATTCAGCTGATATCGCTATTGGTGAGGATCCTGGGTCCTGTCAGGGCGCACTAGTCATCCTTGAATTAGAACCAATCGCTATACTGCTGATTCTGTGGTGCGTCTTTTCAGCTGAACTCTTCATGGCTACTGTTATCTGTGTAATAATTATCGCGTCCAGGAGAGAAGCTTAAAAAGGAGACTAAATGGAGTCTCTGAGATGGTTTCAAATTGGTACTTTAATTAAAATAAAGGCGCGGTAATGTTACAAACAGAATATTGTTCGACAGAAAAGCAGCTGTGTTTCTGGCTCTGCCAGGTGAAGAAAGAGGCCGAACCCCTCAGGTCCCGCTGTATTTATATCCTCAGCTGGCTCCTCCCTGCGGGCCGGCTCTCCAACGTTTTAATGTCCGTTGTTACGCATATCAGAGGATACAGACATTGTACATTCAATATATCTAAACACGCCTTTTCTCTTCCTTAACTCTTTCATAACTTTATATGCAATACATGTTAACGGCGTCAATAGCCACTTTAGTGATACTAATGGACGGTAGTCCCGGATGTCGTCATGAAGGATTTTCAGAATAAAAGCTTGGTATTGAGAACTTCCGGTTTTTTCCAGAATAAAATAGCATTTAAACTGACGGTATGTTTAAGCTACATTATGCTATTAAACATTGATTTTAATTTCTAACACTACATGGTAGAGTCCTGTTTTGCTCAACTCTGAATTGTAAGTAATTGGCAAAGTCTCACAGAAGGGAACTTTTACTGCGCTTGTTGAGCATTAAGTGCCATTTTGGATTTACATCCTCACGCATGGAACAACCCATATTGGCTTCTAGTGTTGATTGAAGCACAATAGTCAACGGGATGACTCCATACATCATTACGCAGCAACCATAGTGGCCCCAATCAATTGGTGAAGATAAGAGTTCTATGGAACATAGCGACGGATTTACAGCACCATTATGTCAGGAGCAAGGCAGAGCATCTGAAAAACTGCTCAGAGCCTTGGCATTTCTCACTAACAACTCTAACCAACACATGTTTGTATTGTCTTGTTTCCTCTTATAGTCCTTTTTCCAGCACTCTCACATTGTGACAAATTCTCTGTCTTATTTGTTGCTTCTCCATGCCTCTATTTTCCAGAGTGCAGTAGTAAACTATGTTGATCAATGAGAATGAGCCATAAATCTAAATGGAAATGCAGCCATTGGCTTTTAGTCTGTGAATGGATGTATTTTCCCAGGTCTCTAAAAGCACAGCCAGGTGAATTATAGGATCCACGGCGCTGTGAGAGAAATGCCCTGCATACTGATCAGGCTGATGAATGCCACATCCACCGGACATATGGCATCACTTGTAGACATTCACACGAAGTGAGAGCAGATATGACGGCAATACAATAAACATTTGTTACTGCCAGCTGCCCAGATTTAAAATGTGCACTTAAAACTAATAATACAGTTGAAATGTAATACATGTCCAAGACATATATGTTGATTCTTATTAGATTTTCAAATCAGTACATGCCTAGAAGACACTATCAACACAGCTGTGCTAGCATCCCCAACAACCAGTAAGTGAGAGTTAATTTGGAATTCATACAACAGTGAGAGCAGCAGACTGGTGAGTATTACATGGCTGTTTTTGTGCTGATTAATTCGTGCTGTGGACACACCCAATATAATCAATATCAAAACAAATGGTAAACAAGGAGGATAAGGGTTGACAGAAAATTAATACAAAGGCATATCCGGAAACAAAGAGACTTTTCACTGAATATAATACTTAACCTCTTCTACACAGCACCACCAATACCGGGGGGAAAAAACGCGTCATCTGCAGGAAACAGCGTCTGAGGGCATCTTAATATTAAATAAACTATGAATTTTTTACATCCATGTAACGGGAAGAAACTCAGCTAACTGATCTTTTTTTTTATTAATCTTTTTAAAAACCACAAAGCTAGCGCCGAGCCTCTGAATTAGCTACGAGCTAAACAACCTTAAGGCCATTAGCACAGAACTCTACACTGATCGATATACTTATTGGAACAAGCTTAGATAACATCCTGAGAGTCCACAGATTACAGAAATATAAGGATCATCACTGAGCGATCAGAACTCGTGACAGGAGAAGCAAATACGAGTAGCTTTAGGTAGCAAAACACGGAGATATGCTCGCTTTAGCTGTTATTCTGATCAAAAGTTGTGTTCAATGACATTAAAACGAGAAAAAACGTGGCTGAAGGTTAATCCATAGGTTATAGAAGTGTGTCTGTCACTTTGAAAAAATGATTGATAATCCATAATTCCATTTTGATGCAAAAATCGGAGAAGAAAAATTAACTGCTAATGGTAGCCACCAGAGGTTAGCGCAAGGGTAGTTTTCATTATAAGTAAAAAATTATCTTTGAACGGACACTATAATTTATAGTTTTTTTACTATGTTCAATCTGAATTTTCTTTCAAATAAAAAATATCTATATTGATTCTAACTTTTCTACATCCAACTCACAGGTTTATCATTACTTTGAGAAAAAAGATTATTAATTTAACCCTTTTAGAAGGGAAGATATGGTCATTTGTTCTGGGAATGTCATTTTCGAGCCTCAGACCTGAAAAACAGGCTCAGTGCTTAACAAGTTAAAGAACTGTACAAAATAATCAAAGGCAATCTCTGAAGCAGAGGCTGGTTGTCCCCAAAGTTGTTGTTATCAGGGCAACACAAATCTCGAGAAGTTTTGGGAAATGAGTCACATAAAGTCGTACTCTCCCTCACATCATCAGGTGTTTCCAGATGTTTCCCACTGCAGCCAGCACACTTCAGCAGAAACACCTGTCTGACAGGAGGCTGTCTCTGTGAAGTATCACATATTGTACTTTAGTTAAAGTAGAAGAACCAGAGTGTAGAAATAATCTGTAAAAAGTAAAAGTCCTGCCATCAAAAATGTTACTCAAGTACTAGTACAAGTATCTCAAAACTGTACTTAAGTACAGTACTTGAGTAAATGTATTTAGTTATTTCCCACCTATGCCCAAAAGGTTGTTTTGAATTCTGTAGGCCACTTTTGGCTTAAATGATTTTCATTTGTATTTATTATTATCATTATTATTTATTCATTTGCAGATTAGGTAACACCACTTACAGAAAATACAGTAATATCAGTATGTGTATCTGTTCCAGCAGCTGATCGAACACTTCCTGCCCTCTTTTGAATAATGGGAAGCCATTAGACATTATCAGACGTTGATGGAGAAACCATAGCAGGGAAGTGTTGGATAAAAGTTCAAAGGGTGTTGCCAATGGGTCTGATTTATTTATTTCATACAATTGTTATGGGAAATATGTCTCTTTTATAACAAATGTTCTTATAGGTTTGTTTTTGAGACACAGTGGTTATGTATTAGTCATGGTTCAAATGCGCTTATATTGGATCAGGTTTTCAATATAAAAATGATGATTGATTCAAAAAAGAAAGCAGAGCACATTACCTTTTAAAATTGACTGAAATAAAAACAAAGCCAAAAACAAATATAGTCTTGATGCATCTGACTGGTCTAAGTCAAAATTCATATTTGTAATATACAATTGTACTGTAATCTGGAGAGTTTTTTAAGGTAAAAAAGGTAAAAAAGAAACAGCATGATGGGATGCGCAGTACTAGTAGAGCAGTGTTTCTCAAACTTTTTCATACCAAGGACCACTTAACCAATACAAAAACACTCGCGGACCACCTAACTCCACAAATATCCAAAAACACATAGTTTTTTACAAATCGCCTGAAAATGGTACAAACAAGTGGCCACATGTGTGATGAAGGTGTTTATCTGGGCTATATCATGCAATCAAAAGTGAAATATAAGCTCGCTCCATTGCGGAGATATTCCCGCGAGAGTGCGAAAAACTTAAATTAATTAATTTATATCAAATGTGACATTTTACCAATATACTCACGGACCACTAGGGGGCGCTCACGGACCACCAGTGGTCCGCGGACCACACTTTGAGAAGCACTGTAGTAGAGAGAACCAAATATGTAAAGCACTGTTTTGTTAATGTATGATTTGCTGCATATAAGGAATAAAAAAAAAATCCTCTGTCGTACCATATTGAAGTATCATTATTTTGCATCGTGTTGAATCGCATCGTATCGCCCCGAATCGCATAATGTTGAATCAAATCGTATCGAACTGTATCGCAACAGGGGTGAATCGTATCGTATCACATCGCCTGGTGTTTCAAATGTATCGTTAATGTATCGTATCGTGGCAACGTATCGAGATGCGCATCGCATCGGCCTCAGTGATGGAGATGCACATCCCTAGTACACACACAAACTGAAAAAAACGAATAAATTAAGAAATGTGCAAAAATAACTAAACACACGCACACTTAAGGGGCAGTGAAGTGCACGTGAGGACCTAACAGCGCTGAATCCCAACTCACGTCAGGGGTGCTAGATCCCTCGTAACAACACAAAAACACAACAGTATATCACAGTGGCGAGCCGTGACTTTTATACCTAGGCCCTCTGACCCCCCCCTTCCCTCGAAAAAAAAAAGAAGAGTTATTACGTCACAGCGTATACTTCAGCGGAATATCAAAATAGCGGCCTGGGGTGCAAAACGCATCAATGACTCTACCACACAGAACAACACCATTTATATAAACACCTATCATGACAGGCTCCCATAGCCAAGTAACAATTACAAATGAACTAAGTCGGAACGGCGGCCCACATTGAAAATGACTTAGGCCTACCTTTGATGATCAAATCACTGAAACACAAAGTCCATCCTCCTGTCCTTTTGGATGAAGCACTTGATGGCGGGACATGCAGCTGATCCTTTGCCACTCCAGTTTATCATTGTAACTCAATCTTGAAAATGACTCGGTTAATAATTTCGCAACGATGTCATCACTATCACTGAAGTGAGCCATCATGAACAAACTTATGATAATCATAAATCTATCCATCATTAATCTATTGATTCAAAAATAATAAAAGTAGGGTAGACATGTGGATATTATCCGGCTGAACAAAACGTGCATTTATCTAACAGGTTCGTTTTCCACAGACCTTATTTCCAGCTATTTTCCAAAACCCTGAGGGAACCAGCAGCTTACTTCCAGGTTTTAGGACGCGTCACTGCACCACTTGCATAGACCTCACAGCGGGCGGAACATGTCATAAACTCCGCGAAAATAGCGCCCGCCCATTTAGAGGGAAGATATGATTGGTCAATTGTACTGTCATTTGACATTACTCTCTCGTTGAGTTACTATAGCGGGCCCTCTGTGGATCTACAGAGGGACCAACAAGCTCTCCCGTCTTCAGAGACGGCATTTAACCCTTCACATTCCAACAGAAACTGAACATGCAGATCCGAAGGATTTATTTATTTGGAAATGTTATTTTAAATACAATTAAATCAAGTTGTTTTGGTAAAACTAATGAAAAATGTAACAACAAAATATAAAAAAATAATATTTAAAAAAAAATGTTTTTTTTAATGTTTTCAAATATTATTTTTTAGAATATCTTAGGCCCTCACAGAGGGCCTAGAGGGCCCTGACGGCTCACCACTGGTATATCAGTTAATTATACAGATGATGAAACACTAATACTCTTGGGAGATTGCAAGTTTAACCAAACAACAACTACTATAGCAAAATAATTAAACCAAAACAGCAGTCGCGGACAATATATAAAAAGAGCAAAGCACACATTATATAAAATGGCCGCCACAAACACATTAACTTTACAACAAGTCCTCCAACTCATATTACCAAATAGGTCCATTGTTCAGCAGCTTATTACGACCTATAGTCACGTTTTAGCACCTCTAGTGGTCGTGTAAGAAACAACAATTTGACTTGAGCCGCCACTTATAGATCATTTGGATCGGCTCTCTTAAAGCGCCGGCTGTTTCGGCTCCCAAACGGCTCTTCATGTTACCACAGTTTACCACGGAGCCTCAGTTTCGCCGCTGCGAGGCTCCAGCGCTCGCAGTTCATGCGCATGCTCCACTAAAACCCCCCGCTCATCGCGTCTAAATCACGCACGTTCCGTGTTGTCCTGTGGCAGGCACCTTCGATGTCGGGGTAACGATCTTCAATACTCCGAAAAGAATCCCACCAGACTCCTTTGCCCCTCCAACAGAAGGATGTTTTTGTCCTTTTTCCTTTTCGTTATTTCAAGCGATAAAAACTGTCGATCTTCTCTCGAATTATTAATATTTGTGGACGCCCTCGGCTCGAGTTCAGGGCGTCCCGAGATGAATAAGGCCGTCAAATGACGGCAAGACGCTGGCATCAACCCTCACGGGGTGAAAACAGTATTTCCGGTTCGAAGTTTTCATAATAAAACCGTATTCCCCTCACTGTCAAATTATTTTACAGTGATATCTGCCGTACTCATCCACTAAAAAACATCAGTTTATCCTTCTTAATTACACAACATTAATTGGTTTAAATTGTGCACACTGGGGGGGGGCTGCGCTGGACCCGTTCAAGTTCAGTTTTGGATAGTCTGCCGTGGTTTCATTCCATTTCATAGAGCTGTTTGACGCTCGGCGTAACCTTGGCGCACTGCCACTCCAACATCCAATTACAGAGCTTGAGGACTAATCACAGGGTTTGTCAAGCAAAGCTTGTAGTCCCAAACGATAGCTGAGGATGTTGTACTGTTACGGAAATCTTAGACCTAGTCAATACTGTGGGGATACACAAGTCAGAAAGATCAACAATAAATGGTGAAACAGACAGAGTTGTCTTTCTGGTTATTTATTCGAGGCGCCTCGAAGGCACAGGTCTCACAGAGTATAGGATAGTCTGCAGGAGTGTGCGCAATAGTCACAAAATAGCAAAGCTTATATACAATATAGGGCGGGCAGACAGAGTTTCCTCAGAAATCTGCTTTCACACGGAGTTCTCATATTGTTATGGGAGTTCAAACTTTGTGTGAAGAGGAGTAGTTTCAACATAGTCAGCCAAATCAGCTATGTGGCCTTGAAGCGCTTGGGAATAAAAACCCTCATTAGAGTATGCAGAGAAAACAGCACATATCAGGAGTGTTAGACAATGCTTTTAGAAGCATTTTGTTTTACCATATAAGGTAACATAAGAAATTGCCACTACATTCTCCCCTTTTGATCATACTTGATCAATCATAAAAAAAATAACAAATGACAGGATAGACTGATATAACACATCAATGAATACACTCCATCGCTGGTTTAAGTAAACACATCACAACTATATCATAGAAAACTGGCTGTTTTTGTGGAGGACAGACTCCAATATAATGTAAGCATAAGAGGAGGGTACACTCGATTCACATGGATTATATTGTAGTGTCGAAATCAGCCTCTTCTGATTCTAGCTCACGAACAGGGGTACGGCGGAATGTACAAGGTATACGATTCTCGTAGCTGTGGCGCAAAGTAGGATTGTCGTGTAGTGGAATAGCAGCATACTGAACGAAAGCTGAGGATACCATGCTGGAAACGCACTTCTTCAGTATTGGGATAATGAAACAGGTACAACTGATGAATAGGCCGAAAATGATTTACATGAAATATAGGACTAGTCCTAACACAACTATCATGGCAAATATGCAGAGGAACCATTCTATGATTGTCCAGGCTCTCCAGTAGTATCCGCACTTTCCACATTGCTCCCGGTTGCGTTGTCGTCTTTCCAGGCGAGCCCTCATCACGAGCCGGGGATGCTCCATCTGGTGTGTGTGTATTCCCTCGGTTGATTTTGTGACAAGGACAGTCAGACCCCGCACACCGATAACACAAACGAGGAACCAGAGACATATGAAACCGCTCAGCTGGCACTCGCTCGTGACACCTTGTGTGTGTGTAGTGTGAGTTTTGGTGTATGTAGTGCAAGTGTGGTGCTGGTGGTGACTTGGCACGTCACTTGTTGTCGTCGTCGGCTTCTACCGTTGGTGACTTGGCACGTCACTTGTTGTCGTCTGTTTCTACCGTTTCTCCTTTCCTGTGACTACGACCTTGCAGTGGCTGGCGTGGACCCACGTGGCTCTCTCGGCGACCTTGACCGCTGTCTGGGTGACGAGAAGCACCTGGTAGGGACCTTGCCAACGATTGGATTTCCAGCTCTTTCTCCGGAAATCCTTGACCAGCACGAAGTCGCCGGGTTGGAGATGGTGAAGTGGACCAGTGGCAGGGGTAGGTAAGGCTGCGGCTACCCGACGTCGGATGTCTGCTAAAGTGGATGACAGGTTAACACAATATGACAACATAGCATCCTCACACAAAGTTGTGGAGGGAAGAGGACATCCTGGAGCCTTGAATCCAATCTGTGGAGGAGCCCCAAAAAGGATTTCAAATGGTCTGAGTTGACTCCGTGTTCGTTTCCGCATCCGCATGTACATCAGCACAATGGGCAGAGCTTGTGTCCATGACAGACCTGTGTCTGCACAGCATTTTGCTAGTTTGTTTTTTATTGTGCCGTTCTCTCTTTCCACCCCACCCCCACTCTGTGGATGATAAGCACAATGCTTTCTGATGTCCATGCCCATGTATTCTCCTATCTGGGTAATGGCCTCATTAGCAAAATGTGAACCGTTGTCGCTAGACATTTTGTCTGGTATTCCCCATCTCGGAATGATTTCCCTCATTAGTGCCTTTGCCACAGCATTTGCTGTCTGTGCTTTTACTGGGAAAGCTTCAACCCATTCGGACCACATGTCAACCACCACCAGACAGTGCTTCTTACCCTCTGATGGGCTAAGCTCAACAATGAAATCCAGCATGAGGTGCTCAAATGGCCTGGTGGGAGGTGGATGTGCTCCGGGTCCTGTAACCTTTACTGGTCTACCAGAATTTTGCGTAATGCAAATTAGGCATGCTTCACAGTGCTTTTGAGCTGTTACTGTGAACCCCCTTGTGAACCACTCCTGATTGATAGCCTCTAACATCCCTCCTTTTGACACATGATCCAACCCATGTGTCAAGTTAGCAAAATGAGGGAAGAAATGTCTTGGGAGACATGGATTGGAATTTGGACCAACCCAGATGCTGGAGGTTGGGTCAAAAACAGCCCCAGCAGCCTTCCACTGAGCCTTCTCAACTGGTGGAGCTAGCTGCTGCATAGAAGTCAGTGATGACATTTTGTCAGTGAAGGAGGAGACAGGGATTTTAACAAATGAGTGTGCGTGAGGTGCGAGAGGAATCAGAGCAGCTGCCTTTGCGGCTGAGTCAGCAGACGCATTTCCTAGGGAAATTGGGTCTGTACACCGGGGGAGGGAAAGGATACCCAGAGTCGAGGAGAGGGTCATTCAGGCCTGCAATGGAAGGATACAGAGATGTCTGGGGTTTACATGGTTTTGGAAATAATTTATTTTCCTTATTTTCTTCACATTCATCTTCAATCTTAATATTTTCTTTATTGCAGAGGCCAACTGCCTTCTTTCACGGCATTCTGCTTCATCCTCCCAATATTTTAAAAACTTTCTGTGAGTGTCCAGCTCCTCTAAGTCTTTTCTTTTAATTTTACTCTTCTTTTTCATTCCATCTTCACACTCTTATAATTTATCCTTTAGGTCTTTGATTTTTAATTTACTCAAAGGACCTCCCTTTGGAAATCCGAACATTTCCGTCCAGATATTTAATTTAGACAGACTGTTTTCACCATGTTTTGCCCGCATGACATCCACAATCGGACCCTCAGGAGGGTGTACTAGCCCCCTACTCTGCTTTGCTCCCATAACAAAGTCTTTAAGTGTTACCTAAACACCCCGTGTTACCAAAACACTATTTTTCACCCGTCGGTGATGTGATACTTGTTCCTCAGTACAAATCATCCAAAAACTGATCGTAAACCCGGGTTACGACGGTTATACCAAATATCCTACTTTCGAGCAGTCCCTCTCATAAATGTCATGGAGTTTAATTACGTTTAACTTTAAACAATTTAGACACTGAACATCTCACCGAGTATTGAAAGCCTTTTGAGTTTGTTGGATCTCGTGAAGTCAATCGGTTCCACCCCGGCGCTGGTCCTCTCGTCCCGTACGGTTTCTGTCGAGGTAGAGGAGAATCCGAGGATCCTGGAGCGACCACCAGCGTCCGTAGGTGTCCCCAATCGAACTTGCAGAGATCCTCACGACAACGCCAAGTTGTTACGGAAATCTTAGACCTAGTCAATACTGTGGAGATACATAAGTCAGAAAGATCAACAATAAATGGTGAAACAGACAGAGTTGTCTTTCTGGTTATTTATTCGAGGCGCCTCGAAGGCACAGGTCTCACAGAGTATAGGATAGTCTGCAGAAGTGTGCGCAATAGTCACAAAATAGCAAAGCTTATATACAATATAGGGCGGGCAGACAGAGTTTCCTCAGAAATTACATTACATGTCACTTGTTAGACGCTTTTATCCAAAGCGACTTACATACATTCAGTACTGTGGACAATCCCCACTGGAGCAATTTGTGGTGAAGTGTCTTGCCCAGGGACACAACAACATGCTGACTGCAGTGGGACTCGAAATTGCTACCCCCTGATTCGAAGTCCAGCACTCTATCCACTGAGCCACAGCCACCCAATCTGCTTTCACACGGTGTTCTCATATTGTTATGGGAGTTCAAACTTTGTGTGAAGAGGAGTAGTTTCAACATAGTCTGCCAAATCAGCTCTGTGGCCTTGAAGCGCTTGGGAATAAAAACCCTGGAGTGTTAAACAATGCTTTTAGAAGCATTTGGTTTTACCATATAAGGTAACATAAGAAATTGCCACTACAGTACCCATAATCCTCAGCTATCGTTTGGGACAACAACATCCAAACTTGAATAAACTTGATTTCAAGTTTTATTTATAATCAAGTTTTATTTATATAGCACATTTCTAAACGATTTTTGTTCGAGCCAAAGTGCTGTACACAGGGGCGGTTCTAGGGGGAGCCAGTGCCCCCCTAACACTGACCTCTGACCTCCCTGTGGTCCCCCTAACAATGAAAAGTAATTTTTTTGTTCTTTTTAAATGTATATTTTCTGATACTCGGTTTGCCAAAAAACGCAGGATTTTGTTGCTGTAACGTGAGATTGTGCAGACACCCTTATCTAAATTAGAGATGTAACTGTTCATTGCCTTTATTTTTATATAAATATGGTGTGAGTGCAAACATTGCACTATAACTTAAGCTGAAGCTAACAGTAATAACTATAAGATCTATCTGAAATAAATAAGTGTACTGAAACAAATACCAATAACTGTATTGCATTGTTTTCTTATGCGCAATTACTTCATACTGTCTAGTTCTCTTTTTCGTCCTGCATTTATTGTGCCCTCCTCAGAAAATAACTGGCCCCCCAGTGGCCCCCCCAGTCAAATTGGTCTAGAACCGCCACTGGCTGTACATAAAATAAAAATAGCCTACAGTAGAGACACTTTACAGCAAATACAACAGCACAGATTGTTCAGAATATCAATATGAGGAAAAACGACACCCTCTATCCTTAGACCCTCACATCGTACAAGGAAAAACTTCCAGAGAAAACCCACAGTTTAAGGGGAAAAAATGGGAGAAACCTCAGGGAGAGCAACAGAGGAGGGATCCCTCTCCCAGGATGGACAGACGTGCAATAGATGCCGTGTGTAAATCGAAGAGATACTACATTTTACAGCATAGAGACCGAATGTTAGGAAATGCATGTGTCTGTAATAAGAAGATGAATCCACGAGGATGTCAGCTACAATCCTGTGGAAGCCATCAGGGAAGCAGCATGACGAGACCCAAGGCAGGACCGCAGAGACAGGTTCAGCCACGACCCGAAGTCCACAACTTAATCCAGAACTCAGGATAGAGGATCCAAGACACAGGACTACAGCAAGAGGATCAGCCTCGACTCCGGTTCCCGGCGTAGATATAGATACAAAACAAGAAAAAAGATTTGGCTGGGTTAATCGGAACAAGAGAATACACAGACACAGACAGAGAGGGAAAAGGTCATTGGATAAAAGTTATTCTTGATAACCCTCTAGAAAGATCTCATGAACTTCCCCACTCAATCTATCAAGACCCGAGCAGTTCTATTAGATATAGGATAAGAAACAGAGATAGGGAGCACAACAACCTATCTCTTCGTCAGATGCACTCCCCCGCTTATCTAAGCGACTCTGTACCCCGTTACCCTCTACAAGGCCATAGACCAGCAGAGGGAAAATGGGGGGTGTGTAAGGGTAAGGATTTTTAAGAATAAACCGCAAGGGTCTAAAGGGAAAAAAGATTAACCCTAACCCTATATTTTAAGTAATCCTATCTACTATTCCTATATTTGAATAATGTATAAACTATTTTAAAAATACTTTATGAAATCCTATGTTATGTTATAAATATTAAAATAAAGAACTAAATGAATAAATAACTAAATAAATAACTAACTAGTGTAGTGTCTATGGCCATCCTAAACTCCCAAAAAACTATTTGTTTCTCCGAATCGAAGGTTAAAAACACAAAAGCATTGTACACAATTTAAACCAATTATTGTCTTTTATTGTGATTATATGTGTTTTTAATGCATGTACAGCACTTTGGCTCGACCAAAAATCGCTTTTAAATGTGCTTTATAAATAAAACTTGATTTGATTTGATTTGAAACCAATCAATGTTGTGTAATTAACAAGGATACACTTATGTTTTTTAGTGGATGAGTTCTGCAGATATATCACTGTGAAATAATTTGACAGTGAGGGGAATACTTCCGGTTTTATTATGAAAACTTTGAGACCGGAAATACTGTTTTCACCCCATGAGGGTTGGCGCCAACTTTACATGGACGCTGTGGGGAAAGACGAAGTATATTAACGTTTCCTGACGAGACCTCAAATCATCTTCGTAAAATCTATCAAACTATAGATCCTGCACATCCACTGGACGTGGATTCTAAAAGTACAATATACACTTCTCGCTAGAAATCAAATTAAAAAGTATTTTAATGGCCAAACTATTCTACAATTTAGGATTTTCCAGAGAGGGTTATTTGTGAATATACGACCCTCCGGAGCGTTTGCAATCAACAGGAGCATATGCCGCAAATTAATGTTTCTTACACGACCACAGGAGCTAACCTTTAAAACTTATAGGTATAGACTATAGACTTATAGACTATAGGTCGTAATAAGCTGCTGAACAATCAATCAATTTGGTCGTTTTTTGGAGGAGGACAGGCTGTAACTTTATAAAGACTATGATTGTTCGTACCTTCTGTCTTACTGACAGCACAGCCCCTCACACACACACAATACCGCTCCTCACACACACACACACACACACACACACACACACACACACACACACACACACACACACACACACACACACACACACACACACACACACACACACACACACACACACACACACACACACACAATACCGCTCCTCACACACACACACCATAATGCTGGGCTCGTCACAGTCAGCGCCATATAGAGAGAAGAGTTACGACAGCGGAGGACCAAAATGCTTGATCGTCACGTGGTTCAGGGAGACTCAATCGTTCCCCGAAGTTCGTGGTGGGACATTTGAATGCATGATTACCGGAGATAGAACTACGATTTTTGGTAATAAGTAGTGAATAAAGGTTTTGATTTGCAATATGTATACAACATATCGATGTGTATGTAGTTACATCAATATTTGAAAAAGTTAAATTTGCTAATATTTGAGGATTAAGATAAAATAAGAAGTACTTTATTGATACCAATTTGGGAAATGTTTGCTTTGCAGCAGCAAAAGACAAGACATTGTACATAAGACAGTTAAAAGACTAGAATTAAACAATCGAAAATGTAAACATCTGAAATAGAAATAAAATAGCAGAAAATATACAGTGTGAACAGCTATCTTACCTGTTAACATATACATGTTAGGCTAACGTTGCCTTGGTTAAAGAGTTGTTTATTGCTTTGAATTGTTTAAAACAAATATTATCTTCTTAAACTTGAATGGTAGTCAGGAACATCACTTCCTAATGTTTGATATATTTAGAGGGAGGGAAGGAAGGTTTCAAAATTCAGATTTAGATTAATTTCTACAATTTCTTTAATTCATGGTGGTTTCAGTAATCCCCTGGTAATTGAGGACATAAGTAATCTAAATGAGTAATGTCTTCTTTATGACTTTCAGAAAGGACAGGAGACCGACAGGTGCCTATCAATGATTGTCAACTGACAGTAAATAAATGGAATTCAATAAACATTGAATAGCATGCATGCAGTTTGTCTGTGCCATTTCCTCCGTGTTGTCCGGCATATAGTCTCCCCCATGGTTTGCTGTGCTGCCTGGGGATGCTCCAAGCGCTCAGAGAAAGGAGTATGAATGTAAGGTTTCCCCACTGACACAGAGAGGAGGAAAGAATGGCTGGCTCAAGTCACAACATATGTGAGGTAATCATATTTTTCACAAAACGAAGACCACACCATTGGGAAGCTTAACGTCTGTTTAATAAAAATAAGGAACAGGGAGAGGCTTGCAAAGCTCTGGGAGTTGAGACTCAGGTGCAGGGTGAGGGTCTCATTGCAGGTCTTCAGGCTCCATTGAATCCCCCTGGGGTTCTTGTACTGAAAGAGGGAGACAGGAGAAAGGGTTAGATACATCTAGCAACCTATAGGATGGGAAATTGCTGACCTATTTTAAACGTACCTTGTGTTTTCACTCTCACTTAAGTCCTTCTCCCTTTGCCATCAATCCAACATCAGCTGAGCTGCAACATAATACAGACAGGTAATAATCAACAGAATCACATAGACATAATATGACTCTGCTAAAAACACTCACCCATAAGTTATGTTTTTGTTTACTGTTTAGAAGTCTCAAATATCCACTCTAAATCCATATCAATAGCGATGTATCACAAAAATAGCTCTCTTCCTTATTATTGTGTAACGTTAACTATATTATACTAGCTTGAACTCCAAAATGGATATCCTCATTTCACCACCTCCACCCACTACAATCACACACCCCAATGTTATATTTAATTAATATGTAACTCCCTCCACCCCGGATAAAAGCACGTTAAGAAGCCCCTTTTCTCTAATTCCACAACGTTGGAGGAAATAACATTAGGAGAACGGATTAATGGGCTGTTCGTGGTTAACGTGTGTTGCTAACTTTATCCGGCATTCTAGCCTAATCTGTTATCTGTAAACGTTAAATATACTGATTGAAGGGATAATCCACTAACATCCTTTAATACACATGTGTAGTTAATTTGTTCAGATGTTCTGATAATATCCGCAATATAAATCTTTAAACGTCTTCTTACCTTCAAATAGACGAACGGTCTATTATGCTTCAACCATAGACTGCTAGCCACAGATCCTCTCAATAGTTCCCCGGAAGTTAGCGGGAAGCTGACTTCCGGGGAACTATTGAGAGGCTCCACGATCCGCCATTGCTGTAAAAAACTGGTCCGTTGGAGTGAACGGAGATGTCGTAACTCTTCTATTATATGGCTCTGGTCACAGTCAGGGACAAAGCTACAGTCATAAAAGGTCAACAACCAGAGACAACAACAACATGACGCTACAAGATGACGCTACAACAACATGACGCTACCTCGATGAAAGTCCATAGTCCTTTTCCTCTTTAGCCGGAGGACACCACGTCCATGATTTCCCAAAACTATTTGTTATGTGGACTCATCGAACCACAGCACACTTCTTCACTCTGTGTCAGTCCATCTCCGATGAGCTCGGCCCAGAGGAGCCGGCGGTGTTTCTGGGTGTTGTTGATATATGGCTTCGAATGATAGAGTTTTAACCTTCACTTGTAGACGTAGTGACGAGCTGTGTTCACTGACAATGGTTTTCTGAAGTGTTCCTGAGCCCACGAGGTGATCCCCTTTACAGGATGAGGTCGGTTTATAATGCAGTGCTTCTCTGAATCTTTTGAGGACAATTTGCATTGTGAAACTGTTTCAATGTGGGATATGGTGTCAATGCAAGTGATGGATGTCAACCAGCAAACAACTCAACAGAGGAAAAATAATGACAATACTTTCTAACACAAACCCAGTATCTGTGTTTTTAATGATACATTTCTTTATGTCTTGCACACCTTTTAGAAAGTTGTTTTGGTTTGAGCTGGAACTGGTTCCAATCTGTTATTAAATAGCACTCTGTGCACATGGAGCACTTACAGCAGATAGTGTTGAGAAGCTGTTCATTACTCTTCTCTTGTTTCAGTTTAGAAACCTAGATTAGAGACTTGTCTTTAGTTTGAGTTTTGTTTTGCTCAAGTTCTAATGAACTTGTGTCTGGAGTTTTGATGAATGCTGTGTAGCTGGCCTTTAGCCGCTGAGGAGAGCTTTATGTCCCGAGCCCCGGGACATAACAGCTGTCACAAGATGATTGATGAAGTATTTATGACTCTTTATTCAAATGTGACACAGTTACCAAGAAATACAAATGTGACTCACTCTAATACAACAGCCCTGCAATAAATATTTTATTCACTGTTTGCTGTTTAAGTGAGGTGTTGATTCTACTTTGTGACTGAGTTGGAGGTCTCAAGGCCCTGACACACCAAACTCACACCAAAGAACACGTCCCGATGGAACACGACTGTTGTGTCGCCTCACGTCTCCTGCGTTTTGGCCAATAGTCGCACTGGAACACACCGCAAAGACTTCAGCCAACGGCCAAGTAGCACGTACTGCGCATTCATGAGTGGCAGTAACTCTCCTTACCAGCAGGCGGCGGTAGTGTGTATTCGTCATTCAAAAGATGCAACAACCGGAAGACAGACTGCGTGATAACCGAGAGAAGAAGAACAGACTGCGTGATATAAACAAACAACAAATAGCATGTGTGTTCCATTTTCGGTTTCTTCATTCCGGATCGCCATGATGAAAAATAAACTCTTGTGTCCAGGTGAGATGAAAATGAAAAAGAATAGCCGTCTGTGTGTGCGAGGACAGAGCCATGTAAACAGCTCCTGAAAGAAAAGGACTCCACACAGCTCAGCGGCTGGGAAGCGGAACGGAAGTAAGGGACCAAAACAAACGATCAAGCTTCTTAATTGTTTGTTTTGGTCCCTCACTTCCTTTCCGCTTCTCATACACTGATTCGCTAAGCTGAACAGCCAATCAGAGTGATTTCTTTGGCCGACGACCTTTAGCCGACAGCCTCCCGATTCCATATGTCGAATCGGCGGCAGAAGGTGTTGGCACGGCCGAAAAGACAAGACGGTGCGGGACACACCAATTTGAGTAGGGCGACAGGACGCTCATCGACGGCCAGACATCTATCGACGGCCAAAATTAGGTTGGTGTGTCCGGGCCTTTAGTTTGATATAAATGGGGTTAAACACAAATGCAACCTTTGATCAGTGGTCAGTATAGCTAAGCCTATCTCATATGTATTATTCTGAGATGGACCAATCTGCACGATTGGTCCATTTCAGAATGATTGATCATTAAAGTGTTATCGAAGCTGGTAAAGGTGCAGCTAGTTTGAATGACTTTGTATACTGCAGGGTAGGTTGTGAATTTACTCCAGGTGGAACTAAAGTCTGATTTAAAACTTGATATTTCATATCATTAATCCATATCTGTAAAGTACCTCAAGGTATTAAATACATGTAATGCAGTAAAAGTACAATATATGCCTCTGAATTGCAGTAGGTTAGGAGTACAAAGTATCACATTAAAGCCCCTGTCACACTGTCCCGAAATTGACACCCGATGGACACACGATAAAGGAAATGTTCAAATTCGGCTGTGATCGTAGCAACATCGGGCCATTCGTGAGGGCATCTTAAGCCATCGTATGATCGCCGGTGGAGTTTCTCAGGCTCTGGCAGCAACTTCGTAAGGCACTCGTGAGGGCATCTTGTCAAGTCGCGTCATCTTCGTGTTATCATCGGTGCATTCGCTCCCTCACTCTGATCGGGGCGAATGCCCGATGGCACCGATGATAACAAGATGCCCTAACAATGGCCTTACGAAGGGCAAAATTGACACCCGAATTAAACACGAAAATGAACTTTCGAAAGGTCCTTCGGCTATTTTTTGGCATGCCAAAGATTTTGCCACCGCTCACAAAGTTGCTGCCGGAGCCTGAGAAACACCACCGGCGGTCATACGAAGGCTTAAGATGCCCACATGAATGGCCCGATGTTGCTACGATCAGAGCCGAATTTGGGGCTTTGGGGACGTCACCTCTCTGGGGGGGGGAAGGAGCCGGAGCTTGTGCGGGAGGTGGAGCGTTACCAGTTGGATCTGGTTGGGCTCGCCTCTACGCACAGCGTCGGCTCTGGAACCTTACTTCTGGATAGGGGTTGGACTCTATTCTTCTCCGGAGTTGCTCAAGGTGTGAGGCGCCGGGCGGGTGTGGGGATACTCACAAGTCCCCGGTTGGGTGCTTCGTTGTTGGAGTTTACTCCAGTGGACGAGAGGGTCGCCTCCCTACGCCTGCGGGTTATGGGGGGGAAAACTCTGACTGTTGTGTGTGCTTATATCTTATGGGAACTTTGATTCTTTTGAATATGTGGCCCTTCAGCTGAAATGCTCCTCTCGAGCTCTGTTCCTAAATATCTATAGACCACCCAAATACTGTGGAAGCTTTTTTGATGACTTTACTGAACTGCTGTCTATAGTGTGTATTGACTTTGACCGTCTAGTCATTGTTGGTGATTTTAACATCCATGTTGACAACCCCCAGGACAGAGGGGCAAAAGAACTGTTTTGTGTTCTTGATAGCTATGGACTGACTCAGGATGTGACGGAGCCCACGCACAATAAGGGGCACACTCTGGACTTAATTATCTCAAAGGGTCTGAATATCTCTAAGGTTGTGGTGACTGATGCTGCACTCTCTGATCATTCCTGTGTGTTCTTTGAGAGCTCTATTTCTGTTCACAAAAATGTTCAAAAAGAGGTAACCACAAAGCGATATTTAACTGAAAATACTAGGGAAATGTTTACTCAGAATTTTTCTTCCACACTTGCCCCTGCTAACATCTCAGTAAATGAGCTAGTAGATCATTTTAATTAAAAAATTAAAAATGTTATAGATGCCATTGCTCCAACTAAGGTAAAGGAAGTAACTGGGAAGAAAATATCTCCATGGAGAAAGGCCATGACCGTGAAAACAGTAAAAAGAGAATATCGAAAAGCTGAACGCAGGTGGCGAAAAACAAATCTCCAGGTGCACTTTGAAGAGAGACTTGGCCTTTATAATTTGGAATTGAAAAACGCACGACAATCGTTCTTCTCTGACATCATTACCAAAAACAACGCACGTGCCTTGTTTGCTACCATCGAAAGACTAACTAACCCCCCAGTGTCAGTAGCCTCTGAATTTCTATCCACCAGGGCGTGCAATGATTTTGCCTCCTTTTTCACTGACAAAATTCAGAAAATCAGACAAGCAGTCAGTGCCTCTGCATCAGGTACAGCAAATGTGTTGTCTCTGTGTCCACTTAACATCAATTCAAACACCATGACACAATTCCTTCAGATTAATGATAAAAACCTAGAGGACATTATACAACTTCTGAAATCCTCCTCCTGCTGCCTTGATATTATTCCAACAGGATTGTTCAAAGATGTTTTGCCTTGCATGGCCTCAGATCTACTTCATATAGTAAACAAATCTCTTCACTCAGGTATTTTTCCACAGGCCCTGAAAACAGCAGTCATTAAACCGCTCTTAAAAAAGAATAATCTAGATGCTTCAGTAATGAACAATTACAGGCCCATATCAAACCTCCCATTTCTAGGTAAAATCATTGAAAAAGTTGTTTTTCAACAGTTGAGTAATTTCTTGCATTTAAATAACTGTTTTGATGTGCTCCAGTCAGGCTTTCGTCCAAACCACAGCACTGAGACTGCTCTTGTAAAGGTCTTTAATGACATCCACTTAAACACAGACAGTGGCAGACCTTCAGTGTTAGTATTATTAGATCTCAGTGCTGCGTTTGACACTGTTGACCACAGCATATTACTAGACCGACTGGAAAACTGGGTGGGACTTTCGGAAACAGTTCTAAATTGGTTTGAATCCTACTTAAAGGACAGAAACAACTTTGTTTCTATAGGTAAATACACATCTGAGTTGACAAATATGACATGTGGGGTTCCTCAAGGCTCCATCTTGGGGCCTCTTCTCTTTAACATCTACATGCTACCACTGGCTCAGATAATGAAAAATAACAAAATAAGTTACCATAGCTATGCAGATGACACACAAATGTACGTAATAATTTCACCAGGAGACTATGCTCCAATTCAAACACTGAGTAAGTGCATTGAACAAATCAATGACTGGATGTGTCAGAACTTTCTCCAATTAAACAAAGATAAAACTGAGGTAATGGTTTTTGGAGCCAAGGCAGAACGTATGAAAGTTAGCGCTGAGCTTCAGTCTGCAATGTTCAAAACAACAGATAAAGCCAGAAATCTAGGTGTAGTCATGGACTCTGACCTGAGTTTCAACAGTCACATTAAAACAGTTACTAAATCAGCCTACTATCACCAAAAGACTAATGTCACAGCAGGATTTGGAAAAACTTGTCCATGCTTTTATCTTCAGTAGACTGGACTACTGCAATGGTGTCTTTACAGGTCTCACTAAAAAATCTATTAGAAAGCTGCAGCTGATTCAGAACGCCGCTGCTCGAGTCCTCACTAACACTAAGAAAGTGGATCACATCACTCCTGTTCTGAAGTCTTTACACTGGCTTCCTGCGTGTCAAAGAATAGATTTCAAAATACTGCTGCTGGTTTATAAAGCTTTGAATGGTTTAGGCCCAAAATACATTTCTGACCTCCTGCTAAATTATGAACCATCCAGATCTCTCAGGTCTTCAGGGACTGGTCAGCTTTCTGTCCCCAGAGTCAGAACTAAACATGGTAAAGCAGCGTTCAGTTATTATGCTCCAAACATCTGGAACAAACTCCCAGAAACCTGCAGGTCCGCTGCAACTCTGACTACTTTTAAATCCAGAATGAAGACTTTTCTTTTTGTCGCTGCTTTTAATTGAACTATTCATATCTTAGACTGCACTGTAACTTTTATCACTGTAACTTTTATCCATGTATTTTGTCTTTTAATGTTTATTTTATTAGCTTTTCTTTTTAATGACCGATTTTAAATGCCATTTTCTTAATGTCTTTCATTTTTTTTGTAAAGCACTTTGAATTGCCTTGTGTTGAAAAGTGCTATATAAATAAACTTGCCTTGCCGGCCTTCTTGGAGACCCTGGAAAGAGTCCTGTATGGGGCTCCTGAAGGGGACTCTTTAGTCTTGCTGGGAGACTTCAACGCACATGTGGGCAATGATGGAGACACTTGGAGGGGCGTGATTGGAGAAACGGCCCCCCTGATCTGAACCGGAGTGGTGGTTTGTTACTGGACTTCTGTGCTAGTCATGGATTGGCCATAACAAACACCATGTTCGAACATAAGGATGCTCATAAGTGTACGTGGTACCAGAGCACCCTAGGCAGAAGGTCCATGATCGATTTCGTTATCGTATCATCGGACCTGAGGCCGTATGTTTTGGACACTCTGGTAAAGAGAGGGGCGGAGTTGTCAACTGATCACCATCTGGTGGTGAGTTGGGTCGAGTGGCGGGGGAAGCCTCTGGATAGACCTAGTAAGCCCAAACGTGTAGTTCGGGTGAACTGGGAACGTCTGGAGGAGGCCCAAGTTCAGGAGGCCTTCAACTCACACCTCCGGCGGAGCTTTTCAGGCATTCCTGTGGAGGTTGGGGACATTGAACCAGAGTGGTCGGTGTTCAAAGCCTCTATTGCCGAAGCCGCGGCGGGGAGCTGTGGTCTCAAGGTCCTAGGTGCCTCAAGGGGCGGTAACCCTCGAACCTCTTGGTGGACACCGGTGGTCAGGGAAGCCGTCCGACTGAAGAAGGAGGCCTTCAGGGATTTGTTATCCCGGGGGACTCCCGAGGCAGTTGCAAGGTACCGACAGGCCCGAAGGGCAGCAGCCTTATCCGTGGCCGAGGCAAAGCAGCGGGTGTGAGAGAAGTTCGGAGAAGACATGGAGAAGGACTTTCGGGCGGCACCAAAGTTGTTCTGGAAAACTGTACGACACCTCAGGAGGGGGAAGCAGGGAACCATCCAAGCTGTGTACAGTAAGGATGGGACGTTGTTGACCTCAACTGATGGAGTGTTAGGGCATTGGAAGGAACACTTTGAGGAACTCCTGAACCCGACAACTCCGCCCCCTATGTTAGAGGCAGAGCTGGAGTATGACGGGGGATCAACACCAATCTCCCCGGGGGAGGTCACTGAGGTTGTTAAACAACGCCCCGGGGGTGGATGAGATCCGCCCAGAAATGCTGAAGGCTCTGGGTGTTGAGGGACTGTCATGGTTGACACGTCTCATCAACATTGCGTGGAAGTCGGAAACAGTACCAAAGGAGTGGCAGACCGGGGTGGTGGTTCCCCTTTTTAAAAAGGGGGATCAGAGGGTGTGTGCCAATGACAGAGGCATCACACTACTCAGCCTCCCCGGGAAAGTTTACTCTAAGGTACTCGAAAGGAGGGTCAGGCCGATTATCGAACCTCTTCCGTCCTGGTCGTGGAACGACGGATCAGCTTTCTACTCTCGCAAGGATCCTGGAGGGGGCCTGGGAGTACGCTTATCCGGTCTACATGTGTTTTGTGGACTTGGAGAAGGCGTATGACCGGGTTCCCAGGGAGTTACTGTGGGAGGTGCTGCAGGAGTATGGGGTGAGGGGGTCTCTACTCAGGGGCATCCAATCTCTGTACTCCCAAAACGAGAGCTGTGTCCGGGTCCTCGGCAGTAAGTCGGACCCATTTCCGGTGAGGGTTGGCCTCCGCCAGGGCTGCGCTTTGTCACCAATCCTGTTTGTAATATACATGGATCGGATTTCGAGGCGTAGTCATGGGGGAGGGGGTCTGCAGTTCGGTGGACTAAGGATTGCACCACTGCTTTTTGCAGATGATGTGGTTCTGATGGCTTCATCGGTCTGCGACCTTCAGCACTCACTGGATCGGTTCGCAACCGAGTGTGAAGCGGCTGGGATGAGGATCAGCACCTCCAAATCTGAGGCCATGGTTCTCAGCAGTAAACCGATGGACTGTCCACTCCAAGTAGGGGCCGCTCCTCCTTCACGTCGAAAGCCACCTGGGCGCCTCCCTAGGGAGGTGTTCCAGGCACGTCCAGCTGGGAAGAGACCAAGGGGTAGACCTAGGACTAGGTGGAGGGATTATATCTCTTCGCTGGCCTGGGAGCGCCTTGGGATCCCCCAGTCAGAGCTGGTTGATGTCGCCAGGGAAAAGGAAGTTTTGGGCTCTCTGCTGGAACTGCTACCCCCACAACCCGACCACGGGTAAGCGGAAGAAGATGAATGGATGGATGGATAAGATACAAATATAATAATTAGGAAAACTGACATTAGCTGCAAGTTTATAGTAAAAATAAAAATGTACATTAGCAGCATACAGGGCCGGCCCCGACCAATTTGCTTCCCTAGGCAAGATTTTAGCTGGCGCCCCACAGAGTATTCCTACACTTTGGTACTTCTACTTTTTAAAAAAAATCCAAGATCTGAGTACTTTTGCTCAAAAGGGGGATAATAAGGGGGGGGGGCTGATGGTGTCTGCTGCGTCTGTAGTCTCTGCTCTGGGATGTAAACCCTGCTGCTCTATGTTCCTGACCCGTCCTCTCTGATTGTTGCATGGGGTGTTAAACATTTCAGAGTACATGCACAAACAGATACGCCTGTGAGGTGGAAAAGGCTGAGTTTTCACACTTGTCTGTTTTTGAGGCTTTTCCCAGCCAAGCCATGAAATGGGATATTGTGTTGTGCCAAATCTCCCTGTGTGTGTGTGTGTGTGTGTGTGTGTGTGTGTGTGTGTGTGTGTGTGTGTGTGTGTGTGTGTGTGTGTGTGTGTGTGTGTGTGTGTGTGTGTGTGTGTGTGTGTGTGTGTGTGTGTGTGTGTGTGTGTGTGTGTGTGTGTGTGGCAGAGTCTGAATATTGAGGATCGCTTGTGTTTTTCCTAATGTAGAAATGTGCCTCGTGGCTTTATTTGAAAATGTATAAATTACCTTTTTGCCCTGAAGTCGGCGTTCATAACCATGGATATAAAATGTTAATTTCATTAATGTGTCATGTGTTGACATATCTGTGTGACCAGTAATGACTGTGACCTTTAGTCTGTGTATGAAAGCCTGCTGCAGTAACCCATGACTCCCCCGCTCAAATTATCTCTTTTTATGTAAATAGGGGGACATTGGATGGTAATTGAATCACCTCAATTATTGCTAGACTCAGTAGATCACATTATCATGTTTTTTTTTTAAATTTTATTTTAGTCAGTTTATTGAACATGTCAGAAACAAAAACATACAACAATAATATATATATATACTCTTTTTTTTTTTCTCACTGAAATTAATATTTATAACAAAGTACAAAAAATAAATAACAACAAATTGGTCACGACACGCAGCTCTGCATGTGCGCTGGGTCTATCACTACAAACATTGTAAGGCCCTACAACAAGTGAGTCTCGCAGGAGAAATGGCACCCAAGAAAAACCTCCCTGACGAGGTGGAGGAGATTAAGAAATCTCTCGACTTCTTGTCAGCCGGAATCAAAACAGTCGTGGCCCAGCAAAATAAAATCATGGAGCTGATGGGAGAAATACAATCTCTGAAATTACAAAACATTGAAAAGGACAAAAAGATCACCTTTCTGGAGAATCGAGTGGCCGACCTCGAACAATACACCAGGATGAACGATCTGATTATAAGCGGCCTGAAGACCAAACACCGGAGCTATGCCAGGGGGGCAGCTGCCTCAGAGGACACCGCCGCCGGGAGAGGGGGAGCCGACACTCCGGAGGTGGACCGTGAGTCGCTGGAGCAACAGGTGCTTTGCTTTTTGGACAGCAAGGGCATATCTGTTGACAGCTGAGATATTGAGGCCTGTCATGCCCTGCGGAGCAAGAACACAACAGCCACACCAGCAGTTATAATCCGGTTCATCAACAGGAAAAATAAATATGCACTCCTCAGACAAGGAAGGAAACTAAAAGGGACCAATGTTTACATTAACGAACACCTTACGAAGAAGAACGCGGACATCGCAAGGAGAGCACGTATACTAAGGAAGATTCAAGCAACATGGTCGACAAATTGTAAAATATTTATCAAACTAAATGGATCAACAGCAGAGATGGCGAAAGTGCTCATTATCCGGGAAATCACCGAGCTACTGGGTTACTTGCAAAACAAAGCCAAAAAACAATAAAAGGTGTAGCTAAAACGGGGGGTTACGTATTGTAACCCTAGTTACACTAAACAAAAATATAAACGCAACACTTTTGTTTTTGCTCCCATGAGATGAACTCAAAGATCTAAACATGTTTTTGTATATACACAAAATAACCATTTTCTCAAATATTGTTCACAAATCTGAAAAAAGCTGTGATAGTGAGCACTTCTCCTTTGCCGAGATAATTCATCCCACCTCACAGGTGTGGCATATCAAGATGCTGATTAGACAGCATGATTATTGCACAGGTGTGCCTTAGGCTGGCCACAATAAAAGGTCACTCTGAAACATGCATTTTTGCTTTATTGGGGGGGTCTGGGGGGGTCCGAAAACCAGTCAGTATCTGGTGTGAGGGGTAGGGTTAGGGTAATGTTGTGAATCGAGTGGCCCATGGTGGTGGTGGGGTTATGGTATGGGCAGGCGTATGTTATGGACGACGAACACAGGCCACTCGATTCACAACATTACCCTAACCCTATTTAAAGAGAATGGACATCCATTCTCGGGAGACGTCTGACAGTGGTGCGGTTACCCAAAGTGACAGACCTAATTTTACCTCTATTTAGAGGCAATGGACTTCCACTCTCGGGAGAGCCTCAAACGACGGACTGTAAGCAGGGTCCCACACTCAAAGGCACCCAGAGATCCAGGGTGATGCACATGGCTTTCTTACCCAGGAATGAGTGTGTGAAACCTGGGGAACATGTACAGGAATCTGTCCATTTCATCCACATTTGACTCATGAAATGTACAGCAGAGTCACTGATGTAAGCAGGGTCCCACACTCACAGGCAGAGCTCCAGGGTGATGCACATGGCTTTCTTACCCAGGAAGAAGTGTGTGAAAGCTGGGTAAAGTGTTCCTGCAGCCCCTCCATAACGGTAATAATGGTTAGAAATCATTTCCAGGGCAGAAAGCTGTTTTTAAAAGTGAAAAAACGATTTAAACCCGTTTGAAATGACTGTCAGGAGCTGATGGAAAGCAGGCGGAAATACATTGATTGTTTTACCCAGGAAGAAGTGTTTACAAGGCGGGTAAAGTGTTCCTACAGCCCCTCCATAACGGTAATAATGATTAGAAACAGTAGCGTGGCGTGGGGAACAAATTAGGGGAAGCCAATAATACGTCATTTCTTTTGGGTCGGGTGTGTGGTGGTCAATGTAATAACGTAACCAGATGAGTGATTACAGCACCCGGTATCATTTTACACACATTTGTATCATACAGATGCAGGACTTACACACGCCTGTTATCTAACCGAGAGTTCCGCACGCACTCTCATGCCGAAACACTAATAAGCATTCATTCACAAACTAAATCAGGAAACCTTTAACGTTTTACGTCCGATTCGCTCCTTTTTTCCTTGCTGTACACAGCTCCAGTGTGGGCATCGACCTGTCATCAGATTGTATTTGTTGTTGCTGCTGTAGCGGAAGTTTAGTACAATTATTTTTGATTAAATACTCCAAATCTCCACCCTCCATAATTGCACTTGCTTCAGTTGCTTGCTACTTTCAAACGGCGGTGAGAGTGATGCAGTGACGCTATCTATCTTCTATGATCGATTAGATTTATGATTTGAAAATTATAAAAGTAGGGTAGACAATAACATGTGGATATTATCCGACTGAACAAAACGTGCATTTATCTAACAGGTTCGTTTTCCACTGACCTTATTTCCAGCTATTTTCCAAAATCCTATGGAGAAATCTCATTGCTTTTTTGTCGAGGGAAACCGAGCGCAGCATACTTCCGGGTTTTAGGACGCGTCACTGCACCACTAAGTTGATGCGATTTGATTGGATTGTGAGGCAAGGGAAGCCAGCCACCTCTGGCTTCCCTTGGCATGGCCCTGACTAATCACAGGTTGGCAGGGGCATCACGTGAGCCTTGTCTGATTGGTCAATCCCTCCATTTTTTTCACTAAGGGAAGCCAATTTCGGCTGGCCTCCTCTCGCAACAGAGAGTGCAATCTACTGTGTTACCATAACATCTAGAGGGGCGCTATTTCACTCTTTGTAAAATACTCAATGAGAATGGGGGAGAGACGGGCCGGCAGCAACACACAACAAAGAATTTCCGAAACTAAACAAAGTGTTTTTATTTATTTATTAAAATTATAACTACAATCCGAAAAAACAGGGGAAGCCTGGCTTCCCTTGGCCTCCAGGAGAAAACGCCACTGATTAGAAATCATTTCCAGGGCAGAAAGCTGTTTTTAAAAGTGAAAAAACTATTTAAAACCATTTAAAAAGCCATTTGAGTGCAGTTATCATGTGTCCCCACACGAGGGTGCATCAGCCAAGTGAGCACAGTGCAAAAACAGTCAAAAACACCCTAAAAAAAGGGCAAATCAATGGATTTAAAGTGCAGGGAAGCTCCGCAACACACACAGGTACATTCCTAAATCCCCACAATAGTGACAACGGTGATTAAACTCTGCTAACAGTGTGCTAAAAGCCTGATTGTTTCAGAGACCCATAGCCATGACACAGTGAACCATTTACATCCGAAAGTATCCATTTAAAAGTCATTTTTGTAGGGTGCAGAGAGAAGCCTGAAAATGCCTCTCCAGGACCCGGAGAGCTCGCAGGTGCTGGAGAGGGGGAGACAGGCTCACAGGCAGGCCCGGGGACCCCTGCAGAACCCACAGCTGCTGGCTATCGACATGGAGATTTGGCAGTCCGCCGTTCAGCACCCAAACTCGGCCCTGAGACCTCCAGTCCCTCTCAGCTTCATAAGAAGCCATTATCCCTCCAAACTCTTTGCTTACGGCCATACCACCCTGAACCGCTAGTGTCGCGGGATGAGTGTGAGGAGGAAGAGCTGGTGAATTGTTTGGTGCGAAAAAGTGGAAAAATACGGTATTTGGAGTACAAATCGTTTGAAGTTTGCACGATCCTCTCCCCTAACAGCTTTGATGTCTGTTGGGGACATATCGGAGTTTTCGTGATGGCTGAAAGAGGAGAAATAACGAAGGATATTGACGTGCATTCAGGAATGCAGGAAGCTGAGACAAAGAATGCGGAAGTGGAGCGGGAGACGGGAAGAATGGTGGAGGAGAAGTCTAATAACAAGACGAAAAGACGTGAGGGCGAAGGAGAGAAAGCAGCAAAGGGCTGCATCTCTGGAAAGAGGGCAGGCTGGAGTGAAGACGGGAGTGACGGCCGTGAAAATGGCGGAGATCCCGCGAGGCGGAGGTGGAGGAGAGAGAGCGGAGGAAAACGAAGATTCTGGAGAAAAGAATGGTCCGAAGGGCGGAGTGAACGGGGAAAACAGCAGAAGAACAAGTGAAGATGGAAGTAAGAGTGAAAAAAGAGACGAAAAAGAGCAAACGAGTGACGAGGAAGAGAATGCGGAGGAGCAGGTGAGCTACTCCGCAGAACTGTTAGAGTTCCTTATTTTCATACCAAAACTTGCACTACTGTTAAAAATAAATAACAGCAAAAAAAATTATGCATTTGGGACTTTTTTTTGCTTTTCCTTGTTGTACCGAAACCGTACCGAACCGTGACCCTCAAACCGAGGTATGAACCGAACCGTGACTTCTGTGAACCCCTAATGACCAGTGGTTAGACGGCCCATGTTATTTCTCTTGTGCTCAGCAAGAGGTCACAATATTCACCAGCCCCCAAAATCTTTAAAAACCTCTACAATTGTGAAAACATTTATATCAAATCAAACATAAGGGTTATGAATGTATAAAACAATGCATGCCATGAACATCTACAAATATTTTCCATAGAAATCTGCCTATCAAATGTGTGTCCTCTGTTTCCGTCAACTCCGTCAGATTTTGTAAGAGAAGCTTAAGAATGTAACAAAGCAACGAAACAAACTAAGAAAAACAATATTGCGCACAAAAAAGGCTACAGTTAAAACACCACTGGACTCTCCAGGGACAGAAACAAAGAAGATGCTATCAAGAAGCAACATAAGGAATCCAAAGATCAAAAAAGCTCTTCTATTCCACAACATTATCAGAAGAGAGCTGAAGAAAGACAAACAACCTCCTGGGCCACGGCGCCAGAAACCAGCACTAAGTGTGTCATCAGGCAAGATCCTAAAAAAGTACCGTCTTCTTTCCCAAATCCAGCAGTTTGGGCTAACTTACAAGCTAATGAGAGGAAAGGAACAGCCAACAAAAAAGCCAACATTCCTACAAGGTATCACACAGACTGTTCAGGATTTCTTCTTGAACTCTGCACGTGTGACAACTGATAAGACTGACACAATCACCAGGAACAAGATCAAGCAGCAGAGAATGATCCTGACAGACTCCATGATCAACCTCCATACTGATTTTCTTATCAGGAACCCCACTGTAAAGCTGAGCTATTCTTCATTCTGTGCTCTGAAGCCCTTCTATGTCAGAGCACCAAAAGCATCTGATCGGAAGACCTGTCTGTGTCAAATACATGAGAATGCATGCTTAATGCTTGAGGTCCTTAGAATGTCTGTTGTTGTTCTTTTTTTGCTCTCCAGCAAGTGAGGCCTGCCTTTTTCGCACCTGCTCACGATGCCTAAACAAAGGGACAGTTACAACCCAAGAGCAAGACCAAATCCATGTTCAGTGGAGGCAGTGGGAGAGAGTTCAAGAAGACACAGGCAATGGAATCCACATCAACACTAAACTTGTCCAACACAGTGGCAGCCTTTCAGAGCTCATAAAACTCTATGGGCAAAAACTCAGAAATCAAACCACAACACATGTGTGTTCAGTGCGAAACCAGTCAAAAGCATACATCAACACAATTGAGTCCTGTGATGAGAGTACAGCAATCGTCCATGTTGACTTCTCAGAATCTTGGAGATGCAAATATAAATCTGAAGTTCAGGCCTGCCGTTTTGGACAAAATCTGCCACAGATAACACTCCATACTGGAATGTATTACACAAAGGGGGAAAAGGCAGCATTTTGCACACTGTCTGAGTCGAAGAGACAAGATGCAAGATGCAATCTGGACACACATGGAACCTGTCTTAAAAGATATCAAGACTAAATATCCACAGGTCACCACTGTGCACTTCTGGTCTGATGGACCAAGTAAACAGTATAAGAACAAGAAGAACTTTTTTCTTTTGTCTGCTATTCCACCTACACTAGGGTTTGAAAAAGCAACGTGGAACTTCTTCCCCACATCCCACGGGAAAGGCGCACCAGACGGCATTGGCGAAACAGTAAAAAGAACAGCTCACAACCTGGTACTGAGAGGAAATGATGTGACAGATGGACACACATTCTTTGAGAAGGTCTCAAACAGTCTGAAGGGTGTTCAGCTGCACTACATTGTAGAAGAAGACATGGAAAGATATGATACACTTCTCATAGATCCTCTCAGACCGGTTCCCTCAACAAGACAAATACACCAGGTAATCGCCCATGAGAACAGGATCCACTACAGACAACTATCCTGCTTTTGCAGCAAGATGTTGGATTGCCAGTGCTTCTGTCCAGCTACCTTCTATTTTCAGGGCCCAGATGAACAGCAGAGTGATACCAGTAGGGCAAGAAAGAAAAGACCTTTAAACATGTTGTGGGAGGAGATGAAAAATGAGATGGGAGGGGAGATGGAAGAGGATGTGGAAATGGAAGATGTGATGGAAGAGTTGGATGAGGAGCCATTGAAAGGTCCTGAGGGTACTGTGACAGTAACGACTGTTAGCAGCCTTAATAATGGAGACTGGTTAGCAGCAGTATATGATGACCACTGGTGGCTAGCCAAAACCATTGCTGTGGATACTGAGCATCAGGATGTGAAAGTGGAATTTCTGCATCCCCATGGTCCAACAGCAAAGGTTAAGCCCAAGTGTGGCAAGAAGGATGTCTGTCTCTGCCCAGTCAAGACATCATAGTGAAACTAATGGGAAATTCATCACCAGTCCAATCAAGTGATGGACTTCATAGAGCGTGAGCATGTCCAACACCTGCTGCTCAAGGCATAAGTCCCTTGTGTGACTGCATTCATGCATAGTTTTTTTTTCAATGTAAGCACCTCCTCAACACGTGTGTTCATGCTCTCTTCTTTTTCCTAGTTTTGAAGTATGCCATGTTTTGCAGCATCACCTATGGCTGATTGTTAGCTTAATTAAATTTCTTCACTTCTTTTTTGTAATAGTTAGAAACGGTGAAATTTGTTATAGTTTGAAACGCTTTATTTACAGTTTGTTTATTTCAGTTGAATGAAAAATATGTTCAGTATAAGACAAGGAGTTGTTATTTATGAATCTATTGTCCCTTCCATCTGTTTAAAAAAGCATTTGTTCATTAATCAGAAATGCAAATACAATTTTGTCAACTCCGTCAGTTTCCTGTCAACACCGTCAGATCTTCATCAGCAACCTCAGATATGTTTTTGTAATTTTTCTGGGAAAAAACTAATTCTTTCTTCAGTTTTTGTTGTTTAAGTAATAAAGGATCATCAGATCTACACCCTCTTGTGTCTTATTCCCTTAAGGATTTTTTTTCTTTAGTGGCAAAATAAAAGATAAAGTTTGAAAATGCAATTTTTTTTAAATCTGTGTATTCATAACAGTGTGAAAGTTAGTTTATATATTATATTTTATTGCATATAAGAGTAACTAAACACTATTACAACATACATCAGAACTTAAGATTCTTGTTGGGCTATTATAATTAAATAATTATATACTTTTAGTGTGTCTGACGTAGTTGACACAAATCAAGTTTTTAAGGTAAACATGTGAATTTATTAAAAATGTGTTTTAACCTCCAGCCTGCACCTTTACATGGTTAAATAGCACAGATCTTAATCTACATGAATATATAACTCTAATCAATATAGTGTACATTTTCAAAAAATGTTTTTCAGAAAGTGTTTTGTCCCGACTCACAAGAATCAGCGAATTACAGACTACAGTAGAGCATAGTAGATCGCCCTCAGTCTACCTGGCCACTAAGGATGTAATATAATGTGGGCCGCTGGTGGACATTTTGGTGCTGTTCCGAGTTGTGTTCTAATCCGTCAAAATGACAGACTGCTTTCAGATTTTTCCGTCATTGTTAGAAAAAATCCGTCATTGACGGAAAATATTTGTTTTAACGCGACCTCTGCAGCCAACACATACTGATATAAACAACTACACACATAGAACACACACTGATATTAACAACTACACACATAGATCACACACATTGATATTAACAACTACACACATAGAACACCATACCAGCCACTGGAACCAGCCACCAGAACACTTGCCAAACATTACTTCACACTCATCCAGGCCACACATCATAAATACACCACAGACCAAGCCATAGCCACACATATCTTCCCCCCAGGTATGCTCAGACAAGTCACCAGACTCTCTGCATTCATTAAACCATCTACCCCAACTGAGTACACACACACACACACACACATGCCAACACCATAAACTGGATGCATACCAACATGATCATACTGCAACAACACTACAAGAACACACTACATACACCCACACTCTCCCCATTTAACCCTCTAGCGTTCCAGATAGCCACAGGGTGGGCCAGAAAACGCTATGGCCCCAGGCTGACCCAGGGAACGGTAACCACTATACACAATTCTTTGTTCAGTGTACTGTATATAAGCACAGGCGGAGCCCTCTACTGGACTCTATGGGTACTACTCTCTATCATGCTGTGCGTGCTTTCACCTACTGAGTTACGTAAACGTAGCCAGCCAATCGGGGCGAGCCTACCTGAATGCGCGCACAGGCCCACAGTATATAAGGCGGCTACGCCCTCCGCCCGCCATCCTACACCCTCTTCAGCGAGAGGTCTAGGAAAGACAGGGCCCCTAGGTAGAGGGCGCCGCCTGTGCTTATATAACTAGGGTTACAATACGTAACCCCCCGTTATATCTCACACAGGCTCCGCCCTCTACTGGACACTATGGGTACAGTGGGCGGAGCCCCGATGTATAAACGCCTACCGCGCACCATGTTCCCCAGGTGCCTCAGGTGCATGGGAAAAACATAAGTGCACCACGTCCCCCACACTCACACACGCTCCGTGTAGAGTGGGCATGGACAATAGTGAGTAAGGCTTGTGAATAAACACAAGCGCATTATGTCCAGGGGGGGGTCAGATACCTACTGACCCACAGCCACCGCCTCCCCTCTCAACAGTCATGCGTTGCCCCGGCAAACACAGACGAGAAGGAGCCAGACATGTCCAGAAGATAAAATGTTATGAAGGGGCCTGGCGTAGACCAAGACGCCGCCATGCATATATCTTCTACACTCACGCCGCTGAATAAGGCTGTTGACACAGCCCGTGTAGAATGTGCACGGACCCCAGTGGGGAGGGCTCTCCCCGCCTGTCCATAGGCATGTATAATGCACTCGCATAGCCATCCTGTTAGGCGCTTCTTGGAGAGAGCTTTTCCAGCCACACCATCCCCAAAGCACACAAACAGCTGTTCAGTGCGTCTAATAGCAGCCGTGCGCTCTGCATGACATGCTAGCGCAAACACTGGGCAGAGGAGGAAGTTAGCCTCCCTGGCCCCAATATGGGGTGGAAGATTAAAGCCAGCTAACTGAATAGCCCTTGACCTGAACGAACTCCTTAGGCTCTTAGGAGCAAAGGAGGGGTTCAGTCTGAGTGTCGCCCCGCTACGGTCATCCCGGATCAAAAGGCAGCTTGGGTACACCGACAGAGCGATCAGCTCGGACACTCTTTTGGCCGAAGTCAAGGCAAGTAGCAATGCTGTCTTCCATGACAGTGCTTTCAGGGAGGAGAGCTCCAGCACCAACGGCAGGTCCCACTGTGGGGCGGAGGCGTGCACTACTGGGCGCTGCCTCCTGATCCCCTGCAAAAACCACGCCATAAGCGGCTGACTGAAGTCTGACCTGCCTCCAAATCTCTCATGGCAGGACGAAATGGCTGCTGCATACACCTTAATTGTGGAATGAGCCAGCCCCCTGTCCACCAGTATCTGTAAGTAGGTAAGAATAGAGCCCAGCGTGCATGACAGAGGCTCTAGACCAGTGGTTCTCAAACTTTTTTCAATAATGTACCCCCTTTTAAAAAATAATTCAGCCAAGTACCCCCTGATCAGCGCAAAAACTATTTGTTTGTTGATTATTTGATCATTTAATGTATGTAATGTAGTATAATTGATTGGTGTCATTTGATCGGGATCCGCAGCCACGGTTGGGTGGAGCGGCTGATTGGTGCTGTGATTGGCTCAGCTGGTTAAAAGAGTCCTGCTGATTATACTCTGTGTTCTATTTTGGTTGTGAAGCCACACGGTTTTTTGACCGCTGCATTGCACTGCAGAGAAGATACGATTTGTTTATTTAAGTGAAGAAAACTGTTTCAACATCGTCTGGTAAGATACCTTCATTTGTGTTTAGAAGAGAATGAACAGTGAATAAATGGAAACGATAACATGGAAATAAATGTACCAAAAACAAACAATATATATCTCTGAGTGATGTGTGAGCGCGTCGGCCAGGCGCTAAAACCAAAGAACAGAAAAGAGCTTAAGAAAGGTGGAAATATGGCTCTTTTAATTGTAACTGAGAAACACTTAAATGCTACATTTCAAATGTTTACAATCCATCACTAAATTCAAGGCAAACCAATTTTAACATTATGCAATAACACTAAGGCGACATTAGTTGCATTGAACTGATCTTTTTAATAAGTTGTACTTACAATATAGTGAGAAACATGAGCTTGTGCTTCACTGAGGACCTTTGTCATTCTCGGGAAGCAAACTGCAGTTATTACACTTCACATTTTGAAATATGTATAACTCTGTTAATATAAAACCCACACTGCTCATACTTCCTTACCTAAAATTGGTATATTTATTTATTTTGGGGCGTGGGGAATGAAGAGAAAAAACTATGAGCATTTTATGAGCATGGGATTTTGACCCCTCATATAGCCTAAACATATGCATAATTCTGCGCTATACTTTGCGGTCACACGCCGTTGCCAAGCAACGCTTATTGTGTAGGTGTCCTTTGATATGCAGGCAGTCATATAATTAACTAGAACTAGCTGGATCTGATAGATTTGGACATAAGAGTGAAGTATAACCGGACGCGAGATCAGATATCAGATCAGCTGCTGCTGACGGAGAACACGCAGCTCATGATCACAGCTCCGCCGTGGACTGGAGCAAAATTAAATACACTAAGAGTTAGACCTAACACACTTAGCTAGTTTATCTACTCTGGAACTAGCTATACTAGTTATACATGTATTTATTGTTTACTGTCGGGTCACTTATTACAGATTCAGCGAGCTGCATGAGACTGACGGGCTGTCAGGAGAGGGAGAGGAAAAGAGAGCACCCCGTTTATTTTCCCCATTTTATTATCCAGAATTACTGTATACTAGGGGTGTAACGGTATCCGTATTCGTCCCGTACCGTCACGGTTCGGACGTCACGGTTCGGTGCATGCAGTCACACGGCAAATACACCTTTTTTTACGAGTGGGAAAAAAGTCTGTTATTCAGGGCAGTATCCACTACACTATTTATAATCCAGGGGGCGGTATTGCGCCTAAAAGCTGTTTGCCAGCCGCCCTTAAACAACAAATGAAGAACAAGAAGAAACAACAACAAAACGAACAAAATACCAGAAGAAGAAAAGTTAGTTTTGCGAGTTCAGCTAGAACCCACCTGCTTCTTTTAAATCAGCTGTGTGGGAACATTTCGGGTTCGACTACAATAACGATTAAGTGCGCGAGTGGTGGATCGGACGAGGATGGTGTGTCGGTGTTGTTCGATAGCAGTGCAGTATGCTAATGGTAACACACGCCAAACATGCTAAATCATATCAGAAGGCATCACCCAGATTTGCCAATCACCGGAGCCCGGAGAAAGACAACAGCAGTTCAGCAGCTGATCCCCGCTGTTTTCAAGAAGCCAATAGACATGAAAGCCGAGAAACCAAAATAAATAACGGAAGCTTTTGGCATATGTTTTTCAACGACTTTGCGCTCTTGAGACACTTTCTTATTATTTATTTTGTAATATTTTCAAGACATTCTTTTTAGTTTTACAGCTTGATGAAACCTTTTTGTTTGACATCAGCCATTATAGATAATCTGGCCATCTGAGTGTGTGTGGTACTGTTTGTGGTTTGTGTTTATCGGTGTAATACAGTTACTTATTCAAAAATGTTAGAGTTCCTTTTTTTTAAACTGAAACGTGCACTACTGTTCAAAATAAATAAAAAACAAACCTGGAATTATGCATTTGGGACTTTTTTTTTGCTTTTTCTTGTTGTACCGAACCGTACCGAACCGTGACCCCCAAACCGAGGTACAAACCGAACCGTGACTTCTGTGAACCGTTACACCCCTACTGTATACCTTTGAATAAAGTAGTTAATCTACTATTAGTAGTTTGTTTAAATGCATTATTTATGTTGTTTTTTTCATTAACATAAAATAAATCTCACGTACCCCCTGCATTACTGCAACGTACCCTTAGGGCTCTGCGTACCCCCATTTGAGAACCACTGCGCTAGACTCCTTCTTTCACACCATCGCCTGAATCCCACCCACTTTGGCCTGTAACAGGCTGTGGTGGATTCTGCTCTTGCTGCTTGGATAGTCTGAATAACGTTGTCAGACAGCCCCACCTGTCTCAGCCTGTCCCTCTCAGGAGCCAAGCCTGGAGAGGTTGGCCCCTATTGCACCTGCATCCTGAGACAGCTCTCCCCAGACCTGAGGAATAGCCCAGGGCTGGCCCACCATCATCTGTGTTACCCCCGTGTACCACGGCACCAGGCGGCGATCTGGGGCCACTAGGATGACTGACAGCTGGTCCCGCCTCACCCTCTCCAGGAGGGGGGGGGATAAGGTGCAGCGGTGGAAAGGCATAAAGCAGCTTTCTTGGCCATGCTCATGTGCAAATGCATCCACCTCCAAGGGTGGATTGTCCCACCGGGCCAGGGAGACCCACAGCGCACAGTGGCTGTTGCGCCGATTGGGGAACAGGTCCACCTCTGCCCTTCCGAACTGAGTCCAGACCTGCTTCAACGCCTACGGGTGAAGCCTCGTCTGGCAGGGGTCCGCCTCTTGACATGAGGTCGGCCCCCCTGTTCTCCCGTCCCAGGATGTGCAGGGCCCTTAGAGACAGCACAATCTGTGAAGCCCACAACCACAGGCTCTCTGCTGCGGTCAACAAGGCTATGGAGCGGACTCCGCCCTGCCTGTTTATGTACGCCACTGTGGTGCGGTTGTCGCTCCTCACTAGCACATGTGTGCCCTGTATTCAGGGCTTGAAGGGCTGTAGGACCAACATCACTGCTTGCAGCTCCAGGAGGTTGCCGTGCCGAGCCCCTGTCAGAGGCAAGCAACCACCTATAGCTCTCTCTAGGCATGTTACCCCCCATCCTGTCACTGAAGCGTCTGTGAAGACTGTGATATAGGAGGTCACTTGCCCCAGTGGAGCTCCCCTCTGCAGATTCTCTGGGGACCCGCAGAATCGGAGGTTGCTCTCTACTGAGGGGGGGATGGTCACCAGACGTCGTTTGTGTCTTGGGATCTAAGCGAAGGCCGGTAAACCACCTCTGTATGCGACGTGCATGCAGAGGTCCGAGTGGCACTACGGAGTGAGCAGCCGTCATGAGACCCAAAGCCTGCATGATGATCAAAACTGTCACCGTTGCCCCCTGACACAGCCTGCAGACTACCCGCAGCAGGGATGCCTGCCTGCTCTCTGTCAGGGTGGCATGTAGTCTGCCTGTATCGAGCATCGATCTAGATCCCTCCGCTTCGCGTCGGGCTCCTGATCAGCCTGCCGGTGTTCTTTTCCCCATAATGACCGCGTCGCTGCACATTATCCCTTACGTGTCACACACACTCCCAGGTAGGTGAAAGAGTCAATGGCCACTTTAAAGGGGAGTTCGCTAAATTAAAGCTTGGCCGCAGTCTCATTGATGGGGAAGAGTATACTCTTGGTCATGATGATCTTATACCCAGAAGCCTTGCCGAAAGAGGTCTTTACATCGAGTGCAGCCGGAATGGACCTAAGCGAATCGGAGTAGCACAGTAAAACATAATCTGCATACAAAGACAGCTTATGTGTATAGCCTCCCCGCTGAATGCCTGTAAAATTTGACCGATTCCTGAGAGCAGCTGCTAACGGTTCTATGGCTAGGGGGAACAGGGGGCATCCCTGCCTTGTGCCCCGTTGAAGCCGGAAGTATTTCGAAATTATATTATTAGTGCGAACTGCTGCCTGAGGTGCAGAGTAGAGGACCTTTATCCAGGAGATAAAGCATGGGCCGAAGCCAAATTTAGCAAGAGTTGCAAATAGGTAGTCAAATTCAATGCGATCAAAGGCTTTGTGTGCGTCTAGAACAGGGATTCTCAAACCTTTTTCAATAACCCCCTTTGAAAAAAAAATTGAGCCAAGTACCTCCTGATCAGTGCAGAAACAATTTGTTAGGGGAAAAAAGCCTATATAAAGAGGTACAGTACCGCCTTGCGCCATCAGTGTCTGATTTATTAACACAACAACATTGTAACTGAGAAACACTTAAATGCTACATTTCAAATGTTTACAATCCATCACTAAATGCATGGCCAACCAATTTTAATATCATGCAATAACACTAAGACGACATTAGTTGCATTTAACTGATCTTTTTAATAAGTTGTACTTACAATTTAGTGAGAAACATGGACTTGTGCTTCACTGAGGATCTGGATCTGGATTAATACTGAGCAGAACCCAGAGGTATCACGCTCAGTGGGGGATGGATGATCCCCGCTAAATGTCTCTTAAAATTTCCCGGAAGCACTCCACGGTTTCTGCGATGACAGCTTCTTCTAGTAGCAAGTTCCACTCTCTGATTGTTCTCGGAAAGAAGGAGTATTTAAGAGTGTCACTAGTTGCGAAAATTCGCTCGAAGGTCAAAGAGTTGGCTTTGTGGATTGCACTTCTTCTAACTGGCTCTAGGGACATTGATGCATCAATGGCTGAGATGTTATGGACAATTTTGAAGAAGAGAACCAAACGAGCTAATCACCGCCTTTCACTTAATTCCACCCAGTTCAACCGCTTGAGCATTTCTGTGACACTGCTGTCCCATTCATAATCTCCAAAAATGAATCTTGCACCTCTTCTTTGTACTGATTCCAGGGCATCACTGTCTTTATCAGTGTAGGGGTCCCAGACCGAGCTGGCGTACTTTAGTTTAGAACGTACTAGAGCCACAAAAGCTGTCTCCTTCAGTTTCTGGGGACAGCGTCGCAGGTTCCACTTTTCATACTTTTAATAGTGCGATTTATCTCCTCATTAGAAATGTCCCCCTCTAAAGCCGAGACACCGTCAGGATCTAGTGTTGGAAGCTTAAGGTTCTTTAGAAAGTTAGTTGTCAGAGAGTCATCCGAGACTTCTGATGAATAAAGATCTTCATAGAAACTCTTAAATTGATCATTAATGCCCCTTTGATCTGAAATGGTGTCTCCATGTACCATTCCAATTTCCGCAATTAAACTGTCTGTAGCCGACTGCCTTAGTTGATGGGAGTATAGTTTACTGGCCCGCTCCCCATGTTCATAATGGGTCTGCCTAGATTTCAGATGAAGGTCCTCTACGTAGGTGGATGCCAGAGAGTCATATTCCACCTGCACTGTAATGCGTTCCTTATAAAGTTCAACAGAGGGCTTTGTTGAGTGTATTCTATCAATGTCTTTGATCCGATTAGCAAGTTCTGTCATTCGCTTTGTCTTTTTCCTGCTAATACTGATTGAATATGATATTATTTGCCCATGAAGATAAGCCTTCATGGCCTCCCATACAGTGCCTATACTCACTCATAATAATAAGCGTGGGTTTAGACGCCAGATCCTTTGTGGTGGTACATGGTTTGGAAAACAAAGTTTCATGGTCACTGGGCTGTGGTCAGAAATAACAATGCTCTCATAGTCACTGGACTCAAGCACAGAGAGTAACTTTTTGTCTAAAATGAAGTAATCTATTCTGGAGAATGACTGCTGAGTTGCAGAAAAAAATGAAAATTGTTTAGATGTTGGGTTCTTAAATCGCCATGCGTCCACCATCCCGTATTCTTCAACAAAGGAGTTCACCACTCGAGCTGAGTTTGACAGTGGTCTAGAGGACACAGTGGAGCGGTCCAGAGTGTGATTGAGGGCACAGTTAAAGTCTGCCCCCAAAATTAGGTGATGGGAGTTCAAATCCGGGAGCAGAGAGAAGAAATTGCTAAAGAAATCGGCATCATCTGAGTTGGGAGCATAGAGACATGCAAGCACAACAGGTGTGTTGTACAATTGACCTTGCACTATGATATAGCGGCCATTTGTATCTGCAATTACTTTATATTCCACAAACTGCACATGCCTACGTATCAGGATCGCTGTACCCCTATATTTGGTGTTGAATTTGGAGTGGAAAATGTGAGAGAAACCACCCCACTTGAGTCTAGAGTGGTCAGAAGTACGTAAATGAGTTTCCTGGAGATAAACTATGTTTGCCTTTAGCTTCTGGAGGTGGGAAAACATCTTGCTGCGCTTTACTGGATGATTGAGACCTAACATTCCAGCTAACAAAAGTAGTTGCCGCCTTACCCACACTCGGTGCCCTGTTTGCCTGGGTCATTGTGGGACCTTAGACAGTAATCTAGCCCACTGTCAGAAGGGTGAGGGAGAGGAAGGGAGGGAAAGCGGGGGATGGGTCACCTTAAAAAAACTGAAACAACTGAAATAAAACACACAGCAATAAGAACATAAACACCATTGAGAACCTAAAATAGAAGGTCCATATGTAATTGAAGTGATTGAAACAACATTCACAATAAAGAGCTGGTCAGGCTGCCATGTTTTCTCCTTTCTGTGGCCAACATCTGGGGACAGTTCAAGTGTTCTGTGGCTCCTGTGGCAAAATTGTACAGTTTTTAGCAGAAGTTGAACACAACACTTGTTCAGTTTTTTGTAATTGTATCTGTTTTAAATGCAAGAAATAAGGATTCAACACACTACTCTGTTTAGAACACTAATTGGCAGATGCATACACTAGTTATCATTATCTGTTTATGTGAAATATGTAGAAGCCATCATTAAATTGTAGACAAATGCATTAAATACAGAAGCCATCATTAAATTGTAGACCAATGCATTAAATACAATATATTATACATTAATAATTGTATATTAGTTCTATCTTTATAGAGAAAATTATACATTTAGAATCAGATTTTGAGACAGTGTGTCACAAACGAGCTGAGGACCAAAATGCAGAACACGGGAAACCAGAGATAGTCGGTAACCAGCTTTATTAGAGTCAATAGGCTGGTAGGAGACAACACGGCAGATAGTAGGCAAAGGGCTGGTCGGGGACAGGCGAGGTTTCCGGGAGAAGGCAGGACGGGAGTCGTAGGCACAGAACGGGTCAGGGAGCAGGCGAGGCAGGCTGGTCAGGGACAGGCAGGGTCGAAACCGGGAGAGCAATCTGAGGAGTAGTGCGGGAAAGACAAGCATGCTGCGAAGTACGATCTGGCACTGAGGTGAAGGTGAAGTGGGCCTAAATACTAATGGAGCTGATGGGTGTAACAGAGTGAGAGAGAGAGAGACAGGGTGTGACTACCAGGTGACTAAGGAATGATAATGCAGAAAATAGGTGAGTGAGAAAGCAGACTGTGACAGAACCACCCCCCTTAATGGACGGCTCCAGACGTCTAAACAATACTAAAAAAACAAAAACAAAAGAGACCCAAGAAAAAAAAACCCTACAGACACCGGGTGGAAGGTGGAGGTATGGGAAAGGTTAGTACTCGTCTGAGACTGCTCTCTCGGCCTCTCCCTCCTGGAAATCCTCGTCCTCCTCGCCCGATGACGACTCCCCCTCCTCCTCGACGAAGCCTCTGGTCCGTAGCGGACGAGTACTCCCTGGCTTAACGCCTGGTCGAGCGTGGGTCCTAGACGGCTGCTCCGGGTAACGCAGGTGGAAGTCTCAGATGAGCTGAGGGTTGAGGATATGACGAGCCGGAACCCACTGCCTCTCCTCAGGACCATAGCCCTCCCAGTCCACCAAATATTGAACCCCTCTTCCTCTGAGACGGGAACGGAGTAAACGACGAAGGGTGTAGGTAGGGCCCCCATCGATCATCCTAGGGGGTGGTGGTGGAGGGGCGGCGGAAACCATAGGGCTCTCCCGGACAGGTTTAATCCTAGAGACGTGGAAGGTGGGATGGATTTTCATGTTCCGGGGCAAACTCAGTCGAACTGCTGCAGGATTAATGACCTTGACAATCTCGAAGGGTCCAATAAACCTGGGCGCTAACTTTTTAGACTCCATCCGAAGGGGAATGTTCTGGGTGGAAAGCCACACCCTCTGGCCTACCTGGTACACAGGTGCCTTGGTTCGTCGGCGGTTCGCTGATGTGGCGTACCGGTTAGCAGACTGAAGCAGAGTTGTACGAGCCTGCCTCCAAGTCCTCCGACAACGTCGGATGAAAGCCTGGACAGACGGACAGGTAACCTCCTTCTCCAATGCCGAGAACAATGGGGGTTGAAAACCGTATGCACACTGAAAAGGGGAAAGACCAGTAGCGGAACTGATGAGGGTGTTGTGGGCATACTCCACCCACAGGAGTTGTTTTGACCAGGTCGTGGGATGATCGGAAGCCATGCAGCGGAGAGTGGTCTCCATCTCCTGATTCTTCCGTTCGGTCTGGCCATTGGCCTGTGGGTGGAAACCGGAGGTGAGACTAACCGTCGCCCCGATGAGCTCACAAAACTCCCTCCAAAACACAGAGGTGAATTGGGGCCCCCGGTCGGAAACCACATCAGTCGCCAGTCCGTGAATGCGAAACACGTGGAGCAGAATCAGTTCTGCCGTCTCCTTAGCTGACGGGATCTTAGGCAGGGGTATGAAATGAGCCATCTTACTAAACCGATCTACCACCGTCAAGATGGCAGTATGTCCGTGGGACGGTGGTAGACCAGTCACAAAGTCCAATGAAATATGTGACCAAGGGCGACGTGGGACCGGTAATGGATGAAGGAGGCCAGCTGGCGCTTGGTGAGATGGTTTGTGCCGATTGCACACAGGACAGGCGTTCACAAACTCCCGGGTGTCAGCCTCCAGCGTGGCCCACCAGAACCGTTGTAGGACCATCCCCTTGGTACGTTGAATTCCAGGGTGGCAGGAAAGTCTGGAGCTATGAGCCCACTGAAGCACCTCAGCCCTCAAAACCTGAGGCACAAACAAGCGGTTAAGAGGACAAGAACTAGGACCGGGTTGGTCCACCAAAGCGGTCTTAACCCTCTCCTCAATCTCCCAAGCGAGGACGCCGATCACTCGAGGAGCAGGAAGAATAGTGTCCGGAATACCCCGGGTGTCTCCCTCCCTCCCGAACTGCCGGGACAAAGCGTCGGCCTGCACGTTGCGGGAGCCCGGGCGGTAGGAGAGAAAAAAATTAAACCGGGTGAAAAATAACGACCACCTGGCTTGCCGAGAATTCAGTCTCTGTGCCGACCTGATGTATTCCAGGTTCTTATGGTCGGTCCATACCTGAAATGGTTGTTCTGTCCCCTCAAGCCAGTGTCGCCACTCCTCCAACGCCAACTTGACTGCTAGAAGCTCTCGATTCCCCACGTCATAGTTTCTCTCCGCCGGACTCAATCTCCTCGAAAAGAAAGCACAGGGATGGAGCTTCTGGTTCTCACCAGAACGTTGCGACAGGATGGCCCCCACCCCTACGTCAGAAGCATCCACCTCCACCACCAACTGACCAGCGGTGTCTGGTACTTGAAGGATAGGAGCTGACGTAAACCGGCCCTTGAGGTCCTGAAAAGCCTCCTCGGCTGCAGGGGACCATCGGAACGTCACCTTGGATGAGGTCAGGGCGGTGAGCGGGGCGGCCACGGTGCTGTAGCCACGGATGAACCGTCTGTAAAAGTTGGCGAATCCCAGGAAACGCTGCAGCTCCTTCCGGGAATCAGGGACCCGCCACGAGGTAACTGCTGAGACCTTAGAAGGATCCATCTCCACACTTCCTTGACCCACGATGTAGCCAAGAAAGGCGACCGAAGAAGTGTGAAACTCGCACTTCTCCGTCTTGACGAACAGTGAGTTCTCCAGAAGTCTCTGGAGGACTGTCTGGACATGATGGACGTGCTCCTTGAGGTTCTTAGAAAAAATCAAGATGTCGTCCAGATAGACAAAAACATAACGATCCAACATGTCTCGGAGTACGTCGTTCACCAACGCCTGGAAAACTGCAGGGGCGTTGGTAAGTCCAAATGGCATCACCAGGTACTCGTAATGTCCCGAAGAGGTGTTGAAGGCAGTCTTCCATTCGTCCCCCTCCCGGATTCGTACCAGGTGATAAGCGTTTCGTAGATCCAGCTTAGTGAAGATTGTAGCCCCCTGTAGTAACTCAAATGCTGACGAGATGAGTGGCAAGGGATAACGATTTTTCACCGTGACGTCGTTCAGACCCCGATAGTCAATGCAGGGTCTCAGGGTCTTGTCCTTCTTCGCCACAAAAAAAAACCCTGCTCCTGCGGGTGATGTGGAAGGACGAATAATTCCCGCAGCCAGAGAGTCATTGATGTAGGTCTCCATGGCCTTCCTCTCCGGTGCCGAAAGCGAGTACAACCGGGCCTTGGGTGGGACTGCGCCTGGATGTAGCTCAATGGCGCAGTCATAGGGCCGATGAGGTGGGAGAGATGTCGCCTTAGCCTTGCTAAACACCTCCTTAAAGTCCAAATACTCCGCCGGAACCCCTGTGACATCCGGAACCAGGTTCATATCCACAGATAGTTGAGGTGCGGCGGCCTGCTTGAGACAAACCTGATGACAGGAAGAACTCCAACCTAGGATGGACCCAGTTGCCCAGTCAATGTTCGGGTTGTGGCGGCGGAGCCACGGATAACCCAAAATCAGAGGGATTTGGGGGGACCGTAGCACATGAAACCGGATTGTCTCATGGTGGTTCCCCGACATGAGCATACGGACCGGTGTCGTCTGGTGTGTCACTGTTCCCAGCAGGTGACCATCCAAAGCATTAGCCGGTACCGGCTGGAGCAGCCGAACCTGTTGGATGCCCAGCTGTCGTGCGAGCTCCTCGTCAATGATGCTAACATCTGATCCGGAGTCGATAAAAACAGCCAGAGCCTGAGATTTGCCTGTCAGGAGGAGTCGAGCATGGCACAAGGGTCTTAGATTGGGGATCAGCTCAGAGGTTTGGCCCACCAGTATACTCCCCATTACTGATGAGCTCTGTCTTTTACCTCTTCGACGTACTTCCCTCTCCTCAGAGGTAAGACTGGTACGACCCACTTGCATGGGCTCGACCTCGTACCGTGAGTCAGAGTAGGAGTGGGAACTCTCCGCCGAACCCGGAAGTCGAAATCTCCCGGAAACCGGAAGTTGTTGTCGCGAGCAGCGGCCCGCCGCTCGCGTCTATTGCTCTCCTCTCCGAGTCTGGATTCGTCCGTCAATCCGAGAGGTGAGCTCTATCAACCCATCCAAGGAAGCAGGGAGATCATAGGAAACCAGCTCATCTCTCATATAATCCGCTAATCCTCTCAGATATGCGTCACACTGCGCCGGCTCATTCCAGCTGCTGCGACGGCTACTGGTGCGGAAGTCAATAGCGTAATCCACCACCGTGCCGGAACCCTGGCACAAACTCAGCAGGCCTCCAGCAGCGTCGGGACCCAGACGAACGGGACCGAACACCTTCCGCATCTCCGCGGAAAAGGCAGCAAACGAGGCGCAGGCTGGTGTCTGCTGCTCCCACTCAGCAGTTCCCCATAAACGTGCTCTCCCCGTCAGATGATTAACGGTGAAAGCTACCCGAGCCGCCGAGGAGGCGAAGGTGTGTGGCTGCAGTGAAAACAATATGGAACAGTTTGTGAGAAAAGGCCTGCATCCCTCCGGCTCACCAGCGTAGCGTTCCGGCGTTCCCACACGAGGCTCCGGAGCGTATCCCGTCGACCCAGGGGCTGGAGCGAGCATCGGAGCTGCGGGCGGAGGGACGGTAGCAGCCATGGTAGCGGCTAGCTGTTGTACGGTGGCGGCCATCTGTTGCATCTGGGAGGTAAGGTGAGCCAGCGTTTGTCCCTGGGTTGAGGTTGCCTGGTGGGTCTCGATAGCTAAGGTAGCTATTGTGACCTCCTGTCTTTGGATGGCATCCTCAACACTCTCAAAGCGGTCTCTAGGAGACCCGGTGTTTGCTTGGTCCATTTCTGGCCAGATCGTTCTGTCACAAACGAGCTGAGGACCAAAATGCAGAACACGGGAAACCAGAGATAGTCGGTAACCAGCTTTATTAGAGTCAATAGGCTGGTAGGAGACAACACGGCAGATAGTAGGCAAAGGGCTGGTCGGGGACAGGCGAGGTTTCCGGGAGAAGGCAGGACGGGAGTCGTAGGCACAGAACGGGTCAGGGAGCAGGCGAGGCAGGCTGGTCAGGGACAGGCAGGGTCGAAACCGGGAGAGCAATCTGAGGAGTAGTGCGGGAAAGACAAGCATGCTGCGAAGTACGATCTGGCACTGAGGTGAAGGTGAAGTGGGCCTAAATACTAATGGAGCTGATGGGTGTAACAGAGTGAGAGAGAGAGAGACAGGGTGTGACTACCAGGTGACTAAGGAATGATAATGCAGAAAATAGGTGAGTGAGAAAGCAGACTGTGACACAGTGAGTGGCTGGGAAAGTCACTCCGCCATGGAGCACAAGCAGTTGCTATGTCATGATGTTTTCTTCACATTCTCAGGCATTCCATAAGGAGGGTCAGGAACTCACGCTTGGGACCGCCAGTGTGACTCCATCCTCAGTTTGTCCCTCATCATCAGTGAACTTAACTGACATCAGGTCTTTCCTTCCTGCAGCGGTCAGACTATACAACCAGCACAGATGTTGGTTTCAGTGTGTGTGAAAGTTTCACATGTGTATGTGAACGGTATTTCTGAATAATGTCCCTAACGGCCACTCATAGATATAAGTTTCTTACAAATAAGTCATTCACCATGAAAAAAATACATTAAAAGATTACTAATTGACTAAAGAAATCTTCATCGACCAAAACCACAAATAAAGTCAACTAATCGACTAAGAAGGGTCGGTAACAATGACCAAGCTATAAAAACGATTTGAGCTGAATTGAGCTCTGCATATAACTAAGCGGTCCTTTAAATATGGGTAAAATGCAACAAGACCAATTGCAGCAGAAAAATCCTAGCATTAATGGTAATCTCAACTTGGATTATTTAACAATAAAACTTTTAGGCATCTTATCTAGCTTAACTTTTGTTAGATATTATAATGGATTTACGCTCCACGTTTCAAATATCTCCGCGTCCTTCTGAGCTGTGTTATATGGAAGGAATTCAGTGCCACCAAGTCAACCATACTCTACTTTAATGGCAATATTACAATGCACCAGAAATCATTACATTCAATACAATACACATACAAATATACATACAATACAAAATACATACAACACAAAATACATACAACACAACATACATACAACACAAAACATACAACACAAAACACATACAACCTGGTGATCACGTCAGCCGGCCAGCAGAAAGAGACTGAACACCGCTGCGTCTCTTGCATTTATGCTGAAGCAATGGGAGGGGTCTCTGATCCCTCTACTTTGATTGGCAGCCCAAATGTCCCCATCACCCCAAATCTTGAGTTCCTCCACTCACAGGTGGCGAGAGCATTTGCATACAGTGCAAGTCAACACATGCTGCCACCTCCCCCATGGCCCTTTGTCCTCAAAAACCACATGGTCTCTCAAAAGTCACATGTGCTTGCTCCAAAGTCCAGCTCAGTTTTAACCCAAATCATTCTCATTTTTAAGCTTATACATTTGGAGCTAACATGAATACATTCAAATATTCCCTTACAAATCCCCCTTTTGATTTAAATTTAATAAATCAACTACTTTCAAGACATTCACATTCGTTCTGGGATTCAGACTATTTAAACGTTCAGAAATGGCTCCACATATCAACTTCATACGACCGTGTTAGAAATACAAAAATATGGAAATAATTCCATACATCAATTACATCACTTAGTAACCACAAAGTTAAAACCCTTCAATCATTCTGATTGAGTATAGTCAATCGTCATAAGGTATAACCTTCACAGTGGTGATTCAATTAATCTGTAATCGGCAAAATTGCAGTGTCTTCAAGCTTTAACATTACTTCATGTATACTTCATTCCGCTTTAGTCAAAATGAGATATTTAGGAGACAGCAAGTCTGTCTTCTCATAAATATGAACAACCTGAAATGCCCTGCCTCCTATCATAAGGAGAGGCAGCTGCAAGGTCAAATTCATATACAAAAGTACCCAAACGGCTGAGGTAGGTCAATTGTATAGGCACATGTTTTAATGTAATCCCCATGGTCCAATTCTTTCTCTGTACATCGTCCGTTTCTATCCCTCAGACCCGTTATTGTTTCCCTGCTCACGTCCACTCTTTAAATTCTACTGGGTTCTGTTGGTTTCTTCACTGGTTTGAGACAAGTGACCCTATCGGACACCTCCCTTTGTAGCCAGACTTCCCCACAGTAGAGGCGAGTTTCTGTGTTTTAGGTTTAAACAGCTTCAGTCAGATGTATCCAGGATGGTCTCTTCGCCAGTCTAACTGCAGTCGATGTAGACAGGAGTGTTTGTTAGGGACCCTCCCCCTTTGGCGAGTGCCTGCTCCTCCTCTTTATCGCTCTGGTGAACACTCACTTTCCTGGTTTCACTGTCTGCGTAGTGTCAGGTACTTCCATCCGTGGCGAGACCCGGAACTCCTGATACTGCGTCCTTGGATACGCTTCCCACACCGTGGAGTCGCCACCCTTGCTTGGTCAGGTACAGCAGGCCCAGCACGCGGAAGATGATGACAGCTTTCACACGCCAGCCTCCGGTGGAGGAGACAGACGCCATCTGGAAGTGTTGATCCACCCCGCTCTGCCTCGTTCCCTCAGTGCCGTTCTTCGACGCCCTCTGGTTCCTCCTCCTCTGTGCGGCCCACGTCCGGGATGATGTTGTCTTGGATCCTTCCTGGAGGTTTGCCCACTGCGCACTGATTCCAGTGGTACCAGATGTCTCCTTTCCCTTCCAAGCGGACAGCGTGAGATGTCCTCTGCATCGCCCGATGGGGTCCAGAGAACCTGGGTCCCAGCCAGTTGGGTCTGATGTCCCCCTTTTGCCTCTGTAATCTGTGTGGAGAAATCTGATACAAATCCCTCAAGCCTACGCTCAGGGCTCCTGGGAACTGGTGACCATGAGTGAGCTCAAAGGAGAGAAACCTGTCCCTTTGTTAATTGAGCTCCTGATTGACATACGAGCTAGGGGCCATGCGTCTAACCATTTCATGCCTGTCTCTTCACATGTTTTCTTATATCTTAGTAATATATTTTATTTCATGTTTTTTACTCATAAAACAATATGACATTGTCCAGAATAGTAGTTAACTTTATATAACTTTTACTCTTTCTAATCTTTTCAAACATCTTAATTGTCTTGTCTCTCTCTCTCTCTCTCTCCTACATACTTTTTCCAACTTCACTCGTGGTATTTTAACCACCTTTTATCCTTCTGAGCCAGATATCACTTCAACACATTTAATATCTTGCCCTGTCCATCTATTTCAGTCTTCTTCTAATCATCTGTTTTCTTTTCTCTTCAGCCTTCAACAACCTTTTCTTATTTTCATTTCTAACCAGTCTTTTACTTATAATCTGTCCCTTTCCTAGGACAGGTAAATACATCCTGCTACTGTAGTGTTCACAAATAAATCTCCATGCAAACTGCTACTGTACACTCAAAAGTGATCTGTTTCATTTTGAAAAGTCAGCTTTTTGAAAACCAACATGGCTCAGTTCAAACTTTTGTTTCAAAACAAAACTCCTCATCTCTTCCCGACATGATTTGACATAAAGATGATTTGCTACCACTATTTTTCATTGTGATATTTGTTCAAACAGAGACTGCATCTGTCTCTGGATTTAAATATATGCCTGATGGCAGTATATGCATAAAAATAAAAATAAGTGTCCAGGATTTTAACCTCTGTCATTAAAGGACTGTATAAAAATAAGACATGTCATCTGATTAATCTAAAATCAGAATTTAACAGATAATTTGTGTCGTACATCCCACCATTTTTAGGGACGCCTAATTAACATTCTCAAATCTTCAATTAACTTGACCTAAAAAGCTAAAACAGTGTTGTTTTATGATACCTAAAAAAATAATACAATAGATTTTAGACTATAAAAATGTAAATATCAAATTCCTATTGTCTAACAACTCCCCCTTTTCTGAAAAAGAATCCCATTTACTGTGTTTTCATTTTCAGAAACATGAAGAAAGAATGGTAATGCATAGAATGCTGAGGCGAGAGCTGTGCCCTGGGAACTTTACGACCCTGGCGTCCTGCTGCAAAGTGTCCTCAGGTTTTTGTTTTACGACACTGGCCTCCTGCTTCATCGTAAAACTCCATAGTTTCATGGCTTGCTGTGTCCCTCCCCACTGTCCCCCTTGGACATGGGTGATAAGACGTCTCACCTCTCTCCCCCTCCTCAGAATGACTCTTGACCACATGGGGTCAAATAACTTGGATGACCGGGGGAAGGGGAGGGGAAGACTCAACCATGTGCAGAGAGAAATCACACTGCTTGTAGTCTGAGTTCACTAACAATTAAACCATACAAGGCCAGTTCATAACACACAAATTGTCCTCTTTGTATGTCTAATCTAGGTAGAATAATCCACTATTATATTTAATTTGAATGTACTTAATTCTCTGAAAATCAATCTCTTAATCTGTTCCCATTGCTCCCGGTAACTACCTGGAATTTCAGAATCGTAGCTATAGAGTATTCTAACGATTGATGAATTAATCGGATAATACATTATTTTGCTTTATTAAAAGAGCAATAGTAAATATTTAAAAATATTTTCTAATTATTAACCTATGAATTAACTTCAGCATTGTTTTTATCGTTTTAATGCCATTGAAGACCACTTTTGACCAGACTACCACACAAGTGAGCCATTTTGCCGTTTTTAGCTAACTAGCTCCATATGTTTTGATGTGTGTTCTTGTCATTATCTCCGATAATTCGTATAATTGAGTGATAATGAGGGTACCCATCGATTCTGTGTCCCCTCACGATGTAAAACGATGGGTTGAGATGTGCAGCAAAGATAAATAATAAGGTTTTGTGAGTGAATTTCGGTGCAGTCATCTGTTAGCATTTTTCGCTCAGCGTTAGCATTGTGGGTTTTTAAAAAAAAATTAAAATGATCAGTTAGATGAGTTTCTTTCCGTTACATGGATATAAAACATTCATAGTTTATTAAATGAACATGCCCTCAGACACTGTTTTCTGCAAGATGTTGCAGGAGGCCCCCGGAACCGGGGTCTCTCGGGCTTAACAGGTTAATGGAACATCTACCGTAATTGCACAAACATTTGGAAAACAGTCAATAAAAATGATTGGAGTTGCAGTGTTCAGAGCCAGGATCTTCAATTGCAGTAGTAAATGCTTAATATCCATGACCCAATGTTTCAGGGATATAATTAGTAACAGTTTGTATTATCAAGTCCTAGATATTTGTATATAGTCACTATTTATGTTTCTATCAAATGCTTCCTGGCCTTTGCAATCAAACATGGTCAAAGTCAAGGTGCAACAAATGTTGCTTATTCCCGATTTCTTAAACTTGTATAAAGCAAACTAATATGTTGGCACCGTTGTTTCAGTGTTTAATAAAATAATGACATTTACCTCCTCGGTTTTGTTATCTTACAAATATTTAACATGCTTCACAAAATGCAACTTTACTTGCTCTAGCCATCATCAAGTGTTCCCTCATACATATGACAACACTTATGTTTTGCTTTATGCTTTTGCTTATGTTTTGCTCCTCTTAAGAAAATGCAATGCCTTATTATAATAAAGATGAAACAGTTTCATAAGCATAAGACTAGTAACAGCTGCTGGACCGCGTTATCTGAAATCACTCGCACGATACACGATACTAACCCAAATAAACTAACCTTTCACAAACAAGGTGCATTTATCTTTTTATTATCCATACTTTTATCGGCGCTTCTACAAAAACAACAACATACGTTTGTTTCTTTTGATCAAATGTTTTTATTCACACACATTTAGTAAATTACAAAGTACAATCGCAAAGTTACAAAAAATACAGAAAAACAAACAACAACAATCTGACAAGAGGACAAAACTAATAAAATAAAAAAAATAAAAAAATAAACCCTCCCACCCCAATCCCAGGACCTCTCAGGACCAATGACTGCAAAGAAATACATCGGTTAAGATAGCTAGATCCGTTCCTTCAATTTTTCAGCTGTCGAAACCCATAAACCGATATTGGACTCCTTAACTCCAATCACGCGTGCAGTAGACAGTTCCATGTAGACTACGTCAAGAAACATAAGTAACCAACAGGTCACTGAGAGCTTGTCGGGTTGTTTCCACCTCATAGCAACCAATTTCTTGGCAGCCGTAAGGCCAGCATAGAGAGGTCTTTTCTGGTACCCAGTAGCCGGCAGCTGAGATAAGTCATTTAAAAGAAAAACAGACACAGATACAGGCACAGTCAAAGAAAATATGTCGGACAACATAGAGGAGACCCCGTTCCAAAAGCTAGCAACAGGCGGGCATTCCCAGAACATATGGAGAAATGTACCAGGAGCCCCCATGGAGCACAGGGTACACCAAGCATCTACCAGAAGACCCATCATATGCAGTCGTCTGGGTGTCAGGTAAGTTCTATGCGCATAGTTCAGGTGGATTTGTTGGTGGTCGGGATTGCGAGACGCCTGACGAATGTTAGCCCAGACTGAATCCCAGTTCAAATCAGGTCTCAATTCTGGGACATCCTTCCTCCACAGTCTATCTAAGGGAAGGTCACCATAAGAGGACTCAAGTAGGTGAGTATAAAACATAGAGACAAAGCCCCTGGATGTTCTTCTATCAGTGATGAGTATGTGGAATGGATGCCATGCTAGTTGTTGATCCCACGGGACCCCATAAGCCTTAAGGGCTGTCCTAAGCTGTAGATAAAAAAAGAAAGAGGTGCCTGGAAGGTCATAACAGCCTTTAAGATCCTGAAAAGAGCGGAGACCACTGTCAATTGTGTGATTCAGAAAGTTTGATACAGCGTATTGTTGGTATATTCATTTTTATTTCACCCATATAAGAGGTGTGTTACATCAAGTTATCACTAATATATGTGTGGTTGTATACATTCCTGTGTGTTCATAGTTGAAGGAACAAAGTACATTTTTCCTCTTAAATATAGAGAGGTTTTTTATATATTCAAACAAAGTTCCTTTTTGTCTTAAAAGTAGCGTAGCGCAATAGTCTTTTTCTTCCACTTTACATATAATCAAAAGGGTGGTTTTTTTGGCTATTTGTGAGTTCTGTTTGGAGTGAAAAGATTACCCACTGAGTGTTTTTCAGAAATTCTGCCAAATAACAGGTTTTATGGCCCTATGGGGGGATGGATACACCAGGCAGGAGAAGACACGGGGTGGGGGAAGGAAAAATATTCTGTTTAAGATCTCCAGTAAGTCTACATATCTTGAATGATATATGTGTGTTTAATTACTTTATATATGTGTGTTTAATTACGTTGTATTAATAATAGCAGTGTGTAAACAAAAGCTGGAAATAGGAGAAATGTAAATATTATCTTTGGAAGTTGAACAGAACTAAAGCCTCTGGAATGTGTAGAAAGGCGTGGGGGGAAAACCTATGCAGGAAGAATGAGATAACGGACACCAGATGTTTTTTATTATCAGCTCAGAAACAAAAGTGTATCACCCCCGCTGGCACGCGCTGATTCGCTAAGAGAAGACATCTTTTTTGAATCTCCCAATGAGATGACCTGGGGAAAAGGAGAATTCAAGTCACCCCCTTTTGTGGTTTGGGCTATATAAGTTAGTGTTGCATTAAGTTCGATCTCTCTTCTCTGGCTGTGAACGACCGAAGGATCTCAACGGCACGAGAACAAGAGCAGGAAGTACTTCCTATAATTATATTGTATTGCATTCTATTATTACCTTGTTTAATTAAAACAGATTATTGTTTAACCTGGCATCTTGGTGTGTTTTTATGATTTCCCTCCTGTTATGATTTTGCTCCTTTCGCCAAAAGACATGCAGAGACAAGGTGGGTTCTAAAAAACCCCCCTCCTTCTGCAACACACTGTAAATATCTCCCAAGGTGTGAAGACCCTTCCTCCCCCATTGGGAATAATTAATAGGCCTCCGCCCTATGAGCAATTGGTTGTTATTAAATATTGGCGAATTGAGATGCCAGGGGCATTGAATAGCGCATAATTTCTGTGCATTTCGCCAAGTCTGAATTACATGAGTAATCAGAGGGCCGAACCTAAGCTGACATTGTTTGATAGATATGTTTGTGTACATTATGTCCTGAAGTCTCCATGGGGAGACTAACTTCTCTTCTAAAGCCTGCCATGAAACCACAGCTTGGGGGTCAAACCAATTAATTAAAGGTCTTAATGAAAAGGACCAGAAATACAATTTAAAATGTGGTACTTCCAGCCCCCCATCAAGCCTCCTTCGTTGAGTAGTGGACATTTTGAGTCTAGGCCGCTTGTTGTTCCAAATACATTTTGAAATTACCGACTGTAGTTTCTGCCAATGACCATTGGGGGGCGACAAAGGAAGCTTTGAACTGATAAAATTAACTCTAGGCAGTATATTCATTTTAATTATTGAAGCTCTGGCTTGTAGTGAGTTGGGCTGGCTCGACCACCTATTGAGGTCCTGGAGAACCTTGTTGTACGTGTCTGTATAATTATTCTTTATAGTCTTGTTAAGGTTTGGGAATATTTCAATACCAAGATATTTGAAAAGTTCTACCACAGGAATGTTTGCAGGGAGAAAAGCTGATTTGGCAGCATCTTTGAGAGGCAAAAAGGCAGACGTGGGCCAATTAATCTTAAAACCTGATAGGTTGCCAAATTCCTCTATTACACTAAGCAGACGAGTTGTAGACATTGAGGGGTTCCGCATACAAATCTGTACATCATCCGTAATCAGGGCAATGTGATGAAGCGAGCCTTGGATAGAAATGGGGATAAAATCCTGTGATTGTCTAATAAATTGGGCCAGTGGCTCGAGCAAGAGGGCGAAGAGCCCTGGACTCAATGGGCAGCCCTGTCTGGATGACCTTGCTACAGAAAAAAGCGACGAGATAGTTTTGCCTGTTAAAACTATCATTGCTGAAGGGGCAGAATAAAGTACTTTGATCATGTGGATGAATCCCTTACCTAATCCCATAGACTCTAGAACAGCCCACAGGTATGACCATTCTAGCCTATCAAAAGCCTTCATAGCATCCAGAGATAATACAGCCGCTGGTGTTTTATCATCTTTGCTAGCGTCAATGATGTGCAGCAATCGCCTGAGATTGTCCGAGGCTAGGCGACCTTTTATGAAACCGGTTTGGTCACAGTGAACTAGAGATGTCATAAAGTTCTGTAGGCGACGAACCAGGACCTTTGCGTACATTTTAAGATCGGCACAAAGTAGGCTTAAGGGCATGTAGCTGCTACAATCAGATGGATCTTTATCCTTTTTTAGAAGTAAAGAGATAAGAGCTGTCTTAACATCTCTGGCAAAACTACACCGTTCTATTGAAAATTCAAACATGGAAAGCAACAGCGGAAAAGGTCCCAGAAGGTCAAATAGAGCTCTGGGGGGATGCCATCCCACCCAGGCGCCTTACCCTTTTGCATGTCGAGGGCCGCTGCTTTAAGTTCCTCCAAGGTAATAGCCTCAGCCAATTGTTTTGAATCATCCTCTGTTAAGCATGGTAATTCCAGCTCATTAAGAAAAGCCCCATCTTTAGTTTTATCAAAAGTGATTTCAGATCTATATAATTTAGAATAAAAGGATTGGAATGCATCATTAATCCGCTTAGGGTCGGTGGTTATCTCCCCTTGCTGGGTTTTGATAGAAGGGATGTCAGCGAAGTGTTCATCAGCACGAATTTTCATAGCCAGCAGGTGACTAGGCCTAGAGCCGTGGAAGTAATAGTGTTGTCTTGTCCTGTGCATCAAAAATTCGGCTCGCTGCCTAAGAATTGAGTTGATTTATTTCTTAACTACCTTTAACCTTAAATTAAGCTGTTCAGTGTAATTCGATTGAAGTGAAGCGTTCAGATTAGCGTACACATTTTCTAATATTTCCAATTTGGAGAGTTGAGCCTTTCGCATATTAGATGCAAATAGTGTTGAATTGCTCCTGATCTATCTATAGCTGGGTCCCATACAGCATTAAAATCGGCCCCTACTATAAACGAGTAGTCTGTCAACTCTAACATGGCGGCAGTGAGCACATTATAGAAATCTCCCTCAAATGAGTTAGGAGCACATGCTGAGACCAGCGCAATTTTCCTATTAGAACATTCGACTTTTGCGATAGTTATCCGGCTTGTTGTGTCTGCCCATACATCTAAAACTTTTATATTTAAATTGCGCTTAGCCACTATGGTCACTCCCCGGATTTTAGTACTTGCAGAAGAACATGCTATGACATGATAGAATTTGTCAGCCAGTCTTCCCGCGTCAGTCTTCAGAAGGTGAGTTTCACTCAGTAATGCCAAATCCACCTTTTTCCTCCTCAACAAGCCTAGGACACTGGTGCGTTTATGTGGAGCGTTAAGGCCCCCCCTATTCCAAACCAATATATTTAAATTAGCCATTTATAAAGGTGAGCAGTGTGTACCAGTATAATAATAAAAGGAATGCACAGAAATTGTGGAAAGGACCTGAGGTATCCTGTCCACCCGCAAAAAACCCATGAGCAAAAAGATACAAACATGCACATGCACAAATATGACAAAAAAAAAAAAAAAGGAGAGGCCATTACACCCCCAACCGGCCCTCCCACAAAAAGAACCAAACAGTCCGCAACCAGAATAAGAACCAAGGGCTATACAGAATTGAGCCCAACAACATCCCATGTTAACATCAACCCGAAAAATGTGCTAGTGGGAAGCCATAAAATATAACTTGCAGGTCTCACGAATTTAACATGGATAGCAAAAGCTGCTAAAGATGTGTAATAACATCTAATAATAGTGCGTATATCAAAATAATTAAATTAAATCTATATATCCTCAAATATACATATCCATACATGCTCATAAAAAACAATGTAAATGTACAGCCAGGGATCTATGAATCATTAAATGATGAATGTAGTAACTCAACTAGCAGACCGACAGTAACCTAACTCCAAGAACATATCAAAAATAAATGTAGCAGATATAACTGAGTTTACGGTCAAGTCAAGTGTACTTATGCAGTAGCTGCCCGTTAACCGGGCGTAACGTTACCGACAAAGCTACTAAAGATTACTGCATTTAACAAGGAAGTGTGCCAAAGCTACAGTCCCAAAAGAACAGTGAGGGGGAAAAAAGAATCCCTTGTAGATAAATTAAGCCGGCTCACTAACAGAGCTAAAATAGCTAGCCACACATAGTCAACACAGTATTGCTCCAGGCCCAGAATAGCCTGCTTCGTGTGTGCTAACGGCGCTAATACAGCTAGCCGCATATAGCTTCCATGGATAGTCACAAAACAGTAGTCAGTTCACAGCCACAGGGCTTGGGCGATCTTGATGTGCAAACCTGTTACTCATTGAGGGTCGCTATTATCCAGCGAAATGGTCAACGGTGCAGCTTGCTCCTCTCCCAGCTCCGCCGGGACGTCAACGAGGCGACCAGGAGAAGGGCGCTTCTCCAAAAACCGCTCCGCATCCACGGCTGAAGCGGAGAAATGAGTGGAGTAACCCATTCTAATCTTGAGAGTGGCAGGATAAATTAAGAAAGCATCGGTTCCCTTTTCCCGTGCCAAAGCCATAGCCTGTGAGAATGCTCTTCGGCGTTTAGCTGATTGAAGGGGGGTGTTTCCTTGCCTCACGGAGGATAGCTTGGCGTGTGGAGAATTGCGCGGAAGATTCTGTGGGCACGCTCTATGTCAGGTTTAAGTTACTTCAGAGCGGGGAACCAAATGGGTATCATGCGTTCCAGAAACTGCACCGAGGCGTCACCCTCCGCGTCCTCGCGTAGACCATAAACCCGAATGTTGCACCTCCTATTACGGTCCTCAAGATCCGCTATCTTCTGTTCGAAACCCAGCATCTTTTCTTGAACGGTGGAAAGGACGGTAGAATCTTTCTTAGAGCTATTTTTCAAAGCATCCAGCTCTCCTTCAGCTGAAGTAATCCTTGTTGTTACAGTTGCTAGCTCTGAGTGCATAGCATCAATCTTGTTAGCTACTCGATCGAGGCTAGCATCTAGCTCCTCACGTAGCAGGGTCCTCACCACTTCGGCGATGGATTTAATATCTTCATCTTTCAACGTTTTAGTCGATTTTCCCTTTGCCTCCGGCATTCTTATAGCTTTCCAACAGATAATTGGGCGTGAAATGACTTAATGTGTAATAATAGTGGGATGTTGTCGGGGAGCTCAAGACTTACGCAGCCATTCCGTTCCCGCGGTAATGATTATATCATCTGATATTTGGGAAGAGTGTTACAGTAGAAATGGCAGAAAGTCTTGTTGCAATTTCCAGATATTGAAAGAGGCCCTGGAGTTTCTCTGGTAATTAACAATAGTAGCAGTTAAGTGAATACTGTTCAAACAATACCTGTGTTTGTGTTTTGTATTGATTTCTCTGTTCTATCCTTTCATAAATGTGAGGACTAAACTTGCTTCAAACATGCCTGGGTGCTACACAGGTTTTATTACTCTGGGGGAGGGGAAGGTAAGCAGGCTGTGTATATGAGAGTTCTTCTGCTTAAGGTCTTCAGTATGTCATGTTTCAGGGAAGTCTACATATCTTGAATGGTATATATGTGTTTAATTACTTTATATATGTGTGTTTAATTACGTTGTATTAATAATAGCAGTGTGTAAACAAAAGCTGGAAATAAGAGAAATGTAAAGATTATCTTTGAATAGGCAAAGAGGGTAGAAGTTAAACATAATTAAAAGCCTCTGGAATGTGTAGAAAGGTGGGGGGGGAAAACCTATGCAGGAAGGATGAGATAACGGACACCAGATGTTTTATTATCAGCTCAGAAACAAAAGTATCACCCCTGCTGGCACGAGCTGATTCGCTAAGAGAAGACATCTTGTTTTGAATCTCCCAATGGGATGACCTGGGGTGAAGGAAAATTCAAGTCACCCCTTTTTTATGGTTTGGACTATATAAGTTAGTGTTGCATTAAGTTCGACCTCTCTTCTCTGGCTGTGAACGACCGAAGGATCTCAACGGCACGAGAACAAGAGCAGGAAGTACTTCCTATAATTATATTGTATTGCATTCTATTATTACCTTGTTTAATTAAAACAGATTATTGTTTAACCTGGCATCTTGGTGTGTTTTTATGATTTCCCTCCTTGTTATGATTTTGCTCCTTTCGCCAAAACACACGCAGAGACAAGGTGGGTTCTGAAACCCCCCCCCCTCCTTCTGCAACAGCGGTCAACCGGAAGCCAAATAACAACATAAGTAATACATTTACACAAACAACTAATAGTAGATTAACTACATTATTCAAAAGTTCAGGGTCGAAACCGGGAGAGCAATCCGAAGGGTAATGCGGGAAAGACTGGCATGCTGCAAAGTACGATCTGGCACTGAGGTGAAAGTGAAGTGGGCCTAAATACTAATGGAGCTGATGAGTGTAACAGAGTGAGAGAGAGACAGGGTGTGACTACCAGGTGACTAAGGCATGTTAATGCAGAAAATTGGTGAGTGAGAAAGCAGACTGTGACAGAACCCCCCCCCTTAATGGACGGCTCCAGACGTCTAAGAAAATTCTAGGAGAGAGAGAAAAAGAAAAAAATTAAAGAAGAATCAAGAAAAACCCTACAGACACAGGGTGGAAGGTGGAGGTGTGGGAAATCCTCGTCCTCCTCGACTGATGACGCCTCCCCCTCCTCCTCGACGAAGCCTCTGGTCCGTAGCGGACGAGTGCCCCCTCGTTTAACGCCTGGTTGAGCGTGGGTCCTAGACGGCTGCTCCGGGTAACGCAGGTGGAAGTCTCGGATGAGTTGAGGGTTGAGGATATGACGAGCCGGAATCCACTGCCTCTCCTCAGGACCATAGCCCTCCCAGTCCACCAAATATTGAACCCCTCGCGTCTGTTGCTCTCCTCTCCGGGTCTGGATTCGTCTGTCAATCCGAGAGGTAAGCTCAATCAACCCATCCAAGGAAGCAGGGAGATCATAGGAAACCAGCTCATCTCTCATATAATCCGCTAATCCTCTCAGATATGCGTCACACTGCGCCGGCTCGTTCCAGCTGCTGCGGCGACTGCTGGTGCGGAAGTCAATAGCGTAATCCACCACCGTGTCGGAACCCTGGCTCAAACTCAGCAGACCTCCAGCAGCGTCGGGACCCAGACGAACGGAACCGAACACCTTCCGCATCTCCGCGGAAAATGCAGCAAAAGAGGCGCAGGCTGGAGTCTGCTGCTCCCACTCTGCAGTTCCCCATAAACAGGCTCTCCCCGTCAGATGATTAACGGTGAAAGCTACACGAGCCGCCTCGGAGGCGAAGGTGTGTGGCTGCAGTGAAAACAATATGTAACAGTTTATGAGAAAAGGACTGCATCCCTCCGGCTCACCAGAGTAGCGTTGCGGCGTTCCCACAAGAGGCTCCGGAGCGTATCCTGTTGTTATCCTGTTGTACGGTGGCGGTCATCTGTTGCATCTGGGAGGTAAGGTAAGCCAGCGTTTGTCCCTGGGTTGAGGTTGCCTGGTGGGTCTCGATAGCTAAGGTAGCTATCGTGACCTCCTGTCTTTGGATGGCATCCTCAACCCTCTCAAAGCGGTCTCTAGGAGACCCAGTGTTTGCTTGGTCCATTTCTGGCCAGATCGTTCTGTCACAAACGAGCTGAGGACCAAAATGCAAAACACGGGAAACCAGAGATAGTCGGTAACCAGCTTTATTGAAGGCAATAGGCTGGTAGGAGACAAAACGGCAGATAGTAGGCAAAGGGCTGGTCGGGGACAGGCGAGGGTTCCAGGAGAAAGCAGGACGGGAGTCGCAGGTACAGAACGGGTCAGGGAGCAGGCGAGGCAGGCTGGTCAGGGACAGGCAGGGTCGAAACCGGGAGAGCAATCCGAAGGGTAATGCGGGAAAGACTGGCATGCTGCAAAGTACGATCTGGCACTGAGGTGAAAGTGAAGTGGGCCTAAATACTAATGGAGCTGATGGGTGTAACAGAGTGAGAGAGAGACAGGGTGTGACTACCAGGTGACTAAGGAATGTTAATGCAGAAAATTGGTGAGTGAGAAAGCAGACTGTGACAGACCCAAAAGTAAAGAATAAACATATTTATAACTAGTTAGGTTAATTTCAGAGGTAGATAAGATTGCTTAATGTGTTAGGTCTAACTTGAAGCGTGTGCTCTGCTCACTGGTCCCCTCACAGCGGCAGAGCTGCAGGTCATCATGCAGAGCTGCGTGTCTCAGTCAGCAGAACCTGAACCTCTCCCGATTATACTTCACTCGCGTTTATGTCCATATCGATCAGATCTAGCTAGTTTTAGTTAATTATATGACTGCCTCCTTATCAGGGATACCTAAACAATAAGCGTTGCTTAGTAACCGGGTGTGGCGGCAAAGCCCCCTTCACAGCCTGTTCAAGGCGAGACTGTTGCGCCGTTATTCCGGCATGGTGGGACATGCAGACACACATATTTCTTATTTTACAGTTATTTATCATTTTTTTAATCTTTGATTTATCCTTAATTTTATTCATCTGTGTGAATCTGTGCTGTCCTGTTTTTCAATCTTACCCTGTTGCTGTTAAACAACTGAATTTCCCCACGGGGATGAAAAAAGGTCCATCTTATCTTATCTTACAGAAGCATGTTGCCCATAAACTACTATGTCCCATGTTAGAAATTAAAATCAATGTTGATATGGCCTAATTTGAATTAAATACACTATTTAATTTAAATCAGTTGTATTCTGAAAAACCGGAAGTTCACTAACTATTAACTTAATACTTTTATTCTGAAAATTATTCACTTCCGGTTAGCATTAGCATGTAGCGAAATGCTGCATTTTCAAACCGTGAATCAAAGGTGAAATGACATGTGATGTTGTTCACTGAGCACACTGGGTTTAGCACTCATTTATTACCGCTGAATAACGTTTATTAGGGAATGTTTAAATAACCACAGACACCAGAATGATATAATTTAACAACAGAAAAAGACAGGAATTGCATTGGACCCGCCCCCCGTCGACACCAGCCAATAGGAGAAGACCTCAGATGACAACAGGAAGAGCAAGCCAAGAATCGGCCCTTCTACCTGCTGACCTGGACTGACCGGTCGGATGAGGAGAGCGCCTCCACTCGCACATTTCATTTTGTACACCATCGCATCTTTTGTGTAATTAAATGCTGTTAACTTTTATAAGCTTCCCTTGACTCTTTTCAGTCTCTCCTGCCTTCAGGGTTACAAATACACTAACACCCACAATGCATCTCATGTTGTGACGTGCGCACTGAAGAGACTTGCAATTATTTGCCCGAGACTTCTGCTTTCAGACGTAGTTAATTATGAAGTTATTACCCTATCCAATAAAAATCCAATGCAGAGGCAATAATATAATACATTATTTCATAGATATTATGTATTTATGTTAGGGCTGTCAGTCGATTAAAATATTTAATCGCGATTAATCGCATGATTGTCCATAGTCAATCGCGATTAATCGCAAATTAATCGCACATTTTGTATCTGTTCTAAATGTACCTTAGAGGAATATTTTTCAAGTTTTTAATACTCTTATCAACATATGAGTGGACAAATATGCTTTATGCAAATGTTTATTATCATTTGAACAATGACAAATATTCTCATGAATATTAAACACAACAACCTCTGAACATTACAAATATTCGCCTCAATTCAATCTGGAACCTCTCTCATACAATAATACAATACTGTGTGTGTGTGTGTGTGTGTGTGTGTGTGTGTGTGTGTGTGTGTGTGTGTGTGTGTGTGTGTGTGTGTGTGTGTGTGTGTGTGTGTGTGTGTGTGTGTGTGTGTGTGTGTGTGTGTGTGTGTGTGTGTGTGTGTGTGTGTGTGTGATGGATCGTTGGAGCTATGTGCAACTCAAGGTATGCTCGAACGGGAGCTGCCTGGACGCTGCAATCATGTTGCGTGCACTATCCGTGCAGAGTGTGCTGACTTTTCGTACAATGTCGCACTGTCTGGCTACCTGCATAAAGTCAAGTGCTCGGCGCAGTTGTCGGCGAAATGCCGCTCCTCTGTTTTCATTTAAACAGCTCCTTATATCCGTTAGTGCAGATAGCTAGCACCAGATGCTAACAACAATACACCTAAGGTCTCTCTCGCGCCACACTTACACACACCCTCCCGGTCCTCCCGATGGCCAGTCAGGGCCTGCCGGTGAGCGTGGAAGTGTGGTCGGCCACAAGCGGACGGCAGGAGCGGGGCTGTCAGCATCAGCTTGTAGATGGTATTTTAAACTCGATGCGCTCTGAAACTACGGGGCGGCCGAGGACAAAAAATACACATGCGTTAATCGTGTTAAAGTAATTGGTGGCGGTAATTTTTTTTTGCGTTAACGCGTTATTAACGCGACAGCCCTAATTTATATATGTATATTTATATAGTTACAAACGGCACTTTGAGTGCAACCATAATGCTAATGTGGCCCACGATGAAATTGAGTTTGACACCCCTGAGCTAGACCTACGACAGCATGGCTGCAAGTGTGACAGTACTTAGATAATTACACACTATAAAGTTATATATGCACAAAGACAGGGTCAATATTTCGCTAACTTTTGCTAGCTAGCTACTTACCAGGATTTTCAGGGAGTTTTCTTCTTGGTGTTTCCTTGCTTGTTGCGGTTGCCACATGTGGCGCAGATAGAAAAGTAGATTTCCCATGAGCACACTATATTTAGGGCCCGAGCACGGAGCGCTAGGACCCGACGGCGTCCTAGCACGAAGTGCGAGGAAACCTATTGCTATTGGTGGTATTATTCTTATTAGTCGCCATCTTTCCTGTTTTTGAGGCCTTTAGGATACTTCAAAAGTTGTATAATTTTGCACGGACGCCAGAACCGGTAAAAATTGCAACATTCTGGAGTCAATGGGTTAAAATATTCCAACATGCTTGCTAGCGCCACCTATCAAAATACCATTTCGGAATACATTTACAAAGTCGCACCGTAACTCCAAATGACCTGACATTTTGCCCACATATCCGGGTGGACCTGCTCTACTAATAATCCTCTTGGAACCCTAAGCTCCGCCTAAATTTTTTCCTTCTAAATTAGCATAATGTTCAAAACAGTGAAATATTCACTTAAATTTCAAATTTTGTTTTTTTTACCCTAAACTTAGTGTACAGCATTCGTGGAGGGTCACACACATTACCCTAGGAGATGAGCATGTTCAAACGATAAATATTTCCGCCATGCATTAAAACGTACTCGCAAAAAGGCGTGGCTTAAAAATAAATGCTCATAACTCATCAACAATGTATCCATTCACCACAGATTTTGATGGATAGGTTCAATCTGTCTTGGGGAATAGGCACCCAAAGTATTTTCATTTTGGACTATAGGGGGCGCCAAAAACACCACCAATTTATAACTGAAGAACTGATGGACAAACTTTTTTTTTTTTTTCTACACATACTCTGGGGGTGACTACGAACTGAGATTTAAAGTGTCGCAACCAATGCAGAATGTGGGCGTGGCCTATACATTCTTTTTATATGGCATATACATTTTTTTTAAATTGCGATAGCATAAAATGAGCTTCGGACGCAAAACTTGGGACACACGTCAGAGCCCACGACCTTTTCGAGAATGTAAAAAAAAACTGCTCACTAGCGCCCCCTATTGTGTGGTAGTCACATATAGTTTCTCAGAACTTCACGAATTTTGGCACAGACATTCCTCATGGAATTGCGGACATATTTGTAAATAAATTCCCCCCAGGAAGTCGGCCATTTTAAGCACATGCTTGCGAACTCCTCCTAGGGGAATGATCGGAAAAATTCCAATCCAGGACACGTTCAGCCCCTATCCAATATGATGCTAAATTGAGAAGAACATTTTTGATAGCTCAATCGTGGAGGTCGTAAGCTAACAGCGAATACACCATTTTTGACGATTTACATGTCGCAAATTACTCCAAACTACTCGGATATAGTTATTCCGATATTCACGAAACGCTGTATACATATTGCTATTATTATTGCACACATATTTAAAATTGCCTTCCATTAGCCCCACTCCCCAGAAAGTTGGCCATTTTGAAAAATGTGCGTTTTTCAGCCATTTTAAGCACATTCTTGCGAACTCCTCCTAGGGGAATGATCGGAAAAATTCCAATGCATGACAGGTTCAGCCCCTATCCAACATGATACTTAATTGCGGAGCACATTTTTGAAAAATCACTCGTGGAGGTCGTAAGCTAACAGCGAATACACCATTTTTGACGATTTACATGTCCCAAATTACTCCAAACTACTCGCATATAGTGTTTCCGATATTCACGAAACGCTGTATACACATTACTATTACACACATATTTCAAATTGCCTTCCATTAGCCCCGCCCCCCAGGAAGTCGGCCATTTTGTACCATTTTTGACGATTTACATGTCACAAATTAGTCCAAACTACTACAGTTCCATTTTTGGAAACCTTTACAAAGTTGCACCGTAACTCCAAATGACCTGCAATTTTGCCCACTGATTGGGGTGGACCTACTCTACATATGATGTCCTTGAACCCCAAAGCTCCACCTACTTCATTTTTTTTAAAATTAGCATAATGTTAAAAACAGTGAAATATTACCTTAAATGTCCATGTTTTATTTGTCAACGCCAAACTTAGTATACAGCATCGGTGGAGGGTCAGAAAATGAGCATGATCAGTCGATAAATATGCCCGTCATCGTTACCCCTAACCCACACACACACACCGGCTCTGCTGGCGGCAAATTCAATTACAACAGACACCTATACACTCCACAACAGACACCTACTGACTGTACAACACACACATACAGCTCCTAAAGCATATAATGTATATCAGGCTACAGCCCTTGTATATTTTATTATGTGAAGCACTATATGGTTTCATGAAAAATATTTACTTCTTTACTTGTAGATATCTACTAAAGCATACAAATAAAGTGTGTAATGTAGGCCTGTTACATATATTATTGCTGTTCTCACTGTAAACATCGCCTCACAATGAAAGCAGTTGTATTTAAATAAATAGCCTAACACCCAAGGGACATGTGATTAGAGAGTAAACAAACGGTAAAGGGCGGAAAGTCTGATTTACATTTCATCATCTTGAATAACTTATAATCACAACGGGAACAGTTTGCAGAGCTGTGCTTCGTTGACATAAGTCCAGCCATGCGCCATGCACCATGCATCAGCTCTTTTAAACATCACTGTTGGCTGAAATCGACTCTGGAGAATACATCAGTGTACCCTCGGTTATAGCTCCTCCAGAGAGACTCCTCTCTCCTCTACAACTTTGTACCCTCGGTTATAGCTCCTCCAGAGAGACTCCTCCAGAGAGACTCCTCTCTCCTCTAAATCAGTGTATCCTTGGTTCCGGCTCCTCCAGACAGCCTCCTCGATAATCGATCCTCGACGAGCCTTTAGAGAAATTTATTTTCCTTAGAGACGGCGCGCCGACATCCGTTTCCGGGTCGCTGCCGGAGGACCTGGGAGTCTGGGACGCGAAAATTATAGAAATGAGAAACGGCTAATTTCCCAGGACCCGCGCGCGTCTGCTTGACGCAGGGACGACCGGCTGCCCTCCTCGACAGGCACAAGGACGCGAGGGCCCGCTCATCACTGCGCGCACAAGTGCGACCGCAGTTTTAATTGTGATTGTTAATGGTGTCTACGTCATGACGTTTAGCGTAATTTACTCAATGTCTTAAGTTGTTGTTAAAGATGAAGAATATTGATTTGCAATAATTGCTGTTTCTGAAACTGATCAGCATAATTAGCCAATTCTCAAATATTTTGACTGAAATGTACCAAAGATATTAAGGATATCTTGATGACTGATGATGATGAGCTAGTCAAATTACAAAAGAAGGAACTCAAAGCACCAGGATAAAGGTTAAACAATAATCTATTTTAATGGTAGAAAATAACAATACACCATACGGAGCACTCTGCAACAGTACCCCGGGCTCAATTCCTACCACCGTGTGATATACGTACCACGACAGCCAGTCAGGAAGAGAGCACAGAGCATAAGAATGTTACAGTATTTATACACATAAGCGGGGAGGAGTTTGGCCGGTTTCACTTCTGGGCGAACCCGAGGCAATGAGTCAGCAGTTTGTTGATTCCATCTCCTTACAGTGTGTGTGTGTGTGTGTTGTGTGTGTGTGTGTGTGTGTGTGTGTGTGTGTGTGTGTGTGTATGTGTGTGTGTGTGTGTACCCTTAGGCAGTCCCCCTTGTCATGCTTTGGAGTCATATAATTTCACAGACAGAGGACTCTTTAACAGAACGCACACACATTCCCCCTAAACATCTTCAACACACACATCTGTTTAAACCAACTATTCCAAAATGTGGTGGCAATTTAGTACTTATAACATAAAAAACAGATAGAAATCAATAAAACACAAACACCGGTATAGTTGAGCAGTAATCATACATAGCTACTACAATAAACACACACATCCTCCCTATGCATGTTTGACGCACACACATCTTATCCTCCAGGTCACCACACCAATGTCACATGTTTTCCTTTATGAAAGCCATACTTGTTGGGGTTTAACAGTCATCATCTCATGACCTCCTTAGTGTGAAGAAAACTTCTGTAGCAGCAATGCAGAGCCAAGGCTCAGGAAAGGATGGAAGCAGGAGCGGCTTTAGTCAAACACTGATATTTATTGAGAGTATAATACGGCCGGAGAGATCACAGAGCATTCATGACAGTTTCACTCTTTTTATCAATTTATGATAACCAATTAACATTAGTCTAAGAATATTTCCAGTCAATACTTAAATCAATAAGCGTCTTCAGAGTTGTATGGGCTCACATACATCAATTACATCAAAAGTAAAACAAGATTGAAAACACTTCAATCACCATGATTGAACGCAGTCAATCATAATAGAAAAAATCATCTCTCTTCAGTGTTTGGCATCATTTGTCAAAAGCACAATAATAAACACACATGAAATACAAAAATATAATAGCAAAATATATGTTTCAAAAATAAGATCTTTTATCATTTATCACTCAGTTAATCTCATTCATCAAACACAAATTCAAAATCAGTTTACATCTCAAAGATTTACTTCAAGGCAATTACTTATTAAAACACAATTAGAATTTAGGATTATAAGAAATCCAATTGAGGAATAAAATCAGAATCATGAGAGATCCAGCTAAAATTCCCAGTTAAGGTATACATTCAGTGATGAATCGATCAATCTGTAATCTGCAAAATTGCAGTGTCCTCAATCTTTAACATTACTTTACGTTTACTTCATTACGCTTTATTCAAGAGTAAGGTACTTAGTAGTACATATATTTCATTCTAATACATGTGTTTAAAATCTGAAAAGGAAGAATCAGACATTTATTGTATAACAACCTGAAAAGGAAAAATCAAAACATCTGTTCTTTATTCTGAGTGTCAACTGTAATCAATTTGTCAATCACTGAATGGGGGTACCCATGGGGCAGAAACCGCGATGGAGACCCATGGATCTGGAATCTCTGCGTCGTACATCAACATTGTGTCATTTACAGTTGAATACCCCACTAGCCTCTGTGGGGCCTGGAGGGCGGTCTTGGCAACCCTGCGTATGGCTAATTTAACTACAGTGTTCAAACAGATCACTAGGATTAGCACAACCAAGATAAACACTGAAACAGTAACAACAAATGTAACCAACCCCGCTCCCCAGGATCCAAAGGTTCCACTTAAATACGTACAGTCATGTATTTTAACTTTAATGGAGTCCACTGTTCTGGAGCCAAACCAGGGCACAACTGTTACCAAAGCTTCGACCAACAAAGATGGCGTGTGTGGTTGCATTGTACATGTTGGACTTGTAGAATTAGCTGAGCAATTAGTCTGGACTAGAGCTAATTGGAATCTGTATTCAAAAGCTAGGTGAATGTATTTCTTGACATATATAAGTCTTAGCATCATTAATCGTTTGAAACCATCAGGCAGGTAATTTTTATTTACTGTATCAACAATGAGAGAGACTAGGCCCTCGTACTGTAAAGGTTGCTCAGAGTCTATGGGGTAGGAAGGAGTGTAACAATCATCTGCCTCATCGCTAATTCGAGATGCTATATCATTCCAGCTAACTAGATCGTAGTCAGCTTTCGTGAAAGGAATTGGGCTAAACATGGGAGAATGCATGGATTCTGGCATATTTTGGCACAGCCAACAGTTGCTAACATTGCGTTCATGCGCGTAGTCTAACATTAAACTTACTGCAGAATTAGTTTTAGTTTGTTTAAAAGGAGTGATTAAGGCCTTTTTTGAAGAGTCTACATCACCTCCTGATTGTTTAAGTGGAGTGGATAGAAAATCTGTTTTGCTATCTAGTCCAGTAAATGTGCATGCAGTGACCGCTGAATTGGGAACCTTGTAATCTGGTTTCCTCGTTTTTGCCTCATTCCTTATCAGTGTCTTTACCTGTTCTATAGTGCTACACCACAGTTCTGGGGGCATACTTTCAATGGTGTTGAGAGTCATTCTTACCACCTCTGATGAGACCCCAAAGCACTGGTACTGGTTCTTTGGATACATCACCCACGTCGAGTAATCGTCACTGTTGTTTAAAGACACAGGAAACACAATAATACAGTTGGATGAGTCACATATTGAAGCTGGACAGTCAAAAGAAATAGTCTCTGATTCATGATCAGGGAGGGAGACAATCCTCCTTATTCTCCCTCCGTTTCTCTCTCTTTGTGTCTCTCGCACCATACTGAATGTCTGTGTGGTGATCGGCTACAACCTGTCCTTGTCGCTAGGCACTGATTTGCCCATTGGTGTTGTTTTGCCCTCAAGGTCTGGGCCCTGAGTGGTCAAGTCGTCTGCGCTCTTAGATAAGAGCACCTTATTTTCTCCCTCAGAGGGACGAGAGCCCTCGTCACCTGTCGTTGGGATTTTCACAGCTTCATCTAGCAGGGCGTCCTTGGCCAGGTATAGTAAACCCAGAATGACGATGATGATGACTGCCTTCCCACGCCAGCATCCGGTGGAGGAGAGAGACGACATCTGGAGGCGTGAATCCACTCCGCTCTACCTTGTACTCTCAGAGCTGTTCTGGTCACTATTAACACATGGAAAGGACCTTTCCACCTGGGAGACAAAGCATCTTTTTCAAGAGATTTGATTAATACATCATCACCAATCTGAAAAAGGTGGGTGGGCTCCTCTCCAGGCTGAGGGAGCCTGTCAGCCACCTGCCTGTGAAACTTTCTCAACATGTCAGTTAGATATTTGACATAGTTAGTCATGTAATCATCTGTCCACAAAAGAGTGAGTTTGTGGGCTGCTACTGGGGGGCTAGACCCTAAGAACATTACCCTTCCCATCAATACTTCGTGGGGACTAAGCCCTGTCGTTGCATTTGGTGAGCTTCGGATGGAGCACAGAACTAGCGGCAGCTCGTCTACCCATTTTAGTCCAGTGGTCAACATTGTTTTAGTGAGTTTCTCCTTTATAGTCAAGTTCATTCTCTCAACCTGGCCTGAGCTCTGTGGGTGATAGGGAACATGCAATTGCCATTTGAACCCTAACACTGTAGCTAGACTCTGGGTTATCTTAGAAATGAATGCTGGACCTGTCACTGTTAATCCCTGCTGGAACACCAAATCTAGGGATAACATCTTTGAGAAGACACTTTACAACTGTTTTAGCGTCTTCTTTTCTGGTAGGGTAGGCCTCTACCCATTTGGAGAACTGGCACACTATTACCAAAATATATTTGAATCCTTGGCATGGTGGCATATGCAAAAAGTCAATTTGCATATTTACAAAGGGCCCCGAGGGGGGCGGTAAGTGTTCATGCTGAACTGGACCACTTCTTCTTCTTGTCTGCTGGCATATCATGCATCTATCTACAAGGGTATGTGTAGCTAGTGTAATGCCTGGAGCAAACCATTGTGACTTTATAATCCCATTCATCCCTCCTTTTCCTACATGTGATTTTCCATGTGCAACATGTGCCAAAACATGGAGGAACGAACGGGACAAACCATCCGTCCGTCTGGGTGGAGCCACAAGCTAGACTCAGCGTCAAGTGTACAACCTCGTCTTAGCCATAAATCTTTCTCCCTAACATCAGCGCGGGCTTGCATGTCCACGACATCATTAAAGGAAGGCAAACAAATGTAACATCAGCGTGACAGCAAAGCTCATCTAACTTAATTTAATCCGAATAGAGAGATTTCAGAGGAGGTAGGGAAATATCTGTTTAATACGAGTGCCTTCTTACTCATATATACTTGTACAAGTGCTAAGAACGGAATCTGTTGAAGAGCAATAACTAATTTATTCTCAATCAACAACCACTATACCAATTTAGTGGTGCTTTGCTCACCCCGATCCGGAGAGCATAGACTTTTTATTTATTCAGTACCGTTTCTTCTCCAACAACAGTCAAATGTAACAACCCATCAGTTCATTACAACGATGAAATATAGCGCTATGTCACATTCTCGCGTACCACCCTTCCCATTAATGACCAATTAACCTATATTTTGATGTGTGCATCCCGGTCAGACACCCAGTTTCTCCAGCAAGTAGGAAACTGCGGCGCAGACAAAATAAATGCTTTTAGACCGGAAAAAAAGTCGGCAATGGTGTGAGGAAAAGATATATGACACTGTGCTTTTGTTCCTCTTTGCCTGCGGCCCCCGCAGGGGGAGGTGAAATCACACACACATCTGCAGCAGCAGCAGGCAGATCCGAGGCGATGCCTGCTGTTAATTTAACCGGTTGACCGCTGAAATCTCCAGAATTCGGCAATTTGTTTCAATACAAATATATCACATTGCTCCTAATACAGAAGTCCACTTTACTGATGCTCTCTTTAAGGTCTCTCCGAATATTTGCTGTGTGTAATTGTCTGGTAATTTAATTCCAAAAAACACACAGAGGAAATCAGTGAAAATCGATATTCCTAGGTTATTATTACCCCCAAATATTCTTAATGTTTTTTACATGAGCTGTGTTTGCTCTGAAGGCACATGCCCAGCAGCAGTCACAGGGAAAATCAGCCAGGACAAAATCTCCTAGACACCGATTCCCCAGGTTATCATTAAACCCCCAAATGTAAAGAGTAGAGAAACCAAAAAATAAATGCGGTCGCTCAGTTTCACAGGTAATGTTGTATGATACCGTCAATCACAGATTCTGGTAAGGCAATGTCCAAATATAGATTTTAAATTACACTTACCAGTTCTGAAAATCTTTTGGTATCCTGCCGACAACGCCAATTTGTGAAGAAAACTTCTGTAGCAGCAATGCAGAGCCAAGGCTCAGGAAAGGATGGAAGCAGGAGCGGCTTTAGTCAACCACTGATATTTATTGAGAGTAGAATACGGCCGGAGAGATCACAGAGCATATCACACTTTCATGTAAGCTACCGAGCAATCTCTGAATACACAAAGAGTAGAAACATGGATCTAGGGAGAAAAGGCGGTCTTAGAAAGCCCACCTTTTCCTATCTTAATTATTACCAGACATGGGAACAAAGACTAGTTTGTGTTACCAACTGACATGAACCAAACCCCTCACCCACAGGAAGGCAGAGGACCTCTTGACCTGTGTTCTCCACACATTACAGATAGGAGCTGCGATTTAACACAAAGCATATGTTTCTAATTTGACAGGTTTCTCAGAAAAGCTGAGAAACTCAAGACAAAGAGATCGGATTAAAATATTCTTTGACACTTAGGACCAGCTAACCAACAACGATTAACTGTCCTCATAACCTCAGGCCATCTCTGAACTTCTTTCCACCCGAAGTCAGCTCACCCAGAATCAGAAGGACCATTGTCTCTCTAATTGGGTGTGACCCAATCGTCTCATGCTCTTTAGGAGTCTTGAAATGAACGCACATACATTTATCTCATTAACTAACACGTAACATCCTATATATCAGGTGACCTAAAAATGAATATACCTGAATTATACTGTATTACACTTCCTGCTATAACACGTTATTTTAATTCTTCAGTAATCAACTTAAATAATAGTAATAATTTAAGACAAAATGAACGGTTGGATTTGTAAGCATTGATTTTGGTATGTCCAACTCAAACAATTACTTTTGTGATATTTTGAGATTTTATTAATGTAGTATAGCTTTTTATTGTTGTGATATCTATAAAGCCTCTGATTTAGTTTTTAGAGTGTGTGCTATATGTGCAATATATATAGATGCCGTTAATAACTGTATAATATATACCTGGCTGCTAAATCCTAAGAACTGTTACAGGATGTGCATTGTTTTTAAATTATGTAACTTTTTATGATATCATAACTTAGTATTTTTTTAAATGCATGTCACATATTTAACATATGTAACATTAAGCTGTCTGTGGCTCTTTTTCCTGCTGTAACTACGCAAATTTCCCCTCCGAGGGACTAATAAAGGTATTCTGATTTTGATCTCATGAGAGGGGTCGAATGAGGCACATTTGAAGCCTCGGATTGCTCCATCCCACATATTGGCTGTGTGTGTGTGTGTGTGTGTGTGTGTGTGTGTGTGTGTGTGTGTGTGTGTGTGTGTGTGTGTGTGTGTGTGTGTGTGTGTGTGTGTGTGTTTGTGTGCCTGTGTGTGCGTGTGTGTATGTGTTTGTGCATCTCGTAAACATTATCCACCTCTTCGATCTTACTTCAAAACCCACTATTTCTTATTTACACTTTCCTAAACCCCCTGGGGGTAGTCCAATTATTTCTTGAGCTTTCTTGAAGGAAGGCTATCTGTCCTGGGGATACAGTGAACACAGACATTCATATGAAGCTGAAAGAAAAAGCTCCCATGTGTCCGGGCAGAATAGGATCAGGCTCAGTGGTGTTTCCTGCCTCAGCTGATCCCCACTCTCTGCAGCCTTATCTCCCCGCCCGCACCTCGCCAAATCTCCAACCCCAGCCATACCTAGAGGCAAGGCAGCCGGCACTAACGCTGCATGCCATTCAATAACGGTTTCCTAGCAATCTCCTCTGCTTCCTGCTGAATAAATATCTGCTTCTGCGGCTATTCATTATGGTGGATGGGCTCTAAGTTGTGTGGTTAACTGTGACAGGTGCAGAGTGGCTGAGTGAACTCTCACTGTTAATGTGCCAGAATGACGTTTTAACCCCCAGTATGAGAGTCCGTTCAGAGAGTTTCTTAGATCTCTCTATAGTGGAGTAAACATTATAATTACCTATAAGCACATTTTAAGTGTTATATGGGTAGGGTAGTATGGTTTGAAACTGATGAAGGAAATAACACTTTTGGCAAAAACACTATTGGCTTTTGATAAATATCAGGCCTATAATTACCGTCAGCTACAACACAATGATAAATATATTTGACAAAATAACTTTTCTAGGCATCAATACCACTGAAAACAAAACAAAAAATACTATTATTAGATCAGCTTATTTAAATGAGTTCAGATCATTTAAATGATAGCCATTTGAGGTAGTAAAAGTATACATATAATAGATTGTACCACGGCTACCAAGGGAAATACTATCAACATTTGTCAAATTTCTATAAAACATCATCCTCTAGCTACTGACCATATGTAAGTTACAAATGTGCTTGTAGAGAGCAGAGGAGTAGTGTGATGTTGTTCGGATGGTTTGCTGGTTCAGAATTGCTCTCCTATAACATTGTCTGACTGAGAGATTTCCTCTTCTTTATTCCACACATTCGTTCTGCTTGTCCAACCCTGGCAGCATGTCTGGCTCCACATGTTTATACATTTCAAACCTCTTTCTGACCCGTTGGTAAAGGTGACATCCTACATTTACATGTTTTTTATTATATAAAGCCGTAAACAGAGATTTATTTGTATTATTGAATTGGAAAGATGTGTTGACGTTCTTGCATAAACAATTCAAGATGAATTTGAGATCATATCGTGTGATCATATGTGACCCACTTTAGTTTGATGTGGAGAGGTGCAACCTTCCCTCAACCCATAAAAAACTAAAACATATTTGTCATCGATTCTAGCCTAGCTACTGACTTATCTTGAACTTTGGTGCAGTTACATGCAACCACTCAAATGTTCTTTGGGGTGAGACCCCTTCCATCAAGCTTATAGGAAGCAAGCAGAGCCGCATCAAAGTAGGAGGTGTGTGTTTGAGTTTCAGCCATAAACTGGGTCAGAGAGTGGTCATTTGTTCTTTTTACCTGTAAACATTCTCAAAATCACTAGTAAATAAACACTACCCACACAGGGACCTAAGAACATGTCAGATCAATGAAAGAGCTGTTACAAATGTTGTAAAAAGATTTATGTTGTGAGTATTGAAATATTAACACAAATGATAACTGGAACCAAATAAATAAACATTCACGCTTTAATTAAGCACGAAAAATGTATATGAAAACATAGGCATTGAGAAATTTGTCAATATTTAACTAAATTCATATTCACACAGATAAGCAATGAAATGGTAAAGAGCACATTTAAGTACATCACTTAAACTTCTTAAGTAGTGATGGAGAGTTTGGCAGAGTGCTTGGTGTGTCAGGTGTGGGGCCGGGCTAATTGCTAGTAATTAACACAGCGATATTAGCGCATCAGGAACAGCTTTGAGGAGGAATCTCTGGGACGATGAGTGGAGCCGAGCTGCAGCAGCTTCTATTCATCAAAGCTCTGCAAAGTCACTGCAGGCTGTTGGCTCCCTTACAAAATACTTTCCAAAGTACTTTTTTCATCCTTTGACTTTTTGGAGCGAGGGAGGGTTGCCTCTGCTTTGTGAAACTGGGAATCAGTAGCTTTAGTGTGAGCGATAGATGTGGAATTGTAATCCTGGTGTCTGGTTTGTCGGGGAGCCAGTGAGCATGATTTACGACATCTGAGCTTCTGAATGGTTGGCCTCTGAGATAACTGGATGTGTGTGAGAGTGAATTTACAGCCCTGGGAAGCCTATAGATTTCATGTCTGGACTCTAAACTCTGACCACTCTGACCCCGTCTGTAGAGAGGAACACACCATAACACACGTGTTGAATATGGAAAAATCTGATTGTTTCACTTCATTTGAGGCAGTACAATATCCACATGAACACCAGAGAAGCAACCAGTAATATTTTTCTGGCACAAAGAGATCTTTCTTATCAGCAGGGGTTTGCAAATGTTGCTCTTTAATCCTGGTTTAGATTATCTGAAAAATGTCTAACCATACTTTTTACCTTTTTATAGAACACACTGTATTTTGTGCCAATATATTCTTATGGTGAAGATTTTGTTTTGCACTTTATTTTGGTCATAATAAATGTGGGTTTCTTCTAGGGATGCTCCGATCGATCGGTCACTGATCGAGATCGGCCGATACTCACTCTCTACCAATCGATCGGTGCTCTCTAAACATACCGATCGCGAGAGCCGATCACATGACGTAAAATACATGACACTTTTCTCTGTGTGCGGCAAAACAAGCTCGCCAAAATGGCTTCACCGGTCTGCATTATTTTAAGGTGTCCGAAAAAGACAGTAAAATAGCGGAATGCAACGTGTGTGAAGCAGAAATCCTGCAGCTTCGCCCGCCGGACCGGTAAGCGCAGCGAATTAATCGCATGATTGTCCATAGTTAATCGCGATTAATCGCAAATTAATCGCACATTTTTTATCTGTTCTAAATGTACCTTAGAGGAATATTTTTCAAGTTTTTAATACTCTTACCAACATATGAGTGGACAAATATGCTTTATGCTAATGTTTATTATCATTTGAACAATGACAAATATTCTCATGAATATTAAACACAACAACCTCTGAACATTACAAATATTCGCCTCAATTCAATCTGGAACCTCTCTCATTCAATAATACAATACAAATGGTGCGTGTGTGTGTGTGCGTGCGTGCGTGGGTGCGTGCATGCGTGTGTGTGTGCACGTGTGTGTGCATTGGAGCTATGTGCAACTCAAGGCATATGCTCGAACGGGAGCTGCCTGGACGCTGCAATCATGTTGCGCACTATCCGTGCTGAGTGTGCTGATTTTTCGTACAATGTCCCGCTGTCTGGCTTCCTGCATAAAGTCAAGTGCTCGGCGCAGTTGTGGCGAAATGTCGCTCCTCTGTTTTCATTTAAACAGCTCCTTATATCCGTTAGCGCAGCTAGCTAGCACCAGATGCTAACACAGGGTTGCCAACTCTCACGCATCTGGCGTGTGACACACGCTTTCACTCTCAATCTCACGCTCTCACGCTGCCCAAACTATTCTCACGCCAAAAACAAGATGAACCGGCGATCGATTTGGTTGGCTGCTCGAGCTGTCAATCCTCCCCGCCCCCACCACTCTTAACAACGTTAACAGACAGCAAAGCAGTGGGAGCCGATAGGTCAATCACAGACCCGTATTGCGCTTGCGCAGATCTGCGATCCAGTAGAAATGATAAAAAGTAAAAGTCTGGTGCTTATTGTTCTACTAGGCCAAAATAGAGTCAAAGAGTATATGAGAGTGAGAGTGTGTTAATATATTTGGCAGTTTGGAGTAAGTATGTAGCGCTGTGTGTGTGTGTGTGTGTGTGTGTGTGTGTGTGTGTGTGTGTGTGTATGTATGTGTGTGTGTGTGTGTGTTTCATGTATAAGCCTCTCACGATAATTAATTTTGTTGGATACATTTTCCCAGAAATTATTGCGATAAACGATAATATTGTCGGCACCGTTGTATGGCCATTTTAGACCACTGACATAATGATAATATGTAATAATAATTCAAGTACATCCTTTCGACTAATGTCACAGCAGGATTTGGAAAAACTTGTCCATGCTTTTATCTTCAGTAGACTCGACTACTGCAATGGTGTCTTCACAGGGCTCACTAAAAAATCTATTAGGAAGCTACAGCTGATTCAGAACGCCGCTGCTGGAGTCCTCACTAACACTAAGAAAGTGGATCACATCACTCCTGTTCTGAAGTCTTTACACTGGCTTCCTGTGTGTCAAAGAATAGATTTCAAAATACTGCTGCTGGTTTATAAAGCTTTGAATGGTTTAGGCCCAAAATACATTTCTGACCTCCTGCTAAATTATGAACCATCCAGATCTCTCAGGTCTTCAGGGACTGGTCAGCTTTCTGTCCCCAGAGTCAGAACTAAACATGGTAAAGCAGCGTTCAGTTATTATGCTCCAAATATCTGGAACAAACTCCCAGAAACCTGCAGGTCCGCTGCAACTCTGACTACTTTTAAATCCAGGCTGAAGACTTTTCTTTTTGTCGCTGCTTTTAATTGAACTATTCATATCTTAGACTGCACTGTAACTTTTATCCATGTATTTTTTCTTTTAATGTTTATCCATGTATTTCTTCTTTTAATGTTTATTTTATTAGCTTTTCTTTTTAATGACTGATTTTAAATGCCATTTTCTTAATGTCTTTCATTTTTTGTAAAGCACTTTGAATTGCCTTGTGTTGAAAAGTGCTATATAAATAAACTTGCTTTGCCTTGCTTTTCAAACTGCTAGTCACATCTTCATGTAAATGGAAATTAATCGAGTTCATTTTATTTATCGTACGATAAGTCAATTAATTGCTTATCGCGACAGGCACACAATAAAACAGTGGAAACAAGCATGTGTTTGACTTTCATTAGTGAATGAAAAGTTGTGCCCTTTATAGTTTGTGTCCAATATTGTGTATTTGTATATATTGTATATATATCCTATATATATGCTAAGATCCCGCTGCTGACATGATAGCAGTCAGTTAGTGCGCATATGTGTAATTAAACCCATGATATAAAAATCTCACTCCAGCCAGGTACCCAAAGTTGGCAACCCTGTGCTAACAACAACAATGCACGTAAGGTCTCTCTCTCGCTCGCTCGGGCCACACATACACACACCCTCCCGGTCCTCCCGATAGCCAGTCGGTGCCTGCCGGTGAGCGTGGAAGTGTGGTCTGCCACAAGCGGGCGGCAGGAGCGGGGCTGTCAGCATCAGCTTGTAGATGGTATTTTAAACTTGATGCGCTCTGAAACTACGGGGCGGCCGAGGAAAAAAAATACACATGTGTTAATCGCGTTAAAATAATTAGTGGCGTTAATTTATTTTTCCGTTAACGCGTTATTGTTAACGCGTTATTAACGCGTTAACTTGACAGCCCTAATATATATATATATTGATCGCATAAAATCCCCGGGGTTTTTTGCTTTGTATGTCGGGGGCGGGAGATTCATGTGATTGGTTGTTGGTCGCGTTGCTCGCAAAAAATCCCCAAGCTTTCAGACACGCCCAGCTCCAAGATTTTCAAGATTTTTGAAAAGCTGCTGTGTGGATGTACCGTAAGAGTTAGACCGAACACACTTAGCTATTTTATATACCTCTGGAACAAGCTAAACTAGTTATTATAAATATATGTATTCTTCATTGTCGGGTCACTCATTAGTTTTAAATCTTCCATTCATTAGTTTTAAATCTTCCATTTAAAGTGATGTTTAAATCTTCCATTTAGGCCCCGCCCACTCGATCGGATCGGTATCGGCCGATACTGATTCCGGCGATCGGACCCGAAATTGGTGATCGGAGCATCCCTAGTTTCTTCATTTGAAGGCTTTTTTTGGTATCGGAAGTGAAAAGGTCCACTGGGCAGTGTAAATACTTCATGATAAACTAACAAATATTCAGTGATTTTGGTTGTTTAGCAGCTGGCTGATAAGGACACAAGGTTTGTTATTTTATGAATTGTTTGATTTTGTAGTTTTGAGTGTTTAAAGGCAGGGGTGTCCAAACTTCTTTCACCGAGGGCCACATGCAGAAAAATATACGAAGGTCTGGGCCCCTCACTAGAGGTGAGGTATATTGCCTCATAAGTTAAAGTGCACATGTCATGCTATTTTTAGGCAATAGCATAGGTCTCAGATATTTAAAAATATATAAAAAATATGTCTATGAAGTGTTTTGCTCAAAATACCAAACAGATCACCCATTCTAGCCATGCCTCATATCCCTCTATTTCACTTCCTGTTTCAAAAGTGCTGATTCTGGGTATAAAGCTTTAAAAAAAAAAATAATAACAAAAGAAGAAGGAGGGGGCTGAGCTCATGCGGGACCCGGCAGCTACTGTCTAATACTGCCGTGACGAAACGCCATATAATGGATTATCAAGGATTATTTCTGAAGCAGTATGGATCTCAAAGGCTTTCTCTCTTGCCGGTTATACCACAAGGTGAGTTCCTTTTCATATCCAGCTTCTTCACACACATGCTCTGTGCAGTATAGGTTAGCTCTGAGTGTTAGTGATGCTAATGTAAACACTGACCATATTACGTCCTAAACAGTTGGGCATTGTTTCTGATAGCAACTTTCTGATAGTGCCGTCGGTCCACATTTCCGATATTACGTCACATTGGACGGAAATCTGGATCAGGGTTTTATTTTCTGACGCTGCGTGAGTTCCCTGACACACCGGGGACACATTTATGTATAAAAGACATCCAAAAGTGCATTTTGCGTGATAGGTCCCCTTTAAGTTATAAGTCAGCAAAATCAATCAAATGTAGGTACATTATGCTTAAACAACAGCCTACATCACAGCTCTCCATAGGGATTAATTAATTTTGTTAGCAGCTCATTCCTTAAAACAACATCATTCCTTCATGGTCAGATAGTGTTTAATCAACGATTAAAGGTGATTGATTCGCTGCATCGCAGGTATTATTGTGATTAGCTCTTGGGCCACATCAAAATTAGACGCACTGGCATCCTCTCACACTGACACCTGACACCACACATATACACGTAGGGAGAGCAGGGACGAAAGTAACACGGGACGAAAGTAACACAAGACGAAAGTAACACGAGACGAAAGTAACACGAGACGAAAGTAACACGGGACGAAAGTAACACGGGAAGAAAGTAACACGGGACGAAAGTAACGGAGCCAGTTTATCTGAGCCCAAACAACTTTGACCGGCCAAATTACGTCAGAATTATCAGCATTCAATACTTAACAGACCTACTAAATATCAGGTTTAACTGTCAGGAGTCCGTGTCTCTCCCACACACTCACACATATAACATTTGATATGAACTGAAGAGCCGCATGAAACTGGGCAAAGAGCCGCATGCGGCACGAGAGCCGCGGGTTGGCCACCCCTGCTTTAGGGCCTGATATACAGTATATCCCTTAAGGTCAAATCATGAGATCTTAGAGCCCCCCCCCCCCCCTTCACACAGAGCCCCCCACATATCAAATAATATTCCATGACAATCTCATGTTAATTCAACACAGTCTCACTCCCTGATCGTCCAATAGCAACGCTTGGTCAGGGTCCTTTGGCGTACAGTTGTGACGCACCGAGTCTCCTTCAGCTTCATAAACGGACGCAAAGAGCTTTCAACTGATTGCAATGTATTCCCATCGGCGGCGGTATTTGATGCTCAGGGAAGCACCGCATGTCCGCAGCAGTTAAAGGCAATGTGAGCGTCCTTTCCCATTGGATAACGGAGGATTATACACCCGGAAGTAAGTATTCTCCTTACTGTCGATTGATTTTACAGTGATATCTGCACTACTCATCAACTCAAAAACACCAGATTATCCTTAATTACACAACATTGATTGGTTTAAATTGTGTACAATGGTTTTGTGTTTTTCCCCTTCGACTCTGAGAAACAAATAGTTGTATCGGAGTTTAGGATGGCCGAAGACACTACACTACCCATAATCCTCAGCTACACCATGCGCTTTGCTCGACAAACCCAGTGATTAGTCCTCAAGCTCCGTGATTGGTTGACCTCCGACTGTATTCCATATGAAAAAAACGTCTCGTAAAAGATAAAATCATACTTTATTCAGCAGTGCTTGCTTCTGCTCTTTGAAAGTCATCACATAAATGCATCGTAATAAATGGTTCAGCTGTATTAAATATTACACTTCTGGCTAGTTTTTGAGAACAACTTCTCAAGTTATTTATCTACAGAGATTGGGCCTCAGAATAGACCGGTAACTATTATTTTACCGTTCTGTTTTTATTTCACAATAAAGTTAATAGTAATAAATTGTACGTGTGTTCTCTTCTCTGTGGTTTGGTATTGGCATAGATTTATCTGCATATATTTGACAATTTCCTGTTCACTTACCCATCTACTTGTTCTGTGTGGGATAATATGGGGATGGTTTACTGTTTAGGTCCCCAGAAGGTTAGTGCAGTGGCGAACCGTCAGGGCCTTCAAGGTATTCAGAGAATACCCTGGAACACTCAGATAAAACAAACAAAAAATCGATTTAATTATATAAATAAAATGTATATAAAATGAATAAATGAGAATCGTATCCGTGTTGCTGATCTGTAATACTACAGTGTTACGTTGATTTGTTTGTCTTTCTCGGACTATGCACAACGCATTTCAGTGGTTTTGTGTTAGAAAAGAAAGCAACCAATCAGATCTTGTTCTGGGTCTCTGGGTAGAATATCCTTCAACCAAGGTATTCTACATCCTTGATAGAATGCCCTGGCCGTTGCACTGAATGAGAGCGTACGTTTGGACTGACAGTTTGATCAACCAATCATATATTGATTTGTAGCCAATGGGCGTATTCTTTTAGAGTTCCCCTCGGTTCCAGGGTACTCTAGAAGGCCCGCTAGTTAACTGGCTCGAGACAGAGGATCTAGAACGAATGCGACGAAGCAATTCATGCCGTTTTATTGTTTTTAACGTTGAAATGACAAGTGCAACAGGTGAAGACGAAGTTGTTGCGGAATTGTTGTGAGTACCCTTTTCAAGACGACAGTTCAGTGAAAAGACATTATAATGCCGCGGAGGGGGGGGAGGCGGCTGGGTGTGTCTACAGAAGGTCCAGTTGTGATAGCCACGGTTCGCCACTGGGTTAGTGTAATTACAAGCGTTAGTGTAATTACATAGATTTGAGCCAGAGTGCTTGATTATGCTGTGTATTTTGGGTTTAGCTATAGGTATGGCCACATGGGTTTTTATTTTATTTGTTTGTTATTATCATTACTATTATTATTTTTCGTCGTCCTCTCTTCTCTTTCTCCTGTGTATGCAAGACAGTGTTTTTTCAGGTCAACTTGTCTTCGAGGAACTTCCTAGATGGTGTCTGCCATGACAACGACAGGTAGAGGAGTGCGCCTGATTTCCTGGAATACTAAGGGCATGAACAACGCTACTAAAATTGGTAAGGTAATGACACGGCTGCAACATCTGAATGGAGATATCATATTCCTGCAGGAAACTCATCTTAAATCTTCTGATACCCTTTGTGTTAAAAGGGCATGGATGAGTCACTTGTTCCACTCAAAATTCTCCCACAAAGCCAGAGGGGCAGCAATTATTATTCACAAGAATGTCAGATTTGAATTGACAAATTCGATATCGGATCCTAATGGTTGTTATGTCATAGTTTCGGGTATGCTACAGAACACACCAGCTCCCAATTGGGATGATGGTAAAAAATATTTTGTGAACCTCTTCGCTCAAATTCCCAACGCCGACAACCATCGTATTATTATGGCTGGTGACTGGAATTTGGTCCAGGACGTGAGTCTCGACAGGTCATCGCTCACACAAGCTACTCTCTCCAATTCGGCCAAGGTAGTACTGCACAATGCATCACAATTAGGACTCTCAGACCCCTGAATATGTATTAACCCGCAAAGTAGAGCATTTTCCTTCTTCTCGCACAGGCACCACACTTTTTCACGAATTGATTTCTTTTTACTCGATAACAATTTGATTCATCTGGTCAATTCATGCGAATACCATCCGATAGCCATCTCAGATCATTCTCCCACCTCGGTTGACATTAATTTTCCTCTTGGTATGTCCCCCCCCTCCATTATGGAAGTTCAATTCTCCCCTGCTGTCAGACAGTGAATTTAGAGACTATCTTTCCACTCAGATTTCTTCCTCCATTGAAATTAATGACACTTCCGACATTAGTAGCGGTATTCTTTGGGAGGCTCTTAAGGCCACTGTGCGGGGACAGGTCATTTCGTACACTTCACGTAAGAGAAAAGATGAAAAGGCTTTCAGAAATCTGTGTTGAGCTTCGCTTACTCGATGAAACATACTCCTCCTCTCCCTCTTTCTATAAAAAACGCCTCCTGCTACAATCAGAACACGACCTTCTGATGACAGGCATTGTTGAGAGACAACTGAGACATTGTAGGCAGCGTTACTTTGAGCAGGGCGACAAAGCTGGTAGACTCCTAGCTCAACAAGCTTGTGCGGCCAGTACGTCCAGATTGATTCCCCAAATCAGACTGTCCGATGGCAACCTCACTTCTCTACCTCTACAGGTCTTTCTCGGAATTTTACACCGATTTTGGCTAGGATGTACAATGACTCTCTCCAGACAGGCCGATTGTCAGAAACGTTGTCCATTGCGTCTATCTCCTTGCTTCTCAAGAAAGACAAAGATCTTACTTCATGTGGCAGTTACAGACCAATCTCACTGTTAAATGTGGACTGTAAGATACTGGCTATCCGCCTCCAACGTGTACTTCCAGATATAATTTCGCTGGACCAAACAGGCTTTATGGTGGGGAGACACTCTTTCTTTAACACAAGGAGGTTGCTCAATATAATTGTCTCTCCTTCTTCTAACACCCCCGAAGTCATAGTGACACTTGACGCAGAGAAGGCCTTCGATAGGATTGAGTGGGGTTTCCTATTTTCTAGTCTTGATAGATTTGGTTTCGATTCCCAATTTATTTCCTGGATTAAACTCCTATATGCCTCTCCATCTGCTTCTGTACACACTAATGACATTCGATCTCCCTCTTTCTCTCTCCAACGTGGTACTCGCCAGGGGTGTCCTCTTTCGCCGCTGTTGTTCAATATAGCCATTGAACCTCTCGCTATCTGGCTCAGAAGCCATGATAGGTTTGAGGGCATTACGCGTCATGGCATGGTTCATAAACTGTCTCGGCTGATGACCCTCTTCTTATGATCTCGAACCCCTTATCCTCTCTACCCCCCATACTGTCGATTTTAGATCAATTTGGCCGTGTATCAGGTTACAAACTAAACATTCAAAAGAGCGAAGTATTTTTTGTAAATAAAATGGCAGAGGCACTTCCCCAATCCCTATTCCCCTTTTAAAAGGGCTGTGGAGGGGTTCAAATACTTGGGGGTGTTTGTTTCAAACTCTTTTAAAGACCTGTTCCCTAAAAACGTTCAGCCTCTACTAGATAAATGCAAAGCTGATATGTCTAGGGCCTCCTGTTACGGGTGAGCGAGGCAAGCAGGACCCAAATGCAGATAACACTAAAAATACCTTTATTTCAAGGATATACGGATAAACAGAACACTCCCCAGTGAACACAGTCACAGACAAACGACGAACCAACAATGACAAACAGAAAAAACAGAACTTAAATACACACAGGACTAATCAAGGATCACAAAACTAGGGCCACCAGGGTGGCTGGAGGGGGTCAGGAGGACGGGTTTGGGCTGACAACCCAGGAGTACAGCGGAGGACCCGGAAGGGATATCGGGCGGACGGCCAGGGGGGCAAGGCAGAGACCATGGAGGGGGTCTCGGGCGGACGGCCCGGGGGCAAGGCAGAGTCCATGGAGGGGGTCTCGAGCATGAGGGCGAAGACCGCGGCACTCAGGGGGCCGGGCTCGAAGGCGAAGACCGCGGCTCTCAGGGGGCCGGGCTCGAGGGCGAAGCAGGTGGCGACGGAACAACTCCGGAGGACGGGCAGAAAGGCGCTGACGGGACAGCTCTGGAGGCCGGGCAGGAACCGGTGTCGGCCGGACAGGAACCGGAGCCGGTGGGACAGGCTTCGGCAGGATCCCCCACGGAAGAGGACCAGGAGTTGGCAGGACCCCCGGCGGTAGAGTTGTCGGTGGAACCTCCAACGGCACAGGATATAGGGTTGTTAGGACCCCCGGCAGAAGAGTAGTCGGCGGGACCCCCAACGGGACAGGACATGGAGCCAGGAGGACCCCCAGCGGAAGAGTAGTCGGCGGGACCCCCAACGGGACAGGACATGGATTTGGCAGGACCCCCGGCAGAAGAGTAGTCGGCGGGACCCCCAGCGAAACCTCCAACGGCACTTCAGTAGGAACTTGAGTAGGGACTGGAGAGGGAACTCGAGAGGGGACTTGAGAGGGGACTCGAGAGAGGGCTTGAGAGGGGACATCGAGAGGGGACTCGAGAGGGAACTCGAGAGGTGACTAGAAAGGGGACTCGAGAGGTGACTCGAGAGGGGACTCGAGAGGTAACTCGAGAAGGAACTCGAGAGGTGACTTGAGAGGAAACTGGAGAGGGGACTCGAGAAGGGACCTGAGATGAGACAAGGGACTAGAGAAGGGACTAGAGAGAGGACTCAAGATGGGACTAGAGAAGGGACTAAATAAGGGACTTGGGAAGGGACTAGAGGAGGAACTAGAGAAGGGACCAGAGGAGAGACTAGAGAGGGGACTAGAGAAGGGACTTGGGAAGGGACTGGAGAGGGGACTTGAGAAGGGACTTGAATAGGGACTAGAGGAGGGACCATGGCTGCTGGGGCCGGAACCATGGCCGCTGGGGCCAGAACTGGGGCCGGGACCATGGCTGCTTGGGCCAGAACTGGGTCTGGAACCATGGCCGCTGGGGCCGGAACCATGGCTGCTGGGGCCAGAACTGGATCTGGAACCATGGCTGCTGGGACCAGAACCGGGGATGGAACCATGGCTGCTGGGGCCCGGGCCGGAATCCTGGCCCTGCGTCTCCTAGAGGCCCTTTGGAGACACTGTGGACTTCTACCAGGATAGTAGTCGGATCCCAGGAAAGGGTTAGAGGCTTGAGAAAAGTTTCCAGGACTACTGGTAAAAAGTTGTAGCCACTCAGGCAACACACTCCTGAGCCAGGGCTTGCGAGCAACCTCCTGGCGTGCCTCCTTCAAAGCAGCCACTCTACCCCGTATAGATGAGGCGTCATACCACGTATAAAAAATTTACTCCAGAGAGTACCCAAGACGTTCCGCCTGTAGCATAAAAAAAGCTGAATCTGCTGAGTCCATTTGTGGTTGGTTGGTTCTGTTACGGGTGAGCGAAGCAAGCAGGACCCAAATGCAGATAACACTGAAAATACCTTTATTTCAAGGATACACAGATAAACAGAACACTCCCCGGTGAACACAGTCACAGACAAACGACGGACCAACAATGACAGACCGAAAAAACAGAACTTAAATACACACAGGACTAATCAAGGAAACAAGAGACAGGTGAGGAGGGAGTAGAAAACACAGGGGCACCAGGTGAACACAATCAAGAAAACAGGTAGTAGGGAACAGGTAGGAGGGAACACACACAGATCTAAACAAGACAAAACACAACGTAGACAGAAAACCAAAGACAGATCTAGACAAGACAAAACACAACACAGACAGATCGTGACACCTCCCTTCCCCTGTCTCTTGCGGGTCGCGTCAACCTTATAAAGATGGTCATCCTGCCAAAGTTTCTTTACCTTTTCCAACACATCCCAGTGCGCATCAATAAATCTTTTTTCACTGATCTTGATAAGCAGTTGAATGCGTTCATCTGGAACAACAAGCCTGCGCGGATTAGAAGGTTGTGTCTCCAACTCCCTAAATCAGAAGGGGGCCTGGCGCTCCCCAACTTTCGCCACTATTACCGGGCCTCTAATATTAACAAACTCCTCTATTGGGCTAAATATAAACTTTCAGACCCCTGCCCACCTTGGGTACATATCGAGCTGTCATCTTCTGCTCCTTTGCACTCTATAATCTGCTCTCAGCTCCCTGTAGCGACCATAAACATTTAAGTAACCCAATTGTTACTAGTACCTTAAGCATTTGGTTCCAATTCAGGAAACAGCATGGGTTACATAGAGCTGCTGTTCACGCCCCAATTTCAAACAATAACCTATTCTCCCCATCGTGTACTAACCCGGCCTTCCGCGTTTGCTCGAATAATGGTCTCGCAACGCTTAATGACCTTTACGAGGATGGAGTCTTTTCATCCTTTGAGTCCCTGTCAGTCAAATTCAACCTGCCCAACAGTCATCTCTTCCGTTTTTTGCAAATCAGGCACTTCATCCAAAAGCTATTTCCCCATTTTCCTAACCGCCCCCCCGAATCGCCAATTGATACATTTCTCACACTCGACCCTGATCAAAAGCGCTTGGTTTCAGTTCTCTATGGTTAGATTGGTTCCCTGAGTCCGGACCCTATGGTGCCTCTTAAGGAGCTCTGGGAGCGTGAACTAGGTAGCAACATTTCTGATGATCAATGGAGTGACGTTCTCAACCTAGTCCATACATCATCTATCTGTGCTAGACATGGCCTACTTCAGTGCAAGGTGCTCCACAGAGCTCACTTTACTAATGCTAAGCTGGCTAAAATATTTCCGGATCAGAGTGATGCCTGTAACACAGTGGTTCCCAACCTGGGGGGCGCTCCCCCCTTTATCACAGGGCCTCAGATGATTTGAGGCCAAATATCATATTTAGACTTTTCTTTTTTTTTTTATAAAAAAAAAAAAATGTTTTACATATAAGTGTAACGCAATACATGATTGTCACTAAAAGCTTTGTCTCTACATTACAATAAAATATAAGAAATAATTGATTAATTAATTTGAATAAAAATTCAAGTTAGTAGCTATTAAAGGCATAAAAAGACAGAAATGTATAATTAGTGCGAATGCTGTTTACAGCATTCCACTATAGTACTTCAAATCTTTATTCTTCCCCTTATTTCAGCCAATACTTTGGCTCTCCATAACTTCAGCTTATGTTCAGCTACAGAAACCATTCAAATATTAAACGATTCAGCCTGTTCAGGAATCGATGGGAAACCTTCAACCTTTTCAAAAATATTTCATACTTTTTGAAATATTCAGCTTTTTAAACTCTTTTTTAACATGGA